>JAECWJ010000708.1:0-627357 GCA_018150375.1 Drosophila sturtevanti | reverse complement strand
ATTTTTCTTTAAAGATAATAAAGAATACCTATAAAGAAAGAAATAGCTTTAAATTCTATTATTTTTCCTCTTTTATTTAATTAAGGTATTCATAAAATAAGCCTTATAAATATATAAACAATAGCAGAATATATAATTTTATTTAAATAATTTGTAAAAATTCCCTAGGTCTTTTTATTTAAATCCCATATATATATCTCTTTTCTCATTTACCTTTTTTTTTTCTTTTTCACTCAAAGAGTTACGCCTACTTTTTTTTTTTTTCGTTAAAGGAATTCCAGAGACTCGACTCAACCCTGAAGGATTTTTTTGTAAATTGTATTTAAATTACATCTAATTTAGGTCTTCTTTTATATATAATGAATACATATATGTATGTATGTATATACATTTCTTTTTTAACCTAAATTTGTCTTTAATAATAAGTCTGCAGTTTGTATGACCCAAATCCTTTTATACCCTAAATATATCCCATACATACAGAATATTTCAGCATACATATTGGATGAGTTTGTGTGTGTGTGTGTGTATATATATATTTGATACATTTCTCGTCATATTTATGCAACATTTTGTATCCGCTAACTGTTGTTAGACGAAAACTACACAGAAGAAAGATGAGTGATGGTTGCTTTACAATTTCCCATTCATTGCATTGCATTGGCTTTTTCATTGTGTGTGTGTGTGTGTGTGTATTTGCGTTTGTGTGTGTGTGTGTGTCTGTTTGGGCCATTTTGTAAAGCATTCAATGTCAGCTGCAGTTGTCAGTCAACTGAATTTGATGAAATGCTCAACAAAAAGACCGAAGATGAAGATGAAGATGAAGAGAAACTGTTTGCTTGCTGACCGCACCATTCATTTCATCATTTTACAAACAACTCGCTGTAAAAGATAAGTCGCATCAAGTACGAAAACTTAAGCCACTGAAGCGTAAGATACACAACAGTAACAACAACAAAAATACAGAAACACACTCTCTCTCACACACACACACACACACACACACATACAACTGCAACTGAGAAATCGACAACGTAGCAACCACAACGACAGAGCGCGCACAAAGGACACAGGACACAACCACAAGAAGTGAGCTCGAGATGGGGCAAAGGCGAGGCATGGCAAGTCAAGGATGAGGTATTGGATTATTTATTCTTTCTTCTTCTCCATTTTATTTATTTTTTTCGGTGAGGAGGGATGTGGTTCGGCGGTTATGTCAATATGACGACAATAGGATTTGCTACGATAAGCTTTCTGTGGCCCCCGGACTCAGTCGCACTCTCCATAGCTCTCGCTGATAAATGAAATTCGCAAATGAATGCAGTATTTCCCTCCATTCACCTCATCCCTCCCCCTCATCATCATTTGATGCCATTTGATATTGTTGTCGTCCTCAATTCATAAATATTTCGCCTCATTTCGTTATATACTCGTATGTATGTAGTATATATAAATATTCCGACTACTTATTACTTAATACTAAGTAATAGTATTTTATGCCCACTTTGTCATAGTAAATACCAAAAAAATGCTTTTGAATTCAAGATCTAAGTAATAATTACAAAGTTCCTATAGTAAGATTAAGTAATTAAGTAATTACAATTCAGTTAAAAACTAACATTTCCTTATATTTTCATAAATTATTAAAAATATTTCTTCAATAATTTTTCGGATTCACCTTAAAGAGTCAAATTTAAACGGTTTCATTTTACTATATTTACATTGAATCATATCAAACCTAATTCCTTCATATATTTTAATGTTACAGTTGCCAATGTTTAAGCACAAATCGTAAACGGATTGTCTTTATAGGATTTTACATTGACTTTGCTATATTTAAAAACTACTAAAAACTAAATGAAATTGAAAAATTTTAGTTAAAATCTCTTTAATTCGCTTTATAGCACATAGTGAAAATTGAAAGTGAAATTCTCACAAATAACTTTTGTCTAAGTCTAATTACTGATATTTATTGCTTTTTGCATACTCTTTCTATATGTAATAATAATAATAATTCTATAATAATAATATATGTTTTAATTTTAAAGTATTTTTTCTTTATTTTTGCCCAATTTTATTTTCTACATATGTAACACAAATAAAAAAAAAATGTACTAAAATAAGCCTTTGAAAAACCCTTAGAAATATTAATCAAGAAAGAAAAATAAAATCCACCAGAAAACAATATTTTTCCTTTCCGTCCTATGGCATTATATTTATATGAAGAGTTAATCGTGCAACTAAATTTTAATAACATCAAATTTAAATATATTCAATTATTTTAAGAAACTTTTAAACTAAAATTTTTCAACCAAACCATTTAATTGTTAATAAATAATTTCGAAACAAATAGAGGTTATTTTTTACTTTGACTATTTTCAAATTAATTTGAGATAAAATTTGTAGGCTTTCTAAAAAGTTAATATGCTTTATTCTCAATATATTAAATTTATTTAAATTGAATTAATTGAATTTTGGGTGAGATAGCAGCAAGAGTTTTCGCAATAATAAGTATATTTAAAGAGATCTTTTATTATATTTTACATTGTACTTTTCAATAAATTAATTTTGGGTTTAGTATTAAAACGAGGCTATGGTCTTTGGGATTAGCTTCACAGAATCGTTCTATTTTATATGTATGTATGTATATGTGAGGATAAAATATCATATGATAATATGTTAAATACGTTATCTATAAACCTCAAAGAACGCAGTTTCTTATAAGCTCATATTTAAATTTAATTATCTCCAAATTTGTTTATTGTCAATTGTTTGACCTGACCGTGTTACAGTTTTCCGCAATTGCTCCCATTTAGATGTTATTTATATACTATATATTTATATATTTTCAACACACAGTCAAATAATGTCATTATAATACATTTGATGGCCATTAAAAATAATAATAATAATGCTCGTGAACTGAATGTACCTACTTATGTACATTATTGTAATAAATGCATAAGTACATACTATACGTATATATTTTATTTTATTTTTTTCCATTTTCTTTTTTCGTTTTTGCATATAGAAGGACATTAACATTAATTAAAAGGGTATTTTAACAGCGGTACCAATTTAAATTAACTTCTTTTTTTTCGTATATGTAATAAACTCGGCGAACCATTAAAGATATAAAATAAATTAAAGTTATTTATGGTAAAAGGGTGGGCAAAAAAATTATATATATATATATATATATTAAAAAAAGATTGCATCTCTGCCGAAATTTGTATACCCTAATAATGATAAATTTTAACCACCTTAATGTACTTAATAAACATTTTATATGCATGACCCTGTATCTCTGTCTATCTAGAATCGATCTAGAATCTTTATATATATATGTAAAATAATGTCAAGTCATTTGCCAACCTTTGATCATAATTGATATAGTCATTTTGCAAAGTGTATAAGAATGAAAATTTCAATGTTTGGCTTTCATTTTGGGTGAATTTCAAATCCAAAAGGAAATCTCGGCTCACACACACACACACACACACAGGCACACATAGGGAGAAAGGCACACAGGGAGACGGAGAGACAGAGAGATTGTCCTGGTTGAGCCTTTTAAGGCAATATTTCTCCTGCTGACATAACTTTTTATGCGCGCAAACAGGACAAAAAAAAAAAAAGAAACGATGTAAGAGGAATGGGATGGGAAAGGCAAAGGGAAAAGGCAGAAGGACATAAGATGTGAGTGGCAAATGTCGTCGGAAATACGTTTTACGTTTTACTTGAAAATTTTTGCGCAAAATTTGAAAATTATTCATGAGCATGTGGAAATTAAATTCAGGTCCACACAAAGGAGATTTATATCTGTCCGTCTCTGGCTGTCCGTAGATCCTTTGGCTCGCTCAATTCTATTCAACTTGGCTATTTATCTGCCTGAAGCATCATATAATTTTTTTTTTTGCTTTCTGTTTTCTTTTTTTTTTTTTTTTTGTTTTGTTCCCAACTTATCGCAAGTTTTCCATTATAAAATTAGGTCAGCTGCAAAAATAACTCAACTCGAACTCAACTATTTTAGCAGCCAGTTTTATACGGTTGCGAGTCCTTCGGGTTTTTTTTCCCTCTATTTTGTTCAGCTCCTGCGGTCGCCGGACAAATATTTAGTTGAGCAGCTCGCACAAAATGGAAAAAATGCTAATTTGTCAGTTTTACGCTGACATTGGGTCCAAGGCCCAGATCCAAAGAGTGTACACAGTGTACAGTGGTCCAATGCAGGACTTCTGCTGAAAGGAAAGTTGCCATTTTCTCTCTATCTCTATGTGTGTGTGTGTGTGTGTGTGTGTATGTGTGTGTGTCAGTATATGTTCATTCCATGCTGCTTCTTTTGGTCTGTTGTCATAAAAATTGTTTCCATTACATTATGCTGATTTCGTACATTTATTCTGTGCCTCTTTTTGTGGCAACTTAATTTCCATTTTCTCATTTTTTTTTTCCTTTCTTCTTCTTTTAGTATGTATTTATCTTTTTTTGTACTTTGTTGATATCGAATTGTCCAGTTTGCTTGTGCTTGACCAAAAACCAATTTCTATTTTCGTCAAGTGGGAGTGAGGAGC
This sequence comes from Drosophila sturtevanti, assembly GCA_018150375.1. Classification (NCBI taxonomy): domain Eukaryota; kingdom Metazoa; phylum Arthropoda; class Insecta; order Diptera; family Drosophilidae; genus Drosophila; species Drosophila sturtevanti. Next base: position 622,792 of record JAECWJ010000708.1, on the reverse strand, counting down.
AAAAATTTTCGAAAACCAATGCTGGGTCATGGGGGGGGGCAAAAACAAGGTTTTAAAACTTGTAGTGCAATCATATTTTTCGATTACGCTAAGGAAAAATGAGGAAAAGGCTTAGAAATAGTTGCCGTTCCCTTTCCCTTGATGCCCTTCATTTTCGTTTTTATCTCATCTTTCTTTGATAATTTATAGGCATTTTGCCCATTTGATTGGAAGAAATAGCTTTTAGCATTTATATATAATGGATAAATAAAGAGAGAACCCGAAAGTACAAAATACAGTCCTCTTGAATCGATGAAATTTTCTTTAAATTTTTCAAACATCCGAATTTGGTGCATTTTACGACAGGAAGCAACATTATAAGTATGTAGATAATTACGTACATACATATATACGTACATACATATACGATATACACATGCATTAATACATACATATACATATAAAATAAACTCAACAATAATTCATATACAGGTTTTTATATCATGGGGACTTTAATTTACTTCTTTTGTTAACTTTTTCTCTTAACTTATTAGAGAATGAAGCAACCATGTCATCCTGGTTATCTTTGGATATAGCCTGTATCAAGTAATGATACTTTAAAAATCAAATGCCATTGAAGCCGCCATCAATTTAATGAGAAATTTTAAATAAAAGTCTCTTAAATAAATATGTTAAAAAGTAAAATTTCAAAAAAACGAAAGAAGTTTTATTTTTCATTTTCATTTTTCTATCTAATGAAATAAACCACATCAAAATCCCGTCAGGTGCCATTAAAGGGTTAACGTGCCATAAAAGCAAATGTATGACCGAAACTCACACTGCTTACATAAAATTACACTGCTTGCAGAACAAAGCAGAATACGCATGCTATCGTATGTTAGTGTGTATATTTTTATTGGCCGATTTCAAAGTGGTCAACAGCTAGGGACATTTTGGCCAAAAATAAGTATGATAACTGTACTACAACTCTAATTATTTATTTTAATTTTCTTTTGGGAGGGCAGAAGTGGGCGAGGCAAAAATTAAAAATAAATTTGATCTGCGTATACATTAGGCGGATATTAAAACTAAATTTGGTTGTTCGATCTCTTATAGTCTCAGATATCTAGCTGTTTATACGGACGGACAGCAGATAAACCGACCGACATGGCTACAACATAAATAAATAATTTTTTGATTTCCCTCCTCTATATTTCGTTTGTGGAGTGCTTAAGCCTAAACAAAGAATTGTAAAAGTACCGTTAGGTTTCACGTTACGTTTATTTTGAAAGTGCAAGTTGGGTTTTCCGAACGAAATAAGTAAATGGGACAAATTTTTCTTTGATTTCTTGTCAGATCACCATATGTAATTGAACTTTTAGTTAGATTTTTTTTTAGCTGTTTAAAAAAAATGAAAATAAGTGAGTTTCAATTACAATCCTTAAATTTGGCAATTTCTATTAATTTTTTATTAAGAAATGTCGAGTTTTGTCCGTTTAATCTTGACACAACGGGATTATGTCAATTGATGCAATTTGGAAGTTTAATGGAGCTAAAAATAGCTATTTTCGAAAAATGGGTGAAAATTGACCTCCAAGGACTAAAAAAGAATATATTCCATGCAAGGACGAATATAAAAATTGTTAATTCCCTATTTAACATTCTGTTATGGTTTAGAAGTGAATTTTTTCTTTTTGTTTATTTTTTTTAGTTTTAAGACACAAAATATGAATTTGTCCCAGTTACTTATTTCGTTTGAAAATATTTTGTTTAATTTTTCTTGTATATTAATTTAAATGTTTTTGGATTCAGATCATCTGAAATATATTTTGGATTTTACTAAGCTTACAAAAATTAGCTTTGTTGGAATATATTGATCGGTCCAGTTTTTACAGTTCTCAACGTACTGTCCCACTTACTTATTTCGGGCACCTTATGTGTATACTTTATGGGGTCGGAAATTTTTTCTTCTGCCTGTTACATACATTTTGGCGAATTTAATGTACCCTTTTGCCCTTTGGGTAGAGAGTAAAAAATTTAACTATTTATATATTAGTTAGACAATTGCTATTCTACCAAAAGGACAAACAGAAAAAAAACAAAGAAGAAAACGTTGACACTCTCACACTTAGGACAGCCCATTATATTATTATAGGTACATACATATTATCCGTATGATGTTTAACTAGATTGGTAATTTTAGTTTTACTAAGTTCTGATCGCACTGACACAAATATTTTATTTTGCATTCGTATGTGAGGGTGGTGGAAAAGTTGAAAATTTCTAAATAGACGTTGTACAATCAACGAAGGTAATTTCATTTCAATAGTACATGCCGATTAAATTTATTTGTAATAAATATATGAAATTAAATTTGAACACATTATAATGATTTAAAAATGGATGAATTCTATTTAAAGAGCCCGATTAGTTTCATAATAAAAAAGCAATATTTTAATTTGTCTTATTACCTTAACGATTTCATGCTAGTGACAAGAAAACCTTTCAGTGATTTATTTTATTTAAGCAAATAGCATGATTTTTGGGAAAGTTTTAAATTTGATCTACATTTGATGTACCTTCAGGATAACTTGCAAAAAAAGTAAAACTAACCAAATTCAAACTCATCAAACTGCCAGCCAAATAACCAGTGACTTCAACCAGAAACGACAACTGACAGGAACATGCCAATGCAACAGCCCAACTACATGAAGAGAGATACATACATACCTACTCGTATAACCGAAAAAAAAAAATCGAAATAAAGCAAACATGGCGAGCAAAAGAAACTGTCACTTTACGCTGATTGCATCAATTGAAGCTCCACTGTGGCGCACGTCCATTCATCATCCGGTTGGTTCATCAACATGATGACATGACAGTGGCGGTTGAGTCCACCCTCCATTTCAGCCACCCTCCCTAATATCCAGCATTCACCACCACCTCCGCATTCTCCCACCGCCTACGCATGGCCAAACTAAACGAAGGTCTCCAACTAAAAAAAAAAAAAAAAAGAAACGGGAAAAAAACGAGAAAAAAAAAAGAACGGCAACTTTCCAACTTCATTCTGTTCTGGAGAATGGGCACAAAGAAAATAACGGATTCTTGCGCAAACAGAGGACTAAACGAATTTGGAAAATAAAATTACAACTTTTTCGCCCAGGACACAGGATGGAGGCGAAGCATAAAAAAAACCACCCAAATAAAAGGATGGCAACAAATTTGTTCGGGAACTCAAAAAAAAAGAAACAAGAAGAAGAAAAACCTCCAACAAAATGAAGAAGTTGAAACAAAAAATATTCACTTGTGTCTGTTAAAAATTAGTGCACAAAAATGGCGGCGGTGCCCCATGGTTTACGCACGGCCAAATTTAGCTAGAGATGGGTACAAAAAGGAATCATTTTATCCTTTAAAATATCCTTTTGAAGTTCTCAAGTTAAATACTTTGTAGCATGGAATTCTAAAGTTTTCATATGACTTTTTGTTTGCAAGAAAAACTAAAGATCACCGCTAAGCTGATTTTGAATAGCCAAATTAGTCTTATAAAAAATTAAAATGAATATAAAAAATAGGTCATAATAGTTTATTATATTAAGGTGTGTTTTTGATAATTCCTTAGATTCATATAATCAAATTATATTATACATAAATTAGTTAGACTGTTGGTCAAAAGTGTAATGTGATTAACAATTCAAAAATTACTTATTAAGTTACAAGCCCCATACGGTATCGATAGGCAATTTATCGATGCTCGCGGTACTATCGATCTTAACTAAGGCATTATGACATTAGATGTGAATTGTCTTATAACAATGAGACAATATAGCCAAATATCACGCTAAAAATTAATTAAAGATTTAATACGCAAATCGTTGATAAACAGTATATGAAATCAAGAAAAAAGATTAGTCATTTTAGTTAATTTATTTATTTTTTCAATTCAAACAGTTTCACAGTTAATATTTATACAATGAACATGCCAACATATATGGATGATTTATGTATCTGCAATTCGCACAAACTTTATATGAAATATGTTAATAAAAATTATATTAAACTGAATTAAATTTAAAAACTAAATTGTCTTCTTAACCTCTATAGGCATTGCAGCATTATCCTAATATCCTCAGTTAAATAATTTCAATTCAATTACTGATGAAGCCAAATATAGTTTTTCTTTTATGCCCATTTTATTGAATTTTTAAGGGCATATTGCCCCCGTCACTAAGTACACATCCAGGTATACATACATATGTATGATCATATGTATGTACATACATATATACGCCTATGTATATTGATAAGGTTCAGGACAAGTAGGTCCTGAACCAATTATTGTCGTATTTTACAATTTTTTATATATATTATTTTTCATTTCTTTTTCGTGGGTTTTTTGTTCATTACGATTCGTTAAAGCGGTTACCCAGCCAACGCCATCCTTTTCTCCTCTCTTACACTCCTCTCCCGCTTCCGCTACCCCCTCTTGTATATGCTTTCACCAACAATTGGCCAAGTAATCAGCAAACGAAAATGAATTTTTACTTGAAGCTGAGCAGCTTGAGCAGCTTAATTGCTTTCATTTGGCTTGGCACTTTGGTGGGATGCATCAATATGACGTTGATTTTTAATGCAGAGTATGGAAGAGTTGGGGGAGGGAAATGTAGAATGGGCAGATGTGTAATGGAAAGGGAAAAGGCAACTGATGGCTTCAGAGAAAATTTTCCAGTGCACTTCACTTGGCAAACAATGATGCAAGAAATTGATTTTCAACAAGCTCAAGCTCAAGTATGCTTTCTTAAAATAGGGGAAAGAGTCCACATTAAATTGAGGATGGGGACCATCCCAAAAGCCCCATCCACCTCCAACTTTTGCTCCTATTTTCTCCCAACTACTATTGCTAGTAGTGCTTCATCTGCTCCTCTTTAGCTGTTGTGTGTGCATTTGGCACTTGAAGGTTCTGTCTTCGTCTCTAGATGTTGCTTCCACCGATGATGATGATGAGGATGATGAGGATGATGATGATGATGATGATGAGAATGCAGAGGGGGATGAGAATGAGGATGACAATGACGATGATGGAGAAACGTTGTCTAAGACAATTGCTTTTTGGCCCAAAGTGCAAGAAATAGATAAAATTAGTCAGAGGCGGAGCTGCTTGACAAATTTTCTGAGAAAATCAAAGAAACGATTTTATTCGAGTGGCACACAAATCCTTAAGCAGGTGCAATACCTTCTGACAGTTTTTCTTTTTTTTTTTTTTCCTTTTTTTTCTTGTTATTAAATATTTTTGCTACATTTGCCATGTGCTTGTATTTAGTTTAATTGGATTTTTCATTATGCCTGAGTGAATTTTCTTTGCAGCGTCGAGATTTCCCCCGGTTGCATTTGCATAATGTGCAATTATAAACAGCTTTTCCCGCTCTCCATTTTCTTTTCCTTTCTCATATGAACTTTTCACTTGTTTTCGCCTTGCTGCACACTTTGGTCAGGCTTTGTTAATTAAAAATTATTGTAATTTTTTAATGCGTAATTATGCTCAAGCACTTGGTCATGGGCCACCAACAACAACAACAACAACACCAGCAGCAACAACAACTACAACAACAACAATAACACCAACAACAACAATCACCTTTATGTATAGTAAGACGGGAAAGTAAAATGAAAAATACTTATGTATGTATGTACATATGCGAAAAAAATGCAGAAAATTTCATTAACGCAATGCGTAGGCTACATACACGTTAATATCCTTGCAAATAGTTACACTGAGAGAAATTACCATGATAAAGTCTTTTTATGAAAAAAGAAAGTATTTGATATTTGAATGTACATTATATTACAGATGAATACATGAATATACATGAATATTAAAGATGAAAAAAGAAGTTCCCTTGGAAACTATAAAATGCCTTTTATAAGAAACTATTAAATGTTAAACTATTCATTTTATTATTATTGTAAAAGCTTAAAAGCATTTATTTATATCACATTTATATCATCACATGTTATTCCTTTTTAAGACATTTAAATAAATATTATTGAATTTTTTTCTTTACGTTTTCTGTACTTTCCTTTTCCAAAAAAGGCTTAATCTCCTTTCACGCAACACACGGGCGCCAATTGAAGTCCTAGGAAAGGGACATCGGAATCGGCAGATGTTAAAAAACGTTAGCGAAAAATAATCGAAATTTCGCCAAATTACAATGCATTAAATAGTCCCAATTATTTCAACAAAGTTCTATTCCTTTGAATTTCACTGGACACCGAATTTCACTAATTTTTTTAAATATTATTTTAAAACCACAAAAACTGCATCGAATAAAGTAGTTTTTCTCATTTCAAATAAAATTCTAAAACGGTTATAGAACTAATCATTTAATGATCCATTACCCATATGAAGATATCCAACTGGGTTTACCTTTCTGTCTTTACGAATGTGTTATAAAAGTTTTAGCTTTTTTTAATTTTCTTACAGTGGTAAATAAAATGTTTTTGCAATTGTTTTGTCCCAGAATTGGTTAAATTTACAAATATTATCCTTATTTACATACATGAAATTTCTACATAACGATGTAGGATCATTTTTTCAAGTTGCATTCAGCAAAAAGAATAAGAGATTTTTATGGCAATTTTTAAGTATTAAGTTAAGTTGATTAAGTTGCAAGAAATAATTCACAGTAGTGAATCACTGTAGAATCCTTAATAATAAGGAGCCAAGCCAAGAGGATGAAACCTTTTTTGCCTTAAATTCAAATAATCCATATTTGTTCAGCATTGGGTAGTGAGCTTAAGCCTTTGGCCACGTCAATTCACAGAAATTTCATTATTTTTGGACCAAAAGTCTCTCATTGAATGCTTACGAGTGTTGAATAGAAAGACAATAATCTCTTCCTTCTACCAACAAAAGGCAGCTTTCCATACACGCACACACATACAGGCACACACACACACACAATGGCACACCATAATATCTATATATGGAATACCTATACATACATACATACATACATTATATGGAAGCGTACACATTGTTGTTATTACACAATGCATTCGGGAATAATAGGCTCAGGTAACCACGTGCATTAACCAAATGAACCGCATCTCATGCTTTTTCCATACATATGTATGTATGTATGTGTATGTATGTATGTACATACATAAGTCTTTTCACTCCTCTCCACTCCACACTCTATTCAACCAAAATATGTGGGCAAAATTTCCATTTGGGTGAGCAAATGATTAAACTAAATGTAATCATTCCATTTTAAAGTTTTACTCGTACTTTAGCCATGTTTAATCCATCAAACAAAAATTTCATTTTACACTATTTTTGGGATACAACAAACAAAATGCATTTGGTTCTATTTTCATGCTGACAGATTTAAATGTTTTATTCAATTCAAAACAGGAGCATTAATAATAACTGTAAATTTATGTAAATTGTTCTTAACAGCAGAAATTTATGAATATTGTTTATTGCAAAATGAAAATAAAATAAATAATAAATTAGTTTATCCATACAACATTTGAAAATGAGAGATTTATTGTCTGCACTCGTATTATGTTAACTTTGCACTTTTATGTTAAAGAAAAATAATTTATTATAGAAATTATAGTGAAACATAGTAATTATAATAATGAAAATCTAAGTATAATTATTCAATTTATGGTGATTAAGAAATACTTTTACACACAACTTGCACAACAATCCTGTTTGCTTTCTCTTAGTTTCTCTTAAACTATGAAAACAATAAATCTTAGTGCGATCTGGCAACCCGGTAGATGGTAACCTGTTACCACATAATATTTATTTTTTCGAACTTTCTGTTTGCCATTAAAGTTAAACATAGAAAAATGCAAGTAGCTTACATTTAAAAGTGTCAAATTTTTTAATGGAAACATCAGTTATGATCTGAAAAACTTTTGTTTTTGTCCAACGGCTTTTATTATAGAAAGTTTTCCTAATTACAGATTTAATTTTGCAACTTGGACACAGTGTAGCGGTAACCTCAAAACAATTGCAGATGGTTTTAATACCCCCGATTATTTAAATAAAATCAAAGAGTTTATCTAAACAATAGGCGAAGAGTTAATTGTTGTATTACATAACTTTATAACAACTGTCTCTAAGAATAATTATTCTACTCACCGACTCATTCAGAAATAACATTTTGCTATAAAATTTGCATTTTAATACCCTTACAGAGGGTATAATAAAATGGATCAAAAGTTTGTAACGCATAGAAATAAACGTTTCCGGCCCCATAAAGAATATAAATTCTTGATCAGCATCAATGGCGGAGTCTTTGATCATGTCAGTCGGTCCGTCTGTCTGTTTCTACATATCTTTTCGAATTTGACCTTTGAGCTACGGGAATAAAAGACATATCATTCTGTTCATTGATCATTTACCCAAATCAAGTTTAAGAATTGGTCGGATCGGACAACTATAAGGTATAGAATCAGGGTACTTCGGGCAAAACTAATTTGGTATTTTCTTTTCTCAAACTAATTTGATATACGGATAATAATTCTACTTTTATGTATATACCAGTAAGTCTAAATCAGATTGGATAATAAATACCGATATAGCGGCGAGTTGAAATTCCCTTATGTTGTTTTATTTTTTATTTTTTTGGTTCAAATTTCTTTAAATTTTACATTTACAATGTTTAAAACATCTTGAGGCCGGTATGACGAATAAAGTAATTAATTAAACTGCAAGGGTATACAAACTTTATCACGACCGAAGTTAGTTTCTTTGATATTTAAAAACTAAAAAGTAGACACGTTTTATAATGGTTGTAAAATGGTTTTCCAAGGTCTCCAATTTTTAAATTGAGTCAAATTAATCAAATATTATTTTAAATTTAATATTGAATTATTATTATGTATAAATATTGAATGTTTTTATAACAAGTTGTATGACTATATATTGTTTACTATTAATACATTCTCGACATGAATTAATCATTATTTGAAAATATTTAAGGTAATAACTCTTATTAGTTTGACTTTAAACTCGATACCATTTTGACAGTGTGTTTGATTTGGGTTTAGTTTCGGTTTAGTTAGTTAGACCTTTTTATAAATAAAATACTTTATGACTTAATACGGTTTAGCTGTGGTATCGTGGTGTTTTGAACGAAACCAACTAAAGTTTTATTTTCTGTTATTATTTATGCAAAATAGTTGACCCGCCTAAAAATTAGCTAGCCGCAAATTGAACAACAAAATCCACACATACTAACACACACACACACACACATGGTCATGTAAAAATAATTTTACTATGCGGTCACTATTCGGCGCATGTCAATTATGTAAATTCGTTTTTCGGGTTCCTCTTCTATTATTTGTTGTGTTTCTTTCTTTTTCTATTTTGTTGGTTATTGTTGGAAAATGTTGTTTTATAAATTCATTAGAAAAACTAAGGACACAAAGTTTAGTATAATTTCATTTTAAACTTTCAAGTTGGGTTCATAGCTACGCATCCTCACACACACCCTCACACACACACACACATTCATACCTCGTTCTGTATAGCTCGAAATAAAATTATATTAGTGCTTCAAGGAGGAGCAGCCAAAGGCTAATACATAAAAATAAAATAAATTGAAATAAAAGTGAATATTAAATACTCTCAAAAACTTTGAGTTTACTCTCATGAATTTTCATTCGAAAAGTTAATATTTTCTTATTAAATACATAGTAAAACCAACAAAATAATTTTACTTCAGATTTTTTTATTTAGAAGAACAAATCACGGAATTATATTATGTTTTAATTTATAAATAATTTCAGAATTCAAGTATTTAGGAAAACAACAAAAATATGGTTTCTTTTTCTTAAACAGCGCTCTCCAGTTTTTCCAGTTTACTACATTAGCAATCTATTTTCTTCTAATTACTAATACCTTTTTCCTAATAATGATAATTCCAAAAATAGCGAGACATTTATTGTGTTGTATAGGCCAGTTTTAATAAATATTGGCAAATCTATATATAGATGAATTGATGCCCATTTACCTAGCTAACTTTTATCTTGAAAACAAAATTTTGACTAAGAATGACTTAGCTCAAGTGCCAACACATATATACATATGTGGGTATTATTGGGGTATCGATTGTTACCGATCTTTGCATAAGGTATATACATACATATGTACATTCTTCTACTTCTTCTGTTTATTTCTTCGCAGCTTTTCGACCTAAATTCTTATGCTATGTGGATAAAATCCAGTTGATAAGTTCCAGAGGTATGTATGTTGATAAAGTTTCAGAATCGGCCGTATCGGATAATATTAAAATATTGCCACTATCAAAACAATCGTCGTTCTTTTTGCGTTTATATATAGCTATGTTATAAACCAACGTTCGAATCAGATCAGATAACTATTATGTGCAGCAATTAATAATACTTTCAATAGAGAAGCAGACTTTGGAAGAGATTAAAAGATTAAACACCAAATTTCAGAGAGAGTGAGATGGCCTGCACATGATTTGACCTGCAGAAGCGGGACTCCCTGCAAGAAAAATCGTGTCCAATTATTTAATTGGTTTTAATTATTTTTCATTATATATTTATTGCATTTATTTTTCAATTTCACACTTCAACTGATGTGATGAACTGCTAGGGTATACAAACTTCGGCAGGACTCTGTTTTTTTTTTTTTGACATTTTAAAAAAGGCGAGAATTTTCTCTTCTACTTGAAGTTTCTCCATGCAGCACTGAATAAATAATAAAATATTTATTAATTCAAAAATTGTAGTTGATTGCGGATTTTTAAATCATAGTTCTTAAATCTAAAAAAAAAGGACGTGTCAAACATACTTTTACACCCAGTACGCATAAGATCAAGGATATATAAAAATGTATAAGTATATGTATATACTTATATGGCGTTTTGGTAAGCCAAAGTCGGAGTAAATAGTTTGTTTTATTAGTGGCCTAAACATCGACAATTAATCACTTTGAAATTCAAGTATTGCTTTGACTATCTACTAAGTTGAATAGGTATATGTATGTATGTAGGTGCTGATGTCGTGTTCTAAATGAAAGCCATAAACAGGCTTAAACTCATATGCAGATGCAAGTCTTTGTCCATTCAACATCTCTCTTTGAATAGCCAATTATCCCTGTAGTTCTCTCTCTCACTTTTATAAACAGTTTTACGTTGCTTTCTTGCCTATACAGGAATAAAGCGGTATAAAGCGTCATACAGCAAATTGATAAGCAGCTTACGAAAATGCAGTGAAAACCCGTCCATTTTCATATTACAAGATAGCAAGGAGCAATTAGGGTCGGTCTAATTGGAAAATTAATAAGCAAACCATATCAGGTTTCACTTTGATTCGGTCCACATATACATACATATGTGTGCGTGTGTATGGGTGTGCGTTTTATGGTTTGGGATCTCATCAATCGGATTTTTTTTCGGTTTGTTCGTACCACAGAAAATCGCATTTGATTCAATTGAAGCTGAAATTATTGATTGAAATGGCTGCTGCAGATGCAGACGCCGCAATGGAGTTTTCTTTTGCTTTGAAAATTGCTCGTTTGCACATGAGCTCAGCTGAAAATTGCAACGCGAAACACGTAGACACTGTAGAAGCCTGCAACTGGAAGTTTGAAAATGGAGGTGAAGGTGAAGGTGAAGGTGGAGAAGCCAAAGAAGTTGAACCCAAATGATTGGCCATGTCAGAAAAACTTATCACGAATCATTCGTACAGTCCGTTCGGTTTGTGGATTGGTAGTTTATCAGCAGAATCCCCCCCCACCCCCCCATACACACACACACACACAATGCAGATGTAGATATCTACATAAAGACTCCTACATATTTTCAATTACGTGCCACAAAGCGGTACCAAAATAAATTGGTTATTTAAATTGAAATTCAATTCTAGCCACCGAAACATTTGTCATCATAATATTCCAAAAAAAAATTAGGTAAACTCAAAAGAAAACTCATTGATACTCGTAATATAGTAAAATCTATATATTTTAATTGATTAGGTGGATAAAATGTCTTTCTCGGTCATAAACATATATTTATTAATTTTTTGTTTATAAGATATTTGACAAAATATTTTTTTCCCGTTACTAACGTAGATTATAATTAGTAACTAACCTTCCATCTTTAATTAAGTTCGGACTTATTTTTGTACATTTTTATATTATATTTTATCGACTTATATCTATGCAGATCTACCTGTTATTATATTTTAAACAACTCCTTAAAAGTGCCAAATGGCTTATCACATTGATTTTAAAATTATCTAAAGTATCTTATAAATTACTTTAATTTTTCGTAAATGCGATGCATCTTTTTGATGGAAAATAATATTCAACCAAAAAAAAAAACTAATACCCAGCATAATTTACATTGAAAACTTTCCACTAGTTTGTCAATTTTTTACAACAATTACTAGTTATTAAATTAAATATGTAACAGTAAAGTAAATATCATAAAAACATTTGAATTCATCCTGCCCATATGGATACATGTATATATATATATATGTATATATATTGAAAAGCTTTTGTTTACTAAATATCACACTCTATGCTTGTATTTTTTTTATTTGTATTCAACTTATTGTACTTTTATATGGGAAATTTGTTTTGTAGATTTTTAATTATTGTTATTTGGCCGTTGGCTAAATGCAAATAATTGCAACACAATATATGCAAACAAGAAAAATGTTTCAATATTTTTTGAGGCTAAAATGTTGTTGGTAGAAAATGTTGTTAAGCTGCTTGTAAGCCGCAATGCAAATGCGGCTTTAATCAATTAAAAAATTTTACCCCAAAATGCTAAAAAGTTTCTCTATGTGGGTAAACAAATAAAGCAAAAATCAAACACACGGGGCGTATGAGCAACTTTTCTGCTTGGCCTGGCTGTCATGGTGGCAAAAAGGCTTTGGACCAAAAATTCCATTGTATTATAGATGTTGTTGCTATTGTTGTTGTTGTTGTTGTTGTTGTTGTTGTTGTTGTTGTTGTTTTTGTTGGTGTTGTTGCTTTGCGGTCTGTTGGCTTGACTTGGTTGACTTTTGGTTGTTTCGTTTGAGCCTTTTGGCTTTGTTTGTCCTTGCCTAATGTTGCTCATCATCATCATCATCTTGTTATTGTTGTTGTTGTTTTTGCTTTTGCTGTTGCCGTTGCTGCTGAGTCTTATTTATGCCACATTCTTGTTATTGTTGTTGTTGTTGCTGTATGCAAAGATAATAAGATAAATGTTCTCAAAGGACTGCACGACATCGTTGCTTATGCGAAAAGGACATTTGCACAAATGTTTTGTGATAATAAATATTACTCTGTGGCATCACTGGGAATAGTCCGGAATGGCGCGAATACTTCTCTTTATTCTTGTTCTTCTTCTTCTTCTTCATTTCCATGACCATGTTTAGGGAATGGCAACTTTTCTATTTTCCTCTCATTTTTATTTTATTATTCTCTTTTTTTCTTGTTTTCTTCTTTTTTTTGGTAAAAAACAGAAAAAATGTTGCATTTATAGTAATTTTTGTATGTTACTCTGCGGACACTAGACTCTCTAAGTTACATACTATGTGAATATATGCACATTTTGTAAATATCTTTTGTAATTGAAATTTATTTTATCATTTTTCATTCACTTCACAAAATAATCTGACCCAAATTTTCATTATATTACGAGTATAGCTCTTAATTTGCCTGTTAATATATTATATAACAATAAAAACATAAAAAAAAGCCTTCGATTCTTTTTTTAAAAACTGTTTTTCATCTTTTCGACATCTAAGGAATGTTTTTAATTATATTTTAGAGTCCGTCTGATACTCATCTGTTTTTATTTTTTAATGGGTTTCCATTTTTATGTGTTCCTATTTTCAATCATTTTCGTCTCTAACGTATCCCATTTCCAGTAATTCCAAACATCTGTTGGCGCATCTTTCGGCAATGATTATAAGCATTCCCCATTTCATTTCATTGTTTCCATTTCCACTTAACGGTTTTGTTCTTCATTGATTCCCAGTTTTAGTTTTTTATGCTTTATAATTAATTTCATTTTTTCTTCAGTGGAGAAAAGAGAATTTCTTTTGTTTTCATATTTACTTATAAATCGAGTAAATATTTTTTAAAATTTTCTCAACAAAAATGTTAGCAATAATGCAATAATTCTTTAGAATGAAAAAAACCGTTAGCTATTTGCATCTCAGAAAAATTCCAGTTAAAGTCTGACCATAATTAAACCAGCAAACGTATAATGACGCCTTAATGGCTAATGAGAGGAAGAACTGCCAGGATGGAAAGAGAATGGAATCCAGGCAGGAATCGCTTCTCCCGACATTTGCATTTTTCTTGCTCATCCTCGTTATCCACAAGCCCCCTCCCCCACCCAACTAACACTCGACCCCAAACTGGACGCGCAATGGGTTTGAAAATTAAGTCATTAAATCGTTTCAACGCGTTATTAAAGTGGCAAAAGCAAAGGATCTACCCAAAAGGAGATAAATGATGATACTACGGATGAAATGATAATGATGATGGACATGATGATGTTTCTCTCGCCACAGATCTCTGTGAAAATTTGCATTACAATTATTTTCATATCCAACTTCAATGCGCCGTGAAAATTCTCGAGGATGAAAAAGTGATTTGCTGTTGTGACAATTGTAATTTTTCACTCGCTTGATTTTCGGCCATCATTTTCATAGTCAGTCAGAAGCAGAATGCTGATGATAAACAGGATAACCAGTAAAGAAAATCAAATAGCGAATGACGGAAAGCGGTAGCTAAAAAGAGAGATAGGGACAAAGAGAGAGTGACAGAGAGAGTAATATGGAGGGATTGGGAGAGAGGCCTTTGTCTTTTGCTTGCATTTTTATTTAAATGAAGACGAGTTTTCCTCTTTACGTTGTTTTATTTCTTTTCTTTTGGGTGACCATCACGTGAAGCATAAATTTTTCATTCTTTCTCTCACTCGCTGTCTCTGTTACTCTTTTGGGTATATTTTACACTCCATTGCCAGTTGAGAACAATTGTCCTGTTGTTGCTGTTGTTGGTATCGCTGGTCCCATTGGTTTTATAGCCCCATCCTCACTCATTCTGTTTTCTGTTTATTTACGTTGGCAAATTTTCATTTCATTTTGTTAATCAATTGCTGGGGCCAAAGATAAACAAGATATTGAAATGAATATTTTTTTGTTAGTCCTTTAAAGGAATAATAAATTTAAGAAATCCCACTTTGTAAATTTATTTTCAATAATATCAATTGGTTAATTTGAATGTTATTTAGCTGGCAACCAGAACCAATTTCCAGACGATTTGCTAACAATATTTTGTTGTCCAGTTTTTACCAGCAATAAAGAACTTTTAGTAACAACTCGATTTCGGATGGAAAGTCTGTAATCCTGTTGTTATTCAATTCCTATTTAAATGGTTCGGTTAAGAATTTCAAAATGAGATTCACCTATATAAGAACTAAATTTGACGGTACCCCGTGGAATATACTATATATCGTTAGACCTTCAAATATTATTTTCGGAAAACTACAAGGCACTTCTCTATAAGGCCTCCTTTGAAATGATTCAAGATGATCTCAAGATTTTGAAAAAGAAGGTTACATTAAAAATGATTTGAAACTTACGTCTACACATAGATGGAAGTCCATGGTGAAAACCAAATAAAAAGTTTTGTTTAATTTTTTTTGTTCCATCCATATGCAATAACAAAAGGATCATTATACCCCCTGTGTAAAGTGTGATGAAGAACATTATATCACCCTGTGAAAAGCTTAAAATTGTAGAGAGAGCCTGGCCACACTGAATTCCGCTTCTCTTGTCAGAAGTTTTGGATTGAAAGGTTGCGGAGCTGGTGTTGCAAGTGAAAATAAAAGATAAAGAAATATAAAATTAAATAGCAAATTATTTAATAAAAAGAAATATAGTTTTTTTAAATAAATTTGTTACTTAGTATAACCTTTGAATTCTAGAAAACATTTTAACATTTTGATTAAATAACATCTGTAGATATTTTTAGCATTTTACCAAAAATTGATTTTTTGTATCATGGGTAAACAATCAGTTTGCTTTTTGTTATCAGCATTTTTTCTTTCTAACTTCTCATACGCAAAATTATGGTAAATAGGGAATATGCAAATTTCATAGTTGAGGCAAATGTATCCACATGGATTCGCAACATGCCACCGGCCATGGCTGTACAACGTTTCAATGAGCATTCTCTAAATATTAACAATTTCTTTTTGAAACTTAGTTTTTGAGGCAACCAATTGGAATTGAAGGCGGCATAATGAAGTCGCCCAAACCAAATTTCAATATCGGTACCAAAATAGCAAGTAGGAAATATTTCCATCGATATGCCAAAGCAATAAAGAAAAAAATAAGCCCAATACATTGGCTCATGAACATAAAATATTACAGCAAAAATGCCAATACAAATGTTTAGACCAGTCACTGTGATTTGTATGAACATCGGTAGAGATATAAGCGACTCGGTCAGACGAAAAAGTCTGAAAATGTAGGGGTAATTCAACAAAATTCATTTAATTGAATTCAAAAATAGTTAGACTTACTTTTTTAAACGCTTATGATCATCAATGCAGGCCTCCAGCTCAAGTTCAGCATTCTGGTTTATATCATTACCGATTTGCTCAAATCGTATATATAGCATTTTTATATGTGCCGATATTAGGCATAGATTAACTGGCGGAAAACAATCATTGGCATAGTTTTGCAATAATAAATACGATATACCCACTATCTGATAGACATTGGCTATATAGAAATTTCTTGTAGAGTTAACCCAATCGAAGGGGAACCAAGCGGGATACAAAAGAGCCCGTTCTTTCTGGAGAAGGAAACCCAATTCAGCAAACATTCCGCAAGGTAAATAGATGCCAACAAAAAGATATAAGAGCATACGTTGATGCCTTCTCAGTTGATTATAGATAATCCTTTGGCCACCCGATTCACTAACACGTCTATCCATTATCCCTAAAAGTCGTTCAATTTCTTTGACTTTTTTAAAGTTATACGAATAAATTAGAAATTTCAATGCACAGGTAAAGCAGGTGACAAAAATGGTCAAATTCAATATGTTCTCAGTTTGTGTAGGACTACGAAATAGGGCTAAGCCTAAATGTAAAGGATAGCCAATTGTTATAATTAGATTAATCAAGATGCTATATCCCACATAATATCGGCCATAAGTTGGAAATTTCTCACTAGCCAAACCCACAACTGTCCAGGCGAACCAATGACTCCGGAAAAATATCAAACTATTGATGGCAGTTGTTTCCATTACCGACCAACTATTTATGATTAAGTCTTTAGTTTCAGGGCTCATTCTATATATATGTATGTATATGTATGTATGTGGTTATGAATATGTCTCTTAATTGGATAATTGCAGTTGCGTGGTTTGGATAATTAACAAAAAAAAAAGAAATGAAAATTCAAATTAACTTTAATGGTTATAAAATGCTAGCCTTAAAAATAGACGTTAACAGGATTTAAAGAAAATTTGAAATATTTCTTTTTGCCAGCCTTTAAATAGCTTGGCAATCAAATAATATGACATTTCCCTCTCTTTCATTATATTTCTTTCTTTCTCTCGCTCTCGATTTATCTTGTGCGGCCCAAAGAAGAAACAAAATGGCCCCCAAATTGCCCCAGGGACTGCAGTTAAAGGTAGAGAATGGCAGGAAACGGTAGGGAACATCGCATGGCTGCCCCTTTTTGGAGTCTGTGTGAGCCAATCTGCTGCAAATGGAAAAATAATAAAATCAAAAGGCAAACCAAAAACCCGACCCATCCGACGATGCCAACCATTCAATGATTTTTCTCCAACCCCTAACAATTCCCCCCCTCCCTAATATACAAACTTTAGCAATAAGCCAAAAGAAAAACTTATACACATAATCAGGCGGTAAAGGTCGAAATGTGTTTACCTTCAACATTCTTTTTATTGTAGGGGTTTTGTTCCCCCCCTCCCTCAGGCTAGGGATTTCAGGTGGACTTTTGTTTTGTACATTTCGAGTATACAATATTTTATTTAAATTAAATGTCAAGGCAAAGTAAAATGAAAAACCAATAAAACTTATTTCAAATATCCATCAACAAGAAATATCAAGAAGAAAAATATAACAAAAAAGATAAAATTTCCATTTTGTTATTTTGCAAACGGTTGCAGTATTGGTAGCATTTAGAAAATTGGATCAATACAAATAGGTATATATAGAAACTGATTGATTTAATTATGGCCCAGCAACTGACTTGTCTATTAGTTACAATTCAGATTGTATTGCATATAAAAATTTGACGTATTAACTTGGTTTGAAGCTTATCATTTAAAAGCATAATTCGTTAGCAGCGTAACGATCGATAATGCATTAACTAACACTGGTACTTTACAGAGCAGTAAGTGCAATGCCACAGTTAACAGAGAAATCCACTTATTCAAAAATCAACGGTTATTTAAAAAATGAGAAAAGAGGTTAAACTATGTATAACATATTTTAGTTAGTTTATAACCGTATATATTAATTTAATTTGAAATTGATCACAGAACTAAGTTTATACTGGACATTTCAAATTCTTTGTAATATCTTGATTTCGATATATTCTTAAGGGAAAGCACATTAAAAATAAAAACCTATAAATCATAAGCAGCACTTCTTGAAAGAACTAAAGATCTTTAGTAGTGTGTAATAATTAACTAAATTTGAATCACTCATCCTTAATCTTAAATAAAAAGTTATCAAAGTATTTAAAAATTTCATTGTAACTACTTAAATTGAAATAACCAACCTAGTGAATTAGTAACTTGCCAATAGCACTTTTGATTCACAAAATTTAACTAACTCAAACTGAAGGTTATATTATTATTCTAGTGGCAAAACCCCCCTTTAGTTGTTTTCATAGCATTATTCTCTGATTCAATTTTGCATGTTATTATAATTCGTTTATCAGAATTCACTTAAAGCTGAGCTTACCTTCTGTAGAAGGGTATTTCCGACTATATAAAGATTATGGCTTTATTTATGTACATATTCATTTATAATTTTTTACCATCATGCGTTTCTTTTGGTTTGAAGTCTATAGTATCAAACATATTTTTTTGCGCTTAAGATTGTTAGTTTCACTTTAATCATGGCATTACTTTAAGCACAGTAACTATATGAGTTCATAGATTAAATAGATAATATAGATATTAGCCATTCAACAATAACTACTATCTAAAGTAGATAACTCAGAAGAATGATATTGAATATATAAATGATCAAAAAGATAGTTTTGTTAATAATTTGTAATCTCACAAATTACAGTTCGTAAGTTGTAAAAAATTAGTTTAATTGTGCTAAATGAAACATTAATTTTTTTTAGTTTAAGCTTTAAAGGGTATAAAGACTTACTCAATACGCAAAGTTAAAAGGACTGTTTTGTTTTCAATACAAATTGGTGTATTTCGGATTCAATTTAACATATTTGTAGCACAACAAAACATCATTAAATTTCCACAAAAATTCAAATGTTTATCTGCCATCTACATACATGCTTAAACATATATGTATGTATATATATATATATGTATGTACATATACTCGTATATGTATTTAGATTTTTTCTATTTTTATTTTTTACTTCGTTTTTGTTGTTGTTTACCGAGAGTATCCTGGAAATGTTTATGCAACCGCGTGGGCCAAAAACTGCGCAATAATTGCAAACGGCAGCAACAACAAAATGGGGCAAGTACTTTGCTTGTAAAACATACAAAACATTTGGCCATTTTTGCCAATGCCTGTGCCTATGCCTGTGCTTGTGCCTCTGTGCCACATTATTGTTGTCATTCTCGGCGTTCTTGTTGCACAATTTTACTAGACAAGTTCCCCCCGCTGCTATTTTTGTTTTGGTTTTTTTTTTTTTTGGTGCCCTTGTCTTCCTCTCTTGCCTGTAGCATTTGTTGTTTTTCAATATTTTGCCGTTGTATGATGTTGTTGCAACTACAGTCACCACAGCCACTATATTTGGGTATCGATAGCAAAGTCAAAATCAAGGTATATTGGACATAATGTATATATAGAAAGAATTATTTATGTATGTCTATCTTAAATTGTCACCTTAATTAAAACCAATTTAGTTTCTTATAAGCGTTCAAGAACTATGAAACAAAATCATTTTCTCAAAATTGGGTCTCAGTTGGGTGTGACCTTGTCAAAGAGCATTAACATTTTGGTGTGGCCTTATTAACGAATTATATGTAATTACTAAAAGTACAAATATACATACATATGTATGTATGTGTATGTGTCTGTATAGATGCAAAAGAAGAAAAGAAAAGAAGCATCAACTTGCATTTGAATCCATTCTCTAGCTTACTCAACACTACTTAAGGCAAAATGGAAACCAACTATGAAATAACATATCAAATTTACCGTGCAAAAAATTAATCTAAATCAAATAAAATTATTCTTAGATGTATATTTGTACATAAATGTTTGTGATAACATCTAAATGTATTAAGATTATTATAAGAATTCAAACAATTTTGCTTAACTAGTTAAGTCTACCTAGACTTTGATAACCGAAAAGGTAAAGCCTGCAATATGTTAATAATTAGAAAATTTTAATATTTTGGTTTGATTTCAAAATAATCATTATAAATTTCCATTTCTTATTCGTTAGCTTTTTATTTTCATAATAAAAACGAATTCCAGGATGTCAATGAGTCGTTTCTTATCAATGGAAATAGTAATATTTATTTTTTTTACTCTTTTCAGCTCATGTTTTTTGGTTGCATTTTGTTTTGTGTTATTTTTGCGTCGATTTTTCTTTTGCCATTCGCACAATTTCCGTTGTCAGTTTTGTGTGTATGTTGTGTGTGCGTGTGTGTGTTTTGTGTGTTTTCAGTTCGCTTCGCTTCTAATTTTTGCCGCATGTTCATGAACCAAAAAATTGCCGTTACCATTGACTTGGTAAACTTTTTGGCATACGCGGCGTATGCGTGTTATAAGAGCTAACAGTAACGCTATAAAGTCAAACTCTTGGCTTCTCGTTGTTATTGTTGTCCGACAATTTGGCAGAGAAAATATTAGCGATACTTTGGCAGAGCTTTTAAATTTTTACTTCATTTCATTTCCTTTCTTTCTTTTCCTTTTTTTTTGAGATGAAAATTTATATTTACTACCATGTTACCGTTATTCTGGTAAGATTATGTTCATGTTTTTTCCGTTTGGATAGTTTTTGTGAATACTTTTGCGTAATTGTTGAAATTTAATATACATTTTAGGTAATCAGAAAGGAAGCAAGTAAGAGTACTAGTTTTTGTGGCAAGTATCCAGGTAAAAAACAGATTTAATATCTGAATTATAAGTTATACTCAGTAATTGAAATTTCTACATAAAAGTAAAAGGAGAAGAATTCAAAGACAATTTACCTAAAATAACTATAATTTCTTAGATTTTATTCTTATTTTCGCTTAATATGCGTATTCGACTGTGCCACCGCGGTATCTATAATCCACCTGTGAAATACCTTAAACTTCCCATTGGATTAATTTAATGTTGTTTTTAAGAAGATTTAAATAAGTTTGAGTTTTTCTGTGTTAAAGCTTTTGGCTTATAAAACAACCAAATAATTACTGGGAAAAAAAAAACAAATTACTCGAAACTGTAAAAACAAGCAACCAACAATCATTATGATTGCATGAACATAATGCAATTTAATGGCCAAAAGCAGCAGCAGCATTCACTCTGAAATGTTGCTGATATTGGTCAAAAGTGCCGCCAGATCCACAACTCGACAAAAAACCAACACACATCAGACACACCCACACACACCGTTAAGAGATAAACGCCCACATGAACAGTTATCACACGGTCCAGAACAGAGAAAGAGGAAAAACAATAGCGACAAAGTGCGTTCACATAATAATAATGGAAATAATTTAACTTATTGGATTTTAATGGGATTACACATGCGCAACATGGCCACTGCGGGTATTAAAACTTGGTCAAGTTTGATAATGGACATTGGGCATATCCTTCCACCCACATACCACCCAACCAAAATACCCAAAGTCACAAGAGAAACGGAAACGGTAGACTCATTTCATACTGATTGCGTATCCGCAGTTGGACGGCCATGGATAAGTCTATCGATTTTTCTTTATATATTTAAATTATATATGCATAGGTGACTTTTAAATACAGAAAAATTTCAATGCGATAATTTCCATTGAATTGCTGATATCTCTGAATATGAAATATGTAGTTTCAATGATAATCTATGATCAATAGTAACGCTTGACATATAGATTTGCGGTTTAGTTTGAGGAAATCGGAAAAGTAAAATACATTTCCTAACAATGATCCAAAGTTCTGTTGAACTATACTGACTTCCGTATATAGTACTTGTTCTTAAAGTCTTGTGATTTATGAATCAAATATATACATTTATATACTTCCGTGTCTACAGACATCCTTAGAAAAAGCATGGAAAAATTTTAAATTCGTTATCCTAAAACAAACTTTCTTTCCAGGTTAAATTAAACAAATTAATTTACACTAACGCACTTGGCTAAACATTTTTTATACAAATTTTCTTTTCTCTAACTTTTTTGTTGTTGATTCATTTATCGATGCATATTCAAATTTATTCAAATAACTTTTTGAAAAATAATTGTGAAAATTGTGCATATCTGATATGTTGGTCCAAAACCTATTTGTCTATTACTCCTGTATGCATAAATGTCCTTCATATGCTACATATGGAACATATGCCTGATGGCTGTGATATGTATGTGTATGTGTGTGTGTGTGTGTGTGTGTGTGTGTATGAGTATGTATGTATGTGTATATGTCTTTCATTTAAACATGACCAGTTGGCTGACCTACTGCTGACGGGCAAGTTTAACCGTAACCAAAAAAAAAGGGAAAAATGGAAAATGAAACAAAAAAAGTTTGTCCATCAGGCAGAAAAGCGAAGAAGAGTCGTCATAGTCATCATCATCAGCATCAGCAGCAGCACCACACAAGCCACAACTAACCACATCATTTCCAGGCGCAAACTGCCAGTTCTCCATATCCACTTGCACATCCTATAGCCATGTCCATGTTCATGTCCGTCTCCCAGGCATGCTTGGCTGTTGATGACTTTGATATGTATGCGTTAATCCAGCTTGATTCTGTGTGCGTGTGTGTCTGTGTCGGTGTGTGTGTGTGCGTCTGATATGTTATGCAATTTTTAGGCATCAAAAGGCGCTGCTGAAATAGGAGTACAATCATCTATACACATGCAAACATGCATAGATATATACATACATTCATACATACATACGTGCATATGTATGTACGTATGTATAAATATTTACTATACGTTTACTATATCCCATGTGACCCATGTTCATTATCAATCTGACCGCGTTTTTTATTGCGTTCCTTGTTGTGTGACCACATTTTAGCTTCATTTACAGTTATTTGCTGCGTTTTCTCTTGCCACACCTCTATTCACATTTATCTCCATACCATAGTACGCCCCCCCAACCCGCACTCATAGCCAAAAAACCGCAAATTCAATTTTGGTTTTAGAAGCCTACAAACATTTTGCATCCGTGTATATGTACGTACATATACATATACATACATATACATCCACACACACACACCCACCCATAAACATCTAAATGGCGAATAACGATGCCGAGAGGTCGGAGGCTTTATTGTGTGAGTGTGTGTGCTTTTAATGCAATTTATGTGAAGTGTTTTTTGGCTCTATTGTTTACTTACTGCCATTGTCGCCTACCCCCCGACATTGACCACATAACGATCTTTTGTGTACCAAACTGAAACTGTATAGTGGAACAAATTTCCGTTAAGAGTAATAAATTGTATTTTTGAATTGGTCCAGTGGAATTAAAAGCTTCAACTGCTTTAAATAGTTAGAAAGCTCTGTCACAAATTTTATAGAGTCTGCTTTATTTAATTCCTTGTTAAAAAGCTCTAATTAGAAAGCTTATCAGTTAAGAAAAATTTTGAAAATAAATTTTCGGTTACTTTTGAATTTACAATTCAAGAACAATAAAATTTGAAATGATAAATGTATATTTATTTTATAGAGGTAACTTTGATATCCAGCTTTCGAGTTTCATTTATGCACAGAATAAGAAACTTCAATTAATGTTTTATACAACTTCGTAACCCAAGGGCAAAAATTATATTTTGCCCATTTCCAGGTTCGTCTTACGTATTTAAGTATATCACAATCTTTTAAAAGTTAGTTGTTCCATAAAAATATGAAATTAAATTGTTTATAATTCAGTGACTAAATAATAGCACAAGTCAAGTAATAAACATATCTCTTAAGTAGAAATAATTAAGTAAAATATATACATATATAAAGTTGTAGAGTTCAACATTCAATTTCAAGCGATTCCCAACTAGCCACCAAAACTGGCGCCGAGAAAACAGCTGCTGAGAAAAGCTTTCGAATTTCTTACCAGCTGTTGCAGAAGCTTCTGACTCCGAGGTTGCCACTTATTGAAATTTGTTTCAGCAACTCATAAAAAGCATAGACATACGAAAAAAAAATTCATAAACAATACGCATGTACTATGACCTTCGAGCAAGGTGACTGGGCCAGAGAGAGAGAGAAAGAGAGAAAACCAGCGCGAGAGTTTGAGAGTGTGAGAACGTGATTAAAAACAAAAAGAGAATGCAATTGTAAAGGAAACTGCAATAAGCATAAAGAGTCATCCATCAAGTGCAATTCTGGTGAGTAACGCTGGCTAAGCTCAAAAACAAACGACACAAACTCAAAGCCGAAATAAAAAAAACCTGATAAGAAACGGCAACATCAGCGGTACGATTCGATTGTTTACAAGAGAATAAGAATCGTTGTGAGAGGAAGCTTTTACTTTTACTGAAAAGCTTTGACTAGTATAATTATAATTTTCGTTGTTTTTTTTTGAGAAGTGCTCCGGAGTTTGCAGTGAACGGTCGTCTGAACGGTTGCGGTCTCCTTTTTCGATTTGGGCAAACAAGAATTGAGAATAATTTTCGATTTTAAATACTACGGAGTGTAATATAGTAAGGAAAGGATAGCAATATGTCGAAGCCACAATCGGACGCGGATCGTCGCAAGCAAATCTCAGTGCGCGGCATTGCCGAGGTTGGCAATGTGACGGAGGTGAAAAAGAATTTCAATCGTCATTTGCATTATACCCTGGTCAAGGATCGTAATGTATCGACATTGCGTGATTACTATTTTGCATTGGCCAATACGGTCAAGGACAACATGGTCGGTCGATGGATCCGTACACAGCAGCACTACTATGAAAAGGATCCCAAGGTAAGTGCCACACACACACATACACACATACATACATACATAGTTAAAAAGAGTTCGATGTGGAGTGGGAAGGAGTGTGGGGTATCAAATGTAAACGTGGGCGTGTACCTTATTTTAATATTGATTATGGAATTATACCAAAGCTGCACTGTTCAGAGATATTTTATTAACCAATTTTCATTTAAGAAAAAAATCAAAAAGAATTTTTCCTCTATTACGACATTTTTTTACCCCTCTTTTTTGGGGGCTAATTTATTGCTTCATATGCTTTAACCCGAAATTCTTTTTATAAGAGATAAAGGCACAGAGAAAAAGGAAAAGGAGAGTGAATGCAGTTTACTGCATTCTCTTTTGTTTTATTTTGTTTTTCTTAATTTTCATTATCATTTGTTTTGGTAAATATATACATACATACATACATACATACATATGTACATATGTAATTGCCCACAAACTGTTTAATGCTTTTGGGATCAATGCCAAAAACGTGTTAATTTTGGGCCAAATTAATTTAGATACTTTCACTGCAACATTTACAATACAAAAATTTATTTAAAATGAAAAAGCCGGTCAACTAAAACCATCCATTGAGTATATATGTACATACATATGTACATACATATATATATGTATATAAAGCTTTTTATTTGTTCCTATAAGTTATACTCATCTGTTTAATGATCTAATCTGTTAACTATAAGCATTTTCCTTATATGCATGTATATATATTTATTGATTCATATTTTTTTTAATTTTTAAAATTACTGACGATTCATTAAAAATTGTATTAACTTTATCTCTGCTCTAGTTCCGTTGTTGTTGTATTGAGTAACTTTTACTTACTTGTTTTCTTACTTCAATACTTGCAAAGCTCAAAACGTATCCATCAGATACACAAAATACAATTTTGTATCTGGTTGCTGTTGTTATTTCACATATTTAGCACGTGCTTTAAGCGTGCTTTTGTTGTTGTTGTTGTTGTTGCTTTTTGTCCTTGTCTGAATGTCAGCTTTAAATCATTCACAATGTTTTATCCCATAGATACAAAATGTTTCTATTAATTGTTGATCACCAGTTATCAATTTTGAAAGAAGAATAAAACTGACAAATATATATGTACCTACATATATATATACATATATTCGTATATAGAGTCTTAAATATTTTCAATTTAACTAATTTGTGAAAAAAAAACTGTCTTACTAACAATTTGTTATATTTTAACATATGTATGTATATTTATATGTATATATTTTGTCCGACACACATATTTTCAAGGTCAATCAGAGGTTATTAACGAAAAACTAAAAGTCTCTGTGCAGCTGACAGACCAAAAATATCAAGGAAAATTTATTTCTCTCCCTCTCTTTCTCATTTTATTTTTATTTTCATAACATGCCTATATCTGTACATATGTATATATATATATATATCTCTCTCTGTCTATGTGTGTGTGTGTGGACTGCCGTGGAAAAATTGTCAGAGCAATGAAAATTTATGTTTGGTTCATCTAATTTTTTTTCTCCGTGTGCTTGTGTGTGTGTGTGTGTCTCCATAGATACTTTATGTCAATTAGCTCACGCAATAGCAAAAATATACTCGAACAGCTGTTTCTATGCTATTCCCTTTTCTGCCTTTTTCTTTTGCTGTGGTGAAAACCAGTTAAATCTCAATTGAATTGAAAATCATCAATTGTGAAATTGAGTTCTATGCAAATTAAGAAAAAAGTTCATTAAAGTTCATCAACTTTAATAGATATATATTTATAGTTAGTTTAATTTTGCAATAAAAGAAAAGTATATATATGTACATATATGTATATTTGTATTATATTTTATCAATTTATTTATCAATTTGTCCAATTTTTTATCAATTGAAATCTGTCAGCGTGACTTTCAATTTCAATTTGAAAGATTTTAATATTTTTGAATTTGTTGCATAGATCGTAAATGAATATAATATACATATTAATAATTGTATGCATTAATTATTATATCAAATTTCCAATATTATTATATTTTTTAGGTTTTTTTTCTGCTTGCTTTGTTTATTATTGTTAATTCTATTTTGTTGTTATCATTTGCAATGGCCAAAAGCCGCAAAAAAAATTATATATACAAATGTATACAGTATACATATATATATATGTATATATATGTACGTATATAGGGTACAATCGTCTGGTAGAAATTACATTTGGTGCTATCATAAAAATGTTTATGCGATTCGATTAGATAACCCAGATTATTCATTCTATGTTTTCCACGTTAATACAATAGTTTTATAAAGAAAATGGGAATCTATATATGTATATATGTACATATGTACATATATCGTATCATCTTAAGTGGAGATTCTAGATAATTATTACATATATAAAATGAAAGAAAATACAATGCAAAAAAATTGCATTAGATAATCACCTATAACTACAACAATAATAAACATTTCATATTTCACATTGATATAAATAACAACAAATTTATTAAATTTCAATATAATCAAAATAAATAAAAATCGTTAAGTCGAAAATTAAGAAATTAATCAAATTCTGTAGAAAATTTAGTGATTTTATCCCATCAATTTAGCCATCAATTTATTTCGATTTAAAAATATTGCATCTGTCTGTAATAATTTATGATTATATATTTGAATATATATTCGTGTAATTAATCTTTTATGTTGTATGACAAATTTTAAAGTTGTTCTTATCTTTCAAGCATATTTATCTTTAATAAATGATAATCTTTGAAATCTATTTGTATGTAATCTCAGTCTGATAAGGGTAGAATAAATTTTCAGTCATATATTTTTTTAAATTCTCCTCATTACATTCGATTATCTGAATTGTTTATATACATATATTCTTTTGTTATCTAATATTAGCATACTAATATATCATATAATTAATTGCTTAGATATCTTTTTTCCTTTTATGAAAGTAATTTGTCAGATATTTATTAGAATATGTGGAGTTGTCTTTATATTTTTTAACCAAGAATCATAAATAGTAAAATCCATAATTTCTGGACATTTCTTATGGTTTCGTGGTTTTTTTTAAAGGTTCTGCATTCTGATAATCACATGAAATGATCCTAAAATGAGATATATAAAATCAATCTGGAATTCTAATCAAAAAACTTAACATGCAATAACATTACTATCTTTTAATTGCGCTGATGAATAGTATATATATATGTACATATGTATTTATATACTGCCTACATTGTAGATTATATATACATATATATATAGGAATCATATATTCTATAACCAAAATCTATATGAAATGTTCACAACTTTTAATTTATGATTAAGAATTTGAAAAGTCCATTCGTAAACCGATTTATTTACAGTATATGGTAGTATGTAACTCATAAAAGTGTGCATGTGTGTGTGCGAAACTATGTAGCTTATCTCGGATCGAGAATCTCATCTCATCTCATGGATTTATGCATGCTCGAGAACCCTTGCCATATGCAAACAAACAAACTAATTAGCCCCGTCCATACCTTTAGCTAATGTTTTCCCCATGCTATTTTTTTTAGGGCATAGTTTACATAGACATTCTGATAAGGAGAGTCGCATAGTTCCTACATAGCCAATTAACTGGCGACATTGAACTAAATAATATTATTTTTTTTTTATGATAATGTCGTCAAAGCGTCGTGCAGCATTGATGATCGAAGATTAATGAAGATGAATTTGAGATTAAGTATGTAGATGTATATATGTATATATACATATATAGATTCATGCTGTTGCATGCTAAGTGCATTCCGTAGTCCTCACTCTATTGATAAGAGAGATTTGTGTTGTTGCTGGGACAACAAAATGTTTGTGCTAATATTCCAATTGCCCTCGTAACATTATGGCTATCTGAAAAATTCATCGATCGTTCGTTTTAGCGGCATTAAACCGGTAAATGAAAAAACTATTTATAGAATTTAGTTACGTTGAGATTTTTTGATAACGTCACATTCGATGCGATGCGATTCGATTCGATTCGATTGGATTAGTGACATTCTGACCTAGAGCATTAGTTGAACATATGGGCATATAAAGGAGGAAGGGGGAAGGGGGAAAAAACTACATATGTAGGTCTGGAGCGGCTTATCAGTTGAAAGCTTTTAACGGTACAGTTGAAAGACCAAGTAAATGTTATTACATCGACCTTGGACTTGGACAATTTTATGGAAAAATTATATATCCGATTTACTAATCCTCTCTCTTTCTCTCTGTCTGTTATTTTCTTTCATTTCTTATAGCGCGTCTACTATCTGTCTTTGGAATACTATATGGGTCGCTCTCTAACCAATACCATGATCAATTTGGGCATTCAGAGTGAATGTGAAGAGGCCATGTATCAATTGGGTCTCGATATTGAGAATCTCGAGGAGATGGAAGAGGATGCTGGCTTGGGTAATGGTGGTCTGGGTCGTTTGGCTGCCTGCTTCCTGGACTCTATGGCCACATTGGGTCTGGCTGCCTATGGTTATGGCATTCGTTATGAATACGGTATCTTTGCGCAAAAGATTAAGAATGGTGAACAGGTGGAGGAACCTGATGATTGGTTGCGTTATGGCAATCCATGGGAGAAGGCACGTCCCGAATTCATGTTGCCCATTAACTTCTATGGCCGTGTTATCGATACACCCGAAGGCAAGAAGTGGGTCGATACCCAAAAGGTTTATGCTATGCCCTATGACAACCCAATTCCTGGCTATAACAACAATCATGTTAACACTCTGCGTTTGTGGTCGGCCAAGTCGCCAATTGACTTTAACCTGAAGTTCTGTAAGTAACTAAATTCGATAGAAGGCGAAAAATGATTATTTATCGTTTTAAATTAATCGCCTTTAATCGATCCTTTTTCTTATGGAATTTGATCATAATTGCGTTTGTTTTTTTTTTAGTTAACGATGGTGACTACATCCAGGCCGTGTTGGATCGTAATCTGGCTGAGAATATCTCTCGTGTCCTGTATCCCAACGATAACTTCTTTGAGGGCAAGGAATTGCGTCTGAAGCAGGAGTACTTCATGTGCGCCGCCACTCTGCAGGATATCATTCGTCGTTACAAGGCATCGAAATTCGGTTCACGGGAAGCAGTCCGTAATACTTTCGATCACTTCCCCGATAAGGTTGCCATTCAATTGAACGATACCCATCCATCGTTGGCCATACCCGAACTGATGCGCATCTTGGTTGATGAAGAGCATCTGGAATGGGAGAAGGCCTGGGATATTACTGTACGTACCTGTGCCTACACCAATCACACTGTCTTGCCCGAAGCTTTGGAACGCTGGCCCGTCTCCATGTTGGAGTCGATTCTGCCCCGTCACTTGCAGATCATTTATCACATTAACTTCCTTCATATGGAGAATGTTAAGAAGAAGTTCCCCGAGGATTTGGATCGCATGCGTCGCATGTCCCTTGTGGAAGAGGATGGCGAAAAGCGCATCAATATGGCCCATCTGTCAATTGTTGGTTCTCACGCTGTGAACGGTGTTGCTGCTATTCACTCGCAGATTTTGAAGGATTCGCTGTTCCATGACTTTTACACAATGAATCCCGATAAGTTCCAAAACAAGACGAACGGTATTACTCCTCGTCGTTGGCTGCTGCTCTGCAATCCAGGTCTTTCTGATCTAATTGCCGAGAAGATTGGTGACGAATGGCCCGTGCATTTGGATCAGCTTGTTGCCTTGAAGAAATGGGCCAAGGATCCTAACTTCCAACGCAATGTTGCTCGTGTCAAGCAGGAGAACAAATTGAAATTGGCTGCCATTTTGGAGAAGGATTATGGTGTTAAGATCAACGCCTCGTCCATGTTCGATATCCAGGTGAAACGTATTCATGAGTACAAACGTCAGCTGCTCAACTGCCTGCACATCATCACCCTGTACAATCGCATCAAGAAGGATCCCACCGCCAATTTCACCCCCCGTACAATTATGATTGGTGGCAAGGCTGCTCCCGGCTACTATGTGGCCAAACAGATCATTAAGCTCATCTGTGCCGTTGGCAATGTAGTCAACAATGATCCAATTGTTGGTGACAAGCTCAAGGTCATCTTCTTGGAGAACTATCGTGTCACATTGGCCGAAAAGATTATGCCTGCTGCTGATTTATCTGAGCAGATCTCTACTGCCGGTACAGAAGCCTCTGGCACTGGCAACATGAAGTTCCAATTGAACGGCGCCCTCACCATTGGTACACTTGATGGTGCCAATGTTGAAATGGCCGAAGAAATGGGTCTGGATAACATTTTCATCTTTGGCATGACCGTCGATGAGGTGGAGGCACTCAAGAAGAAGGGTTATAACGCCTACGACTATTACAATGCCAATCCCGAAGTCAAGCAGGTCATCGATCAAATCCAGGGCGGTTTCTTTAGCCCCGGCAATCCTAATGAGTTTAAGAATATTGCCGATATTCTGCTGAAATACGATCATTACTACTTGCTGGCTGATTTCGATGCATACATCAAGGCTCAGGATCTGGTATCCAAGACCTACCAGGTGAGTTTAACGAAATGTTTTCCATATAGTCCAATTCTTTAATATTTTTAAATTTTTATTTCTCAGAATCAAGCTAAATGGCTGGAGATGTCCATCAATAATATTGCCTCCAGTGGCAAATTCTCATCGGATCGTACTATTGAAGAGTATGCCCGCGAAATCTGGGGAGTTGAGCCCAATTGGGAGAAATTGCCTGCTCCAGAGGATCAGCAATAAATCAATTGAACATCATCCTTTTGATATTATATATTTTATTATTATTTTAATGTCCAAAGTCCAAGATTTAGGCGCCAAAAAAAAAAAAAACAACAACATCAACCACAACAACAACTAACCAAGTAAAATTGTTACTATTTTATTTAATAAAAATCCAAGAAAGAAAAAACCAAATCGAAATAATTTAAATTAAAATATTTAAACAAATTAGCTGAGCAGCGACTACAAACAACGGTACCTACCAACATTTTACAAAACAAAAACAAAAATAAAACACCTCAGGAACACTTTCAAATAAAACTTTATTAAATTAGAAAAATTAAACAAAAATGTGCAAAATTGCTTCGTTAATTATCGATATTGCGTGTTAAAAACCAAAAATAAAACGATTAAATAAAAAACACTAAAGTTCAACTGTTAAATGTAAAAAAGAATTATTTAAATAAAATTAAAACTCAATTTGAAAAAGACAATGAAAATGTGATTTGATATCGAAATTCAAACCGAATCTCGAACCGACTTTAAATTGAAAATTTGTTGCAATTAAATGGATATATTAATTATTTCGCTCCCATAATTTATTCAAATTCAAATTCCGCGCCATGTTATCTACTCGTTACGTTTGAGACGTAAGTCAAACTCGAAACTTTCACAGCACTAGAGATGAAAGCTTACGTTATACAAATCTATAGCAACACTGAAAAGCCAAAAGTGCCGGTAATTCTCCGTCACAAAAGCCATTTTACAATTGAAAATTGTCTAGCAAGTACGTAAATTTTGAGAAACTAAAGTAAAAATGGCAACTTGGACCCCATTGGAATCAAACCCCGAGGTAGGTGAAAAAAGGACAAACTGACAAAACAGAAATGTTTATTTTTGCAATATTGCATTCGCAATATTGATATTAAAACGAATTTGGATTCCCATTCCAATTTCTTGTAATTTTCTTTTTTTCCTTCTCTAGGTTTTGACAAAGTATATACACAAGCTGGGCGTGTCACCGTCTTGGTCGGTGACTGACGTCATTGGCTTGGAGGATGAGATGCTAGAGTGGATACCACGTCCAACAAAGGCTCTGATATTGCTCTTTCCATGCAGTGAGGCTGTGGGTGTGCCTAATATAAATTATATACATAGTTCGTTTTTTTATAGCTGCCTTTGTTTTTTTTTTTTAGTATGAGAAACATCGCTCTGAGGAGCATGACCGCATCAAGGACACAAATGAACAGCATCCCAGTGATCTCTTTTATATGCGTCAATTTACCCACAATGCCTGCGGTACTGTGGCTCTTATTCACAGTGTAGCCAACAATAAGGAGTAAATTATCTATCTTCCATTTCAAGCCAGAATTTTCTTTTCTCATTGTTCTGGCTTTTTTTTTCAAACAGAGTCAATTTGGAAAGTGGCGTTTTGAAGAACTTCCTTGAAAAAACTGGTTCACTCTCACCGGAGGAGCGTGGCAAGGCTTTGGAGCAGGATGAGGAATTTACAGCTGACCATCAGGAGCTAGCCCAAGAGGGCCAAACTAATGCCTCCGAACATGAATCGGTTATACATCATTATATTGCTTTGGTTAACAAAGATGGTACACTTTATGAACTGGATGGTCGCAAATCGTTCCCCGTTAAGCATGGTGAGACTTCTGAGGAGACATTTATTAAGGATGCAGCCAAGGTTTGCAAAGAATTTATGGCTCGTGATCCAAATGAAATGCGTTTCACTGTCTTGGCCTTGACTGCTGCGCAGGATTAAGAGCCATTAAAATTACTCAAAATACATTTTTAAAAAGATCTCTTTTGATCCAATATATATTTTATATTTACCTATTTATCGTTTAAAAGCGCTTGAAGTCCCGCTCTTAAACTGATTTGCGATACTAATTTTACATCCATATATATATAGCCATCGAAAAGGATCAATCTATAAATACTAAACAACCAATAAACCGGAAAACTGAAAAGCGAATTTCCCAACGATTTGCAAAGATAATGCCGCATTTAAAATATATATTCCATCCTCTATATTGATGGTCTAAAAGCGCTTTTGCACCATGCCATTTAAATAATTTTCGGAAACGCCAATTCCGCATTCATATAAATATTAAAAAGGAACAGCATAGAACTGCTATATTTATGCATATTAAATTAAAATTTAAATATATTATTGTATTGGGAACATTAAGTTAACAATTAAAGTATTGCATTAAATGCTTGCTTGAGCAATAAAAATGTGTTTGTATTATTTAAGAATCTATGAAAATTGTATTAAAACATGGATGATGTTGAGGCTATGTGAAAAAAGGAAATATATTTTTTATATATCCCTGCCTGGCGAAAATGACTTAAGACATAATATGATTTGGAATTTTATTGTTTCAAAATAGTTTTTCCAAAGTTTCCATGATAAAATCATAAATTCAGACTACAGAATACGATTGAGAGAGAAATATGATTTAACATCGCAATTGTATATAAATTTCTATAACCGAGAAAAATACTTTTCAATTATAAATTAAAACGCAGTATTGCATTGATAAAGGAAATCGGTAAGGTCATCTCTATATATAGACATAAGTAATTAGTCCACTGTTATCGCAATATATAGACAGGAAATGAATGCACTGTTAGGTCATTTGGTAATTATAATATCCATTCTACTATATTTGTAACCACTGTATGAGAACAGCTGATTGAATACTGCGCATGTCCAACCAATTTGTAATGCTCCACGTAAACGTCTGACAGTTGTTATAACCCACTTTGCCCTCCTCGCCCACTTCAATTTTCAGATTTTTCTTTCAGTTGACAAAACAACACCACAATTGATCCAAAAATAAAGCCAAGAATTGAAGGCACCTTCATAATAAATCCATTGAATTAACCCTCTAAGAGTAAGTCCATCAGGTTAAAGGAGTTTCATGCTCGACGTTATCAACAGTCGAAAGAAAGGGAAGAGTCTGGCCTGAGCCAAAATGAAGCTCCTGCTCAAGGAACTGACACGTCTGACCACACAGCATAGAACCTTCTATTGCTATATGTTCCTCAGCATTTGGATATTCCTATTAATAGCGGGTAAGATTATAATTAAAATTTAACTAATTACATATGTATAAATGATTTGACTTTGTTTTCATTTTGTTATAGGGATGTATCGTTATATGGGTAATGCTGAGGTCTATGGTCCTGGCCCAGGACCTGGTCAAAGTGGTCTGGGCACTGTCAGTTCTGGTGGAGATGCTGGGCAAGCAGCAATGGCTTCTTCATCGATTCAACGTTTCGCCAAGTATAGAGAACGTTGTGCTCCTTTAGGGCAACTGTTACGCTTGGATGATGGCGGCATCTTAGAGGGTTGGAAACTTCAGGGTGTACTCTTGGTAATACGGCATGGAGATCGTGGACCCATGTCTCATGTCCATACAACAGGGATCAATTGTGGCGTTGGTACAGACTCCTTGGTCAACAGGTATGCATTATGAAAGAAATGGGATAAAAAAGAAAAAAAAACTAAAAAAACTATTTATTTCAGATATCGCAGCTTTCTATA
The DNA here is from genome assembly GCA_018150375.1 of Drosophila sturtevanti. NCBI lineage: Eukaryota > Metazoa > Arthropoda > Insecta > Diptera > Drosophilidae > Drosophila > Drosophila sturtevanti. The sequence goes on along the minus strand of JAECWJ010000708.1, from coordinate 587,174 downwards.
TAATTCAAGTAGCTCCGCTTCGGGTTCAAATCATTTGTATTGGAACAAGGTGGGACCATTTCATGGTTTTCCTCTGCTGCCGGCAACCGAGCACGGTTGTCCTTTGGGCCAATTGACATATAAGTAAATGATTCCAATCACAATGAAAGAATTATTATATTTTTGATTTCCTCTCAATTTTAGGGGCATCTCACAGCTGCTGCATGTAGGCGATATAATGCATCAGATTTATGCCCATCCTTTGGGTTTGTTACTGAAACCTAATCCCAATCGAGTTCCTGGCCTGGAGACAACACCACACACTCTGCTCAATTCGGATGAAGTGGTGGTATACACAACACGCTATCGTCGCACCTTCCAATCGGCTTTGGCTTTACTTTTCGCATTACTGCCGGCGGAGAAATGGTTGGGCTTAAATGTTAGGGAATCCCATAGCATGGCCTTTTGTTTTGGCGATTGTAGCTGTGCCCAATCAGCATTGCTGAGGAAGCGCCTACAAATTTTGGGAGATAAACAAATAATGCAAAGACCAGAGATTCTTGGAGTTATCCAGTGGATTGGTGGCACCTTGTTGCAGAATACTCCAAATGGTATTAGTAGTCGAAATCCTTTCGAAGTGGTCGATGCCATGTTGACTGTACTGTGCCATGAGGCATCTTTACCATGTAGACATAACCAAAGCAAGCAGCCGCCCAAAACCGTGAAAAGAAAATCCCAACAGGAGCTTGTGGATGTCATCAATATTGATCAAGATGAGACAAATGTTAATATAATGCCAGATGGCATTGTCCCAGGCCTGGAAACGGATGACAATGATGGGGATGGTAATGGAAGTCCACTTTCTTTGCCACCTGAAGAGCAACAGCTACAGCTAGCGGAAGGCTGTGTGGAACCTAACCATGTGGACTTGCTTATGTCATTTGCCGACGAATTATCCCAACGTTCGGCAGATCATCCCTACTACAAGTTGTCCGGTTTATTGCGAGCCTACGGTATGATTCGTCACATTGTAAGCTATATGCTTAAGATGATATCTGGTGATCGGACAAAATTTGTACTCTATTCCGGGCACGATTGTACTATGCAGTATCTGACCGCTGCTCTGGGCATTGCCAATAGTCAGGGCCAGACAATACCATATGCCTCACGACTTGCTTTTGAGGTATATCGGAGTGAAGCGCATACGGACTACTATTTCCGTGTTGTCTACAATGGTCACGATGTCACCCAGCAAATTGACTTTTGCGAAGGTGGAAAAAGTTTGCGAGTTACCCGTGACTCTCGTGGCAATAAAGCCGATTTATGTCCTATTGAAAATATAATACGATTTTTACATGAAGATTACTTTGCTCCACTTAACGCCACCAATTTTAAAGAAGCCTGCGGTGCAGCCACTTCACCCCCAAAAGCTAATGAGTTCTAAAAAGAAAAGCGATCTTTCCACTATTAACAAAAGCACACACAACACACACACATTTTGAACTGTGATAAGTAGTATATGTACATATATATATATACCTATGTACATACATATACATACATGTATGTGGTAGTTAAGACGCCCAAACCGACCGCTCTTTGCGATGATATACAAAAAAAAAAAAAAAAATAGTATAAATACATATATATGAATTTTTAGCTAAATTGAAACCTGAAATGAACGAAATCGATACATATCAAAAGATAGATTTCTTTAAAAAAAAAAAACTAAAAAACATTAAGAAAATAACTACATATCAATGAAATGTTTTATTTATAAGTCCAAAAGTCCCAGATCCAAAACAGATCTATATCGTAAACATATCGTACATTTACATTTACATTTACATATGTATATACTATATAATATATATATATATATATATATATATATATCTTAAAAACAACAACTATTCCAGATTTTATTGTATCAATGTTTCCCTAAAAACTAAAACTGATTAAACCAAAATAAAAATAAATCATAGTTTAAATTGGATGTTATAACTGTACACGAATAAGTTTATTCTATGAGTATATAGATACCAAATGCTGCGAATGGAATGGATATAAAATATCCATATAAATATTCATATTCGTATTCAGTTTGGTTTTCATGAACCAGTAAAGACTCCCACACACATATGTAAGTATGTATGCTCAACAAATTGTTGAAATTTCTGTTAGATAGTACCTATGTATGTATAAGCAGAAACTCGGTAATAATTCGACAATCACTTAAAAAACAACTTTCGGATGAAAAGCTCTACCTAAGTAGAATATTTTTCGTTAGGTTCGGCTACGAAAGTTGAATCACTCCGGTTTTAAAAACATATTCCATAGGTTTTGAAAATTTTCCAAAACTGGGAAAGGTTGAAAGGGGGATATTATATAAACCATTGTCTCCATGTTCTATTGATCAGCTAACAAAAAATTAATTATTTCTTAAATATTTTTAAATATTTGAAAATCAGTGGAATGGTGAATCCGTAGTGCATGACTTCTTCTTCATTTTTTTTGCAAATTTCTTCCATTATTAGATATTTTAGCCATCTTTTATGGCCAAGTTACCAACCACTACGGCGGCCAAATGCCAACTGAATTGTGTGGCTGAAATGCATTCGCAAAATTTTTTTTTGCAATGAGTGTGTGTGTGTGTGTGTATTGGTGAGTACCTTACACAGATACAAAAAGCGCATCATCAAAGTAGCGACAAGAATGATAAAGCAAACGAGAGCAAGAACCCCGCCAACAGCAATGAGAAAAAACAAAACAATAACAACAAATATAAAAAAAAAACACAACAAAAACAAGAACAAAACGGGGAGTGGAGCCATTAAGCATTATCTGTTAGGTGTGGGGAGGGGTTTGAAGGAGAGGTTGAGGCCAAAGGCAACGTAAGTAATGCGCACACATACACAAAAAAAAAAAACAACAACTACAACATCACAGCCGCAGCAGCAGCAGCAGCAGCTACAGCACAACACAGTGAGTACCCAACTTGGTGGAGAGAGAGAGAGAGAGAGAGAATGAGAGGGGGATTGGGATGGGGGCTGGAGGTGGAGGCAAGCCAAGTCGCGTCGCGCAATGAGCGTGTACAACAAGAGAACGAATACACAGCGTAATGTAAAATCGTTGCTCTATACTAAACTGGGAGCCTGTTGACATTCAGTACATTTTGTTACTTTTGTGCACGCAGACTGCTGCTAATGATGATGATGATGCCTCCCCAGAGACCCCCAACAATGGCAGGAGAAGAAGTTGTCCGCCGTTGGTTATTGTAAAACGTGGCTTGTGTAATGTTTTGGCACCATACGGAAGCCCCTCCATTCGAATTGGGGGATTATCTCTCCTCCACTTGCTCCATACGGAACAAATACGTATGTACATATGTACGTAAATACGCTTTGCTGTAAATTCGCCGTTGACGATGTCGTGGTTCGCCATCGTTGTCGTAATGGAGACACCCTGGGGGCAAAGCAATCTTCACTCGCATGGTGCATGGTTGTGTTACATTGGGAAAAGGAGCCCAGATTTCATAGCCAGCAATGCACTTTAAACAGAAACGAAAAAAAAAAACAACAACAACAACAAGAGCAACAACAGCAACAAAAAGTATAAATGCAAAAAACGTATTTCTCTCTGTGAGCTGAGAGTGAACATGTGGGACGAAGCAGGTGCGGTGCGCCCCCCGGCAAGGAGATTTTTGCAGTTAAAAGGCGGCCCCATCATATGTGTGAGTGTGCGTGTCGGTATCGGAGGAGATATGGTCACGTCATTGCTCTCAATTTGCTGTCAGCCGTTCCCAATGCCTTCGCCTCTGTGAATGTATTGGTATGTGGAGGCATCTCTGACGCTGCACTTGCATTTGCGCTCTCTTTTGTGTTTATATGTATTTGTGTGTTTTTGCAAGATTGCTGGAGTGAGAAAGAATGCACTTCTACAGTGGGCTGGAACCAAAGTAAAAAAAATTGAAATTATTACAAAAAAAATTTAAAGAACAATTGCTAGTGATATGGATGTAGGCATGTATAAATTATGTACTCCACTTTCGGGAACACAAATCTTTGATTAAGATTATAAAAGATTAAGTATATAAATAAAAGTTTTTAATTGTTAATGTAATAAATGCAATTGGTTTCACTGTATCTGTATCACTGTATACATTTTCAAATGCATTTTTGTTTTAATGCTCATTCTCGTACTCACCCATTCGATCGGGCAATGCACTCACTCATACACACACAAACATAACAGCAAGCAGAACTGGGGCGCTGTTTCGTTCCCCATTCGAGCGAGCACGACGAGTGCATTGCCATGTTTGAGGTGATTGCTCTCTCAATCGTTCGACGGCCTTCCCCCTCCTCAGATCGCTCTCTTTACCCCGTTCACTCTGGGTGCATTTTTATTACAAAAACGTTGGAGAAGACCGCTACTGCTGTGTCGGTGCTGCGGCTCTGTTACAAAATATTGACGAAGAAAAATCATACAACGTTTTTTTTCAAACTTTTTTCAACCATTTTTCATTGGTACGCAATGCAACCGCTGTGTATAAATAGGGGAATTTACTGAAGTTTGCTTTGAGATTGTGGTTGTTCAATCATAGATGGAGGCTTTGGCCACTTTTCAAACAGCAGTTGAATCTTTATTATTTTTGATTTTATATTTAGGGGAAAACTGACGGCAGGATAGGAGTTTTCCTATAATAGGAGGAATGGGCAATAGATGCAACCAAATGGTTGGAGTTCAGCCTGTTTTGGTTGTCGTTGGTCTTAAAGCTCTGAGCTCCATCTAATAGAAAAACTGAAAGAGTTTTCCACAAGCAGTCAAACTACGTTTCGTCTGGGCCTATGTCTGCCTCTGGGGGAGATGGACACATAGGGAGATGCACTTTTTCAAATGTGTGTGCATCGGGGCATACAATTTTCCACGCAAACAAAAACCAACGGGAGGAGCATCAACACCACAACTCACACATAGATCAGACATAGAGAGCGAGAGCGAGAGACCCGAACCGAATGAAAGAGGCGTCGATAGCAACGGCGAACATAGAAGAAATTGCATGACGACGTCGCCGACAACGTCGACGTAATTGCACTTTGAAAATCAAAAGTACAGTGGGCGGAGCCCTAGACGTAGGTACTCAGGTCACTTGATTGCAAACACATATGTGGTACGTACTAGGGAAATTTATAATTACTGTAGGTTCGTTTTTATACCCTTTAGATTTTGAACATATATACATTTATTCTAATGCTATATAGTCAGATTTATAAATTTTTTTTTTTTTTGATAATCTTAGGTATTATTTCGAAATTTTCTTTACTTTTTATAATAGTACTACATTTTATCAACAGTAAATACTAGTTCGTTGTTTATAAATTTTTAACGATGGACAAAGTTTGTCGTATTCGTCTTTGGGCTAGAGAGAAGACTCGGGCTTTTAGATATTCCCCAGATCAATTGATCGAATTTTATCTAAATGCATATTTGGCATCTATGACGGCCGATTTTTTCGTTATTCCGCTAGATAAGAACATATTGCTAGTCCGAAATATGAACGAACAAATAAATCCCTTGGCGAAACTTAATAAATATGAAAGTCTATGTAGGTCCACAATTCAAATTAAGAAAGATGGATTTACAAAGCTATATGGTGGCATTTCAAATGTTCTAGTCAATTATATATACAATGATGGGCAGAAGATGAAACCGCATAGATTGACTGTGGTCAACGCTGATGGGAAAACACAATTTAATTTTTATCAAAATTTGACGGCGGGCTTGATAAATAAATCTAGATTTAAGGTGGTCAATGGAACTCCCTGGATGCAAAACGAAAGTCGGCGGCTTAAACAATGCATTGCTATAGGATTGATGCAGAGATTGAAGACTCTCGTCTCCAAAGCCGGTATGCCTAATCTATAATCATTTTTAGCTTTCACCAATTTACTTAAAATTCTTTTTGTCAATTTTTAGCGGGTTTGAAATTTTTCCGCCTTAGATATCGATAAAACTGAGGCAATAGGAATCAGTTAACAAGCACGATGTTCAGGTGGTGATCAAGATGGTTAATACAGTAGCTGGCAAGAGTACTAAACTATCTGGGTTATGGACTTACATAGATTTCTTATCTTCCGGATAAAATTTAAAGAACTTGAAATGTCTAAAAAAGCCAGTATATTTGTATGTTTATATTCTAAAAAAAATAAAAAATAAAAGAAAAGAAATAAATACACTTAAGGAATCTGAAAAAATCACATTCAAAACAAAATTGCCAGAAATCGCGCTAAAAGTGCAATGCACTCGCCAGCTGAGTACATTGGCCCCAAATGAAAGACCTGATATCTTACACTCAGACTCACACACACACATACGCACACATCGACACATATTTGTATTCCTCCTCAGACAAACACACTCGTTGCTCACTCAACAAGTTGTACGACCTTCTGCTCTTGGCCTATCGCCATCTCATTTTCGCATTGACATCTATCTGTTAGATACTGTGCGCCTGCTAAATTAACATCGCATGACGCAAACGTACATTTTTGGGCCCAATGCAATCGCGTTTCGGAACCGGATAAAAAACGTGTGGCTTGGTGGTGGTTCACGTTTATTATTATTTTTTTAAACGATAGAAAATCATTAGAAGCGACGCCACAGCTACCAAGTTTTCATAGAAATAGCAAAGAGTAACAGACTTCTGCGGCAGGTTGTGGAGTCCCTCCACCTGAGACCAGGATTGTGACTAGGAAATGGGTTGGTTACATCTACGTCTGCATGGGTGGCTGTAAAAATTAACATAACAAAAGGCACACACAAGATCCATCCATAGGTTCCATGGTACTATGAGTTTTCCCATTTCTCGTCATAATAATTTGCAACACGTTTATGGCGAAATGTTGGTGAAATTGCTTTCGAATTTTCAATTGTCCGCTTCTTGGAGCCTGTTCGTTTATATTTTAAACACACAAACGAAATAATGGTTTATGCGCCTCCAACACCGCTGTTAAGGGGCTGCTAAGGGCTATTGAGTCGAAGCTTTGGATAATTTTTATATGGAGTTTTAGGGCACGCCCACGCCTTCTAAAATTATAATTTATTATTATTATATTTCGTTTGCTTAATTACACCAGGAACACAGAAGCACAAGTTACAGAGCTAGATAGAAACCAAACCCAAGCCCAGACCCCCTACCAAATACCATATCCATAACCATGACCATTCGTTGTGCCGTTTGAAGCAAAAAATCGAAAAAGATGGCTACTAGCTGGGCGGGCTAACAGAAATCATAGCAAAGTGTGTATGGGTACAGTTTTATGGCTCCGATTTGCTTCGCAATCGCTGACGGTGGGGAACCATGCTGATTGCGCGCGCTCTACTTGGGGAACAACAACAACCGATAGAATTGAGGAGACAACGACGACGACGACGACGACAACGACGATGACAAAGTCGTCGTCAACGCCCCCACGTAAAATACCCCACAAGCTTTGGCTGTCGTAGCCCCATTTAGTCGCAATTGCGGCCCGCGCACACACGTCGACATGGGGAAGGTCTTGACTAGCGTAACAGGCAAACAGAATCAGGTGGAATGTGCCAGCTTGCGCGAATGGTTGTCAGGGGCCCCACGTGACCCCCCCTCCCCACACACAATCGTGTATCAGTAGCGTATTTTGCCCCTCTTATGCCTCTGCCTTCTGTTGTTCCGCTGTTAGTTTGTTGCGTCACAGCAATGTGAATTTTGGTGGTGTTGTTTTCAAATTACCTTAAACCATAGGGCAAAGTAGGAGAAACGTGTGGGAATCATAATGAGTGTGTGTGTGTATGTGTGTGTGGGTGTGGGTGTGTATGATGTGTGACAGTATGATTTGTGCAGCTTTTTAATGAAAATGACTTTCTTTTTAGTTAAAAAATAAATACATATGTATACTCTCATATTTCTAAAATCACATATGTAAAAAAGTTGCGATACTCAACTAGATTCCAATTCAGCAATATACTTACTATAGCTATACATATATCCTTAATATCGGTTTTGTAATATTAATTATGTTTTTGATTTTTTTTTTCCAAAAATTGCTTTTAAATAACCCTTTTAATCAGGCGTGTCTCCCCATATCGCCGATTGCACATGGTACAACTACTCCCCGAAGTCTGATCAAAATGCATTTGCCAAATTTAAGTGTTACCCCCCAGAAAGGATACTTTCATTTCATGCCAAACGAGAAATTTGGAAATGACAATTTTTAGTGAAATTTTCGAATAGGCGAACAGCAAATTTGTAGGGTTCAGTTTGGTTCTGTTCTGCTCTGCCAGCGCCAACGACACCGATGATGATGATGATACTCATATACTCGCATGTTCGCTGTTGTGTTGCCCGCCCCATTTACGTTTTGTTCATGCGCAGGCCGAGGAGAACTGTTCTAAATGATGACGGGAGCAACAGCAAACCAGCCAAAGCAACAGCCACTTAGAATGATAAAAAAAAAAAAAAATAACAGCGGCGAACACAAACATGTGAACACACATCATTCAGGGGAGCACACACACACAGACGGACAGACATATACAAAGGAACACCAAGTGGGCGGTAAGGTAAGGGGCAAGTCAAGGGCTTTCGGACTCACTCACACACAAGCGTTCACTTGCTAACTTTGAAACACATTTGACAGGGAGCCCAAAAAGCCAGAACAAACAGCACACTTCCACACAGGAAGCAATATTTCTGTTTCAGTTCTAAGTTCTCAAGTCGGGGAAGCAATGGTTAACTAACTTCAAATACATAAATGCTGCGGTCTCTGTCTAACATAACAAAACACGACACAAGACAACAAACAATCTAATTCACCACCAAATGTTTAAGGAAAGGTAAAAGAACTGCTACATACATAAGTATGTATTGTACATGAACAACTGTATATGTATGTATATACACGTAATCATAGATGTTTGTATGTATGAACGTATGTGTGTGTACATGCCCCGTCCATGACTCGCTCATTCAATGCCAAGGTGACCGCGATTGCCTCTATAGCTTGCTCGCTCACACACTCACTCAATTGGTTATCGTGGTGCGCCTGTCGCATGGCAACCTTCTGTACATTTCTGCGTCACTGTTACCGTTAAATTTAAACTGAAAACAGTTCAAACATTTTTTACAACATTAATCGAAAACAAAATCACCATCAACCAAAACGTTCGTTTCAGTCTCACTCGTGCCAATGGCATGAGTTTAAGTGTCACAGTGGGACTACAATTCGTTAAATGTGAAAGTATTTTAAGGTTCAACTTTCAGTTATGCACAAGCTGAATTAACATGCCAAACGTGAAGCAATAAAAGGAAATTATTTTATAGATTTATTTGCAATTATATTTTAACTGCCATTATCTTGGTATGTTTTTTTTTTTCAAGAGAAAACGAAGACATATGTGCTAGCATTGCCATCATTTGTGCTTCGCAACACTGTGCTCTGTTCATATAACCTTCTGTTTATCTGGCTCATTCAGTCATACACGAATACCGAGTACAAGAGCGAGTGAGTGAATAGTATTCGTAATATTCGTAGCGGTTTTTTGAATTAGATTAGGCGGGCAGAAAGAATAGGAATAGGCAGCGCTGTGGCCATGACGTATGAACTGGCGCGAAAGAGATGAATATACAACATGTTTGCTCGGTATTGAGTGTGGTTGACAACAATATCTCTTCTCTTTTTTCTGGGCGGCTGTTAACTGTTTTAGTTAAAGAGCAAAATTTTGTTTTGGCGAATTCGAAAAAGGAGCACCGCCATTGTTTGCATCGTTTTTGTGTGTGTGCGTGTGCGGCGTGTGGTTGTTATCTATCTATCTCGCCTCATCCATATACAACTAGGACAAAGCTGCGCAGAAAAGGTAGTAGCTAGTAGATGAAAGAAGTTCTTTTGCCATGGGAGTAAGCGAGATGAGAAAGTTAATTCATTTTTTTTTTATGATTTGGCGTTTCTTAACAACGTATTTATTTATTTATGTTTAAGCTTTAATTATATTTTAAAGGGCATCAGAATATTTAGAATATGGCACTTATGGTTTAAGCTTAAAGCGCATTAAGTGGACAAAAGCGCTAAATAAATAATTTTACTGTTGCATTGGACCAATTGATAAACGTAGCTTATTGTTAAAGCTCGTGGGTCAATTTCTTTAAAATATTAAAGACTATACATATGTATAGCATACATACACTATACATACATACATACAATATTACCAATATCTATAATTATGCAGGAATTCTTAAGTATGTACATATATTGTTGTATTTTAAGAACTTTGCATCTTGTTCTTTTTAGGTGCGGCTTTTTAAGCTCTTCCGGACAGACATAAGAACTTTTGTTTTACCAAAATAAGCTTGTGTTTTCCATTAAGAATCCCAGATTGTATGGGTTACGCTCTATGGTCGTCGCGATAAGTTATGTTCGTTTCTTCCTCCCCTTTCCCAGGCGTTTTTGGCTTTTCTGATAAAACTTTCAAATAAACCAAGCACACAAAAAAAGCATTAACCTAGCGCTTTTTAATGCCAAGTATTAAAGGTGTAAGTGTAAGTGTGTGTCGATGTGCTTTTTGATTTAATTAAGTTTATATATAGTACACATTTGGGCCCTAAGCAATCAATTAAACAATAATACATACATACATAGAAATAAGTCCAGACGCGATGGGGGAACTTGATAATAAAAATCGTTTGGCTGAATTAAAATTAACGAAAATCTCAATATGAACAAGCTTCTTTAATCCATTCCCTTGCATTAATACGATCCCAATACTTTCCAAAATAAGATCGGTCAGTTTACCATTATGTATCGTTACTCTACCTTTTACTAAAAATTCAGCGATCGCATACAATTATACGTAAGAAACCGTTAAGATGCCAAAAATTCAACAGAATTGAAGCGATCGCTTTCACTTTTATATGCATTTCTTTTTTTAACGCAACGCTTTTGGTTAAAGTTCCCGAACGCTTAAGAACTTTTACCCAATCATAGGAAAAGAGAAGAGAAGGGGGGCTGCAGCTTGCAAAACAAGTTTAGAACTTAAAACAATTTAGCTTGAACTTTTCAAAAGGCAGAACAGAAGAAGGAACAAGACCAGACCAGCCCTACCATACAAATATCTGGAGGGGTATCTCAGACAGAGAGATGCAAAGACTGTCATGCTAAGAAGAATCCCTAATAAGTTTTGGAACGAGCGCTTGTCCTCACCCTTCCGCCCCCGTTCAGACACCGACAATACATACACACATATGTGTAAAAGCACTCGGAGGTGAACTTGACAGATTTAACTTTTTTCAAGTTTTGCGTTTCGGAATACCAAAATAATAAAAAAAAAACAAACAGAAAAAAACTGAAAACTTTGGCAAGTTAATTTTGTATGGAAGCTACAGTTTTTGAAAGTTCTTGTACTGGGCGCTGAAAATCATCGAAGGCTTTAGCAGGGTGATATGTTTTATTGTTTTGAAAAACGGAAGAAAAAACAAAGGTAGTTGGTTAGGGGGAGCGGCACGGTGAGGTTCGATCCCCATTCGAGCCGTGAGCTTAAACTTGAACAGCTTTTTAACAAAATACACTCATTTGTATAAGAATTATTTACTGCATTTCATTTTCAACATTTCTAAGTGTCGATAATACCCATTCAAGTAGACATTTTTATCCGTTGCTCTTCCGCTGGCATAAGAATCTGAATCTTCACGGGAACTTTGTCGTCGTTGTGACTACCAAAAAAAACGTTGAAGTTGGCGTGCACATGCGACAACGGCCCAGCACCAGGCATACAGAATTTCTTAGCAAGCTTCGGAGTGCTTTTCGTTCAAGCGTACAAGTGTGTGCGAGTGGAATGGCAGCAGTGTGCAGCTTTTATCTTTCAAAGCGAATGCTTTCTCACTCAAAAGCTACCCTTCTCTGTCTGGAAGCAGTGTTGCATTGTGGTGCGCCTTTTGCTTGCTATTTTCGCTGCGAGCCTGCTCCACAAATTCACAGAACGCGCGCGGAACGTATAATTTTTGTACACGTTACCGCAGTAGGGAGGAGAAAAACAGTGTTTTTGTGTAAAAAAGTGCTAAAACGGCTAAAAAGGGACTGAAATTCAAATTTTGAATTTTAAAGAAGTCTTGACCGGCGTGCACATGTCGGTCTCAATCTTTTTTTTATTTTTTCGTTTAAATATGTATAAAGTAAGTGACCTCGGAATAAATGTTTGGTTAACTTACATACACAGGAATGAACGAACTTATCATAAATAAAGCGAATCGAAATTATCACCTTAACCAATCGCTGTTAAATTTTCTAATTTTTCATTCTTTTTCTGGGAAATGGCTACTACTAGTGCGGAAATTTTAAAGAGAATCAATATTCTTGACACCTCCATTTCTAATTATTAAGTTTTTTATTTTTAAATAATTTAATTCTTTAATTATACCACACGTATTTTTCTGCTTCGAACCCCTGGTCTGCCCCATGAAAAATATTGACACTCTAAAGTTATGTTTAACTAAATGGGCTATTAGCAATAATTAAAACGAAAAGTATGTAAGCCAAATACCTGTATCAAAACAATCAAAGAATCAGTTATAGTTAAAAATAAACTGCTTTTGATGTATCAAAAATGCAATAACTTTTGGTTCCAATTTGTTCAAGGCGTTGAATTATTCAAATGAATTTAAATTTGTAACGTATTTTTCTTACATATTTTTGGGCAATTTGGGTACTCTGACAACATTCGAAACATCTGTGGTGCATCTTTGTTTCTATAATTATCATTTACAATTGCAAGCATCAGAACTGCAAATTAATTGTGGAAATTCGTTTTGAGGTACGCATTCGTTCAGAATTAATAAGAACTTAAAAAATTATACTAAAGTCATTAAAAAGATGAAAAGTTTTTAAAGTTTTCTTAGGAGATTTTAAGTTCTCCATGAATTGAAATTTTGTTGTAATTTTTTGCATACTTTCAGCAATTACATAACTGAAAAAAGAAAATTATGGCGCTACCTGAGGGATTATCGAACAAAATGAAAACTTTCCAAGTAAGTTTTTCAATCATTTTTTAATCGAAAAATTTCCATGATACGTAAATATATATTTTTCCAGGCAATCAACGATCTGCCTGTTTTCCTGAAGGGTGGCCCAGCGGATAAAATTTTATTTGGCATTACCTGTGGACTGTGTGGAATTGGCATAGTTAGTTTCGTTCAAATGGTCTACACCATGGGTTTTGCGAAAAAGAAGGCCTAAGAGAACGTAAATCCAGCTGAAAGAAAAAACAATGAATTAAATAAATAATTTAATTATAATGACTTCAGAATTGTCAAGATGATTCATATAATTGGGAATTTTGCTATTTTATTTTAGAAAATATAAAATCTGATTTATACAAGATTTTAATGCTTACCAGTGAGTGACCCTAAAGGTCCAGCTGAGTTATCCTTAAGGGCTCCCAGAGGTTTTGATAAGGTTATCATTGATATTTCTTTCAATCCATTAATATTACATATATGTTCCTTTGTAATTTTTGGAACCTAAAAATGGTTACAATTCCTACTACTCAATAAATGTTTAAAGCTTTTAACTAAAATTTTATTAAATGGTCAATGGAATCTTGATGCAATATACAGAAATACATAAATACAACATAAGTACATATATAAAACAAATGAAAATAATGGCAATAATACAATAATTCCAAGTTTAAATATAACAGCTCTCGCTAGTTAACAGTGCTCGCGAATGAGTCTGTTAACAGTTCTTTATTGTGAGTGGTGGATAAGCAGTCCGTGTGGTGAGCTTGTCATCGGCCTGTATTGTTTTTGTTTATGAGCGAATGACAAATTTAAATCGTCGCACACAGTAAAAATTATAAATCCACTATACAAAAGCAAAATGGAACCAAACGATGAAGTTGTGGAACGCCAGAAACTTGTGCCAAATGATGTGGAAACCGAGGAAGAAGCTCAGAGTCAAAGCGCACCCAAATCTACCCAAACTCCAGCATCGCCAGCTGTGCCAAATGTACGTTTGAGGATGGGGAGGCTTTATGTTATTCAAGGGCGGGGCCTCGCAGTCTGTATTATAAATAATTCTACATGTTTCAGATCAAAATCAAAGGCATTTCCAGCGGTGAAACCACTCGTAGTCGCAACTCGGCTTCCTGTTCCATAGAGCGTACCATTTCGGAGACTAATAAGGAGAAGGGCAGCAGTGGGGGAGGCGATCAAGGACAAGCAACAACTGCCACAAAAGTAACTTATGTTAATGAGAGGCGACCACGCCCACAGGCCAGTGGTGGCGGCGGCGGTGGAGACGAGCGTTTTGAATTCAAAACTCGCCCTAGAAAACTGCTTAAAGGTTAGTTTTAACAAAGAGATTAATTATGCTGATGGATTTTTGTTTTCTTGGTCTTTCTCCAGTTACTGTGGACGCAACAGTCATTTTGGTATCGATAAGACTCACCTACTCACGCACACATACACACACATACATAGTCATGGTTCCTATTTGTTTAATTGCCATCATACCTTTGGCCTTCATTCGGCCGGTGACGCACTTAATCCATTGACCAATTTGCCATATGGCCACATTTCACACTCTACTCAAACTTTCCTACAATTATAATCATTCACCTTCTCCTTCTCCACCTCCAATTTCGCTTCAATCTAGTCTATTGGAATATTTTCTATGTTATTTTTAAAACTTTTTGTTATTCATTTACGAGACCTTGCGGCAAAGTGTTTGTAGTTTTGATGTCTATATAGATCTTTTTATTTATAATGTATTTGATAGTACAGTTGTTATATGGTTAGTAAGTAATAGTATGATTATAATGTAATGTATTTAAATCTGATAAACATTGAGGCTAAAGCTTAAATTTATTATCTCAAAGTTGAACAAAGATAAAGTTTGAAAACGTTTCCTTTAAATGTATAAGTTTATTGTTAAAAGAGAATTGTAAAATGTTTTATAAATTGCTTCTAAATAACCTAGATGTACTGTATCATCTAGTAATCTGTTGGAGATTGGACCCCTTAATTGTTCCTTTTTAGAAAAATTTGAATTAAGCTTATTATATAGCTGTAAATACTTTTCGATATAATGGCTATAGTTAGCAGAATTAATATTAATAATACTGCTAAAGAATATTAGTACTATTTTTTGTTTTTTCTTAATATAAATAATCAAATGTTAAGAAACTTAAATTCATTTACCCTCGATCTTATATGCATACGTAGATTCTATAGTATATCAAGCAGAATATCTTGCTAACATTTCAAAGTCTTTCACCTAATAAGTGTTTATTTATTTAGTCCCTTTATCTTTCATTCCTTTAATTATATTATATGTATAGACTAATTTAATTAACGCTTAGTAAAACATCTATAATTTGTAAATTAAGTACTAACCCAGTAAAACTATTTTTAATTAATTTAATTTCTGTGTATAACATTTTGTATTTCCTTATTCTCTAGGCTCTTGATTTTTATTTTGTTTTCATTTTGTAATTTTTTATTTTATTAATTTGTTTATTTTCATGATTTTAATTTGATTATTAACATGTTGCCGCGAGTAGATCGCGATCAATTGGAACCAACCCATAGCAGTGCACATAGTTTGAATAGCATAACATTGGTGAGCAGTGAATGGCTATCACCAGATCCTAATCTCAGCAATGGGAACAATAACAACAATAATTCAACCAAAATCAATAATAATGATAGCAATGCGAATACTCCACGATCGCAGCGTCGTATAATACCGCCCTCGAACCTTTCAATGCCAAATGCCACTGACAATAGCGTTCACAGTGACAAATTTGATAATCGTCCGATTAAACATCATTCCTTTGTTTCCGAAGTGCCCGATGTTAAGCATATGGAACGTGCTTTACTTGGCCTACTTGATGATTTCCATTCGGGGAAACTGAAGGCCTTTGGTGAGTCTAGTGAAACTTAATTACTATGGAAATAAATAATTATGATTTCTTTATCATTGTTAAATCTCAAGCAGGTTCGGGTTGCACCATGGATCAGATGACAAAGATCAGGGAGCAACAGGAAAGTCTCGCCAAATTGCATTTTGAATTGGCTGCCGCCGAAGAAGATTCCCTAGAACATGGCAATCAATTTAATGCAAGCAAAGCTCAGGAGAATATGTTGCAATTAATGCAACGTCTGGAACAACTGTCCATCTCCATTGAACAGCTGCAAACAAGTCATACGGGTCTCTGAAATATGGCCTATATGCAGACGGCATCTACACGAATCAAGGAACGTCTGCTTTGGCTCTGAAAAATGCAAAGACACTGCTATCTAACTTCGGTGCATCGAAGATGATATACCCTTGCAAAATTATGAACTATATATAACTAACTGAACAGTGTTCATATCTCTAACGAGTAAATTTTATATCCCGAAATGACCAAAAAATGTTCAGCTTTTAAAATTAGTCAAAAACCATACCAATGATATGGATCTTTATAAGACACGACTTGATTCATGGAAAATGGAGTATATGGTATGGTAGGGGGTAAACTTATGTATTCTTTTTTAAATCTAGTAAATTGCTGCCCTTTACTTAACTATATACGAAGCATGAATCGAAAAACATATTTTAAATTTAAATCAAATTTTGTCGTACACCCAATATCTCTCTTTTATTGTTTATACAGTAGCTATATGATATAGCTATAAATATATGTATATATAGCTATACTGAGGAATACATATTTAATTCATGGCATGCAACACTTTAAAATTAAATTTAGTTGATGCTAATAGATATCTCTCCATAGCATTCCCTTTATATTATTTAATTTTACAACGACAGATATATATTCCACATATTTGTCCGATGCTAATGATTTTGAATAACATCAAATTTAAATTACCAAATCGGTTGGGTTATTAAGAAATCTTATCTAACAGAAGTTTTAATTTTATCATTTATCATTGCAATTCAAAATTTGTGTCCCTGCAAGGGTATATAAATCAGACAACAATTTTTTACACGAGATTAGAAATTATTTCCAATTTGTAATAAGGAATCATTATTCACTTAGGACTTGTGTAAATATTTAAGTTACATACATGAATACATACATTTAAGTAGTAGGATTTAATAAGCTTCTTATGCAAGAAAAAAAAACCTAAAACTCTATAGCTAAAAAAAAAAACACTCGCAGTGATTTAATTGGATTCTTCTTTAATGGTGCCAAGGACAAGTTGGTGCTAAGGCTTCAAAAAAAAAAAAATAAATAAATATATGTTTAAACTATTGTTTGTTAATAGTAATTTGCAATATGTAATATGTAAACAATAAACAAGTTATAATTTTTGTAATACAAAAACAAAAAACTTTACTAATGAATATAATTCCCGATTAGTATCAAATAGTTGCTATAACCAAATTGAATGAATAGATATATATGTATATGTGTATGTATATGGATACTTAAATGTACTTCGACCTTTGGACAAGTGCATTACCTACATGCTACATGCATACATAGGAAATTTGTGTTTTGTGGTTTAACTTGTGCATTTGTATTCAGTTGGTGTCCTCTACAGGTTGTCATCGAGAGCCGTCCAACTGGGGAGACAACGTTCTCCTCCTTCTTATTCCTCTTTTGCTTATTTATATTGTTGTTTTTGTTGTTATTCTTGCGGCTGATTGTTGTTATTGTTTTTGTGATCGGGAAAAGTAATTTGTTGCTCGTTCTTCTTTCTCCGTTGGGTTTTTTTTATTATTTTTAATGTTTTGGGTAAATCCGGGTTTTAAATAACAAGAATAATACACTGAGAGAAGTATTTGATAAATTAATTCAAAAATTTTTCATGTTAATTTATACAAAATTATAACAAGATTTTAAATTTGTAAATTGTTGCTTCATGGCTTAAATTCGTAATGAAAGCATTTAAATGTATATCTGATTTAATCTTAAATGCATACCGTATAAATTATTATTTACTTTAATTATGTATTTATCATTTATACTAAAATTTTACAACTTTTATTATTTTTTTGTCTAATACAATTTAATCTAAAATGTTTTTCTGTTACTACAGATACGTTTCTTTTGACAAACTTTAGTTAATCCTACTAAATTTAATTTATATATACATATGTACATACAAGGATTGAAATTATGAATATTTTTATAATATGTACATACACATGTACATACTTTTCTTACAGTGTACTCCCACTTGTTGTTCTCATTGTTGTTGTTGTTGTTGGCTGACAACCAGCCATTCCCTTTTTTTATTTTGTTTTTTTTTTACCATTTTCTCTGCGGTCAGTAAGAACTTTTGTGTTCATTTCGGTGATTCGTTTGCTTAGGTTAGCGGTTTAGTGCATTCCATGAACATCATTTGCGTCAAAAATGAAAGAAATAAAAAAAAAAAAATAAAAAAAGAAGAAGAAGAAAAAGAAAAAGGAATGAAGAAATAAACGCTTGAACCGACGCATCCGCTACACTGCATACAAATGCAGTTGACTGTCTTTGAAGTTGGAGGCGGGGCATCCCCATCCCATATCTATCCCAATTGCCAGTGGCAGTGGCAGTGGCACTTCCATTGTCCGGCGTTCCATCACGCGCCAAAAGGGTCGCCGGTGTTGTTGATGATCGTTTGTTTTGGTGGAATTGGAATTGGAATGGAATGGGAATATCCGCGCTGCCCAACCCTAGAATGCGACAAGTGTCTCTGAGATTGTGGAGTTGGCAGTGCTGGTGCTGGTGCCGATGCCGATGTCGATGTTGGTGCGGTGTCGATGTCTCTGACTTTGGGTGCAATACAGACGCAGGCGATCAGGCTGATCAGGGGATCGGGGGTGTCAGGCAAGGTATGTGGATGGGGGTATCGTATCGGAGTATCGGGGTTTGGGGATCGTTGGCAGTTCATCGAATCAAGCGAATGTTATGTAAAATTGAAAGAAGTCATTAAATATGTGAAGCGCATATCAAATTTCGTATGAATTGAACTTACTTGGCTTTTGGTCACATGAGAATTTGATGAACTGCCATGAAAGCCGGACAAAGTCGTTGATGCCATCCATACCTTGATTGATGGAGGCGGGGTAATAACAACACTTGTTGCCTGGCCCATATGATATGCCACAAGAAGAATAAGAGGAAGGTAGGAGGGAGTGAGGGCGGTGAATGATGGGTTATGGAGACTTTAAAGTGGGTGCACTTCATTACCATGAACTTTGGAACTGTCTTTACTCAAAGTTAATCCTCCCCTGGCATCTATGAGGCGGATACGACAAGCAGTGGCAGACACAAAAAGCTTTGCCTTGCGGAAATTACGTTGCTGATGAGCAGAGCAAGAGCACTGTGAAAAGCGGAAGAGCACGAAGCTCTCAAAGCCAACTCCTCATTCCAGCTTGCCAAAGCCGCCCACACCATTTACTCCTTTTTCTCCCTCGTCCTTCTTCAGGAAGTGCGACAAAATTCAAACGTACTTTGTGCTCAGTCCATGGGCATCCTGCCTCTATCTCTACCTCCGCTACTCTCTCTACTTTTGCTTCTGGTTTTGCTCTGCCAGCGCCTGTTGCGGAAGCAACGGAAGAACAAAAATGTTGGTGTGGGTGACAAGGAGACAGAATGTGGGTGGTGGCTCTTCTTCTCTTGTATCTGTGGATGTCAGTCCTCAGTCTCTTCTTTCGTTTTGTTGGGATGGCATAAATGCGCACACGGCAAAAAGGAAAAAAGTTTCCTGCTTTGCTTCCAGCTCCCAAAAGAGGAAGTGTCTTAAGCAGGGGCGCATCGAATAAAAGTAGGTGAAGGATTCAAAAAAATGTAATCTACACATTGGAATTCGATTCGACCTTTCGTAAACCCCTTTTAAAACCAACCGACCGACCGCGTGGGTAGGAACGCTTACGAATATGTTAGATAGTTAATCGTTATTTCTTTTTAAATTTTGTTCCCCCTGAATAGAGATCACCAATCCGAGTATATAATATGTATTTGGTATAATAGTTTTACCCTTTTTGTATTTTTTGTTGACTACGTCACTGGATTAGTTAGTTGTGAATGGGTGGTGGCTGGCAAGGAGTGAGCTTTAGTGGGTTATGGTATTTTCTGTTATCCCAAAGCGAAAGAGGGAGAAATCAGAAAAACCGTTTGCGAGAGGGCGACGTACTTTATTTCCTGAAAATGTCCTCGAAAATATGAACATTATATCCCGGAAACGGAAGCTGCAGCATTTGCAAGGAAGTGACGGGCAGACGCAGCTGGGAAATGGAAATGCTATCCACCTCCACCCATAGTTACTGCTTCCATTCCCTTGGATGGGTTGATTAAAGTGGGTAAACAACTGACGCTGATGCTGACGCTGACGATGACGTTAAAATGTACAAACACACAATTGTGGATGATGGGGGAGAGTTGGAGGGGCCATTGGACAGCTGACTACGTTGTCGCATCCTACAGGAAGCGTGACGGTTGCCGCTGGCTTCTGGCCACCCTTCCCCACCTTCCCTTTTGCCCGTCTTCACAAATAAGGAATGCGAGTGGCAAAAGCCTTTACATCAAGGAAATGACGGAAGCAGCCTCAGCTCCGGCTCCGGCTACGGCTACCGGTTCTGTTTCTGTTTCTGGCAGCGGACTTTCTGTACTGGCATTGGCGTCTCCGGCATGCTTTGGCAGGAAATCATCGTCCTGTGGACGTAAATTAAATTCCATACAAAGTCAATTTTTTCGATGTGAACATAAACTTAATGCTAACGGATGGATTTCAACGCTTAGAAGAATAATGATGATTTATAATTCATTTAATTACTAAGGTAATGGCGATTCACATGATTGAAATCGGTTTCAAAATGTTTGTAGATACGCAAAGTTTAAAAACATTTGTAGAAATATACAGAAAATTGTGAAATCCCAAAATTTGTATGAATATAAACCAAATTCTATTCTCAATCAAAATAGCGTGTGTCTCCTCTGTCTATATGGGATGGGTATGTAATTTAACTGCAATGATTATCTGCCTCCTTTTGCAGTGCAAGATCTCTTCTTCTCAATCTATGGCCAATGTACCGCTAGATGCCTCTAGACGACCATAAATAGAGATGCGAATTCCGAATTGAGCTCCAACAACTGGAAATGGTCAATTGGTAAATGGGAAAAGAAAGAAAAAATAAATAGATACATATGTTGTATGTATACAAATAATAAAACAAAAAAAAAATACAATATACTATGTATATCTACTGGCATACAGCCTGGGCGATATCTCTGGTGTGCCTGTTGAGCCGGTACAGGAGATTACGTGAAAGGTGAAAGTTGTTGAGAACCGCAAAAAAAGAAGAAAAAAAAAGCAAGCTGCGTAAAAGAGAATGGTGTGTGGGCGAGGGGGTTGGGGGTGGGGGGTTGGTTGGTGAACGAACATATCGACAGCTAACCTAAACATAGCAGGTCAGGCGAATTGTGTGAGAAATTGAGAAATCGAACCGGACTCCACCTGTCGTCGACTGAACAGAGATTTCCGTATGCGAATGTGGAACAGTGGCACACACATTAATGGAGTTGTTGTTGTTGTTGTTGTTGTTGTTATAATGCTTCTGTTCGTTCATCTTTCTTCCTTTTGCCATTTATGGCGCTTGCGCCAAGTGCAGAAGTCGCCAATGATGACGACCCACAGACCTGCTGGATCGTTTCTTGTCTCATCTTCTTCTGTTGCATTACCGCATTGCAAACCTGAATTCTTCGTTTCTTTCATTTTACCATCGTATCGTATCTTTTTGTGATTTTGTTGCTTTATTTTTTTGCTGTTATTTTTGGGCATTACAATTCCGGATGCTGTCTCTCTTTCTCTCTCTCTTACTCACTCTCTTTTACAGTTGTTCATTGTTGTTGCTGTTATTGCTGTTGTTGTTGCAACATGGTGGCAAAATAGATTATGAATGTAAGGCAGTGGGTGTCGGTGTCGGGTATAGATAGAAACGCTATACACCATACAAGTAAAGTGTTCGGTAGCGTGCCTGTAAGACTTTTTATTTCTTTTTTTTTTTTTTTCTCTTTCTACCTGGTTGTTGAGGAAGTTATATAATCGTCTACACCATCGCGATATATTTATGCCTCAATCAGTTTAACATTTATAAGCCAAAGCTTGCGGATTATGTGTGGGTGGGAGGCCGTTCAGTTCGGCATTCAAGTCGCTGGCGCTCTGATACCCATGTAACTGAGAGCTTAACCAAAGAGTTTTTGATACATTGCTTCCTCATTATTTCTTACCAAGATTATTTATTGATGATTGTATAAAGGGGATCAAAAGATCATTAAGGTGACTAAGAAGCTTCGCCCTGGATGCAATCCATAAGTTAAATCACTTGAAGCTCAGATTAATTGTATAATCATAAGGGAATCGTAGATAGTTTAGACATCTTGATCAGCATGAATTAACGGGTTGATCTAGACCTGAACTGTCCGTCTGTCTGGATCAACAGCTTCTAATCCGATACCCTTAAAGCTGCAGAGCTAAAATTTTCCACATAAACTTCTTTTTGCTGCAGGCATTGTATATATCGGAATCATAGCGATCGGCTGACTATATCATATAGCTGCCATAGGGCTTAACCTTAATAACTCTGTTCTTTTTTAAGCGAATGGCATTCATGATATTGTGATATTTCTCTGAGTTTAACACATTTCATAACACTTCCACCAAGTCATCTCAGAATCGGTTGTCTATATCATACAGATGCCCTAGGAACAATTGGTATCAAAAAAAATATGTACATATGTATAAAAAAATGTTTGTTTCTCAAGCTAGTGACACGAAATTTATGTAATATTTGTGAGTTTAATATAATTTTTACCTAGTTTTATTAGAATCGGTTGTCTATATATATACTATACTTATTATAGTATAATACATATACTTATTAATATATCTACTTAGTTTCATTAGAATTGTTCTAATAAAAATGTATGTATGAAAAAATGTTTTTTTCAAGTTAGGGTCAAAAAATTTTGAGCTTGTAAATTTGGTATGTGTAGAAATATATTTGTTAAGTTGTAACAGAATTTGTTGATTATATCCTAAAGCTTGCTCCTATTAACTATTCCCGAAATATAAATAGCAGCCCTCGTATACTCCTTAATACTTCTGGTAAATTATATAGAGACAATCTGCAATGGTATACGAACTCCGGCACTGCCGATGTTAGTCCATTGATATAATTTCCTCTTCTTGGTATCGAATATACCTAATCAGATTTGAGTAGTTTTTGTTTTTTAGTTTTTAATTCGTACTCTCTCCAGGTGGGTTTAATTTTTAGGATTTCTATTATTTGGTTTTTATAATTATTGTGCATTGTGAGTCTAATTAAAGTCATTGAGTCGGATTTTCTGATTAAGAGGATATCTTAGTTCGGATCCATATGACTAACTCCACTTGTATTTTGTGATAGTTATTGAGAACTCAAAAATAATCTAAAACTTTTGTATATATAAAACATACCTCGATCATCTTGTTTAAACAAGTATTGAAAGAGTTTTTTAAAACAAAGTTAATGTTCAAACTAAAGTATATAGTTTTATGTTCCACAGTTTATCAAGATCTTTTTAAAAACTATTTATTATCTTAATACATCAACTTTAAAATATTTTTTTTCAACTTTAAAATATTTTTTCTTTCAATATACATATTACCAATTAGACTATTTTCTTTTGTTTTTACTTGACCTTAACCTATATACATATGTATGTATGTATGTATATGTATGTATGTATGCTTATCGTCTTAAGATTCCCAGATCTATTTTAATATTAAACCAGATACTACTATCCAAAAATGTTCATTGTTTTTAATAGATTTTCGACTATATTATATGTACATATGTATGTACATATGTATGTAGTAATTTTTTATATCATGGTGTCAGAGGCAATTTCCTATTATCACATTTTTACGCGCCATAAAGTCAAAAGGAAATCCAATGTCTTCCCAAAAAGGATGACTTCCTTATTCCTACTCATAGCCTATGGGATATTCCCAGGCACTTAATATACATTTGTACATTTGTACATAGATACTCATCGTATAAAAAGAAGTACAAGAACAACATCAACATCCACAACAACAACAACAAGAACAACAAAAGAATAAGAACAACCTGCTGCTTCTTTTCTATAATTAATTACACAGCATTTTCATTTTTGAGTGCCGAAGTGTACACACACACACACACACATCATACCACAACCAGTACTATGAGATGAGAGTCTGAGTCCTCATTTGCTGCCATTTCCACGCTCCGAAACGTTCAATCTTTGGTTTTGTTCTGCTTTTAAATGATTTCCAAGAAATGCTCGAGGAGAGGAACACATAGCCATCGCACATCGGCAACGGATGTGCTAGAGATGTGCGTGCGTCTTCAGCTATGTATGTATGTATGTGTGTGTGTCTGTGTGTGTATATATTCCTCTATCTCTATCCGCTTTTGGGCCTCGGGCCTGATGATGATTATTAAGATGGTGATGGTGGGGAAGAATAGAGAATGGTAAATTGGAGGGTGAGAGAAGGCCCCTTCGATCTTTGTATTTAATTGATAAAAATTTCCACATTCCGATGAGGCTCGAGAGACACCAAAGCCACAGCAACATACATAGTTTAATGTGCGTGTGTGTGTATGTGTGTGTGTGTGTGTATGTACTGCCTATGTTTATCCTGGGCCACATATCGAATCTCAGTTGCACAATGCACTCGACGATTTCATGTTCCTCTTCTACTGCTTATTCCACTGAAATTTGAAACCTTTCACCGGCTCTCCGATATTGGCTCTGGCTCTGATTGTGGCTCCATGGTAAGAGGTACTATATGTATAACCTGCCAACACACTTGTAGATCTCTGATCTTCATCCCTTAAGTGCATATATGGATGTATGTATGTACACACACACACACACACACGTATACACTTACATACAATCTGGTGTCGTTCTGCTTGGCTGGGGCCTGCCATAATCCTGACCAGCAAAGATCGATATATGAGCGTTCGATCGGTTTTCCGTTTGGCTTTTGTTCCAGACAGTTGCCAGTCGGGTTTCCCACGGTTTCTTGTTGCTGGGTGCACATTTCATATCCTGCACACACACACACACACTGATTCCTCTGGGCCAACTGTTAACGAAAGCAGAGAATGAAAAGAACTTCGATCCTTTTTTTTAATGGCGGCAAAATTCTTACAATTACTCATTGTTACCGTCAATTGAGAGGGGGAATGTGTAACAATTAGGCTACACGATCATATAGGATCGGAATTTTCGTTTTTGACAAATAAAAAAAAAAAAAACAAGAACGAAAATTCAATTATAAAGCATAACGAAAAGGATTTGTTACGTGGGTGGTTATATAGGCGTTTATGATCATGTTCTGCTCCGGTATTTAATTTGGCTTCTGATGAAGGCGGAAGAACAGTAAGCGATTTGTATAGGAAAACTAATTCCTCATGTTCCACCCCCTCCCTGTAAAATGGTAAGGGATGTTTAATAATATTACGAAATAAACAGATTCGAGTATCCTTTAATTTATCTCTTGGTATGTATGATCTACTAATGGTCCTGTGCCATTTATCAGACTAATACAAAATGTAGTTTGTAAGTCTTTTAAAAAATGGAGACCAATCAATTACTGAAAACTTAAGCAAAGTCATAGAAATCGAAAGTGATTTTTATATCATTTCGAAAATATAAAAATTACAGATCATATTGATCATATTAAAGTTCATATTGAAAACTACTGACCCAAAGAATGAGGATTTCCAATAAGTCTTAGAGAATTATAATCTTAGATACAATGTCTTTTGGCAATTGATATAGAAAATTGTTAGTTGTAGGTTATGAATATACATATATGTAGATATTTTATTGCTGACTGTTGTATAAAACGTCATAGTATGGTTCGAATGTTTTATCATACTTGTAGTATTGCCGATTTGATATATCTTCCGAAATGTGTCATAAATGATTGAAGACATTCCCAGAAAAATTCGATGATTCATTTTGAATGGCACAATTTGTTTTTACTACGATCATGATTAATGAAATGTGGATTGGTTTTATAGCAAGTTTTAACACATTAAGAAAATCTGTGCAGAAATTAGTTTCTTTAATATTGTTAAAGCAATATAGAATTAATAGATATAAATATATATATACATACTTACATACATAGATATGTGTTGATTATAGATTGATTGGTTTCAATTAATCCAGATAAGAAAATTTAAGCAACTCAAAAAGGTCACAAATGAAATTGTTTAATAAAGAAAATATGACCTTAAAATTGAGAATCTAATACATATATAATAATTAAGGGAACAAGACACCATTATCCAGTGACCTGATATACATACAAACATATTACAGACGTCGGCTGAAAGTGAATTATTTTGCTTTTGTTTTGATAATATTTTTATTTATAAATAATATGCCAGACATGAGTATTCCTATTCCCGGATATTAATATATTATGCTATTGGCAAATTACCAAAAAAAAACAAAAAAAAACTCAAAATTTATTGGGGAAAAATCGTTGTCTCTGCAAAAAAAAAAGAAGAAAAATCCCAAGAAGAAAAACAGCGCGTCTGGAAATACTTCCGCATCTAAAGGAGACATTGACGCCGCCGCCACCGTTGGCCCGGTCCGGCCCGGTTCAAGACGATCGACCAAAAAAGTATTTATAGCCAGTAGTACGAATATAGTCTGGCACAAGTGGATGCCACTTGGATGAGTTGTGGGGCCCTCTGGACATGTATGTCTATTCTATTTTAATGATATACACTGGGCAGAAGTTGAAAAATTGAATATTTAAATATTTTCCCAATTGCCAATAAACATAATTTAGTGGTAAGAACTAAATAATTCCAAGTTGAGTGTGAATTTAAATTAAATTTGAGTTAATTTTCAAAAATTTTTAGTTAAATATATTTATATAAATGCATCGCAAATGTGTTGTACAGTGTAAGTGTGCACTTAAGAAACTATCTTAAGGATAGAAAATGACTTAAAGCATGACTAGGAAGTACCGTTATTAAGTACATATTGAAAAAATGCATTCATATATGCATATACATATATACATATGTACATATGTATGTATATATATCGTACGTAAATATGTACATATATACATATCATTCATCCACCCACCCATGATTTACAGACAAAAAAACCAAAAAGAGGGGAGGGAGTCCCAGAAATAATATGCAAGATCAGTTGGCGAAATATGTTGATTGGCTCAATTGGACGACTATTTGAACTCTGACCCGGACCCATCGGTTCAGTCTCTTCCTTTACTCATTACTTTACTTGGTACGCACCATGACCAAAGCAACTAATTTGGGCCACTGATGGAGAGACGGAGACAGAAACAGAGGCGGGATCGGCAGCGCCGTCTCGATCGTGGGCCGTTTATGGGCATTTGACTTCAAATGTCAACGTTGCTTAGGGGAAACTGGTTAACGAACCGACAGAGGGAGACCAAGATACAAAGAAACAAAGAGAGAAAGAGAGAGAGAGAGGGAGAGAACATACATACATACCCACAAGCGGATGCAGTGCAACTGAGCGCATCTTTTGGCCAACCTGCTCCTCTCTAGCCGCCACCCTCTTTCCCCCTTTCTTAATGCTGAACTAATTTGTGTGTTGTGGGGAAAACGGGGTTTCCAGTCCTCATCGAAGCGGAAATGTCTCAACAATTTATAATTAAAGACTGTCAACCGATCCGACGACAAAAGAAGATATCCAACTAGCACCTACAAAATTGAGAAGGGAAAAAAAATCTATTACAATACCCAACAGCCCACCATCGACATCAACATATTAAATGTATCTTGATCGGTTGAAACGTTTATTTAAACTTTATCTTGTATTGATTAACAACTACATACATGCATACATACAAACATACATAAACCGATGGAGGCGCCCCCCACGCATCACGCCCACATAGCTTGTTCACATTGTAAACAATAAGAAAGAAAAATCATTTTAAAGTATTTAAATTATGGGAATTTGAAACTATGTGTTGCTAAGGAAATCCAATTCAAAATATATTTACACACTTAATGATCTGTTTTGTTTTCTTGCCCATATACCATCAAAATATACAATTAAATAATTGATTTAATTGCTTGGACCCCGAATGTGAGAGAAGGTTTGGGTTCTTAAGAAATTTTTGAAGGGAAAACGCTATTTGGGAAATTCGTTTCAACAACTTTACTGTATGATTAAAAATATTCCTAATTTCACCTGTACGAAAATTTTATTTTAAGAATCGGAATAGATTTTTCTAAAAATAAACGATTACTTTTATTGAGTTTATATATAATTTTATTTGATTCCAATGTATATATGTATTCGTAAACATACATACATACATATTTATCAAATTAGTAATGTAAGGAATTTGAATTTTCCTCTTTTTCTTCCTTTGGCGCCAGCTTTCGTAATTTTCTCTTGCTTTCTCAAGCAGTCTGTCTCTCTGACAACAAGACAGTGGTTCCAATGTGTTATTATGCGACACAGCTTTTACCCCACATTAATTTTATATAAACAACAAAGAGGCAAATAAGAATATAACCTTGTTTAAAGAATATCTGAACATATGTGTATATATACATTGTTTGGTTGTTTTTTGTGTAGTAACACTGTATCTTTTTACGTGGTTTTTAAATATCATTAATTCGAAATTTTATTCCATAAGTCACTGGTATAATTCATTTCCTTCTCTACGCTAGCCTAGCCCAATGTGCGTGGCTTGGCTCTCTCGTTTTAGCGTATGCGCATGTTTTTCGTTTCATTGCCACAACGTTTCGTCTCAAGACGGAATGGAACTTCTCTTTCTTTACTCTTTTCCTTAACAGAACCCAATGAATCGTAACAGAAAGAGAGCCTAACAGTGCAAGAGATTAACATTACAGCACAAAACGAGTTTACAGTCAATTTTTTAAAAATATTATTTTCTCATTTTCATTTCCATTTCCATTTTTTCCATTCTCCCATTCTCTCATTCTTCGTTTATTCTTCGTGGCGAACGGACGTGGGTGTGCGGAAGAATTACATTGTTGATACAAAACACAAGACATTGTTGTACAAGTAAATAGCGTATGTGTGCGTAGAAGATTGCAAGCGAGAAATGAAATTTTAAATTGATTAATTTACAATTAATAGAATTTAAATTGCAATACTAAACAGCAACAAAGGCAAAGAACGGAATAACTCAAATAGATAACGGTACAGCTTGCGCTAGTGTTTGTGTCTGTGTTCAAGTGTTCGTATGCTTGCGCGCGTATGTGTCGTCGGAGTGTTTGTATGTGTTAGTGTACAAAACGGAAACAACAAATAAACAAAAATGTAAAAGTAAAAAGCAAGAAAAAAGGAAGAATTTTTGTTGTTGAGAAACAGAGGAATAGCGAGAAAGCAAAGAAAAGAAAAAGGGTGAAAAGAAATAAGACAAAAACACACAAGTGCATTAAACGCGTCACGCGTACAAATAAGACGGAAGTACTTTTGCTTTGCCGCTTTATGCTTCTTCTTCATCATCAGCA
Organism: Drosophila sturtevanti; assembly: GCA_018150375.1. Taxonomy (NCBI): domain Eukaryota; kingdom Metazoa; phylum Arthropoda; class Insecta; order Diptera; family Drosophilidae; genus Drosophila; species Drosophila sturtevanti. Next base: position 557,616 of record JAECWJ010000708.1, on the reverse strand, counting down.
TCATCATCTCCTCCATCGTTATCTGCTTATCCTGAACTGCGGCCATAGGAAAAAGGATTAAAAGTCAACACAATTCTTACTACAAAGTTGCTGGTACTACTTGGCGCCGTTGTTGCCGCTGCAGTCGAACAACGCTCAGCGATTGTGTCAGAGAGCCCCCCACAAAACACACACACACACGCCCCCAGTAAGAAAGAGAGAGAGAGAGAGAGGGGAAAAAGTAAAAAATCAAATAACAACGCATTCTGGATCTGGACATATCCGCTTCCGCGTTGAACGTTGTCGCTAAAAAGCTTAAAGAACAGACAACAACGACTCTACACACACACATATATACAAATGTACGTCACCCTGCACAGTGGAGCAGACTAGGTAAGAAATTGTTAACATTGTTGCTAAAAACCAAAAAAACAAATAATAATGCATACATATTATTGTTTTTATTTAAAACATGAATCTTGAGGTACATTTCCCATAGTTATGTACACACAGTTATACGTCATGTTTAGTCATGAAGTGGTAAATTGTATCTTCTTTTTTATTTATATTTTACTTTTCTTGTCTCTGGCAAACTGATAAATGTTCACGTTAATCTTTATGGTTAATCTCTTCTTTTTTTTTTCATCGTTGTTGTCGTCGTTAGTCGTGGTAAAAGTTTACAATATTTGGAACTCTGTTGAGTTGAGGTCAACAAATTGTCAAGTCGCTTACACGTGTTCAGAAATATGTACATACATATATATGTACATATACATATATCTCATTTTACACGTTGTTAGAGTTTAGACTTATTTTCTTGTTAAGAATTGCAAAAAAAGGTTTCAACACTTTAGTTATTTTTTGATGTAATCATGTCTAAAGACCGATTTTCACTTAGATTTTTTTCTAGTAATGTTGAAAATTAAAATAGAAATCTATTTTGCAATATAATATTTTGAAAAATTCTTAATAATGAACTAATAAACTATGAAACTTTCTCAAAAGAATTCATATTTTAAATAGAGACTAGAACAAAGATCCGATATGATACAAAATGTTATATACTTACATATTTTGAAAATAAAACTTCAATCATAATTTATCTACATCTACAAAGTGATTTCAATTTCACTGTACTTATAAAATTTATTGCTATAATTTTTAAAAGTTTCTGTCTATTATCTTAATATTAAAAAAAAATCCCACTTTGACAGCTAAATTTCTGATTAAAAAGAATTCGAAATTCGAATAATTGGAATTGAACTGTAATTGTTTATCAAAACTGTACTTAATCAATAAAGTACACAGATTATTACGATAAATATGAATGTTTACCGTTTCATCGAATTTATAAGATTTTCGAATTTCGACTTTTCTGTGGACTTTTAAATTCGAAATATGCTTTCAAACCTAATGGACCCTAAAATTCGAAGACATTCCAAGGTATAACCACAGTCTTGGAATCGAAGGCAATTGACTGTAATGGTGGTGGTGGGCTATGGGTCTCCATTGCTTTCGGCTCGGTTCAGTTGGATTGGGTTCGACGAGTCTCTTGTTGCATGCACTTTTTTTCTATGGAAGTGTAACAAAAGCGGAGCGTTAAGCTCCAATTAGGGTGCCTGCTGCGCAAGACTCTGGCTCACGTCAGCGAAATCTTATCGCACTATATGTATGGGGCGCTATGGCAAAAAAGAAAAAAGAAAACCAAACTAAAATAAAACCAAAACAGCAAGCAGAATTGTGTTTATTTATTTGCCTGCCACGACGACGACGTCAACAACAACAACAACAACAACAAGTGACGACGGCGTTGCCGAACGAATTAGCCAAACAGTTCCTGCTTCTGCTTTAGCACCTGATCTGGCCTGAACGAACGATCGTGTGAGAGCTTCTCTGCTATTGCCACACCCCCCTCTTATAACATTTATGCCTCTTTGCCTAATGCTCTCCAATTAGCGGAAAACGAAATAAAAATTATAAAAGCTGAGATTTTTTTTTTGTTCATAGTTTGCCTTTCCTGGTTCTATTACCTCGCCCTCTTCCCCGATATCAGCAATGCTGCTCGGAGTCTCCCGACTCTCATAGGTGGCCTGGTGACCAGACGGTAGCGACGGCGGCAGAGAGGCAAGCGTAAATACAATAAATTAAATTCACTTCCGCATTGCGCTACCCGCGACATACATACATATATACATACATACAACTACAACTAAGCGAATCGAAGCAAGTGCACGGAAGCAAGAGGCGCGAGGCAAGGAGAAGGCGTGAATTTAGAGAGCGGGGTGGCAAGACTATTGCTAGAGAAAGGAGTGGGAGGTAAGGTAAGGGTAAAAGGCAAACAGGTATACAACTGTTGATCGCAGGCAAAGGAACGAATACAGAGCGAGAAACAGAAAGAAAGAGAGAGAGAGAACGACGACCTATTCCCTCACACACATAAAAACTCGCACACACACTCAACTTGGGTTGTGTAGAATTGACTCACTCACACTCTCACACGTGTGCCGATCGAATCACTGCCAAGAAAAGAAAAAAAACATCAGCAGCACCAGCACAGCGGCAAAGTAATAAAAGAAAGAGGAAGAAAACAAGAAATACAAAAACTGCGAAAATATGCCAAACCAGCTAAGGAAATATACTTTAGGAAAAACTACAAAAACTAACAGATACACAAGATACAAATCTGGTTAAAATTTGAATTAAGTCAACTTTTCCAATTATTGCAAAATAATATGATTTTTATTATTATTATATGAATACTTTTTACGCAAAGAGAAAATACATAAAATAGAAGGCAGAAGGCAGCGTACATACATACGCTGTGTATATTATATATACATACATACATATGCACATATGTACATACATACATATCTAGTAGCTACATAAATATCTTTACATATATCTTTGAGATATTCTTAATTTGATCCATCAATTATATGTAGATCTATTGCAGAATTTGAAACAATTGATAGCATATCTATCAAGCTAAAACAATATTCCAATAATTTATGCATTCTTATCAAACACAATAACGGATTTTTCGATAATGGTAATGACGTTATTTTGTTGTATCTTAGACACAAACACAGATCTTTGTTTTGTTCCAACTCTGACTATATGTACATATGTATGTATATACATACGTATGTATACATGTATAATATTTTAGATTATTTCATTTTCTAAAACAATTTACAAGATAATACGCGTAGAAACGAAAGTGGAGTAATAAATTGCGAATTTTTGGTTTAGTTTTTTTTTTTGATAATGATCATCCCATAAAATACTTTTCGTTTTGTCTCACTGTAAACAATCGGACTTACGCATTTCTTGCGGTTTTATTTTTGTTTTTGTATTTATTTTATTATTGCTTTTTTGTTCCCCATTTGCCTGCCTCTCTCTCTTCTCTATTCTGTGTTTTGAGTCACAGGCAAGTGCAATGAATTGTCGTTGTTGTTGCTTTTGTAGTTTCTGTTGATGACTTTTAGTTGTTTAAACTTGCATGCGGAAGCAGTGAGAAGTACATTCACTATACACATACATACATACATACAACATTTATTTATTTGTTGTTGTTGTTTTTGTTGCGTAGTGTGGTTATCGGTCGAACCGATCCCCATCTCTCCTCTCTTCTTCCATTAACAGTCATTCGTCTAGGGACTTAAGCAGATGTTCGGAGCTTTTGTTGTACTATGTATGTATGTGCCATATTATTGATATTTTGCAATATTACGCATCATCATCATCGACAACATCATCATCAGACAAAAATATACATACATATGTATATACATATGTTTGTATATATGTATGTACATACGAACAAGCATATGCATGTATCCATTCAAGTATGCACATATATACATACATACATACATACATATGTATGTACATACATATGTACTTACACATTGGCAGGCACTTTTATGGAGCCACTTGTGTGCGCATTGTAACCCATTTCATAGTGTAGTGTAAAGAAAAAAATCACACTAACCTGAATTTGCCGTAAATGTGTTTAGACGACGACGTTAACGTCGACGTTGGCTGCACAGCATCTCAAATTCGCTGAAAGAAAGTATAATGTGGCAACTTTGGCCACCAACCAACCAACCAGCTATTGCCTATCTTTCATCTTTATATCTCATGCAGATATGTATGCGAAGGCGGAGGTGAATGTTGAGATAGAGGTAGAGAGGGAAGGCGGTGTAACGATCGTGTGAATTGGGGGAATTGGCATTTACGGTTAAATAACATTGGAGCTACATAAAAGACCTTGCATCTTCAAGGATGTTCAAATTTCTATTTAAATGATATTATATTTGAACATACAAATGTACATAGAATGAAATATACATAAGTACATACATATATACATATGTACATATATACAAATGTATATGGATAATTAATAATAAAGAAAAACTTCCAAAAATTATTAAGAAATAATATGCTAATCATCAAAATAAAGAATTTTGACAATATCTTAATTAATTAGAAACATTTTTTTTTTCAGTTTGTACGTATAGTTTTTTTTGGCAAGTGTATAAAAACAGGGATCTATTCTAATATTGAGGAAATAATTTATTATTATTCAAATTGTAAATGTAATCAAGTTTTTTTTTTGTTCATACAACTTTCTTCCTTGCCGACGATCTTTGACACACAATCAATATGGCGAGTATTTCCCTATATACATACATACATACATACATAGTACATATGTATGCATTTTTGTTGTTCAATCTATTCCCGCACATTTCATTTCCAGTTGTTCCTCCAAGTCTCATAGTTACTTATCTGTTGTTTTGTTGTTGGCTTTTTGGTAAGTAACCTGTTGTTCGTTCGTTAGTTCGTTCGTTCGTTTGGTTGCTTGTTGTGTGAATTATGTTACTAACGTAACGTGTTTCAAAATATAGGAAGTCTTGGTTGAGTTATAGCGAGCTAGCTTTTTGGTGTGTCGGTAGTGTGCTGTGTTGCCCCTTCCTTCCCGGCAATATCATCGGCATTGCCAGCGGGACGCAGCATAATGTTGCTGTGTGTGAGTGTGTGTGTGTGTTTGTCTGTGCTTTAACGGTTGGTTGTGTTGGCCATTATCTAACTTCACTAACCAAACGCCAAAGAGAAAGAAAGAAACGTAGAAACAAACACTAACACAAACACATACGAAGCATTTTGCAGTTTTTTTTTTGTGGCACATTTTCTTTTAACTTTTGGCACACATACGGGTAGTGTTAGGAGAGTGATAGGAGGTGAGTGGGGAAGGGAGGGAGGGAGGGAGGGAGTTAGACGTGCAACACTAGGAAGGAGGGACCTGTATATAAATATGTGTGTGTGTGTGTCAGGCCAAGAAGTGGAGTAATGTTGTGGAAAGCCGTCGCCGTCGTCGTCGTCGTTGTTGTCGTCGATGCAACACAATTAGGTAATTTTCTTTCTTCTTATTGAACCCGAACAGAAGGGGGGAAATATGTTGCGTGGCATAGACTCCACTCCACTCTACTAGACTCCAACTTGATGGCGTAATGCCAAACAAAAAAAAAAAATAATATAAGAAAAATAAATAAAATGAATAAGGGGGAAGTATCTATATCAGTTGGTAATAAGAGAGCGAGCGACCTAACCTAACCCTCCAACCCTAAGGCATGCACATACATACATAGATGAAGCATGCAGGGAGACAATTCCCAGTCCATTGTTGTTCATTATTATCATTGTAACTGTAACTGTAACTGTAAAAACTACCTGACCAACCCACTTGTGTATACCTGTTGAACAATACCAGAGCTCTTCCGACATCGTCGCATGGTAGGTGGTCCTGACACTAATTGTTCTCGCTCTCTACCCATCGCCCTCAACTCATGGGCCCGTCCCCTAAGGTCCTTTAATTGTGAGTTCACAATGAATTTGGCATTTGGCACTTCAAGGGAAATTTACAGGCGAAGCGGAAGGAAGCTGGAACCAATGCAAAGATGATACTCAAGTACCCGAGAACAATAGAGCGAGTGCAAAAGCCCAAGACAAGAAAACAAGAAAAAGAAGGGAGGGAGGTACTAAACATCTAGGGGGACCTACTTCAAAACTCTGCGGGACATTTACTGACGGTAAATATATATGTGTGCATGTATGTATGTATGTTAAGTCCCTATGATCAGGCCATGGTCATATCGAGTGTTAAAGGAATTTTACTACTACTACTACTAAACGTTAAAGAATTTACTATAGACATATAAAAACCTTCGCATACACATACATATACAAATACATACTTATATATACACACATACATATATATATGTGTATATGTGTTCGTATAGAATTTTGAAATCGCTTTTTGCCAAATCGTCCATAAATCAATTTGATTTCAGTCTCGATAGTATTTTTTTGATAAGGACAACAAAAAAAATTTTCCTTTTTTCACGTTTTGGTCGTTTTTTTTTTTTTTTTTTTGTAATCTGTGTCGATAAGAACACAATCACAATTCGGAACGAAAGTCATATATATATATATGTGTATGTGTGTGTAGGTGCAAGAGGAGGGGCGTGGTATGGTGAGGTAGAGGTGACTAAAAAAAAAAATACAAATTGTTTATGATAGCAACACAAAAATTCTATGGTACAGGGAGCTGGAGTGTTGGGGCTTGCGGCAAAGGAAACCGGAAATGACGCGGGTACACCAAATTTACTTTATTCCCCTCACCTGTTCCGCCCCCGCCCCCGCCCCCACCCCATACGACTACTCTCTGTTGGCGGGTGTGAGGCACTTGACTATGGAGCATGGGGTCTTAATTGATAGACTAATCAGTCGCACTTCATACACCACACACAAATGTAAATTATTATTGTTTGTTTGTATTTATGGCCGTTAAAAATGGAAGTTGACAAAAAAGAAAACAAAAAATCAAAACAACAACAGAAACAAAAAGCCAAAGAAAAAGAAAAAAAAACAGTTTTTCGGTCGTTTCTAATCATATCGCTTACCTAAATGCTATTCACAAGTGTTATTATTATGATGATTGTTAGGGGCTGTTCAATTATATACACCTTGATACGCAAAGATAGGGCCAAGATGATTATAAAAAGGCCCACATACATACATAGTTGACCGAATATGACTATGGCTAGCTATAACTGAGAAACATATACAAACATACATGCATACATACATACATACATACATACATGCATACATACTTGAAAATGAGTCCGTGCAACGATAGTTGAACTATAAATATACATACATACATATGTACAAATATACAGTGAAAGCTCCCGGACAGCCACGGTACCAGTACTTTTGTCCGCTTCCGGGAGCTGACAAAGAAATTGCCAACAAAATTTATATCTATTTTAAATTCAGTTTTATTGTTAATATATATTTAAGTTACCTTGGAACACATGTATATGTTACATATGGTTTTTATCAATTTTATGTTTTGAAAAATCGGTCAATTGTAGACTGTATGTATAAAGTTGTTCTGCTTATTTTCAAGTTTTCGACTTCTTAAAAGATTTAGATTTAGTGGTTGTATTAAAATTTTTAAAAAAATCGTGTCCGACCCAGGGAGCGTCCGGCCACGAGAACGAATTTTGTATGAAAATCATGCTAAAAATCTTGAGACTTTAAAATTCGTCCGGTTAGAAGAGATGTCCGCCTGCGGGAGTTGTCCGTGACTAGAGCTTTCACTGTATACATACATACATACATACATATATAGAGTATTAATCAGGAACTCGGTTTCTTTTCTTATATGTACTATATTTTACAAGGTCCGATTTTAGAAAGAAATTAATCAACTGCTGTTGAAAGCTTTACTGGGTAAACCCATTTCTTTGAATTTAGCTTTTTTCAATCAGAGCTTTTTACCAAATTATATTTTTATTTATTCAAAATCGAATTGTTATACATACATTCATAAAAATTCAAATTAATGCCACTGATAATAGTATATTCGATTTTTAACTGATATGTACATATTAGTTTTGACCATACTAATCTAGAAATTGTCAACAAGCTATTGGCCAATATTATTAAGTGAATTACAATGAAATCTTCTTTAAAGGCCTCAAGAGGTTACATCCTCTCAATGAAAAGGTTCCTTAATCAAATTTTATTCATATAAACACTTGAAAGTAATTTAAAAGGTAAAACTAATGAAATGAATCAGGGAAAGTTTTGCCTAAATTTAGATTTATTTTAAGTCCTTTTCCATAAGTTTGCAAAGATCTACTATGAGTAACAAATTACTTTCAAAATCTCAAGATCATATAGTAATAGTAATAATAATAATGTAATCCAAAGAAATTAGGCATATTGATATTAATGCATATATACATACGTACATACATACATACATACATATGTATGTAACATAAGATCTTATCTAAGAATCATTTATAATTTATACCCAGTATTCATAGGGTAAAAGGGTATATTAAAGTCGTCAAAATATATGTAACACTATAACATACTACAAAGTATATATATTCATGATCAGCATCATATGTCCGTGTAGATTTTAGTGACTATAAGAGCTAGAGAAAACAAATTTGATTTCACCTTCCATCTGGAATCTACGCAGATCAAGTTTGTTTCATATTTTTGCCACGCCCACATTCTCCTATAAATAGCAAAAACAACTAAATACAGTTTTATTTGAGCTAATAAACTTATTTCCGATATTCGTTGAATCGAAATCGGATAATAAATATCGGATATATTTTTGCACTGACAAATGCAGCAACTGGTAAAACGAGTAAGGGAGATAGCATGCAGTCGTTGCTTTTTACCGAATGACGCATTAGTTTCGTTCACTGATATGTGTGAGCGAGAAAGCATTCATTTGTTTTTTCTGCTTGTTAAGAGGATATTCTAATTATGTTAAGGATATTCTTAAAGATAGATACAGGGTATACTCCAAGTCAACAGGAACGACTTGATCGCTTCTTTTATTTCTTGTTGATTTCTATAAATGGATTTTGGGAAGAAGTTTTTATGTTGAATTTGGGCTACTAAGATATTCCAATGAATATAAGTATGTAGTGCTGAACTGTAATATTTAATGTTCTGGACGACCGAGTGTCAAATGGAAATAACATACATATGTATAATGTATGTACATATGTACGTACGTACATACATAAGATAAACCCCAGAGGGCCGACAATCCAAAGAGAGAAGTGTTGTCAGTGCGCGGAGTGGTTCTTCAAACTGGGTGGGTATGAAGAGACAAGATGAGGTTAAAGGCAGCAGCAGAGGATGGCGGGGTGTATATATGTACATATATCCAAACAGGAGAAGATTATATTATAATTTTCCAAGTAAAGCAGACAAATTAAAACATACACAAATAACAAAATTGACACGAACATCACGTAGCAGAAATGATGTGAAGGAGCTGCACAGACCAAGACGGATGATGATGCCACCAAACAGAACCGCTCAAGAGATGATACACATGACGATGATGATGATGATGATGATGACTGGACAGACTGACTTGACTAAATGAATGACTGTGTTGCCATTTCCTATTGTCGCCAAATTCATAATTAGCAGAAAAAATGAGTTCTTTTTTAGCTAGAGGCACTGCAGCAGAAGAGAGATCAACCACCCCCACCCCCCTCTCTACCACTTGCGGCTTGAAAAAGATGCCCAAAGTGTTGAATGTTGCTCTATTACAACAATAGTTAGTTCTTATGACAACTTGAGTTTGTTGTCTGTTTTCTTACACATACATACATACATACATATTGTATGTATGTATGTATGTACATATTATGTTTTATTTTATTTTATTTCGTTTCTTTTGTTTTGTTTTTTATTTTTTTTTTTTTTTTTGTTTTATCTCATTAGGTCGGTTTGCCACGTTTTAGTGGCCAACTTGAGTGCAACTTGGAATTGTATTTAAGTGAGAAGCTGCTTTGTCCGTGCTTATCAAGCTTTCCCCACACACACACGCACACACATACATTCTCCCTCTATCTCTCTGCGTCTCTGCCTCTTTTTATCTCCCTTTCTCTTATTATTATACTCATTTGAATTATCATGTTAATTATTTTGTTGTCCTCCGAGAGAGATAGAGAAGCCTTTTGAAAATGCTATCAGCTTTTAATAAATTGTTAAAGTGCATTATATACATACATACGAATATATATACATATGTATGTATACTATATATAGTAAATGAATCAAAAGTCTGACTTTGCGTAGAAACAATTGCACAATTATACAATTGCATCCGCATATGACGTTAAATGTTCATTACAAGTACATATATATATATATACATGTATATAGAAGAACTGATTCAATTCTTTCTTTTTATTGTATAAGTACCCACTCATGATGATTAACGAATGAAATAATATATATATTAATAGAAATAGAAGTAAATTATATTTCAACAAATATCAATCATTAATTATATGATTACGATCTATTTTTTTAACCTTTCTTATTCATTTATCCTAATACGATAAACGGAATCATATATATATATTTATGTCAATGACACAGCATTTGGAATTCGTTTTCACTAAAATAAATCTATTTACAGATAATAATTATAAAAACTAAACAAAAATTTTAACTGCACAATCAACATCCATATATATGTACATATATAAACCTTATCAAGTCACATTTCTTCGTTCTATCATGTATGTACATACATACATATATGCATATATACTACAGTTGAAATTAATTTTCAAAAATAATGTTTGCAATTTCCTAAACATGTTCCAAATGTGCTCAGAATGAACAAAATGTTATTAATTTTTTTTTTTTAATAAATTTCAAATTTTTTTTCTTCTTCTGATTTCGTTTAATCGAAGGAAGTTGGCAAATTTTTGGATCCAAATCCATTTAACTTTAGTAGTTCCCTTTTCTCTCTCTATCTCTCTCCCTCTCTTTCTTTGTCGCTGTCTCTGATGTCCCCTCCCCTCAATCTGAAACTTGATTGTGATTATTATATAGACAGCGAGCGTCATCGTTGTATTCATCGTCGTCGTCGTCGTCGTCGTCGGTTTTGCTTGAACATCCGCTTCCGCATTTATTAAGTGTCTTTCCAAGCGACGCGCAAAACGTTCCACGGTTCAGATCGTTCGTTCGTTCGTTCGTTTAGAACGTTTTTACAATTCAGGTTTTTATTTTTCTCGAGCTACTAGTACTACTAGACCTAAAGCTTTTGTTTCTTCCACTTTTTTTTTTTTTTTTTTTTTTTTTTTTTTTGCACAACTCTAGCAGCTCTCTGTAATTAAGATGCGAAGCGCGATCGTCGACAACGACTATAACGACGATCATGCCAAAGTTCTTTAGCTTCCAGCTGCTGGCTGCTGGCTGACTGCCTGCCTACCTTCTTGCCTGCTTGGCTTGGCTTGCATAGCTCTGTGTGGAATGGTAAGGAGTGTAAGGGGAGGGAGGGGGTGATCTGTCTGTCGTTTCCATGCATGCCTAGATCTTAGTTATGTGTATGTATGTATGCATGTGCTTGATTACTAGTGCAAATACTAACTACCGGTTTAGATGCTTGCCGAGATACAGATACACGATCGAAGCGATCGCTTCATTTTTTTGCCTGAATATTTTCAGATTTTTCTTCTTCTTCTTTTTTTTTTGTTGGTCGCTTGGTTGGCTGCTACTGCTGCTGCTATTTCTCTGATCTAATTGCCCATTTGTGGTACAGGAAGCTCACTTGCCATGATCAATAGCAGCAATCGGAGCAGGAAGTGAAGTTGTTTGTATGTACATACATACATACATAAGTACATACATTCGTTTCTTTCTCTTTTTTTTTTCTTCTTGTTGTTGTTCTTCTATTTTTTAACAATTTTTGTGGTATTTTTTTTTGTATTTTTTGCAAGAATGAAGAGGAAAAAGTCAAGTCGTCTTAAGTCAAGTATGTTGTGGTCTCTTCTCTCATGTGGCAAACATACTTAGGTGACTTCTATTTATATTTATATATGTATATATATCTATGTGTTATCTTATCATTGGCATATATTTGTTATGAACTTACTGAAACTCAAGCAAATCGTAAACATTTCGTAATACATATAAACATTATAGTGGAAGTGTATGGAAGAGGGAGAGAGATAGAAAGAGAGAAAAGGAATAACGACAACGGAACATGTTGTATCTGTATATATATATATATACCTATATAGATATATGTTTATATATACATATATATGGTTATGGTGGTGGAAACTTGTCTATATCTCTTTTGCGTTTCTTTTTTTTTATCAAAAGCAGCGACAACACGACACCTAAGACAACAAGTAATCCTAGTTTATATACATACATACATACATATATGTTTATACATATATCTGTATATATATATGTATATATTTCTTATTGTGTTTGTATGTCCGTAAAACTTGAGTTGGGCACAAGGCCCGGAAAGCAGGTGTCGTGTGTATAGAAGAGCTGTAGTACGATGTCTTATCAAAATCTATCTGACTTGGTGCTTTGATGGACAAGGTTCAACAGTTGATCCTCCTGCCCATATACATACGTATATATGTATATAAGTATATAGAGACATGATGAATGCATGTCTCTATTATGTTATAAGAAATTGATAAGAATATGATTTGGTCTATTTAATAGTAATACGATATCTCTATGAAATATAATTAAAAGATCATGATCATGATCATTATCAGAATAATAATTGTTTAAGATCATATAATCTTGAAATGAAATAAAATACTTACATACATATACATATATAAAGCAATACATTATATTCCAATAAAATTTGAAATTAATTTTTGGAAATGACATCATGCATATACATAAATCATGTATAAGGTAGTCCAAAAAAAAAAAAAAAAACAAATAAAATAAAATAGAATCCAGAAAAACAAGCTTAAATTAATATAATACGGTGTCATAAAAGGTCTATAAAAATTGTCTGATTAAGGTCCGAATTCAACTAGATTCTAATAATAATAATAATATACATACATATATGTATGTTCATGTATGTATATATATATATGTATTGTATATGAATGTTAAGCTATTGTAAGGGCAATTCTTACAATCTTGTCATTTCAAATTTGCAATGACCGACGCCTTCCTCTCTATGGTCTTTAAGTAAAACACGGAAGCCTTCCACACATGTTAACCAACTCAATTGAACCACACACTGACCCCGACCCCTACACACACACACACACACAGCATACATACATATTGTCACCCCTTCTTACTTACACCCCTTTGGATAAAAGCAACATTCTTTGCAGCAAGTTGATATGATGGCGATTACAACTACATACTGACTTTTATTAAGTTTAGACAGAGAGAGAGAGAGAGATAGAAAAAGAAAGAGATAGAGAGGGAGAGGTGATAGTGAGGGAGAGAGGAAAAGCAGGAGCAGTTGCCACTAATTGAATGTAATGGGCACAAATGATGATGCGGTTGATGATGATGCTGTGGTCCAAGGAATGATTTTGAACTCAACTACATACATACATACATATACATATGTATATGTACATATGTACACTTCTCCTCTTGTCTAGCGTTTGATGAACTCATCATGATTAGACTCAACTAACAGCAATGAGAGTAGTTCGTTCTATGTAGGTAGCTACCGACCCGATCCGATCTTATTCATAATCATAATCATGATCGTCATTTATTTAAGCTTTTTATTCTCCCAAAAATGATCATCATCACACATTTTTTTCATAGTATAGGGGAAGGGGGTTTTGAGGGGGGATGTTTGCATATTAAAATATCCAAAAGGTTATCGAACGTTTGATATATCATTAAGCATTTTGTGTATTCAAAAGCTATGCGAGAAGCATAAAGATGAACAATGAGGCAGCAAAAACAAAAAAAAAAAACAAAAAAAACAACAACAACCAAAGAAAAAAAAAAATAAAATAGAAATAGAAAGATAGAAAAAAAAAAGAAAGACAATCTGAAGAATTTTTGTTTCTTTCTTCCAACTTCTTTTGTTTTGTTTTGCTTTGCTTTCTGAGCTACATTAGAACAAACATGGCACGTAACGCCCTTCTTTTCGAGACCCAAAAAAAAAAAAAAGAAAAGAAAAATACATACATACATACATATATAAAATTTTGAAAATGCGTAAAAAAAAGAAAGAAATTAATAATAACTAACTAAAGAAAAGGGAAGGAGGTGGAGGGAAGGGGTAAGACAACCAAACAGCCAGCAAAGAAGCTGGAGGAGTTCTCTGATCCAGCCCGGAGTTGAGTTTCGGGTTTCGCCTTTCTTCACTATTTCTCGTATGCCGCAGCAATACTGAATAACGATGATTGATTTGCTAGACCCCAGACCGACCGACCTGGTGAATGACTACCAAGTAACCATTGTGTCTGGATGGGGATGATCTACAAAAATAAAAGAAAAGATTTGCCTACGGTCAATATAAAAAACATAAAAATAGCACAGAAAGTTGATAGACATTGTTCATACCCTACGGACTTTGTTTCAATGCATTGACTCCACTTAGCCTCAAGAACGACAATCAAAATATTAATCCGAAGAAGAAGATTTCGAAAGAATTGCAAAGATTCAATATTTTTCAAGAAATCTTTTCAACCTCTGATAAGTGGAGCTTTTAAAAGTTTTATGTTTCTTAAATTGTTTTCTAGATAATTTAAAATATATAATTTAGTACGTATATATATTTATAATATAAAATATTAGATATATACCTAAATACATATATTGAAAAAGATTTAGATTTGTTCCGTTATATGCGCATTCTGTTGGATCATAATTATATATGTAGATATGTACATACATATATACTCTTTTGCCCTTATTGGTTACATTAGGGTATTAATAATTGACGATCTAGACAGAAAATGAACCGCACAGACATTTGGCTCAAATTGTTGTATTGAGGTTTTGTTGTTGTTGTTGTTGCCTTTTTTCATTGGTTGTTGTCGCTATGGCGCGAAGAAGAACCCGGAATTGGCGTCTTACCAACACATTCGACCATATGTACATACATACATACATCGAGATATTGTATAGAGAGAGAGATATACCCGATGATATAGCCGCTCACGCGCTTGTTATGCATGCTCAGCAATCGCAGCAGCAACAACAACAACAACAACACCAGAAGCGACATCTCCTAGGTAGGAGGGGGAACTGGTGTGTATATATGTATGTATGTAGATATGTGTGTATGTTTAATTTGTTTTTTTTTTTTTACTTTTCTTAAATATACGAGAGACCAAGGTGTAAATGTGTGTGTATGCGTGTGTGTGTGTGTGAGAGCAGTTATAAAGCAAAAGCAGGTCGTTGACTTGGTTTGAATATTTTTATGCTTATTAATTGAGTATTTTGATACGATCGTATATCGATACAAACTATAACCCCCACACACACACACACATACACATACGAGCAACGATCTAAAAGCGAGTGAACTGAATTGAATTACATATACATATGTATATGTACATAATGTGCATACGTACTATGTTTATACATATGTATGTATGTATCTATATGTACCTATATATATTTTAACATAAGGGTTGATTCACATCTAAATCGAGAATCCAGGCACTTGTGTAAACAACAAATATATATGTATGTAGACAATGATGGAGAAGACCTCATAAAAGAGATCAAATGTCAAAAGACACCACCACCACCACCACCATCAAGATCATCAACATCACCTTGCTCTACGAGTACCATCAGCAGGAGTAGGAGCAGGAAAACATGCATTCAACTTTCCGTTTCCAAGAAGTCCTTCAATGATGTGTTTTGTTGTAAAGTGCATAACAGGTAGATGTGCACATACACATACACATACATACATATATGTACATTCACACATGCATACAAATGAAGTTGAGTGGCGGTAGGGGATGGAGGGAGGGTTCTAGAAAGAGACGCATACACACATATTTCCTTTACCTGCAACTAACCTAGAGTGATCAACCACCATCAACTATCAACCATCATCATCATCATCATCAACAGCAGCAGCAGCAGCATCTCTTCCCAACTTTTTCTTCTTTTTTTGTTGTTGTTGTTGTTGTTTTCCAATCCGCCTTGTGAAGCCGTTAATCTTAATGCGCCATGGCGGCTGTCGCTTCTGCTCTTTTTTTGTATGTTATCAGATTTGTCTGCATTTTTTTTCCTCTTTGTTTCTTTCTTTCCTCTTTTCTTAACTGCGCACTTGATGCCGCTGCGGCGTTGCACTAGGGAGAAGAGGATGCTGTTGCTGCTGCGCCTGCGGAAATTACTCATTAACTCTTGGCGATGCATGGCATGCAACTTGTCTATGTTTCTTTCCTTTCCCCACCCCCCTTCTCCTTTTGAATGCCTGCTGAGAGTTTTACTACACATCCCTAAATAGATAGAGAGAGCGAGAGAGCGCGTTAGAGAGACGATAAGTGATATATCGAATATCTGACGAGTGTCATCTTAAGTATTACAGATAGATAACTAAATTGTCGAGTGTCTCTGCCCTGCCGCCTGACTGCTCGAACAGACCATATTAAATAACAATATAATTGCGATATTTGAGATAGGTAATGTCTAATACTACAGATTATTTAGTGGTAAAAGTGGAGAGAAAGAAAGATGTACACATATGTATGTATGTATGTATGTACATATGTACATACCTATGTATGGATGTATTAGAATATGTATGTACATATACTAACTCCCATTGGTCGTAAACTAACTCTCATTGATCTCTTTTTAAAAGAATTTTAGAGAACGAAAACTTTATAAGAAAGTTGAACAGATTATAGCCAATTGGCATTTGATGTTGTTATTTGAGCATTTCGTTTGAAAGAGTTTCTTCCATTCAGTTCACAAGCAAAATGGGATTAGCCTGAATAATGGTACTCAATTTACACAAAAATGCATTCGGCTTATACCCTTCCTCCTAATCCGCTTTTTGTGTATCCTTAAAGAAGGATATTTTCATTTTTGATGTCTCTTATCTTAAAAGGAATTTGAGATTAAACTCTTTTCTTTCACTTCCCATACGATCCTTATCTTTCA
Organism: Drosophila sturtevanti; assembly: GCA_018150375.1. Lineage (NCBI taxonomy): Eukaryota > Metazoa > Arthropoda > Insecta > Diptera > Drosophilidae > Drosophila > Drosophila sturtevanti. The sequence goes on along the minus strand of JAECWJ010000708.1, from coordinate 540,606 downwards.
ACATATGTATATAGACATACATACATACATATGTACATACATATTTCTATTATCTAGCCTGGTATCCATCCCTGGTGGTGTCCCATTTTTTAGCTAGCATTTCCGATCCCACGGTCAAAGAAACCTGTCGTCACCCCAACAGCAGCAACAAACAACATACGCCCACCACAAATCTTTAATACGTGTGTGTAGGTATGTGTGTGTGTCTGTGAGTGTGTGTGTGTCTTTCTCTTCCCCAAAAGCGGAAACTTGTGTGCAAAAAGGAAAAGAAATAAAGCGACCAAATCAACAAATTCTTTGGTATTTGTATACCCCCCCCCCCCCCTTCCTTCTTCACTCTTGCACTCTTTTATTCCTTCGTTTTCTCTACAAACCTCCTCCTTCTTTTCATTTCTCTTCATCTTCTTCAACGTTTTTCTAAACTGATCGTTTTATAATTTTCGTTTGTAATTTCCGTTGAAACCGGTTCAACATCATCCGCATACCTCTCAAACTACCTGAGTTTCTTACTCGATATATAAACCTATACTAAGCTAAACGAGCGAGAGAGAAAGAGAGGGAGAGAGAGAGGAACACACAAAAGAGAGAGCGAGCGAAAGGTAGTGAGTTGGTGTCGTGGGAGGAGGGGGTAAAGGAAGAGAATGCTGATGCTCCCGCCGCTCTGTTGTTGACTGACTGAGATTTTAGAAATATTCTGTTCTCTCTTCTTATTGTGCGTTTGTTGCCTTCTTTTCAACCAAGTTGTTGGTGTTGTTATTGTTGTTCTTGTTGTTGCTGCTGCTTCTGATGAGCATTCATTTGTCATTTTACTTACGTGCCACCGACTCTGTTGGGCAGCCGCCGGTCTGAATCTGAAATGTTGTTTATTTGTTGTCGGATGGAACATGTGTGTACTAGAAGATACATTCATATGCATACATACATACATACGTACATACATATCTACATGTGTACATATGTATGTATGTATATACCTATGTGTATTCTTTATGTTGTATGATGATGATTTCTTTTTACAGAATTTCAACCATGTGTTGTGGCAACCAAAATAACACGTAGGATCGTCATACAATATATGTACATATGTACATACATGCATTCATACATATGTAGGTACCCATTTGTACATAGAATGTACTACATACCTAAACATACATATATATATATGTATGTACATACATACATATTGTATATCGTCGCAATCAACAAGCCTCTTTAAAACAAATAGTGAGAGACCCCCGCTAAGTAAGAGACATAATAAAATATTCAAGATGATCAAGCATCATTATCAACATCATTATCATTTTCATTATCATCATCATGATCATCAGCATCAACGTCATTATGATCTCTCCCTAAAAAGCTTTCTACTGTCATCTCTTTTACACTACCAGATGTCCGCAGGCGCTAGCCCCGACCGAACGTTTGCTCGCTCACTTGTTGAAATGCTTCCCGGAGAATGAGGAAGTTTCTTTGGCGTTTTACTTGCTGTTGTTGTTATTTTTGTTTTTGTTTTCCTTCTCACAGAGAGATAAATTTAAACGCAAACATACATACTTACATGCATGCATACATATGCATGTGTGTGTTTGTATGAGTGCACAAGTACCGAAAGGGGCATACATATACATACATACATATGTATATGGGTAGTCAGGGAGGCAGGGCGCATACACCTAAAACAGGGTGCCTTAAATGCTTCTGGGACTGATGTCGATCTGCTTCTTCTTGCACTCTTTACCCACTGGCGGATTTATTAGTCGTTGCCGACATCGTCTCGTAGTGGCCGTCTTTCTCCCAACATCTTTTTGGATTTTGAAAACGGGTTTTGTGATTGGAATGTGCACTTCCGTTTGGCTTGTTGACGCTGCACAAGCTCTACAAAGTGGGGAACGGGAACGGGTAAATGCGCAATCGGCTAAGGGGCACGGGCACGGCTTTTTCAAGTTTCCATCATCATCATCATCGAACTGAGAGAGCGAGAGACGTTTATTCGGTTACCCCGTTTCCCCTTCCGTTTCATTCCTTTCCGATTGTGCCCCGCCTACTACTTGTCATCAATATATGGTACATTTGTATGTATGTATGTGTATGTACATTCGAATGTTGAAATATTTACAGCAAAATGATCACAGCCAAAGATACATATATGTACATATGTACATATGTATACAGATATGTATATGTATGTATGTATGTACATACATACATATCTTTGTCTGTTTGTATGTTTGCTTTGTACACATCCGGAATAATGTGTAAGGCAAGTACTGCCTGCTGGCACACTGGGCCGCTCTCATACACACACACAAATCGCACACGTATGTATGTATGTATATACATATGTGTGTATAAACATTTTTATGGATATTACCATATTGAGAAATTTTTTACAATTAAAAAGTTGAATTTATATGATCGATGTTTGGGTTATAGGTGAATTATTTAGGTCGCTACATTTATAATATCCAAAAATAACAAGAGAAGAATTACAAATCAAATCAAAAATAATTGTTTGATGTGGGGGGGAAAATATTGATAGTATATTCAGTAGAGTTTGAAACTGAAAAAAAAAAAGAAAATCTGCATTAAAGTTTTGTAATGAGCAAAACAAGCTACATGTACATACATATGTATACATGTATGTATGTATGTACATATGAAAAATAATCCCAGATCTACAGTTGAAATTGCTAAAATAAAATAGTTACCCATAGAAGGACATTAATGAGATCAAGATACCGTCACAAGACATGATGGCAGCGCATTTACTTGTTCTGCTATGCCTGGAACCTGCCTCCGAGAAGATCTATCTCTGTTGCTCCAAAAGATATTTTACTCTCAAACAGCAGACACAAAACGCTGCGGGGGTGTGTTGCCCTGCAAAAGTAAAATAAGAAATAAAGAGAGGAAGAATGAAAGAGAGAGAGAGAGAGAGAGAGAGAGAGCAGAGCAAAGAAGAGCAGAGACTCAGTCTCTGCTGCCACTGCGCTTCTACATCTTACCTCTGCCTTTTGCTTCTGCTTCTGCTTCTGCCTTCTGCCTGTGTACAATCGACGCGTCGGTCTCTCTGGGTCTCTGACTCATGCCACACTTCTCCTCGGACTCTCACAATATTTCAGGTCCGGACACCAGTTTTCGCCAAGTAGTGCTCGGATGCGCTTGTTGTTTTTATTATTGCTTATGCTTGTGCTTAGCCGCCGCGTCCAAAGATAGATATATATTATTTGTTTATTTCATCCATCGACGACGACGACGACGTCCGCTGCTGCCGCTGTTTACTGCTGCCGCCACCGCTGCCACTGAGATTATGAAGAAATCTGATTTCGTTGGAATGCGAATGTGTCTATCTGACTCTGTCGCCTCCACCGTCATCATACCTCCTTCATCTCCTGCTTTATAGATTGCCACGGTATGTGTGTGTGTGTGTCTCGTCTGGCTAGCTAGGTGATGTGTGTGCTTAGCTATTTACTGGCGGAAGTGTGTCGATTGATGCCAACATCCTTTTTAAATCCAACGAAATGCAAACTGATCTTTGGATAAATCGAAATACATACATATATACATACATACATAAATATATATATATATATATATATATATGTATATATATATATATATTGTATGTATAACTTAAAACTCACTTTTAAATCGGATCAAATTTGATTTTGAAGTAAACACCTGTTTCACACAATTTGAACACACAATCTATACAATTGGCTACACTTTTCTTACCCACATACATACATACGTACATACATATGTATGTATGTATGTGTGTATACATGTGGAAAACCTTTCAAGTGTTTATTTTTCCATAGAGAGTAAACTCAATTCTTGGCCCAATAGAAAATGATTCTAGTAATACAAATATTACTCATACGACATGTTATATCATTTAATTTTTGATTAATTTATGTATGTACGTACAATTAATTAATAATCTCTTCTTCTTTATTGCAGATCTAATATTATTGAATCGTTACAATTGATCTCTTGGCTTCATCCAGATCATCTATCGCTTCTCCTATACACCCTCTGGATAGGACATTTATTTCTTCAAACTGTCGCTGCATGTCCAAAATGAAAATGCTTCCTGTACAGCTACCATTGAATCCGCTCAATCCCAATATCTGGAGTGATGTATTATGGCGTTGTCCGCCAGCCCCATCCAGTCAATTGGCCGAGTTGAAAACACAGTTACCACCATCATTGCCCCTGGATCCACGTCTTTGGAGTCGGGATGATGTTTTGGATTTCTTACGCTTCTGTGTGCGTGAATTTGATTTGCCCAAACTGGATTTTGATCTCTTCCAAATGAATGGTAAGGCATTGTGTCTGCTGACACGTGCCGATTTCGGACATCGTTGTCCTGGAGCCGGTGATGTTTTGCATAATGTTTTACAAATGTTGATCATAGAATCACATATGATGCAATGGCATTTACCCAACAGTCCGGTAACACCCACTAGCCGATATCCCCTGTCCCCGCACAGTCATCCGCCAACACCAACATGGCCACCATTGAATGCACCGCCAGAGAGTAACCCGTTCCATAATACAGCATCCCATATGGCAGGACATCATTTTATGGCACCAAATTCGGCGACTCTAAGTCCACCGCCATCAGTTGATTCACAGGCCAGCAGTCCGCCTCAGGCGCCTTATCAGAATGGAGGATCTGGAGCTGGATCTGTCTCTGGCAATGCTCTTTCTGCTGCTGTTAACAATAATGCTGCATCAGCTGCTTCATCCTCCGCTTCCTCAGCTAATGCCGCCGCGGCGCCTGCCTCTTCATCGTCCAGCAGTACGACCAGCACGAGTTCTGTTGCCATGCCCATGAAGGGTATTAGCAGTGCCAGCAGCAATCATTCAGATTCCGAGGAGGAATATTCAGAGCAAGCTGCTGCTGGTAGCAATAAACAACCACCCGCCCCGCTATCCGCCTACAGTACAGGCAGTCCACCAGGCACACCCTTAATGAATGATATTAAACCCAATTGGACCAATAGCTTTGTCAACTCATGGTCCCAGCAACAACAGGCGGCGGCAGCGGCTGCAGCCGCAGCAGCAGCCGCTGCTCAGGTCCAACAGCAACAGCAGGTTCAACAGCAGCCACAGAAGCTAACACTGGACAATGCAGGTGGTCCAATTGTGGCACCCGCCGGTGGTTCAATTTCCGCCCCCACCACGCCCAGTTACATGTACAAAGCGAAAAGGGAATTCTTTCCAGAGAACTCGGAACCCAATACGAGTAAGTATTAAAAATCGATCTATTAATTAATTAAGTTTTGTGAGATTAATCAATCCTTTCTCCTCCTCCTCCTCCTCCTCCTCCTCTATTAGATGGTCGTCTCTTGTGGGATTTTCTGCAACAGTTGCTCAATGATCGGAATCAGAAGTATAGCGATTTGATTGCCTGGAAGTGTCGCGATACTGGCGTCTTTAAGATTGTCGATCCGGCTGGTCTGGCTAAACTCTGGGGCATACAGAAGAATCATCTGTCCATGAATTATGACAAAATGTCGCGTGCCCTTCGTTATTATTATCGTGTCAATATATTGCGTAAAGTTCAGGGCGAGCGTCATTGCTATCAATTCTTGCGCAATCCCACAGAGCTAAAGAATATTAAGAATATATCTTTGTTGCGTCAATCGACGCCGGCTAGTGGTAGTAATGGTGGTAATGGCGGTGGTGCTGGTGCATCTTCAACATTGCCAACACAAGGAAGCAATCAAAATCCACCTAGTAGTCCAGCTGGTCAAAACTGGAGTCAACAACAACAACAACAACAACAGCAGCAGCATCAGCAACAGCATCAGCAACATCAGCAGCAGCAACAACAACAACAACTTCAGCAATCCCCCCAACGTCCTGCCTCACGGAATGGACCGATGAGTCTGCCCGCTGTTGCTGCTGCCGCAGCAGCTGCATCACCGCTCTTCATGCATGCCATCAATGGAGCGTTCCATTATCTGTCCGCCAATGCGGCAGCAGCTGCCGCTGCCGGCCCGCCACCAAATTCACCAGCATTGACCACACCCGGAGCTGTGGGTCCCGATAAATTTCAATTCCATCCGCTGAAAATGGAAAATAGTGGATCCTCCGGTTCAGAATCAGCCGGTGAGGATCTCAAGCCGACAGACTTAAGTGTGAGCAGCAAAAGTGCCAACAATGAGGATTGCTATCCGTAAGTACTAACCAAAAAAAAGAAAATATTTAAAAAAAAGGCATAAACTAATTCTTCAACCAATCTTCTTGATCTCCTGCAGGCTTATTCGTAATGCTGACGGTTTGACTACCATTAAGCTGATACGTTACAACGATCCATCGCCCGCAGAGCCACAATCACAATCTATGTCATTGCCCAAGCCAGAAGGTCATGAGCAAACGCCCACCACTTCTTGCAATTCACCAAAACCAATGGAGGATCAACATACAGCCGCATCTTCGCAACATATGCCCATGGACAGTGATTGTCAAATTGGTGGAGAAACGGATGAAACGACGTATCGACATATGCGTCAATAGATGATATCAATCTCTCCATTGCACACACACACACACACACACACGCACCCTCACGCACCCTCACGCACACACAAAATTACCTGAAAGAAAATTCAAATTATGGGACCAGCACAAGAAGAAAAAAAATGAAGATGAAATGAAATTCCCATCATTTTTCACCGCCCGCCCTTCCCGTCCTTACCCAGCTGGATGTGGTTGCCTTTTGTATATAGAATAGTTTGCATACATAACGTACATACATACATATTTTTTACATCAAACATATACATGCATCGTACATACATACATAGATACATATACATATACAATGAATGTATACACACATTTATATATACATACACATATACATACATTTACATATACATATACATATACATATACATATATATATATATATATTTATTAAGTTTAAGTAGTAGTTCTTTTTTAATCGGCGCAGCGCAGCCTTCGTTTATGTGCCAATTTCTACATTTATCGATTTAGATTAATAAGTTCTTTTCACACATCAAACAATCAATGAATCAATCAATCAATCAACCAATCAATGAATTCAATCAAATCAATCATTCATTGTAGCCAAGTAAGTGTTGCTACCTTTGAGCTTTACAAAATGTTGCCTCAACAAAAATGGTTTCAAAAAAGAAGAAAAAAAAAACAAAACAAAACAAAAACAAAAACAAAAAACAAATTGTTAAATGGAAAAACAAAAATAATTGTTGGCATAAATTGTTAATTAGTAAGTGAAAGTTTTTTGTATACAAAATGGCAAATTAATTTCTTGTGATACCAACAACAACAACAACAACAGAAGAATTCAATTTGATTCTTAATTATATATTTTTTTTTTATTTTGTTCTTTGGCATTGTCAAAAACTGCAACAGTTTTTTTCCATTGCTGTCTCTCCATACTCCAAATTTGGATTTAGTTTAGCCTTAAAAGAGAGCTTTCAAAATTTCAAATTTCAATTGATGAGAAACAACCCCGCCCCCGCCCACTAGATCATAGAGTAAATGCATTAACAAAAATTGGCTTCCATTTTATAAAAAGAAAAATAAAAAATATTTTACTTTAATTTATGTTATACTGAAATCATATATATATATATATATGTCTATATACATACATATGTATGTATATACACAGAATTAGTTTATATTTTTTAATTAGTTTATGTTAGTCTAAATCAGTGGAAGAAATGCAAAGAAAAGGTGTTCATTTGAGCTATAGGATTATTGTTTATTACATGATCCTAAATTAAGCAATTATAACAATTTTAGTTCATAAAAATTTTGATCTTTTACAAACTACACGCCCCCTCTCCCCCCACACACCATACAAATCAAAAGAAACTGGTTTTAATTTTGTCTTTTTGTAAATTCTTTAAGCACTTTATTATTAATTATTAATTATTAAAGTTGCATATGCATATATGTATATGTATAATTAAATCATCTACACACACACACACACGCTCATACAAATTTAGCTTATAGTGCAACTGTAATTATATTATTATTATTATTATAATTATTAACTCTAGCTTAAAAACTATATATATATGTATATATATATATATATAATTTTTCTGTTTCTGTTTTTAAGTTTAAACACCGCCAATAGCTAATAATTAGCACTCTAGTGTCGCCACAATACCTGTTCTTCCATTTGAGAAACCTTTTCATTTCGGTTACATACATACGTCATATACATGGAATACATACATATGTATGTATATGTATGTATGCACATGAGTATGTATTAGAAATATAAAAAAAAAATAAATGAAAAATATTTAAAAAGAAAAGAAAGAGAAATTAAACAAATTTATATGCAATTAATAAATATGAAATGAAATTCAAATTTTTTCCTGATTTTCCAAAAATTCACGTATCATATTACGACAGGATTTTAGCAGAGCCTTGTTGTCTGTTTTATTATCACTTCGAGCACACGGCAAAGGTGTCTTGGCCTTGACTTTGGGTTTCACAATAGCGTTTTGATTTTGAATTTGATTTTGGGATCCTTGTTTGCCTGGTGTTAGAGATCGCCTCAAAAGATGTGGGGGTATCGAACGTTTTTTCAATGGTTGACTGCTGGCTGTCATTCGAATTGGTTGGTCCTTGGGAGTGCAGTTGTCCGATAGGCACGGAGGTGGTGGAGTGGGAGAACGACTAGTTTCAGTGATTGTTGCATCAACGGTGGTTTTTGTTTTGGAAGCACTCTTAATATCATATTGGTAGCGTAACATCATCAAAGCAGCGGCGGCTTCTAATTCCAAAGCACTATAAGTAGCACCAAGATTATTGTCGGAACTGCCGTTTGGAACTGCATTCCTCTCTGCCAAGGGTTTCGGCTTCAAATGTCTTTTCTTTAACAAACGATACTTCATCTTAGAGATCTGATGATAAACTGATGATGAACTATGTCTAGTCGCGGATTTTATAGGTGAATAAAATTGACCTGCGAAAGTTACATTCTACCTACCAATTGGTCCCTAATCCGCAATGAACCCTAATAAGTCGTAGGTATAAGTTCCTAATAGTAGCAGCTGCTAAACTTTTGCACCTTTTTATTTTTATTACCAGATTGATGTAAATCTCTCAGGTAAAATCAAGTAAAATTGACCAGAAATATTTTAAGCGGAAAATTTTATAGCTTCATATTTTGGATTAACCCAAGGACCGCCATTTTTATGAAAAATGTAATATATGTTGATGACTTTCCGAGCGCATAGCATAAAACAAAAAAAAATAAAATTTTGGGATTTTCTAATGCTGTTACCGATCTACTGCAGCATCGGGATAACATATATATCATTGCAGTCTCTTTAAGGATGATTAAATTCTGTGTACTGAACAAATTTATCTTACTACTCAACTTTACTTGTTACAATATTTAAAAACCTTACAAATTAACATAGTTGTTGGGTTTATTTTTAAATGTTGTTTTTTTTATATATATAATTCATTAAAATAGTTGCTAGAAAATTGTAAACATTTCAAAATTATTTACGTTCTTTGTCACAATTATAGTTTTAATAAAACAATTCAAATTTCTTAATTAATCAGCAAGAAAAATCGAAAAAAAACGAAATGCGCTTCACAATGCATGTTTCTTGCACACACTTTCCACAAATTGTTGCATTCAATAATTGATCCTTGAGGAGCGTGTTGACTTGGACAAATTGTATTGACGATCATCGCTACGTGAACTGCCGCCCCTTTCTCGATCGAATTTCTCATGAGAACGCTCGCGTGGAGATTTATCCTAAAAGGCGATAAATTGTTCCATAATAATGTATATGTTATATGTGTATGGATGGATAATTTGGACCTTAAATACTCACCCTATGGCGTTCCCGTTCTCGCAGATCATCATCATTGCCATTTTGCGCTAAAATGAATTATGATAATTGTATTTATTCTTTGATAGATATAGTTAAATCCTTGCGCCCACCTTCACGACGACGCTTGTGATCGGTATTGTTGGACTCCTCGCGATCTCGTTTGCGTCCCATTTTACGATCTTTGCGAGCATCCCTTTCTTCATCGGAGAGCTTCTCTTTGTTGCGATCTTTGGTCTTGATTCCACGAGCCTTTTTCACGCTGTCAACGAGTTCTTCAACCTTCTGCAATGACAAATGATTAATAGAGATAGAACATAGAATTTACATTTAATTGATGACTAAGTGTACGCCTGAATTACTTAAAATGCTAAAGAAAAAATACAGAGTTGGAAAAAAAAACTTAATAGAAAATCACGTGGTATTTTGTAAGGATGATATGCGTGTGAGAATGTATTTGTGTGTGTTTCTGGTTTGGATTGTGTGTGGAGAGAGCTTAAATTATGCTCCTAAGTTTCAAGTCCCTAATACATACGATTCCGACCTGTCTCACATATGCTCATCACTTACCCGTCTTGGGGTGCAAACAGTCGAGATCAACGCGAATTTAACAACTAAACCGCAGTCATGGGTGGTTAAGGCTGATAGTCGCCCCAGAAGGTAGCGCCTGATTGCACAGGATGTTTCGGAAGTATCCGACAACTGTCAATTATCCACTTGGCATAATTTGAGGTCTGAATTTAATAGCAACACACAAGACACAAGAGAGTCAATCCGATGAATCCACAGCGGCATGGTGAATTCATCTTTATTGATAGAGTCCACTTGTCCACTTTGAATTGTTTCTAAAATCTCGTTGATTTTCAGCGTTTTCCACAGCGATGTTTCCCCAATAAAAGTTGATAGGAAAAGTTACAATCGATTCTCTAAGCGTTTTCGGTTATCCAATGAGCTCTCATCGATGTAGTGTTCGTTCCATGGTAATGCGCATCCACTTCATAGGGTCATGAGCGAAGATTGATATAACATTTGAGTTAAGTGACATATCAAATCCCTGGGATTATTTGCTCCAATTTAGAATAACGAAATGATCGCATAGTAGTAGTTTGCATCATTTCACAGGTGGCCCACAACGTTCCGCCTTATGGGGATTTCATAAGTGCTCCAGACATCGTACCATTTTATAATTTAGAGTAACTGCACGCCTACGAACGGTCGGTATATCAGTAGCAGCTGATGTATTGGCTGCACACAGCTCCAAATTAGGTGGAAAATCACAACTTTTCGATAAGTTATCCTCAAAGATTCTTCGATGAAGTCAAGTCAAGTCCGTGGCAGTCGAGAAATGTAAAAGGCCAAAGGGTTTGCGTCTCCGACTCTTCCAGGTTCTTTGGTTGAAATAATGACATCAATGGGATAATAATGATCCTTTGTCGATGGTGAATTTTGATTATTTTGAAGATGCTTCAGTTGTTCATCTTATCCTTATTAAAGTGATCCTGATTGCCATCATCTTTCAGCCAGTCAGTTCATCCTTTATATCACACGTTGAATTGCCATCCACAGTATGAGAGATGTATGTTAGTATGTGTTTGTGTGTGCCAGCGGTCATTTGCAATCCAATTTACATTTTACATAACTACCTTAATTCTAATAATAATAAACTAAATAACAAATTTTTTACATTGCAAAATATAGAATAGAAAATTGTACATTTTCATTTGATAACACATTTGTTTGGTCCTCCATCATATAAATTAATCTTCTAGAAAACAGTTTAACTGCCATTTGACTTAAATACTAAACGCCCCGATAATTGCATTCCATATAAATACATTTTTTATACTTAAAAATTAAAGACTTTGTTGTTGATGTGCGTGCTGTCGTGTTTAGTTAGTTGATGATGTGATTTAAAAGGAGATTCACTTTGGTGTCCAGATTATGGATGGTATTGCAGGTTGCAGGTTGACTTCGTTATCCCATTTGTTAATAATTCTTTGTGTGCTTTCTTTTAAGACTCTCATATTATAATTGGTTAAGAGTTGTCCATCCTCCAGGATGTTGTTGGGTCGTTGTTGTTTTTTGTTGTTGTAGTAGTAGTTGTTGATGTTGTTGTTGTCTTAGCGTAATATGTCTGCATGAGCTACTAACCTTTGAACTGCTTGATGATGCTTCCAATTTTCGACGTTTTGAATCTAAAGCAGAAAAGAAAGAAAATTAAAAATAAATTATTCAAATTGAAATGGGAGGATTGATGTTAATCAATAGATGGCGCACCTCTGTCATATTCAAGGGTCTCAAGACTACGTCGATGCTGGAGTGATCCATTGCTTTCATTGGAAACAGAACTCAAATCGCGATCTCTTATCCTGCCATCGTATTCTTCATAGTGCCGCTGATGTTGATGTTCGCTATTGCTGCTACTGCCGGCGACCAGATCCACAGTTTCCACATCGTGTCGGTGACGCGGTTGCGCCTGCTGCTGCTGCTGCTGCTGTTCATCGCGTCGGGACATCTTCTTGCGCTGTGACGATGATGATGATGATGTTGCCTCCACATCATCAAGACGATGAGAACGCTCTCGAGAACGTTGCTGCTGATCTGCCTCTGAACGATCCTTGGTGCTGCTACTGCGGTTGTTGTCCCTGGAGTTACGATGACGATCATGATCCCTTTCCTTCTCCACTTCTCGGCTGCGTCGATCACTTTGGTTACCATTGCTACCATTATTGGATATCTGAGAATCCATTTGGTCGTCCCTAATAATTAATGGCGATTCCCTGGGAGCAGGCAATTCGTGTCCCTGTTTGCTTTCGCTGTTTGACGGCGCAACAGAGATAGACACTAAATTTGAGGTGGAGGAGGAGGAGGAGTTAGCATCGATTTTGTGGGCTTTTGTTTCGCTACGTGCACGTGAAACTGCAAAAAGATCAAGATATATATTAAATAATTTGACTATAAGAGTCTAGTCGAATAGATTATGTATGCTAACCAATTTTGGATTCCGGATCTTTGCTGCTCTGCTTTTGTTCCATGGCATTGTTGTAGAATGGAGTTGATGCATTTCCACTTGGTTTCGTTGTTGTTGCATTACTTGATGCATTTGCAGAGTTTGCCACAGTCGTCGCCTTCTCCGATGAGAGAACTTTAATTGGATTGCCGCCTGGTGTTCCATTGGTGGAAACAGCTGGCAATTCTTTAGCTGGCCTTTCGGCTACCTGATGAAAATCACTCTCCTTAATCATATTCGGAGTCTTCTGTTTTAATTGTCCTATATAGCTCGAAGCAATCGCATATAAATCTGGCCTTTTTGTCTTCTCCTCTTCCCGCACTTTGTCTACTTTTCGTTCAATAATTTGAGCCAATTTCGCCAAAACAGGATAATGCGGGAGGATACGCATTAATATGATCAAGGCATTACGTATCTGCATGAAATCTTTAGAATCCAGGCAGAATACAATCGCCTTTGTGATTTTATAATGCCATTTATGGCAGACATGTCGATAATTCTCATAGCCAACATGATCGTTGGCCTCCGAAAATTGATTGCTGACACGGAATTTGGTTACAAAGCCAGGATAATTGGCGCACTCCTTATTAAAAACTGCCTGATCGGAGTGCCAACGCATTACGGTTTCCAACATTGCACACAAAAAGCGACCATAGCGTGTTGCCTCGCCCTCCGTGCAAGAAGTTACCGAATAGGTGATATCGCAGAAGATCTATCAATTAAAAATAACCAATCCATTATGATTCTATGATCTAACCCGTTGATCGATGTAGATTATTTCTTACCCGATCATAACACAGAAGAGTGGAGAAATTTGAAGTCTTTAGATTGTGAATGGTGTGCACAAATTTGGCGCAATAAAGTGCATCCAAGGCGGTGAATGTACAACGGGGGAATAGGCATAATTGCAGAAATTGGGTTATCGTATCATTCTTTGCCGATTTGGCTGATCTCAAAAGAAACCAACTGTCTTTTTGCTCCTGCAAACGTTGCGATATTTTGTCCACATGTTCATGCTGTTTCTTACGTTCATCATTTAGCTTCTCCATGAGGGCTATATAACGCTCCTGTTCCTTTTTATTCTTCGATTGATTCTAGAGAGAGAATAATAAATAAAATTGTTGTTAAATGAAATACATCTAAATTTCGTTGGTTGGTTGCTTATTCTTACCGAATCCTTGCCCTCGGCTGCCTGTTGAGCCAATTGCTTTAGTTTCCCAATTTCACGTTGATAGCTATCATTGGGTACATGCAAATCATACATGCTCAGACTCCAGAAAGTGACCAAAAACTGTGGACTAATATCCTCCCAGACCTTGGCACTATGCAATGGACGTACAGATTCCACAATGGGATTCATTATCAATTGCGTTGCCTCGAGATATTTCTGTAGCTTTTGAGTTGCGGTCAATTTCTTGGCATTCGGATCAGCCTTACGTAGTTGATCATATTTTTGCTACAAAAAAAATAAAATATACGATTAATCTTAAGTCTCTCTATCTTTGATCTGATCTAATCCGATCTTAATAAACATACATTTATCTGATGGGTAAACATGGGCCGAGCCAGAAAGAAGGCCACATCAGTATTAATATGATATTCTCTTAACATGGTTATAATCGATGGCAAACGTTCCACATACTCATCTACCGAGTAAGTTGATCCCAAGAATGTACCAAATTGTACTAAGGTATCCTGGCACTGATCATAGAGATGACCCACCATTTTCAAATGACTATGGGCGGCAGTTTCACGATAGATAACGCAATGCTTCTGCTGTGCCATTAACAGGCAAATTGTGACGGCGAGATCATTGTTGGCCAAGGCCTCCTTAAGCCGATTCGATGATTTTTTCATATTCCTCACTTGACTAAAATAGCCGGCCTCACCCCGTAACTGTTCGCCCCCGCACATGGCCTGTAGCTGATCGTTTGTCATCTCCTCACATGATTCCACACCAGCCATTTTATGGACAATTTCACGAAGAATCAAGAGATCCAAACTCTTTTGCGATTTCAATTGATTGGCCACATATTGAAGTAAGCCGCTCAACTCAATGCTATACTTCTTGTAAATGGTACCACAGAATGAAGCCAGACTTTGAAGCCAAAGGGAGAGTGAGGTGCCGTCATCCTTGAATCTTAAGCGACCAGTTAATGTCAGCGATTCGATAATGCAATAGCCGAGACAATCAAATGATAAAGCTGTCAAATATTTGAGCATATCACAAACTGGTCCAATTAGATTATCATAGATTTGTGTTTGCAATAGAATCTGTAATGAGAATTGTATTCAAATGATTTCTAATATCTATTGATCCTTATTGATTATCACTTACATAGTCAAAGAGGACACCGGGAGCACAATGGCTATTTTTGCCCACCAGACGACCCAATTGTTTTACATTCTCCTTGCTAACACGTTTCATTAGAGCCTTTATATCCCTTTGAGCCATTCCGTTGCGTCGAATCAGATTTGGATGCAATTGATAACTATCATTTTTCCATCTGGCATATAGACTGTAACGGAAATGATATGGAAAATATTTGAGCACAGCCCAAATCTCCTCGGACATTGAACAATTGTTATCCAGATAGAGTAACGAGGGTAATATGCATGAATCTATGCAGGTCATAATGTCATAATAATGCTGTTCCGCCTCCGAATTGGGAGGGGGGCTATTTAAACAGTCTACACCCATATCGACAATCAGTTTACCCATAATCCGTATCAATTTATACATTAGCACGGTATCATAGTGCATGGCAGGACCCAATACATTGGCCATCGGCCAAGTGTATTTCCTTAAATCACTAAATTCGCGTGCCTGCATCTTGGCAACCAGTTTGTTATCATCATAGAGACGACTCCTGCTTGGCTTTCGACCAGCCGGAGCTTTGAAGCATTTGCTATAGTAAATATGCTCCACTGACAGATGCACCAATTCCGCGATGGCACGAGAAATGGGTTCTTGCACCACTACAGACTGATCGGGAAGTTTCTGTATAATCTTAACAGCATTTTCCCAATCCCCGACACGAAGTAACGCTTCGCAGAGACCAAATTTTTGATTGCCATTATACTTTTCCTCATCAAATTTTTTGATTGAAGGCGGCGGTGGCGGTTCCTTGTCTTCCTCCTTCTTGTTAGTGGTGATCAAATGTAATCTTCGTACCATTTCTCTGGCAGCGGCCAATTCCTCCTCCCAATCGGCTTTAATAGCAGCATCGTTCGGTGTTAGCCACAAATAGACATCATTTAAATCGATTACTCCATGCTTCAGTAACAGGGCGCACACATGGTATAAGGAACGTGGTGTGCGCGAATCCTTAAAATGACAGAATTTGTAACCAAGAACTTCACAGATAATGGCACCGGTGGGCATATAACTACGTAAGAGCGGTATAAACAATTGATAACGATCGGGACGTGTCTCAAATGATTCAATTATAATGTCCAGTACACGATTAGGATCCAGATTAAAGCAGCCTGCGACCGAGAGGATAACATGTAAGACTTGCAATTGCTACATCACCCCATCATCCACTGTTTACCTATCAATGATTTAATTATGTCCATTATGCTCTCAGGAGTTGTGTTATCTTCAAAATCCTGATTTAGCTCGGTAATGAGCTTGGCAAATCCTTCGCTCTCCTCACGGAATAGATTAAATCGACGCTGTTTATAGCTAATTATGAAAATTTGAAAAACAATAAATAAGGATTCCATTAGACTATTATTATGGTAATACGTACTATAGCTTTGTTTTGACCTTTATGAATTTGGTATAGAAACTTTTGTTCTTCACTATGCCCACCTCCTGGAGTGTATCGATTTCTAAGCGCTCCTTAAGCAAACTTTCCGGCACTACCTTATCGAGATCCTTCACGACTTGGACAAAACCATGCCGCTCTTCATTAAGACCTTCAGTCATTAGTGATGTTTCGCTGTCCAAGATGTTGATCACATCCAAAATGAGACTGGGAAACTCCTTATGCAGAGCCTGTAAGAAAAACAAAAAAAAAAAAGTATAAATATTTTTTTTTTTGCAATAGTTCACTGCATTTTTCTTTGTTTTGTCTTACCACTACTTCGATGAGGACATGGAGCACAAGATCCTTCTTGTGAGTGTAACGTATGGCCTGCCAAAGTAACTCATATATGGCATTCGATATGCCCTGCTTAAACATGCCATTCCGATCAAAGACGGGACTATCGGGGCAATCCTGAAGTTGTTGTTTAAGGTATTTCATGCTGCAAGAAAATTGGTTTTTCTTTTACTAAATGTGTACTAAACTAATGGAGCACCTGTGTATTATTATTGCGCGGTTTTTTGAGTACGTATGTTAGTGTGTGTGTGTGCGTGTGTTTGTATATGGGAGTGTGTGTGTGTGTTTGTGTATGTATGTTTGTTAAATCCACGTACAATTCACTCCTGCCGGACTTATCAAAATGCTTAAAAATGTCTGGATTCAAGAAGGCATCCTTGCCATCAGTTGTATCCATTGCCACCGCCGATACCGCCTCGCTCTCCCCTTCACGTTCCGACGTTGTTGCACTTCCATTTCCATCAGTTTCCAAAGTTCCCGTCACACTGTGACTTTTGGATAACTTCTTCAAACGCCGCATACAAGCAATTTATAAAATAACACGCGGGCAATATTATACGATTTCTATTTTATATGTTTTTGTCAATTTTCGAAAGAACCTCCTCTTTTCAACTTTTTATTTTTTCTCTTGCTAGAGATGTGAAACACAAAGCAAATGAGATAGTACATATATCGATTGGTTTTTGAAATGAAATGGAATGAAACGTGAGCGGTTAGCAAACGGGTATTCCAACTTTTTTTGTAAAAATGCGGTATTTGTTTGTTTGTTGATTCCCGGGAAAATCAGATGTTATTTTTTGTTTACAGAAATTTATATGTATTTTTATAGAATCTTTGCTTTATTCTTGTTTAATAATTGAAGTAAAAATATTAATTTGTCCAACGAAACTTACAAGCAATTAAATGTAAATGAAAGTAGCTCTTAACATAAAACACCAAAAAAAAATATTTTTTTTTGTGTATAGTATTTTTTGTTTTGGATTGCGTTGGCAACCTGAAATGCCAATTTTATGGTAGAGAAAATGAATGTGATTTTCAGCGTTTTAAAAACCTTTTCCTTCGTTAAGGATAAGGCAATTTTAAGATTGATAGAAAAATTTATATCTAGGCAAAAAATATTTCATTTGATCATCTAAAACAATGGTTCATTTTCTATTTTAACATCGCATTCGATCATCGAACTATCGACATAGCCCGAACTAGAAATGGCATATTTCGATGAGGATTCCTCTTGCATCATTTGCTGGCGTGGACGCTTAGACGCTTGCATTGGTACCGGAGCAACTGGAAGTGGGGCAGGTGTCAGCTTTGGCAATGGGTGTTTTGCCAAGTCCTGAAATCCTGGCGATGTATGTTCATCATGCTTGATGTCCAATAAAATTCGACTGATTTCCATGCGAAACTTTAGATTCGCAATTTCAGAGAGTGATTTCATATGGGGCATCAAACTGAGTAAAAAATTATAATCGGCATCATCTTTTAGAGCCGATGTAGTTGTTGAGTCCGACACTGATACCGATACAGATGTGGACGATAGTCCATTCGATGCTGAATTATTGGCAGTGTTCTCATAAGACAATGAAGGTTTTCTTGCCCGGGTACGTTTAACTGGGGGCGGCCGTGGCATCAAGTTATGATTTGGAGGCAACTGCATAGGGGACAATAGTTGGGGAGATAATTGTGTATCTCCTTCCAATTGATTCGACGAATTGCTCAGATTTGTATTTACATTGATGCTCTTTTTTACCGAAAGCTCCGATCCAGAGTCTTGTCCCGCTGAGGATGAGTCGCCTCCACCGCCACTGACACTGCCACTTCCAACACAGCCGACACCGCCGGCCGAAACGCCTCCTTGTTTAAATATATCCCCCATAATTTCGAAATCGAAATCATCATCATCATCTATTTCGATAACGAAATCGTCCAACTTGCTATCATCAAGTTGGGCTTGATTGCGATTAACCGCCTGCTCTATATTGAACGGCTCTGGTTGAAAAGGTACTATGCCTTCAGGATCGAAGATGTAGCGCATAAATTCTAGCGAACGAAAATACGGCCAGTGTGACGTACCAGAGCGTCTCTGTTGGATTTTTCTAATTTCGGCGCGATAGGTATCCCGCAATCTTTTAAAACGTTTCTTACATGTCTGAACTGCAAGTTAAATTTTTATTTAGTTATTGCATATTAAATTACACGATAGGGGTAAGGAAATGAACATTAAGTATACTCACCGTCGAGTTGCATTATTGAAGCCACCTCCTCCCACTGTGTGATCCAACTATCCTTTCGATTTACCAAGGCTATGCTAGTATTCCATAATGCCTGACGCTTTCCAACTTCGGCGATTAAATAAAAATTATCCAATTTCATTTTAAATCGTCGTTTACGAGTCTCAAATATATGTAAAAAAAAAAAACTCGTCGTTGTCAGCGTGCAAAACAATGCACTTACTGATACGCGTCCAGGGTTGGCAGTGATGCCAGGGAGAGTACAGAAACTACAGATTACAAAAGACTTTGTATTGGTTCACGTTGATATTCCAAATAATTCTTGTTTAGATTGAAATGAGATAAATGCGACAATTCGATGCGTGGTTGGGAACTAGCTGTAAATAATTTCCTCGTTATACTGAACTTGTGTCCGTCCCTGAAAAACAGCTGATATGGCAATGTTTTCAGCCATTTGTCGGCTGGCGGCACAAATTTCGAAACTGACCAAATGTATAATAAGCCTCCGAAATCTATAAATCCTTGATTTGTAGGGATTTGTTCAAAGGGAATGCCACGATTTTCCATTTGTAACGTTTATGTTCAAATATTAAATGTTGATGTTTAAATATTTAAATTTGCCCTTTCCCGCCATGTTTGTCAGCCCTGACACCAGTGTGAATCATTTGTGAACGAGCGGTATTGAAACACAATCATCTCATTTTCTCATTTTATGCCGTTATTGTCTTCTCGCCGGCTGTTTGGGAAATTATTGAATTGGTTACCAATTTTTAAATATGCTCCAAAGTGATGAAGTTAAAGATGAGGATCTTCCCGCAAATACCCTAGAGCACTTTACGGAGCTGGAGCAAGTGCTACAGATGATTGCACAGATAAAGTCGATTGAGGCTAGTTCATTCGAAAGAGATTTCGAGCAATACGCCCAGGTGTTGTCTCATTATCAAGAACAGCCCCATTTGCTTGATCCACACTTGGAGTTGCTTCTGGACCGATTGCTGTCAAAGATTAGGCAAAGCGATCTGCCAGATGGAGAAAGACATGCCGCCTTTAAGTATCTGTACATCATCTGTAAGGTGCGTACGTATAAGGTCCTGGTTAAATTCATGCCCCATGAATTAAGCGATTTGGAGTTTGTGTTGGAGCTATTAGATCAACAGGATCCCAAAGAGTTTGACCACTGGGAGACACGCTATGTGTTACTTTTATGGATGTCCATATTGGTATTGAATCCGTTTCATATGTCACGGTTGGATGCGTATGAAACGACGACACCAGCGACCACAAATTGTGTGGTCACTAATCATGTCCAGGCAAAGGCTAGCAAAATGGAGCGCATCTTTAAAATATGTCAACTGTATGCCTCTACCAATGACACTTGCAGTGGAATGGCTGCCTATTTGGCTGCCAAATATTTTATTCGTACCGATATAAAGGATCTCTATTTGGAAAGATTCCTCAATTGGA
The DNA here is from genome assembly GCA_018150375.1 of Drosophila sturtevanti. Lineage (NCBI taxonomy): Eukaryota > Metazoa > Arthropoda > Insecta > Diptera > Drosophilidae > Drosophila > Drosophila sturtevanti. Next base: position 519,920 of record JAECWJ010000708.1, on the reverse strand, counting down.
TTATGGATCAACATCAGGCCGATACGGTTCAAGTAAAATTTGGCCAACTCGCTGCCGTGGCAGCTATATTAAAGCATGGCAAACGAGAAGATTTACTTCCCTATGCCGATAAGTTGCTCCAATGGATTGGCTCCTGCAACTACAAGGATGGAAATGATTTCTTGAAGTATAAAAACTATGTGAAAATCATTCAGCGCATAGGTTTGGTCTATTTGAAGCCAAGAATTGCCAGCTGGCGGTATAAAAGAGGTAAGTGAGAAGACTTCTACAATTCCCAAAAGATTTTTCTAAAGGATTTATTTCGTATAGGTACACGGTCATTGGCTACCAATCTCAACCAAACTATTGGCAGCGGAGCTGATGGTGAAACAGGAACAGAGTTCAATCCGGACGATGGGGAAGAGGAGATTGTGGTACCAGACTCTATTGAAGAAGTGATCGAGGAGTTACTCCAAGCGCTAAGAAGCGGTGGCAATGATATACGCTGGAGTGCAGCCAAAGGACTGGGTCGAGTGACTAATCGCTTGCCCAAAGAGTTGGCCGATGAAGTGATTGGTTCAGTGATTGATATTTTAAATCCTTTGGAACCCCATGAGGCTTGGCATGGTGCCTGTCTGGCCTTAGCCGAGTTAGCAAAGAGAGGTCTACTCCTGCCACACCGCCTGGAGGAACTGGTTCCCTTACTCATGCAGGCCTTGTTCTATGATGAAATGAAAGGCTACATGTCTGTGGGTCAGCACATCAGAGATGCCGCTTGCTACATGTGCTGGGCCTTTGCTCGCGCCTATAATCCCGATGATTTAAAGCCATTTGTTCACAAAATCTCTTCGGGTCTACTTACCGTAGCTGTTTTCGATCGAGAGATCAATTGCAGGCGCGCTGCATCAGCAGCTTTCCAAGAGTCTGTGGGTCGCTTGGGCAATTTCCCATTTGGCATTGATATCTCCACAACCACGGATTTCTATTCGGTAGGCATTCGGCAGAATTCCTATTTAAATATAGCTGCTAATATTGGACAATATGAGATTTACCGCGAGCCACTCATCAATCATCTTGTCCAGCGTAAAGTTGGCCATTGGGATTCAGCAATAAGAGAACTGACGGCTAAGGCATTGCATAAGTTTACCTTCCGAGAGCCAGAGTATATGACTGGCGTTGTGCTGCCACAATTGTTGGCCAAAACCGACACTATAGACGTTAACTCCCGTCATGGATGCGTCCTGGCTATGGGTGAGATAACATTGGCACTGCGACAAATGGAAATGGCTCCAAAAGATGCTCCAGTGTATCTCTCGAATCAACGTATAGCGGAGTTAAATGATTTGATCAAGAGTTTTCTGGAGAGGAATTACTATCGTGGTATGAGTGGTGAGCTTATGAAATCCTGTTCAACACATTTCATTAAGAATTGCAGTCTGGCCAAGCTGCAGGTAACTGAGGAATGTCTGGGTAAGTATTCTCCGCTGACCTAAATAAAATAACCCTCTAAACATCTATCCATTGCAGACACATGGCAAACTGTTATTGATCTTTGCCTGGTTAGCAAAACAACTGCCATAAGAGAGTCCGCTGTGGAAGCCTTTTCCGAGTTGTGTCTGGCCTATTACTGTATTGAGGCACGGCATCAGCAAAATGAAGTCATTGTCAATGCCTATCTAAAGGGTGCAGAGAATGATCTGGAGGAGCACATACGTATGGGTTATATAGCAGCTGTTGGAGTTCTCCCAACATTCATGACTCGTCAACATTTGGCTGCAATTTTGGATAACCTGGTGAAGCATGCCTTGACGCCTTTACAGGCCATTCGAGTGGGTGAGATGACCGTGCAGGATCATGAGAATATTCAAACCTACAGGTGGAGTGAGGCCAGAACAGAAAGTGTCAAGGCGTTAACCAAACTTGTACAATCTGTGGGCTATGAAGGAAATTTCAGTAAGCAACAGGAAAAAAACAAAATACTGGAAAACTCAAACTCTTTTTTTTTATTATTTAAAGATTCATTTAGTAAACCGGATAACTTCAATAAGGTAATCCAGTGCTTACTCAAAGCTTTGGACGAGTATACTCTGGATAATCGCGGTGATATTGGGGCCTGGGTACGAGAATCAGCTATGGTGTCTCTTTATGAGATTGCCACCAAATGTCCACCAAATTTATTATCACCAACGCATACTCATCAAATAGTCGTTGGATTTATGCAGCAGGCTGTGGAAAAAATCGATCGTACACGAGGATTGGCTGGACGTTTGTGCAGCAAGCTAATCCATTATAATCCAGCCATTCCACATATACGACAACATTCGAAATTATTAGAAATATTTCCGGAAGATGAGAAATCTGTGCTGTGGCTCTTTGCCGACCATACATTCCCATTGTTTTGTCAACTATTGTCCTTTGAGGATTATTCTAAACGAGTGCTGTTGGGCTTAAGTGCCAGCATTGGTCAATTGACGGAGTCATTGGTGGGTTTATGCTTTTATTTTGTGTTTATATAAACCTATTTATTCATTTTTTTATTTTACAGATTAAATATGCTTCGACAGCATTTTTCGAGTTTTTACGTTCGCATAGCGAATCTGTGCCTCGTCTTTGCTCCGAGATTAAACAAAATTTTGAAGAGAATCTCTTGAATGAACGCGTTACGTATCCTATGCTTAGTTTTCTCGATATACTTATTGGATCGGGAACTATTGATGCAGTTCTTCATGATGAAACAGATCCCTTTGCCGAGGATATTTATCGTTTGCTTAATCTCGAAGTGAAGGGATACAAGAAGCTGTATAAGACAGCCAGTAGTATTAGTGCCTTTTGTCAACTGATTCAAGTCCCACGTCTCAGTCGGCGTGTCCTGTCCAAGATCTCTGTGTTCCTGGGACTCCAGCACGTTCATGTACGAAAAACGGCGGCCACTAAACTCTATGAAGCCTTGGCCCTACATGGCGATGTAACTGAAATACCCGAAGATAACATGGATGAAATCCTAACACTTTTGTCCGAAAAGGATTGGACATTGCCTCTGGTTGAAGTGCGCCCTCTAAGAAACGAACTCTGCCAATTGATGGGCATAAAAGCCCCTGTCAGTGGTGTAGCAGCTGCAGCTGCAGCAGCAGCAGCCAATGATTAACTTTTGTACCAATTCCCCTATTTTTTAACTTTCGCGTATGAAATAAAAATTTGTGTTAATGCTTCCTGACTCACATCACTAAAACTTACGAAATTCTTAATTTTAAATTTCGCTAGAATTGGGCGCTAAAGTTTGAATTAATTGTTGTTGTTCCTGGTTCCAACGTTCCGAATGTACATTTTAAAAATTTCGATATTAGACCAGGGATGACGATTTTGTTCGTTATGCTACCCGCTGAAATAATTTGACACTGAAATTAATTTCTTTCAGATTGCAATGCAATAAACTTTCTTTTACAAGCATCGCAAGAATTTAATTTGCAAATTTTTTTTACATAAATATGGATTGGGAATAATCTAAGAAAATACCGCATGCCATTTTTAGCTTCGATTACACATCGATTTAGCTTTTTGGTCTCGAAAAAATTTACAGCACTGTGTCTGACAGGCCATAGAAAGAGACAGAAAAGATAACAAAAACATTTACGTTAAAAAATACGAAAGATGAACTATCAAGAATATCGTGTACCAAAGAAATAAATCATTCATTTACCAAATTCGTAAATTGAACAAGACGTGATTATCCCACTGAAAAATTTGTCATACAAATCCAAACTTATATATTTTTTTTTGTTAGAAAACAGGCCGTTCACACACGAACACGTTCAACCATTTCCCCCCTCCTTTCTTCTCGTAGTTACACAATTGTAGAAAAAAAAAGACTCGAAACTCTTGTTTGTTTTTGCCCCAGCATTTATTTAAATTCCGATATGAGTATTTTGAGTGTTCGATGTTTGAGTCAGAAGTTCTGCCGGCAGGCATATATTTTGGCCAACAGAAGCATGCTGTCCCCAGCACAGCAGCTTCCGCCGAAGAGTGGTAAGTAATTTCTGTCGCATATGTTTAATCCCTATGAGGTTATGTTAATGTAATCTTTCATCTCCAAGCAGGAACATGCCGGCCGGCACATAATGGTTTATATCAAATGGTAAAGAAACGAACTCTCGAGGCACGCACAAAATTGCAAGCCAATAAATATCCGAACCATCAAGCATGTCTCACCTCACCAAAGTCGGCAGAATTTGAGGCAGATTACGATGAGCCAATCTGCCCGCAAGCTACTAATATTAAAAATAATCCTCCCTATGGCACATTATCATCATCATCATCACCGCCTTCATCAACATCCCCATCGAGCGGCAGCAGTTACAAGAATTTCACAACTCAAGAGCCACAATTCAAAGTGGTATAAAATCCAATCATTTCCTTACCCAAGTCATCAATTTCATCATAATCCATAATTCAATTTGTTGCTTTTATATTTATTTACGTATATTAATATTTTATTCTTTTTTTTTTGTATGTCCAGGGCTATGCGGACTGCAGGAATGTGTGCTCGGCCTCTGAGGTGCTAAAGTCATCCGAGTGTAAGAAATCTGAGCCAGTGATTGATCCCTGCAAACAGTCGGAGAAGGATCCTTGCGAGGAGTTTAATCGGATACGCCGAGAGACTAATACCATTGGTGGTGGAGGGGATGGTAGCGGTGGTGCTGGAGGTGGTGGAGACAAGGATGGCAATGATTGTGAGGACAATAAATCTCTAAAGCTTAAGTGCTTCTTGGGAGCCCTGGCGGCTCTTTTGGCAGGTGGATTTGTAAGTATATTTCATTGTTTTTCAAGAAAATTCATTTTGTAATATTTCTTCTCATTTAGCTGGCCTGGATGCTTTCAAATCGTTCCAAAGATGGCTCTGGCAGCACTGACGGCGAAGGAACAGATGATGAGGATTCGGAAACGGCTTTGAAACGCGCACAGATAACTGGAAAAATGACAAGTTAGTGGATTTTTTTCCATTTAGATTTCAATATATATTTTAATCTTTCTTCTATGGTATGTTCTGTTCCAGCGCCCCCTAGTTCCTCTAGTCTGCCACAACATGTCCCATATCTGATTGTTGGTGGTGGCACAGCTGCCTTTTCTGCCTTCCGCGCTATCAAATCGAATGATCCAACTGCCAAGGTTCTCATGATTAGTAATGAATTTCGTAAGCCTTATATGCGACCACCGCTCTCCAAGGAGCTTTGGTACACACCCAATCCCAACGATGATCCCATTAAAGATTACCGCTTTAAGCAGTGGACTGGTTCAGAACGGAGGTGAGCATATTAATAGGAATGGGTGGTATCTAATGTTAAATTTAATCTATTTCATTCTTGATTGTTGTATTCAATTTGTTTGCAGTTTGTACTTTGAGCCCGATGAATACTTTGTCGATCCTGTAAAGCTGGAGGATAGCGTAAATGGTGGCATAGCCGTCGCTCAAGGTTTCGCCGTTAAGAAAGTGGATGCGCAGAATCGCATTGTGACGTTGAACGACGGCTATCAAATCGGTTACAACGAATGTCTGATAGCGACGGGATGTGCACCAAAAAATTTAACAATGTTTCGGGATGCTCCGCCCAGTGTGCGCGAAAAAGTTATGGTCTATCGAACGCCAGAGGATTTCGATAAATTGCGCCGCTATGCGAAGCAGAAGCGTACGATTACCATAGTTGGCAATGGTTTCATTGGGAGCGAGTTGGCCTGTTCTCTGGCTCATTTCGCTAAAGAGAATGGTGGCGGTAAAGTGTACCAGGTGTTTCAGGAGAAGGGCAACATGTCAAAGGTGTTGCCCAACTACTTGAGTACCTGGACCATGATGAAAATGGAGGAATTGGGTGTGTGCATTATACCAAATGCCAGCATTCGGTCGGCGACTCGAAGCGAATCCTCTTTGAAGTTGGATCTGAATAATGGTATGACATTACTATCAGATATTGTGGTCGTATGTGTGGGTTGTTCTCCAAATACGGCTCTTGCCAATCCTAGCCGGCTAGAAGTGGATCGTAGTCTTGGTGGTTTTGTTGTAAACGCCGAATTGGAAGCCAGGCGAAATCTTTATGTGGCTGGGGATGCGTCATGCTTTTATGATCCGCTGTTGGGAAGAAGACGGGTTGAACATCATGATCATTCGGTAGTCTCGGGACGACTGGCGGGCGAGAATATGACAGGATCAAGTAAGAAATAACTTTTGTTCTTTAAATTTTTCTAAAGAAATTTATCTATTTTTTTTTTTACAGAGAAGCCCTATCAGCATCAGAGTATGTTTTGGTCAGACCTTGGTCCGGAAATTGGTTACGAGGGAATTGGCCTGGTTGACTCCTCTCTACCTACAGTAGGCGTTTTTGCGCTGCCCTCTACTTCTGAACGTAAGGGAGATAATTTAACCGAGTCAGTAGAGGAACGTAGTTCTGAAAATAGTAAAAAGGTGGAGATTTCTGAAGGCAATTGCGAACCAACGCCCCCTCTTACATGTGAATCTGACGAACAAATGGAATATGGAAAGGGTGTTATCTTCTATCTCAAAAACGAAAAAATCGTTGGCATTTTGCTGTGGAACCTGTTTAATCGAATAGGCCTGGCCAGGACAATTATCAATCAGAATAAGAAATATGATGACCTTAATGAGGTGGCTAAACTATTCGAGATTCATTCGTAGAATTGCTGAGACAGAAAATGCGAGTAATAGCGTGCAACCTTGTATATAAACTAGAACAAAACGGCACAAAAATGCAACAAAAATTTTAGTTTTATTATCTATGGAATAAATCTTTACTGTAGTCAAGTCACAGTCGACAATAGGGTATAGTGGCACCGTGAGTATAAGAAATTTGATGTGAAGGGAGTTTAGCATGTTCTCCCTTAATAAAAACGAAAAGTAACGATAGTTCCCAATTCATTTTTTGAAAACCAATTTCAACATGTTCCATTATCAAATGTTCCCCGTGTTTAGTAATCTGTCACGTTTCTTACTTTCATATCTAGTAGTCTCGCTCATTTTGCAACACTGGTGCCAGCGTATGCAATAGTTTTTTGTTAAAATTGTAAAGTCAACGATCGAAGCGTATACTTTTGTATTTTATGTTTATTTAATTTGTAATGTTGCCCAAAACCCCCAAGCCGGCAATTTGGAGATTCGTCAAAGGAAGCGCCAAGACACTATTTGTTTTGGAGGCGGTGTGCTTTGCTGCCAGCTACGCCGTATATTATCGCATGAACACAAATCAAGGCAAGTAGATTTATATAAGTTGCGGTACTTTTACAATCATTTTAATGTTTTAGAATTTCGCCGGCACATAAACGACAATTATCCATTTGTTTTGGACTATTACTATAAAATTGGTGAAATTGTTGGGGATAACAAGGCACGTCAGACAGATGCCAATTACTGGAACACATTAAAGAGAAGCGAATAATATTTAATTAGATTTCAATGGCCAGCAACCCGTATGTTAAATCCCTTTTATGGTTGGTTTCCTTTGGCGGCCTTGGTTATGGTTTAATGTTATTAACTGAGCCGAGTGCGGAGAAAATCGAGCTTATTAAATCCTCAACATCTAAAAGCCTTCTCAATGCCGAAGATCAAAAAAAGGCGTTGTTTTTAAAGAAACTGCAGGAGGCAGCCCTAACTAGTACCCCTATCTATAGGCCACAGACATCATCATCGGAAGCCAAGAAGGATAATTAATAATTGTTTTATAAAAAGATGTTTAAATACAGATGTTAAGCTTTTCTTTACCTTGTAATCTCCTCTTATGTGCGTTTCAGTTAGAAATGTTGCTTAAAGTTTACTTTGTAGAGCATAACAGTGGAACTTAAGCCTTTTCGTCGACGAAGAAGATTAAATTTTTTAATTGTAGGAGCATAAGACTTTTTAGTATTCTGAAACTACACATTCACAACTGTAGTTTAGCAGTAACATATTCAAATATTGAATATTTTTAGGGTCCGTTTCCATTCCGTTTGTAACCATCTGTTTTTATATACATACATATACATTGCACATCTCTATGTTGAAGTGTTGTAAAACAACTGTAGTTACCTGCAGCTATTGTTGCATTTTGATCCGTCTTTTTAAAATTTATCATCTGCATAGTAAGCTCGACAACAATATGGCTTCAGAAAACGGGATGGATTATCCAACTGTTCCGCCGGCTGTACAGTTTTCAGCAAATAAACATTTTCACTCACACACGCAGCAGCAGGATCAAGACAGGGCTTTTATTGGAGTGACTAGGAACATACGAGCAGAGCGTGAGACCATCAAAACTTTGATGCGGGTAGGAAAGTCACAGACGGATAGCAATGGTGTTAGCAAATTGGAGAATGAAAATATTCCCGAAGATCTTGGTATCCGTGACTTGGCCTCTTTAACCGCAGAAGATCTGGAGTTATTTGGTTTTAATTCACCCTCGGAACAGAAAGAATTGCTACAGATTTTTTCCAAGCTACCTAATCAGGATCCCAGCTATGAATATATTTGTCAGGCCCCCGCGGCTAAGGGATACAATTCGCAAATAATTGGTAATTGTTCAAACCATTTAATGTATTTGCGTTCCTCAATGGCCGCGACCAATTACAAATTGCAAGCAATGCAACCAGAAGATGTGGTAGTTAACGAAAAGCGTTATGCCAGTCGCTTTGTCTTGGAGGCTTTGAAAAGTGTTAAATTGATAGCCGAGGAGTTATCCATCGATTTAAAGAATGTTGAAGATAAAGCTCAGCAGCTTAAAGGACAGTCCCGAGAGTTGGGAGATAATTGTAACAAGGTAAGATTTGAATTCAATCAATCAATCGCTCATAATTGTAATTTATTTCGATCTTTGCGTTATAGAAAAAATTTAATTTGGTGACTTGCATCTACTATTCAAGTCTGGTGCTTGGACTCTCTTGTGCCATTTGGTGGTGGTGGTCTAAACATCAGTTTACAACAATACCTAAAGCAAATTTGGATATGATCTCAATTTAAGGAATCGGAACTAACCATTCTCCCTATTGTTCCAAATGGAAATTTTTCCTAAAGAGGAAGTTTGTGAACAAAATTTGTTTCAACTGAATCTCATAAGATATTGATATAATAATACTACAATGTATTTAGATAAGTTTACTTAAAATAAAACAAGCCTTTTCACTATTTAATTTCTTCATTCAGTAATTTAAATGCCAAGTTGACGTAACCATCCGTATACAGAGGATATTCCCATGCAGTGGTTTCAGAAATAAGATCTCCTCGTTCCGTACAGTGGGCAATGTTCTCTGAAATAAAATAGACATTATTCTTATGTATGTTGTGTGTTCATATATACATATGTATCATGTGTCAATACCCACCCATCACCTTTTGCTTGACTAACGCCTCCTGTTCATATCGTTCAGCCAACTCATTGGTAAAGGCCACAAACTGAGCCAATTTCCAACTGCGATAGAATATCGTATCACCGGCCGCTCCTGACATCTTACTGAGTGCTCTTAATTGTCTTAAGCAATCCTTTGTGTTATTAGCTATATCCATAAATATTGTAGCAATAATGGCCAACTTTTTACAGGGTAGAACTAGATCTTCCGGATAACAACTGCCAACTTCATCGTCATCAAGTATGTTCAACTTTTCCAAGCATTTAGTCTTTTTAATTTCGATGGAATAACAGATGGCGGTGCCACGCTGCTGGGCGAGTTGCCATTTGGCATAGTTATCTTGAAGTTGCTTGATTAGTGTATCTAGACGAGATTTACAGGTGGCCAAATTGGCGTCATGACTAGTTGATGATGGCGATGTTTGCTTGTCAAGAACTGAAATTCGAAAAATCGGTTGTATGTACATATGTAGATGTAATATTTTAAGAATCTTGCTTGGAATTGGTCACAAGATTTTCCCACTTACAGCGGACTGGTGTTAAGGATTTGTTTAACTGCGTTTCACTTTGCTTTTGAGGAGTTTTTATTGGTTTGGTCATGATTGCGATACCGATAATACATCAAATTCTGGATTATGTGACAGGGTCGGAATTGAAATATAAGTGGCCCAAAACTTTACTACACAATTACGTGACGATATTGCAGAGTTTTTGTTTTTAGTAAATCCATTATATGTATTAAATTAACCATTTGTTAAGTCTTCTTATTTGAATAACTTTTATGGGTTGTAATTTTGGAGTCCCTGTTCAGCCCCGTTTCTCGCGCGCTCCTTGCAACTCTATTCAGTGTTGTCAAACGAGAAAAATGTTGCTGCCGAAGCAGCTGATTGCCGGCCTGAGTGTGTGTCTGTGTTCTGTGTTTATCTCACGTTTTTGTTTTTGCACGCTGATAAGAAGCGACGCAATTTATCGCAATCTGGTTGAGAAAAGTGTTTTCTTTTGAGAGAAACAGCAAATGGAATACTGTTTAACATGAGTGGAATTATACATGGCCTCAGTTGGTTTCCCACGTTTCCAGATAGGTTTGTCTCCTGGGGTCAGGAGATCAATTTGTATGAAGTGCGCAATAGCAGGGATGACGGTGGTGCCACGCCAAAGAGTAAGTCCAGGTTTTATTGCAGAATTAATTAGCATTGTGTTCAATGGAATTTTCACACAAATTACAGGTCGTTTGCCCTACATCTCAGTTAACTATCTGTCGAACGAGTCACGATATCAATATGCTCGTTGCGTTGCTGCCTCCTATCACAGTGACCAGCCGATTATAGCAGTGGGTCTGGCCGATGGTAAAATTGGAATATGTAACTTTCGCGACTCTTATGACAGCAGCTGGGAGTACAGTGAGTTTCAAATGTTTTCAATCTATTAATTTTATTAAGTCTAAATGTAATCTTTGCCAGCTCCACGACAGCAACGTATGTGCACTTGCCTGGCCTGGAATGAACAATCGCCCAACATTCTAGCTATTGGGCATGATAGTCATCGTTCCGATTCGTGTATTACCATTTGGGACATTGAACGTGGAGTGCCCAAAGATACAGCCAACTTTTTTGGCCAAAACGAATCAGCCAATTCAGTATGCTGGGATCGGAATTATCGACTTCTCATAGCAGGAATGAATCAAAAAATTATAAAACTTTTCGATCTGCGACGTAAGCATAATTAATTATATGCACCTTGACATTGGCTTAATTCAATCTTTTTCAGAAAGCAATGCCACCTGCCAGAGCATTCAAACCAAAACCGTCCATGGCCTGGCTGTGGCACCAAATAGTAATTATCTATGCAGCTATGTGGACTCAATCGTTATGCTATGGGATCTGAGAGCTATCGATCGTCCTTTGCGTCAAATTCAATCGTCTAAAAATCATTTACAAATCGCCTGGTGTCCCACCCGACCTAGTCTGCTCTCTTCCTTGCAAAGAGATTCACCTTATATAACGCTATACGATATCCGTAGCGTGGATAATGAAAATTCCCGTGAAATTTATCATGTCAAACGTCAGATTAGTCCATTCCCAGCCAAATATCAGCAAACCAAATTTTCCAATCTCAATTGCTTATCCTGGCATGCGAGGGATGTAGAAAGGGCGCTTCTCCTGGCGGATGCAATGAATATTATGGACTTTCGTTTACCTGCCAGCTTACACACGGCCTACAGTAATCGCACGAAACTTCCGTTCCTTATGCCTCCAACGGCTGCATGCTCCTCTCCAACAACCACCACAACAACGACGGCAACTGCATCACCCACAAATGCGACAAATTCAAGTGGCAGCTCTTTGGACTATACTGGAGGTCCTAGTTCAGCATTCAATTTTGATATACTGGAACCTGAACTTATGAAAATCGATATGGAGGATAAAATACGTCAACGGGCGCTCGAGGACTATGGCATGAAAGCGGATAATAAGACATTTGCTGAACTTAACATAAGTCCGTATTTAAGAAATGTTTGGTCCACTTTAAAAAATGTTTATTGTGATGATCGATTGACGGGACTAAAATCCACATTGGGCATCAATTTGGGACAGACTTCGGAAGCTCTTATGGCCAGTTCACGCATAGAATCCCAGATTCTACAATGGCCAGATGGTATCAATAATACCAATAAATTGACTTGTTATAAGTAAGATGAATCCATCTTAACTTTAACTTTTTAGAAAGATTGATAATAGCATTAATATATTAATTTTTCCATTTCATCTTTACAGAAGTGAACAACGCCATTTAGCCCTTCAGCTTTGTGGCTGGGCCCATGATCATGAACTTGAACGTTTCATTGATCAACTATATGCCAATAAGGAATTTAGCCGTGCTGCCATGATTTGTGTATTCCATTTGAAAATCCTTTATGCCTGTAATATTCTCTCTTCAGCGGCAGATACAATGAGTGATCCGAGCATGTATCGTATCACAGTGATTGCCCTATCCAGCTTTAACGCCGATCGTTGCAGTTCAACATGGCGGAATCAGCGTTCCAATGCCAACATGCAAATTCAAGATCCACATTTGAGGGCAATTTTCTCATTTCTTACCATGGAGAAGGATAATTTTGAGGGTGTACTCAAGGAGGAGGGAGTTTCTCTATCCGATCGTATGGCATTTGCCTGTAAATATTTATCAGAGACCAAATTGGCTGATTATGTCCAACAACAGATTCAAAGGGCCATTGTATGTGGGGACCTAAATGGTTTGCTATTGACAGGCGAATCCTTAGATGGTGTTGATATACTTCAGGCCTATATGGATGCCAGTTTTGATGCACAGGTAAGATGATATACAACAAGAAGAGCAATGAACGAAATACAAAATATTTATCCCATCTTTCAGACTGTAGCCCTGGTGGTAATTAACTATTTCCGTCACGAACATTTTACGGATAGTCGTATACAGTACTGGATATCCAGTTATTTGGATTGGCTCAACAGCTGGGGTCTATGGGAGAAGCGCGCCGAGTTGGATATCAAAATAGAAAGCATTCGCTTTTCATCAAGAAGTTCGCGCACTGTATATCTGTCATGCAATTTCTGTGGAAAATCTGTATCGAATGCTCTGTTGGATGAGCCGCGTCCACGTAGCACATCAACTAGCACAAATCGTCTTTCCTCCTGTCCTAGCTGTCGAAAACCATTGCCCCGCTGTTCGCTATGTCTCATGCATATGGGCACGATGATGAACATTAGCAATGGACCTGAAATCCCAGCGGTCGATATGCAAGGTTGGCAAACGAAACCATTCTCCAAATGGTTTTCTTGGTGTCAGACATGTCGACATGGCGGCCATACCGAACACATTATGCAGTGGTTTAAGTAAGATTTTAACTTTTTAACGTCTTATAAATAACAATAACCGATTTATTGTTCTTAATGTAGGCAAAATCCCGAATGTCCCGTTTCCTCTTGTAACTGCCGCTGCTTTGACATGGATGGCACTAAGCCCAATACTTTACGAGACATTACCTAGCTTAAAATGTAATTTGTTAAACAATTGTTATTTAATCTGTGCGCGCCTTAAATCTGCAACATACAAAAGTGTTCATTGTACTTAGACAACGCAAATGTGAATCATAGCATTTAGTATTTAATTGACCTAACAGCTAAACGGCTGCTCAATTATGCATTTTATAACAATAAAATAAAATGACGTTTATAGAAAGCTTAACGACAGTTCAAAACCACCGCCATCGATATCAAGAGCACAATATTTTACCTATCGGCTTATCGATAATTTCAACTATTAAGGAGCCCTCGAACTTTTACGTTACCGCTATCCAACACGGGCAAGCAACACGCACGCGGCCTCTTCTGTTTTTGTTGCTCGCTGACGTAAATTAACAACAAAAAAAGAATTAATTACAGTGCTTCCAAATAAACAAATTATATGAAAATCATAGAGTTTATTGACTAAACTAAAGGATAAGACTTAATCAAGGCTTCAATAGGTGAGTTTTAGTAATGAATGAATGAAGCAAGCTTCTCTTTAATAAAAGAGTGGATAACAGAGATGGCAATAATACGGGACTTTTACTATCAATTGACATTGGAAGTGAAATTGAAACCCCTTTTGAGAAGAGTACCTTTGGACAGCTGATCCTTTGTCCATGAGTATATATGTATGGATATGTAAAGATTTCTCCAAGTTACCACTTGCTGCTGATGACGTCGATATTCATTGTTGATTTACGGTTTTATTTAGCTCACAACCGAAAACATTTGAAACGTTGCCAATAAAGAAATAGAAAAAATTCTACATATCTCAGACATTTTCACCGCGTGACCCTTGAAACGCACAATTTTTGGCATAACAATTACGGGGGTGTGTGCGGGTGAAAGCAAATAGGATGAGTTTTCCTGTATTGTAAATATTTAGGTTGTTAATAGCTTCAGTACTATTTGTTAAGAAATGTAAGCTTAATAAATCATCGGCTAGAATGCGTTCTTTGTTGCTGGCGACTATCGGCGTCCTTCCTAGCCCCAAACACAACTTGAACAGACAACAAAAACGAACGGTTTATTATGTCATTTAACTAAATTTAGCATTTTGCCGCACACTCTCAAGCTCTTGCCCAGCTGTACTCTCTGCCACTCTCTTTCTCTATCCATCGGCTTGGCACTCTATTTCTATATTTTGCATTACTTATTAGCTTTATTCGTATACCAGCCTTAGACACATTGTCGCATTTCATTTGCTTGCTTATTCACTAATTAACAATCAATTCTGTTTTTCAAATGAACCGGCGAAATGTCTGAGTGTGAGAAAGGGAGAGAGCGAGAGCTAACAATCAACGGGAGAGTGAAATCAGCTGTTTTTGCGGGTGCCGAAGATAAAATTCAAATTTGTTTTTTTTCCTTATTGCAACAGTCATTGCTGAAATGTGGCTGCTGAAACATCTTTTTAAAAACGAGCAATTTGATTGATTCATTTCGAACGACTTGAAAATGTAAAAACAAAAAAAAAAGCAAATATCCAAACACATAAAAACGAGTGTATGTACATGTGTATTATATGTATACATACATACATAAACATACGTATGTACATATGTATGTATATTAAAAACTTTGTAACGCTTCATTAAAGCTTAAGGAAGCAACAAAAGGCAGAAACAACTTGGAAATTCAAGATCAAGGTCAGTCGACAAAAAAACAAAAAAAATGTTATTAATTGCTTAATATACTTAAGCTAGTATCTATCTATATATGTGCAATTGGTTTATTTTCGTCTTGTTTACATATGTATTAGTGTATTTGCTTATTATCAGTTGAAAGATAAAGCAAATATTTATGCAGCCAAACGGCGGAAGAATGTTAATTATAAACCGGTCTGATAACACCAACCAGACACGAATCAAAAGCTACATATATAGAGAAAATGCATATGTACATACATATGATAAACTGGTTTTACTTGAAACAAGAACCAAAGCCAAATCGAAATCCATTTCATTCCATGGCATATATTTTGATTTATTATGTACATATACATATGTATCTATGTATACACATACATATGTACATATATTTATTATCTAAATATATCGGTTAATTGCGTATTTTTATGCCATTCAGTCTTCTTCGTAAATTTTTTTTGTTACGTGATTTATGGAAGCTAAACACAATTGCAGTAAAACAATAATTTGCTGAAAACTCTTCTACATTATTCAACAAAATTTGGGGTTTTTTTTATTAGAAAGGGTGAACGTGTCGAAGTGTCTTACATCATATACTGATAATACATACACATGTACTTATATAATTATGAGATTATAAATAATTATATATGTGCATATATAATTAAACTATAAAAGTGTACACTTTTTAAGTACTTAGCTTCATTTCCTTTGATATTTTATTTAAACAAATTCTTTGGGAACTTTTCACAAATTAGAATTAGAATTCACGGATCCAAGTATGCCTTAATATTGAGTTTCTATTTTCAAGTACATACATATCTACATATGTATATGGTACATATGTATATGAGAACACTTAAAGCTTTTTAACAAATCTAGGAATCCAAAAAAAGGAACTTCAATATTTCAATATTCAATATTTAACAATTGTGTGAAATGATCCGATTTAAATTTGAATCCATATGTATAACAAATGTTTCTGGGATATAAATGTCTTTTTTATTACATATAAATTTTACATTATGTTTTGATTGGTCTCATCTAAAATTTTTAGCATTGCAGTTTTACCTAAGTTTGTTTTTTGCCGTTTGTTTTCGAGTGTAAGTACCAAAATTTATGTAGTCTTGTGTCTTTTGGTGTTGGCTTGAGAAGGTAACGTCACACATCTATTTATTCCTATGATATTTACCTATAGTTTTTGCGAATAGTTGCTGCTTATGAAGTCATTTTGTTTCTGTTTTGCCTGCCAAAAATTTTTGTTTAAATTTATCTTAATTTGTGTCCATCCAGAGATAAATAGTGGAAAGCCAAGTGTGATTGACATTTTTTGTTGCTTTTTTCTTTTCTTTTTTTTTAATGATAATTGTCTATATTGTCTCCTATCGTAATCCTCCCACATGTCAAGCGGTATTAAAACCACAAAAGTGCATATAATTGAATCTTATTAACCTTTGGGCAACATTTTTGAACTTTTTGCAGTGGAAGTTTGACATTTCAATTGGAACACACAAAAGACATAAACACATATCCAGAATGTTGCGAAATTCGCCTTTTGCTGGTACGCCCACATATAAATTACTCCTGGGATTCGGGCTTTGCTCTCTAGGGGGTGCCATGCTCTATGCCTACTTTAAGAATCGACAAGATGATAATGATGAGCAGGACAATGGCAGAAGAGAAGCCACCGCCAAAGTAATGCCCAAGGAAATCTGTCTCAAAATTGTCATTGATAATGACCATGTGCCGTTAATAATGGGACGCGGCGGTGCCAACATTAAGCTGATTGAAGAAAAGACCTCGGCTAAGATAAGATTACGGTAATTTAGTTTATTATAAACCCCACACCTCCTCCCCCACCAAAAAAAATAATATTGAATTTTAATAATCGTATCAATTCCAGTGATAAGGACAGTGGGCACAAATTTTGTGATATTAGTGGCGTTCCCGATGCTGTTAAATCAGCACGTGTCCTGCTTATCAAGGAAATGGAACGGGCCCCAATTGAGAAAGTTGAATTACAAATTTCCCAACGATTGGCCAATCGATTGAATGGTCGTGGTGGCGAAATACTCCAGGACATCAGTCGCAATTCTTTGGCCAAATTGTCAATTGACCCAAATGGACGGAACGGAAAGGCTAAAATAAGTATCGTTGGCAATCAGAAGCAAGTGAATATTGCACGTAAATTGCTAGACGATCAGATTGAGGAGGACGAAGAGCTGCGACGCGCTGTTGAGGAGGTTGAACAGCGTCGCGAACCACGTCGATCTCCTACAAATAGTTTGGCTTCCAGCCTGTATTCGTCACAAACATCTTTGAGCTCTCATACTCAACCCAGGGATAAGCTAATGGCTTCACGTGCTGATGACAAACCAATGGAGGTTTACGTGTCCGCTGTGGGCTCACCGACAAAGTTCTGGGTTCAATTGGTTGGACCCCAAACAAAGAAACTAGATGACATGGTCCAAGAGATGACCACCTATTATAGCAATTCTGAGAATAGGGCTAAGCATGTCCTGTCAGCTCCTTATGTGGGACAGATTGTTGCTGCTGTCTTCAAATTTGATGAGAAATGGTATCGTGCCGAAATTGTAGACATTATGCCCAGTCAATATGATCCCGATGAACAAGTGATTGACCTATATTTTGTCGATTATGGCGATAGCGAGTATATCTCACCCGCAGATATTTGTGAACTTCGCACCGATTTCCTAACGCTCAGGTATAACAAAAAAAATTAAATGTATTTTTTTTGCTTATTTAATTTTTATTTATTTTTTGTATATAGATTCCAAGCAGTTGAATGCTTTTTAGCCAATGTCAAATCAACAATACCCAATCAGCCAAACACTTGGCAAAAATCCTCGATAACCAAGTTTGAGGAACTAACAGATGGTGAGAGAAATTATAATGAACTTCAATTGAATTTTATGAAAAATGATATGACAATTTGTTTATATTTTTAGTGGCGCATTGGCGCAAATTGATTGCCCGTGTGGTCACGTACAAGGATCGACCAAAGACTAACAAGGCTGTGAATTCAGCTGCCCGCGAAGGTACACCTTTGCCTGGTGTCGAACTCTTCGATCCAACAGAAGGCATTGAGATAAATATTGGTGATTTAATGATAACCCACGGTTTAGCCGTGCCTTTGGATGATGAATATCCAGTGCGTTCGCGTTCCAGCACGCCATCGAGTCCGAGTGATTCAACTATCGAAGAGTTAACGCCACCTATA
Organism: Drosophila sturtevanti; assembly: GCA_018150375.1. Classification (NCBI taxonomy): domain Eukaryota; kingdom Metazoa; phylum Arthropoda; class Insecta; order Diptera; family Drosophilidae; genus Drosophila; species Drosophila sturtevanti. The sequence continues at coordinate 501,631 of JAECWJ010000708.1, read as the reverse complement.
CCACTTTCGCCCATATCGCAGTCGAATGATGGCGATGGCAGCAGCTCAACTAGATCACAATCAACAATCAAATCGATTGCGCCAGGAGAAGATGCACTTTTTGCCCAGCAGTTGCAACATTTGCAACATAAAATCAATGGCAATGGCAATCCCCTTGCCATTGATCCGATTAAACTCACAACAGACTTTCAGAATGGGAATAATAATAATCCCTCCAACACCACTCTAACAAATGGTGATTAGGAGTAATTTTTCTTATCGTGATTTTGTTCTCTATTTTTTTTTTCTTTTCGTTTTGCCGTTTTGTGTCTGAGTTCATTTTCACACATTTTTCATTGTTAACGGCAGCTACTGCTCACTCTATCCACTTGATCGTTTATACATATAAAGATAACGAAACAAACTGTTTAGCCTATAAGTGAATTTATATTTTAGGTATAACCAAATTGTTTAATTTATCTATAACTTGACACATCATTGATGGTTATGAAGAACAAACCAAGCCTTTATGTTGTTGTTTAACAGAGCACAATAGCAACAAAAAAACTTAATTATTATTGTACCTAAAAAATGCCATGTTACTTATTGTTTAGCAATATATGAGGAACATTTCTATATCCAATCTCAAAAAGTCAAAAAAAAAAAGAAAAATTAAAACAAACATGCAAAATTTATTTTGGAAATATCTGCGTTTTTATGCCGACTTCACTATCTTAAAAATATTTTCTAATGAGCATTTAAATGCTGAAACAAGAAAAATTATTTTTAATTTATATAGTTTTCCAAAATTTTTGTTTATGCGGGTTCAAATACAGTAAATTTCGAATGTTTCAGCCAATTTATTAAAAAAACTGATAAACGTTTACATATGGATGTATGTATGTATATTTGTTTACAATATTATTTTCATTACGATTATTTTCAAAACTACATAATTTCAAAATGCTTGAGAAAAGATGAAGGCAATCATTATTTATGAAAATAAAATTGAAAGTGTTAACAATACTGAATATGAACTTAGATGTCTATAAGTCTTTGAGAGATTATTAAATGAGTATGTCGTTCGTTGTGTTTATAGCTATGGGGGGCAAGTAGATGGCACGCAGCTGGCTCCGCAGTCGGGCGATTTCCATGTCATCACGCTCAAGTTCTCGGACTAATTGGGAGAATTGTACTAGACCCTCACGATTTCCGGGAAAACCGTGAATCTTAATAACCTCCAGTTGGAGCTGCATTACCAACGGGAAGACGTTCTGCATCATTAGAAGCATTTCCTTTCCCGCAGAAGCCTTAGCTTCCGACAATTTCTTTGAGTTCTCTGGCTGATTGACACAACGTATTATGTCCATGAGAATTTGCTTGGCCACATCATTATTAAAGTTAGTTAAATACGACATGGCAAGAACGACAACTAATTAATTCTAAACAAAACAGGAATATAACGTTGTACAAACAGACGGTAGAACTATCGATAAATTCTATGCTATCGAATAGGGACTTAACAACACTGAAGATAACAGCTGTTCTTGAACTATAAAGAATTAAATGCAGTTTAATTAATTTGTTTAATTCTTTTTGTAACAAGCATTGGGTGGAAATAGAGAAGGTTTTAAAAAGATCATTCAGTTTATTAATAAAAACTAAGTTATTCCCTGGTCAAAAGGTGACAACGTTACCCAACACTGTGTACGAAAAATGTCACGTCGAAGAAACAGAAGCTACGACAAAAGACACAAATAAAAAAAGCTTATTTTTGCGCAAGCATTTTATATATTTACAATAAAAAGCAAAAGAGCATTAACAATGCAATTAATTATTTAGTACGTGTATTAAGATAATTTCGTTAAAATTGTACGAAAAATTGTAAAGTTTTTAAAAAAAGATAAACAACAACGAAAACGGTAAAGAAGACTAAGACACACAGCGAAAGAAGACGTGACGGTGAAGCAATTGCAATTTGTGAACAAGTGACGGAAACTGTGTGTGAAGTGAATAAGAGGAAAAGAAATAAAACAAAAACAACAAAGCTAACAAAAACACACACGGACGCATAAACATACATACATAATTATACAAGTGGAGGAGCCTGGAGTCAAGCAGAACCTCCCGCCTCCCGCAGCAGCCACCGTCAGCAAATTGTGCCACACATTCAAACAGAAAAATCAACAACATCGCCACTACAGCCATTTACCCATCTCCGTTTGACAAACACAGGTATCCACAATGAATCGTTCGGATGGCCTGGTTAGACGCTCAGTGAAACCACGAGAAAATGGTGGTGATGCAGGTGGAGCAGCTGGCTTAAATGCCAACACACCCGATGACAATCAGGATCCGCATGACGGTAATAAGGATCACGAGGATAACATTGATGATGGTGATTCAAAGGAGACGCGTCTAACACTTATGGAAGAGGTTTTACTACTTGGCCTTAAGGATAAAGAGGTGCGAATGGTCGTCGGTTTGTTTATACATATTTAAACTTTAACTTTTGATAATCATTGTGCAATGCTTAAGCACCACGATATCCACTGAATCATCTCCCTCCATTGAGCGATAACTTCACTCTCTCTCACATTTAACCTGCCGGAAAACGAGTTTATAATACTGTTTATAAACTTTCTTATGTACAATGTCTATATATGTATGTACATATATGTGTGTATGTGTGTGTATATATACGTACTGCACACACACATGTACATATACATTTTTCTGTTCTCATCATAATTAATATATGTTTAGGTCTTCCGCGGCATTTCTTATCAATAGGCAATTTTGGTTAAATAGAAGGTGAAACCAATATAAGACGTACTATTTAATAACTAGGTAGATAATATGATTTTTGTTATAATTGAAAAACTCTTGACAATTTTCTATTTATGTATTATATTTTTGTTATACATATGTACATATCTCTAGAAAACCATATGAAACGTAAAAATTTAAATTTGAGCAATTCTAGTAAAATTTCAATTAATGATGCATCATATGTGCATATATGTATGTACATACATACATACATATGTATGTATTGGGTTCATATATAGAATTTTGATAAGATAGAGCCCTATGAGTAATAGCCAAGGATATAAATTTTTGTTTTCACTTTTGTAAACTATTTGTTGTTCTGTCTCTTTTTTCTATTTTAAATTTTTGGAAATTTACGATGTACTTTTATGTATGTATGTATGAATAATATTGCTTTAATATCTAGAAACTTGAATGATCGTATACCTTTGCAGATTGTCTTTATATAATTTATCAAAACCAATAAGGAGTATACGGATGCTGCTATTTATATTTCGATAAAAGCAAATAAGAACGAGCTATAGCATATATGTAGTCGATCAATTCTGTTACAACTCAACAGATAAATTTTAATACATATCAAATTTACAAATATGTACCAAGTTTCGTGCGCCCAGCTTGAGAAATCTAAAGTTTTCCACACCAAATTTATTTTTTGTTAGACTGATTGATACTATGGCAGCTATGTACATGTACATTTATGATATAATCAACCGATTCTGATAATACTTAGTTAAGTGTTCAGAAGTATATTAAACTTACAAAAATTAAATTTATTGGCATTTGCTTAAAAAACATAAGATATGTATATTGAGGTTAAATCTTATTCAATTGACAGATTTTTTCTATTGGAGCTGTATGATATAGTATGGTCGGAATGATTCCGAGAAAAAGACGCCTATGTGGAAAATTTCAGCTCTGTAGGTATAAGGGTTTGGGTGAAGAAGTTGTTGATCCCGGACAGGTGAACAGGGCTAGTTAAACTTGCCTATTCATGCTGATCAAGAATATATGTATATACTTTATATAGTCGGAGATGCTTTCTTCTGTGCGTTGCAAACTTTTGAACATTATTAATATACCCTCTGCAGGGGTATAAATAAAATACCATTAAAATATATGTAATCGAATATTGGAGTACTATTCGAATTAAATAATAATACTTTAATCATAATTTATAATACTTTCCGAAAATATCAAGTGAGATTTAAATTTAAGTTATATAAGTATATAGATTTTCAACATAATAATCAAAAGATGGCATATACACTTGCTCTCATATCTCTGCGCACACCCCCAAGAGAACTAAATTACATTTGATATAATGCACTTTTTGGAATGCTTCTTTTTTTATATAACTCTTTATTAAATTATAAATCTATCGTTTTTTTATCCTAAATACAATCTAAATGTTAAAAAAAATTATTTAAAAAGAAAACAACAAAAACATAGAAATTTAGTTCGCTTGGGGGGGGAGGGGTGTACGCAGAGATATGAGAGCAAGTGTATGTACATATATACATACATACATATGTAGTAGTTTATCAAAGGATTCTAGATAAAGCTTTAGTTTCTATTTCCTCCTCAAGATTTAACACATTATTTGAATAATCTGATTTGAATTCCAGGGATTGAACGATTTGGAGCAGATTCATATTTGCTCCATTATAGAGTGATGGGGGGGGTGGCGGGGGATATGTCGTTTATTTGCTTTCTACTTCTGTTCCTGTGTGCTTTATCGCTACTGCGGCTCACATACATACATAGAATTGTTCTCCACATGTGCCGCCATTATATACCCCTAGCCAAACGTACAATGCATATGTGTACATATGTATGTATGTATAAATATAGTATAGTATTATGTGAGTGAGGCACCACGTCTATTTGTTTCGGTTTAGCCTTAGTTGTTGTTGTTTTTTTTTTTTTTTGCCCGCAGGGGCAGTTTAAAAGAAGCCCACAGAAAAAAAGAGAGAGAGAGAGAGGGACAAAGAGTGGGTGGTGGAGAGGGGAGTAGAGGAAGATGAGGAAACGTGTCGTTTCTGCTTGTTGCTGCTGCTTCAATTGTGACAGAGGCATATTTTTTATTTTGAATTCTTATCGTAGAACAGTTTTTTCCATTTGGTTAATTGTTTGAGGAAGTTGTTCCACTTGCTCTGTCTTATTAGACTGCTGAGACTCGCTTATCAAATTGGCTTCAAAACGTCATTGTCGCTTTGTAAAATGGAAAAAAGGCACTATACATATATGTACATACATACATACTCTATGTTCATATGTATGTGTATCTGTATGTATGCATGCATGTGTGTATGTATTGCAAATGCATATGTACATACATACATACATATATAAAAACTTACTGATTACTGACCTAACTGGCGCTGACTCATTGTTATATAACGATGATAATCTCTATATAAACTTATCAATTATTTTTGTTATTTTTATTTTTACTACGAATTCATTTTAAAGAAATAAGATAGTCGATTAAGAGATTCCCATTACTAAAAAAAAAAGCGGATGCTGTTCGTGGAATGACTAAGCGCAAAATAAGTGGATCCAAAAGAAAGTGTTCTTGATTTATATATGTATGTATATGATATACATATGTACATATGTATCTTTTGGTTATATTTATGATACACATATGTATTTGATAAACTCTGTCGTATATAGTATACAAATACACATACATACATACATACATGCCGGCAATGAAACTACTTGTCTGGTTTTAATATTATAGACTATGTATAGACATAACGGTTTCTATTGTTTAAACAGCTGAAATTGATTTAAAGTTCTCTCCATGGCAACCAAGCTGCATTTAGGCCAATGTTAAAATTTAAAAATAGTCAGTTATTTGGATAAACCAAACAATTTTTTTTTTTTGCTCAATAATACAAGTAATAAAAACAAAAGTATGTATGGATCTGTAAGAATAAAAAAATGACAACAAATTTTAAATAATTAAAAACTGTATTTCTATATATCGATAAATTTTTATTAAACGTTTGGTAATTTATCCAATTGCTCTTTTCCTTCTATTTTGTCTATTAGTAACAACAATGGAAATTAAATTGGAAATATTTTTTATTGATCTTTAAAATTGATAGAAAGATTTTTTTTACTTTTAACATTTTAAGTATGTGCATACCAAAATTTTAAGTTTCCAAATTTCTGCAATTTATTGAAGTTTGACAAAAGTAACCAAAATCTTGCTTGACAATAATAAATGATGCAACTAATATACACCCTGGACCAATAACAAATATTTTGTAAAGACAAACTCTACTTTTGCTTGGGAATGGAAGTGGGCGTGTCAAAAATTTGAAACTAAATTTGATAGCTGCTAACTGTTGTAGTCTACAAGATCTAAGAGATCATGAGTTTGATACTGACAGATAGGCGGACAGGTCTCTGTCGGCTGATACTGATCAAGAATATATTCAGAAAAATTGCATTACATATCTCTTGTCGGGTAGTTTTCAGTCATTCTATCATTACTTTCGATCTATATAGATTAGATATACATATAATAGAATATATTAATGGTTTGAATATTCTAGGTATTCTTGGTTTCTTTTTTGGAAAATCCTTTGGTTTTTTTTTTTTTTTTTAAATTATCCGATATATGATATAGTTAATTGATATCTTCATAGTTCGTTGTTTAAAAGGGTGTAATAAAAAGTTTAGTCTAACACGTGTCTGTTATATTATTTGGTAATGGTTAATTTAAACATTAATTTTTATTCTGGTTTGCCATTTCATCTATTCATACGTATTAAACCGTCTTGAACTACCAATTGTGTGGTTATTTATTATATATATATACATATGTATATATGTATATCCATATATTGCATATGTTATGTACAATAAAATTTCAATCAAATTGTTTTCTTCTTCTTTCTTATAATATATGTATGTGTGTGTGTTTGTTTTTGTTGTTGCAGGGGTACACATCGTTCTGGAATGATTGCATATCAAGTGGATTGCGTGGTTGTATTCTCATTGAATTGGGTATCCGAGGACGTGTAATGATTGAAAAATCGGGTATGCGACGACGCGGCTTATGTACCAGGTGAGTTTTTTTTTCCACTTATGATTCAGATAATTGATTCATCATGAATAATTATTGTCTTTATCAAATTACAGAAAACTAATATTAAAATCGGATCAGCAAACCGGCGATGTTCTATTGGATGAGGCATTAAAACACATTAAGGAAACAGATCCACCAGAGACAGTTCAAAGTTGGATTGAATATTTGAGTGGTACTTATATACATATATAGAGATCTAGATTTCAAATCAATCTAAATGACTAATATGTATAAACCCTTTCTTGTTTTAGGCGAAACATGGAATCCATTAAAATTACGTTACCAGCTGAAAAATGTACGCGAACGTTTGGCCAAAAATTTGGTAGAAAAGGGCGTGCTCACAACGGAAAAGCAAAATTTTTTGCTTTTTGATATGACGACACATCCACTGAGCGATAATGTTGTTAAATGCCGACTGGTGAAAAAGGTAATTAAAGCGAAACCTTAACAGATTCAATCCAATTGATTTCAAAAGATCAATTGATTAAAATTAAAAACTAAAATTAGGTGATCTAACTTAGGGTGTGCTTAAAGTTGCAGATTGTCTCTTTCCGAATAATGTATATATAAATTTAAATTTTGTAATTAAGAAGTGTACGACACTAGTAAAATCTAATTTAAATTTCGTCGCTTAAGAAACAAAGTGTTTGTCTGATTGTTTCTATGGCAGCTATAGTCGACCGATTCTTTTGAAACACAACAGGTTTTTTTCTCTACATAACAAAGAAGCTTTTGATCCAGACAAACGGACAGAAACATGACGATATCAACTCATTAAGTCAATTGATCAAGAATATATATACTTTATATTCTCCCTTTATGCGTTGCAAACTTTTGATCAAAATTCAGATACCCTCTGCAAGGGTATAAAAAGTTTTGAGATATTTTTCCCCCCCGTTTTTACAATTGGTGGTAAAGAGCGAATCCCAAGTTGAGTGTGTGAGTTCAAGTGAAATTGAAAGTGTCCCAGCTTTATATTGCTTAGCAGTCTTAAATTAATTTGATTTAAATTTATATGAAATCTCACCAATTGCCTCAATTACAGATCCAAGATTCGGTTTTATCCAAATGGGTGAATGATCCACAACGAATGGATAAACGCATGCTGGCACTTATCTTTTTGGCACATGCCAGTGATGTCATAGAGAATGCCTTTGCGCCGCTTAATGATGATGATTACGAGGTGGCCATGAAACGTGTCAGAGAGTTGCTCGATCTCGATTTTGAAACGGAAGCGGCCAAACCGAATGCGAATGAAATACTATGGGCTGTATTTATGGCGTTTACGAAATAGATGATGATAAAACCTTTAATTGCTCCTCTCAAAAGCACACACACACACACAAACACTCCCCATACAAACAGAAGCACACACAAACACACACAGAGAGAGGGTTTAGAAACTTTTTCTTCTTCTTTGAGTGAGTGGACCGACCGAATCAGGAGTTAAAAACAGAAAATCCCCCAACAAATTATACATATATGTATATATATATATATATATGCATATATATATATATATATATATACATTTATTATTTACTTCAGTTTCTAAATGAGTGTAGCTAAAGCAGCCATAAATCGTATAGCTATACATATATATATATATATAGCTGCATATCCTGTCAAACTATCACCTACAGCTTTAACAAGAACAGCAAACAACATCTCTACAAATTGTTTTATCCTTTTTTTATTATTCATTTTGCAAATTTATTCAATTAATAAAAACGAAGTGCTAGCAAATAGTTGAATTTTTTAACAAATCTAAGTTGTGTTCGAGAGATAAGAAACCGATATCGAGAGTATTTGACTATTCAGTAAATTTCTCACAAAACAAAATAAAAGGATGAATAATCGTTTTACCGTATGTGTACAACAAGCGGGGCGAATGCCCCAAATGTTTTTTGTAATTATAAACCATAAATTAATTGTAAGAGTTAACGGAAAAAGAAAAAAAAAACCAAAAAAAAAAAACAAAAACGAAAACTTAAACATAAAAGAAACACTGATTAAAGTCTGTATTGAGTGCAATATGATTTTTTCAAATTCACTAAACTATTATAAACTATATTCCAATTTATCAGTAATATTATTGTGATCCGTTTAAATCAGTTAGAGTCGCCCAAACACATATACACATACACACCCAAACACACACACTACACCAATACACTTATATTTCGCACCCAAAACAGACAGACAAAAGAAATAAAAAACATTCGAAAACTTAGGCAATGTGTTTTTAAAAAATAAAATTGTTATTAAATTTCGGGAACATTAAAACAGTAAACATGAAAAAATTTAAAAAAAAGAGACACTATAAAAGAATGAACCTTTTTCTAAATGCTTGAGTAAAGTCAAATGGGAAAAAAAAATGAAAACAATTAATGTAAATGTAAAATGTGCACGTCAAATAATAATAATTCTTAGATATTTAATGGCCTAATAAAATATAAATACATTATACATATATATATATATACATACATACATTATATCTGATTGCTTTACTATATTTAAGGGGTTGGAGAACTTAATACTGGGTTTTCGTTTCAATCATTAAAAATGTCGAAAATGGTATAAAATGGTTTTTAAAAAACTAATCTGAATCGATAGAAAATATTGCTCATATTTCAGAATTTTTATAATTTATAAACATTAATTTCACTTTTCTACTCGAACCACTCCTGATTAGGCAATAACAAATCGATAGGAACAACTATGCTTAAATATTAAATTTCTGCATCTCGCTTGGATGGACAATCTTAAGCATTTACCTAGGGAGAACTGACACATCAAATAAGATTTGAAAATGGCTTTGCAATAAACCGAAAAATTTATTTTTAAAACTTCTGTTTCATTTTGTGGCATATAATCTAAAATCTATATAATATATACATATGATATATGTATATCGGAAGAAATTTCAGACGCTAGAGTTTTGAAGAGTTGTAAACAAAAATTGGTCTGCGATTCCCCAATCTGAGTTCTAAATTATAGGCAATTCGATGTCAAATAGAATTTTCCAAGTTGTTTCGAAAGCTGGAAGTTCGACTCATTAATAATCCAACAAATATTTGTATAAAAAAGTCCTACTTTCTTTGGTTTTTCTAGTTTTCTAATCCTGGCTTCAATTAAATTTCACAGTAATAAAAAATTTTTTGAAAGAATTTTGTTTTTAATAACTTTTCTTGATTTTCTGCACAATTTAAGAATTTCGTTTAAAATTGATAACTCAACATGTCGTTCTTTTATGTGAATCCTCGAATGTAAATAAAACATATATATGCAAATTTTCGTAATTTTTTTCATCGATTTTTATTTTCATTTTCAATTTCAAGACGATTTTGTTTTATTCTAAAAAATAAGGGGACAGGGGCAATATACCGTTGAATTAGAATAATTCTCACATGAAACATTTATGTTATATATAATATATTATAATAATCAATTGAATTACATAAAATAAAGTAGAAAAGCGGGGCGCTGCGAATAAAATATATAAGTATATTGCATTTCTCTTAAAGTCGGCCAATAATGACGATTATTTAATAACTCTGGTTATATTGTTTCAAGTTTGCAACTAAAGGAATTTTTTTTTTTAATAATTTTTAATTACATTAAAATTACTTTGATTTGGAATCTGAATGTGAAACTATATTTATCTAAAGTGCTCTTTTTTAATTTGCTTGGCTCGTTTGTTTTCTTTTTTTACAAATATCCCATTTTCGTTAGCGTTCAAGAACATATACATATGTATGTTTGTATAAATATTGAAAGTAAAAAAAATTGCGAAATAAAGAAAATAGTTTTTTTTAAATTAATGGAAGATTTGATACGCTTTAAAAATGATAGCAAATTATTTATATATGTATGTTTATGTATGCTTCTTGTAAATATAAAGAAAGTTTTTCAGCTTTCAACATTGACATCATCATCGTCCACAATATCATTTGCCCAGGCGAGTGGATCGCATGGAGGCTATACGGCGCATCCGTGACCGATTTTGGGAGTAGCTGCTGGCCCAGCGCTGCTCTTCATAGGCACCACTTGAGGACGAGGGCAACTTGTATGTATGATTTCCTACGTGCTAACTTAAAAGATCCTTGATCTCCTTGTGCATGTGACACAGGAAATCTACATAGCTAGCTGAGCCATCTGTGCCGCGATCCTCGATAAGAAAATGCCGGAAAACACTCTCCAACTTATCGCTCTGACGCACACAGGTGATCTAAAAGAAAAAAATGAATGAAAAAATTATTCAATTATTTTTGATTCAAATCCAACCCTTATTTCTTGACCCAATTTATATTGAATCAATTCAAGGATATATTTATATAATGCTCACTCTCATATAGCGTGTACGCTCATTCATTATTTGTCCGAGTATATCGTTGATACGTCGGGCCAGAGGCGTATCTGCCGTAATGGCAAATCGTTCTGCATTAACCTGCTGCGTATTTTGGACCCCAAATAATGACTGAACAAAGTTTGGCGATAGGGATTGACCCAACCAGATAAACAAATGTACACCATTCTCAAGAATATAGGCGCCATCTTCGGTAATCTTTTCATGCGTACACCGTACTGGTGTTGGTAGTTCTGTCTCCTCCGGCTCCACCGTATGTATGGGAATCAAACGTGGATAGAAATAGTTGACCGACATATTCAGATCCATTGATAGAAGAAATTGAATGACATGAGAACGATCATCAAGAGTCATATCGGATCCGCCAGATATGGCATCATTCTTTAACAGACACGAAGAATACAGTGGCAATAGCTTAAGACATTCGGGCAAAATAAGTTGGCCAGCTGATGTTGGTGACGTGCAATGTTTGCGATAGCATGCCAAAATTTGTGCCGAACGATGTATAAGATTATCCTTGACTTGTTTTGGTGTGTGCTCCATTAGCTTAAAACAGCCCTGTTTGGCAAAGAAGAGCATCATGACATCCAAATCGCAACTCTTGAACACATCCGCAATAATTGTGGTGACACGCAGTGCCAGATTAAGTATACGCAGACGACGCTGACCACTGCATGAGGTGTAGAGCAGAGCCACCTGGATATAGATATTCTCCTCTGGAGGTAATTTATCGTCATGTTTGATCTCAATGCTAACCGATTTAGTGGCATCTGTAGAAGAGTAAACCAAAAAAAAAACAAAGATTAAAAAATAAATATAAATTAAAAGCAATGTTTAAATGGATGCCTTACCAATGCTAGCCAGCTCCACATCTGTAGTGTTGGACATGTAAAAGTGGCCAAAGAATTCTGTTGGTCTAATGCCTGCTGATGTTCTAACTCTCATCACTGCATCAAAAGCAATGGGACGAGACACATTCTTAATTATGTCTTCGATTAGGCGTTTGCCATCCAGCTCCGCTTGGAAGTAGGTATACTTGTACACTTCACCACCGGTCAGACGCGACACTTGACCAATTGTTGCTATGTCGATGTAAGCATTATTGAACACAAACAAATCAACGGAACAACCTTGTTGAACGCACTCCTGGCCAAGCTGATTGTAAACTGTGGTCTGTGGAGTTAGGACAGTCTTTTCTTTGTCTGTACCCAGCAATTTTCGATCATCGCGATTCTTAAGTTTGCCAGGAGCTTCCGCAATGGGTAATGTGGAATTGAATACGAGCAATTTACCCGATGCATTTGATGCTTTAAGAGCCTCTAGACCGGCTTGAATGGCTGGATAGAGAATCGTTTCGGTCTCCTTTGTGTCCACAAACATACGGGGTATCTCTTCCATCAATGAGTCGATGACAGCTGCTGACTCCTCAGGATGACAAAGAAAGCCGTCAAGCAGAGGCATAAACATCTCTTGTACATCGCCCACAACCATCATTTGTGGCTGGGCCAGACTGCTCTTGATGTTGTAAAAGTGGACGGTACTATTATAGGTAATGAAACCGACGCGGACTTTCGATTTATCCTGACCCTGGTCCACAGGAAGATGCTTGAGTATGTTCTTGATTTCCGAGCAGAGGAGATGCACTAAACCAGATTTCACCGTGTTGTAAGAAACATCGATGATAAATATAAAGGCGGGCACTTCTGGTGGCATATTGTTCTGAACATAAATAAAAAAAAAAAGAATCATAATGAGAATCGATATTTCATTTAGTTTCCAAGATGTCGTTACCCACCCGACAATAGTCCTTTGTGGCCAAAAACTCATATGTGCCCAGGAGGAGTTCAGGACGCTCGTGTTTATCCACTCGTTGGCCAGTATGATCCAAGTGCTGATAGTAATCAGGATGCACTGTATCGGTATTGGAAGTTTTTTTGGTTAGTATTATCCCTTTTTAATGATTTTCAATGATCGAGAATCGCTTACCCTCAGTAGTCACTTTGCACATGAGACACTGGAATCTTCTTCCCGCGTCAACAAATTGCATATTGGGTGACATGTAGGCCTTGCATCGATTGCAACGTATTGGACCCATGTCTCCGAAATTAACAATAGGCGGCTCCAACTCGCCCTCGCCTATACGGGCGTATGGTGAAATGTTTAGGGTCAGGGGAAGAGCTGTTGTTTTTAATAGATCTCCTGTATTGGGTATGCAGTATAGCGAGGAACGTAGAAAGCGTGGAGATGAGTTGCCCTGATCGTGGACCACAAATTTTGTTGTAACTAGTGGTGGCAGAAGGCCCGGCTGATTGGTAACGAAAGGTCCACCGGCCAAACGTTGATTCTCAACTATTACTTGTATGGGACTTGGCATTTGATCGGGATCAAGACGACGTTGTTGAGGAGCCTGCTGATACATGCTCCCTGGCATTGGGGGTTGCTACAAAGATTGAATGGTAAATGAAACGAATATATTTACCAATTTGTTGACGACTTACATTAAAACCCGGACGAGCTTGTTGACCGGGATATCCGCCCGGTTGTGGTTGAGGTGGATATCCTGGTGCTATTTGCTGGCCAGGCTGTGGGGGATACCCTGGCTGTGGTGGGTATCCAGAAGCTGGTGCTTGTTGCCCTGCTTGCGGTGGGTATCCTGCTGCTGGTGGTTGACCCGGTTGTGGCGGATAACCAGATTGTGGTGCTCCAAATTGCGGTGGCGCTGCAGTCTGTTGTCCTGGCAATGGTGGCGCAACAGCATAAGCGGCTGGAGCCTGCCCAGGATAAGCTCCTGGAAAACCAGATGGTTGGCTTCCAAATGGAGCTCCTTGTTGCGGTTGTGGTGGCAAACCTGGATGTGGTTGTTGCTGCAGTCCTGGTTGTCCTAATTGTGGCGGTGCTGCACCTGGTGGAAGCAGCGGCTGGCCTGGTCTTGAGTTTGGCCCTCCAAATGTTGCTGGAGCCGTTTGGACTGCTGGCGGTGGCGCTGTTAAAGATGTCGGAATTTGACTGGAAGGTGGTCCAAATGATGGTGCCGAAGCAGCCCCTGGTAGTGGCGGTTGATTTCCAGCTGTGCCTAATGGAATACCCGACTTTGCAGGTGGCATATGCGGCAGACCTACCAAATTGGCGCTATTCACGCTCATCTGATTAACCCCACTTGGCAGACTCTGAGGTGTAATAGTGCGGGGTGGTAGTTGAGCAGCTGAAGATGTGGGTGGAAATCCAGCACCCATTGATGTTGGTCCATTTGTATAGCCTCCAGATGCTGGTGCGCCTGCTGTCGGAGCCGATGAAGTTGGAGCTGCAGCGAAAGCATTATTATTGTTGAATGTTGGCGGTAGCGCTCCTTGGCTGGTAGGTGGAAATCCACTCGGTGGCAATACTCCTGGTTGCTGTACTGGCGGCTTTAACGGATTGCCTCCACCTACACCTACATTCAAACCGCTCATTGACGTGGCGAGCTTATAGGAAGAAACGAGTAAAAAGAAACGACAAATGAGACATGGCAAATCAATTTCAATTACTTAACTTATTCTTATCTATTGGAACAGCCAGCATCCCCCACTTAACATTAGGGGGAAACTTTTCATCTGACCTCTTTAGTTCTTTCTTGATATTCAAATAAATAGAAAAAAGGCTTATCAAGCTAAACAAAAAAAAGGTCGCAGTGAATGCCAAATACATACATACATATAGAGAGATGTCTGGAGATCATGTTTTAAATTTTATGAGAATTTAGAAATGATATATGTATGTATGTATATATTTTTACGTTTAAATATTTTGATTATATTGACACTGATTTTGGCGGGTAATTTTACATACATACATACATACATACATATATATATATATATGTATATGTATAATCCAAACTGATAACAATAATTGAGTAAAATGTTTCCCTCGACATATTTTAGTGGGTGAGAAAATATACATATGTACATATGTAATTTATGTACGGTAAAAATAACAGAAATTATCATCAGCTGGTTGTGTTGCTTTCCCTCTCTCTGTCTCTCTCTCTCTCTCTTTCTATCTATACTATGTCTTCTACGTGGACAGTATCCTTACCTGCTGTTGATAGTTGCCATTGAGGTACGTTTGCTGAGGAATCGGTGCTGACGATGTGGCTATTGGTGGAGTTGCATATTGCTGTTGTTGTTGTTGTTGCTGCTGTTGATGTTGTTGCTGTGGTTGTTGCTGAGGTGGCCATACCGCTGCTGGCCCTGGCCCTCCCGCACCCAGAGGTGGCGGCGGAGCTGCTGCATATTGCGGCAACGGCTGCTGTTGCTGGAATTGGGTAGGCGGTGGCCCGTATACGTTCGGATTCATTACAGTTCAATGATTTGTAGGTGAATAATAAAAAAGGTAAAGCGCAAACAACTTTCACACAACACACAACAACACCAACACGACAAGACGTTTTTCCAGCTTCAGCTAAAAGTTCGTCACCAGGGCAAATTAACTGATTCTCAGCCTACTGCGGACTAATTTTCACTTAACACAATAACTCTATGGCTGCTATCGAGCAAATTAATTAAACTTTTCCTGGCTAAAGGCACAAGAACTTCCACGTCAGTTGGCTAAAGGCCATTTATCGATAGGTTGTATCGGGAAACCGATATTATCGATTTTTATATTTCAAATTATCGAAAGTCATCTGCAAAGTAGCGGACAATTATCGATGATTTGATTTAGATCCAAAACAAATTTTTAAAATGAATGAATGTTACGACATTTAAGACAAAACTAACTCAATATGAGTCAGTCAGTAACCAAAGCGTCAATATAATAAAATAGTGTAAACTGAATAAACATCTTCATGAGTGGTGTTACGTCTTACGTTGCTTAACGTCTTATCTCGTCGATAGACGATTGCTTTGCCATCTGTGCTGAAAGGGCGGGACTTTAAAAGTAATTTTAAAACAAAAGCCAGAAGAAATCACACAAGGATACAATATGAATATTTATCGAAATATTAAATTCTTTAAAAATAAATTCCTCTTCTAGATATAGTTTGCATTAGAGGCTCAGACAGTTCCTCAAATTTTGCCGATGAGTGCTTAGTATCTCCTCTACACCTGTCCTTATCATATATAACCGTGGGACGCAATCCCTTGTTAAAACTCAAGCCCGTAAACCGTTCAATTTCTTCGATTTGTGTCAAATGACTGCTCACACTGCCAGATATCTTATTACTATTCTCAATCATATAACATTCCATGTAGGGACCGCAGTCTTCAGCTTTCGACTCTATAATGAGCACTTTGAAATAATGTGAAGGTACTGGATAGGGCTTCCAATCGAGAACCTCATATTCTATAGACCATTGACCATCTTGGTGGCAGACAGGTGTATAAATGGGTCCTGTATAAGCATAAACAGAGCCATATTGTTCTGCCAGGGCCGACACGTATTGCTCTAAATCATGCCAGATTTTTCGCTTGAAGGCTTTACATATTCTAGTTGACGCACAGCTCAAGACGTATACATCATTGTATCGTACATGAAGTGAGTCTGCGCTATCCTTTTCTGAGTCAAATTTTGTATAATTTGCTCTCAAATGTTCACAAATCCAATGCGGACTATTCGTGCAGAAGTCTTGCGAAACAATATAGTCCTTGTGAACAAATAAATTCTCAGTGCCTGGCAAACCATACTTGATTAGATCAAGTAGATCTACTGTGCTTGCAGAATCACTTTTTAGCATAAACAAAGCACTAAACATATCAAAGAGAGGAGAAACCAAACTTTCTCGTATCTTGTCAGATAAGCAGGCGGGCCTCCTCCATAAACGTGTTTCGTGATCAGTTCGAAATGTGGAAAACTGTATGTATAGATGTGGATATAATATACTTCTGTAATTTTCTTCATTGCATATGACACTCACCATCGGATAGAGTTTGTGTCGATAATGATATATATGAGGATCCCTTTTGATAGCACTAAACAGATGCCTAATGGAAGCTTCTTGTTGGAAATATGCTCCACATACAAATCCTGTCAGGCCAGCTAGAGCATATAAGGCACAATGTTGGGCTCGAGATTCATTGAATGACATATTTTACTTTCAATTTAGCTTCTTATTCGGGAATCACTATTATATACGGTAATACAAATAATTCAATTTTAATTCAAATTGTCAAATATTTTGAGCCAATAGATCTGACCTACTGAAGTGTCAACCGAAATCTCGAAAAACTTGCGATTCGCTGGGATAATTGCTACCAAATATTGCACTTCTCCTAAGGCCATCAAAAAATTTTAATCCTGCATAATGTTCAATCTCTCGTATATCGCACAAGAAAGTTCTAAGAGCCAAATTATCCGGTATGGTAGCATTTGGAAGTACATAACCCTCCATATAGGGTTTACCTAATGAAAGTTTTGACTCGACCATAATGACCTTGAAGAAATGGGTGGGAACAGCCACCAAATTGGGTCCGATTGTTTCATACTCCACAACCAGTTTGCCATCACTTCGTTGTTTGGGTTTATACAACGGGCCCGTGCAGACATAAACAGATCCATATCGATGAGTTAGCTCTCTAACATAATTTTCCAAATTATTCCAGGCGCCACTATTAAAACCCTTGCCTATTTGTGGAGCTATGTTGGTCAGATAGAATGTCTCGTTGCAATGTGTTTGATGGCTATGATGATTTCCAGCAGCAGCTAAATGACCTCGATCAAAACCCGATCGGCGATAATCAGCCAAACTTGAGCGAAATGTCGACGGCACTCTAAGATCTGGTTGAAAGCTGGCTTGAGCCCGACCCACTTGTGATGTGGTTGTTAGATCTTTCCTTTGCAAATGCTCGCACACCCAATGAGCAACTCGGTTACGACGATCGTAAGAAAGAACAAAATCGCTATAGAGTCTAATGTCGTCTAAACCGGGAAATCCGTATTTCATGATTCGGCCCATGCAATGTTGTGCATCCTGAGGGCTATCGAAGAATGCAAACTAACAATTTAATGTTTTTTAAATCGTTAATAAAGGTAAATAATGGCAACTGACAACTATGTATCTTACCACTTCGTAAATTTTTGGACTTATGTAGTAGGCATAGGGATTCTGCTGTATTAGTTGTTGTAATCTTCGATTGGCATGCTCATGCTGGAAGTATACACCAGCTGCAAATGATAATGCAGTTGTGCCTAAGGCCAGCAATATACCCAGTCCTAGTAGCCAATGATGCCAATTATGATTCATTATGGCTACTACAATCCCTATTTTAATCCTACATACATAGTATTAGGCTAAAAGTGAAACTCTCGGATATTGAAATTTTGGATTACTTGGTTATAGTTTTTTTTACGAAGCAATCAAAACTCTGAAAATTTTGACAAGTGTAATTGGGTAATCCAGTTACGAATGAAAACTGTTAACTAAGATCGTGTACAATTTAAGGGATCCACAGATAATTTTCACTTTTTACAATCATGTTGCACAATTTATTCACAGTTATGCTGAAATTCTTAATCGTTGGCACATTACTCTTAAATGGTTTTATCTGCTTTCTCTTATAATTCCACACTCTCTTCCTTTCTGCCCGTTTTATCACCTCGTTTTTGGGCCTCCTCCTCTACATCTTGACGACGTCCCATAGCAAATGGTGACTTTGCATAGGTTTTTACATAGAAAGTACCATTCTTGGGTACTGATGGTTCACCACCCATGCGGTACTCTCCTTCATTGTCCAATAGAATCCAAACATCCTTAGGTAGTCGTTCACAGCGTGTACCCCAAAATCCCTTGGAACTTGTTATACTCTCGGCAAAATAGTGATGAGCTCGCTTATGGGAGCAACCATATACATAGCATTCCTTTTGATTTTTCCCATAGTTTGGATAAAAAGTGGCATGGCCAACTGGTTGCTCGAAACCGAATGTGACGCTTGTCTGTATCGATTCCACATAATGTGCATCACTTGCATCGATACGATAGTCATCGTTCTGGTCACGGAACTTGGGTCCAGCTGGATCCAATGCAAATATTGTATTAAAACGAAAAGGTTTAATTTGTTTGCCTGCGCTACCAGCTATCTGGGCACCCAGCGAGTGCCCAATAATATAGATATCATCGTATTGTAAGTCCGCTCGCCTATGCAAATGACGCACAAACTCCGCCAGCAGTAAGCCCAACTCCTCAATCATATCAGCGACACTAAAATAATTCACATTTGAAGATATCATACTCCAATCACAAACGATCACATTGAAGTCGGGATACAAGGGACTTTCCCCATGGGTCAAACTCATATATGCATTTTTAACGTCACGATTCAGTGAGCCATGGGCCTGACTCATCCATCCATGGACAATAATTCTGGAATAGAGCAAAAAGTTATTAATTAATTTGGATTTAGTTACTTTATTTAAATCGATGGTTATAACTATTTAAATCATCGACTGTACAGGTCGAGTTCAAAGAGTGACTCATTGATAAGAAGAAGGCAAACAGAAAAAGGTTGAAAAATGAAATGAAAGCAAAACATTTAATGAAATCTATATATATTCGTACAAAATTAATAAAACCTGTTTTTTTGTTGCTTTATCTGTGACCAAATTGTCTGTGACCAAACTGCTTCCTCATATTTTGCGTTCGTCTAAATATAATGACTGCAAATCAATTTGAGTAACGATGCTAATTTAAAATATATGAGAAGTGAGGAAAAAGTTCTGAGAAAATATTTACACGAAATGCAAAAAAATAAATCGGATGTTATTGGTATATAAGTTTATGAACTTACAGAACATTGTTATCACTGAAAAAAACCCGACATTTATTGAAAAGTTTAATTAAATTTGCATTAATTTACTCATACGGATAAAGTAATTATTTCTGTTTTAGCTGAATATAATTTTATATGTATTTAAGAAGAAGAAATGTTATATGGATATACATATATCTTAAATAATATTATTCAAGAACTTGAAAATTGTTACTCATAAATCTAAAAATTAATGCCTTTAGAAGCGCCAGAATTAGCACTCGAAGCGATATTACCGAAATCCGTAAAGACATTTTAATTGCCATAGATCATCATATTGTTTTAGCATTCCAACTTACAGTAGTTCTCTTTGAGAGTTTGAATTCAGTTTTGAATTTTGTCGCACTGTGTTAATAAATAATTAAAATGCCTATTTTGCATTTCCCCAACAAAGCGTTATCTGTTATGAATCTTTCACCTTGGCTGCCTTGGCACTTACCTAGTCGGATGACGTGCATCGAAATCAGAATTCGCTAATTGTTCATCGTCTCCGAGAAATAGTTCTCTGCCACAGTCGGGGAAATCCCTCTTGAAGAGATAGAATTGCATTTTTACTTTTGGCTTGCTGGTGAAGGGTATCCAATGTTTGAAGAACTTTTTCCAAAATGTATAGTCCAATAAGCCTTTGGGTCTAGTCAGGGGATGCTGACATTGTACCAATTCAGTTGGTGTGGAAGATGTAGTATTAGTTTCCAAAATATTTTCAGTAGTTGTATTTACAGATGGAGCAGCTAATTGTTAAGCACATACACATGATGAGTATTTATTTAATTAATTTAAATAGTTTTGCTCATTCAAAGACTCACCCTCTACCACCCAGTTGACACTACCAAACAGGGCAACTAAAGTTAACCCCAATACAGTGATATTCATCTTAGTGATCATAGATGTTCCATTTTTGTTGTAACTTTTCAGAATTGATCAGGTTAAACTTGAAAACTCGTGTGCGTACGTTGCCCTGCAGCTATTTTTCCTGATCTACTCCATTTGCATGCCTTCGGCTCTGCTGCTAGTCGATCTGGACTGTTTAATAGTACGGGCCCAACTGAATAGAAGATTCAATAATACAGTTGAAATTCGAGAATTGGCGACGTCATGTCTGTGCTCTCGTCTTATCTGTATTTCCCTCATGCTTTCAATAACTTTTTTTCTCTCTCTACATGTCTCTTTGTTTTTCTCCTCTCTCTCTCTCTCTCTCTCTGTTGTGACCACGATAATGAAAAAACGAAATTTGCCGAGAGCGGCGATTGCAATGTTAATTAGTTAACGGCAATTATTGATGAAAAAGAGTTGTTGTTTAAGTAGCTAAAAATTGTAATTTCAGTGATGACGACAACCAAACGCTTCACCCGCATATTGTCCATGCCAACAAATAGCTCAGGGTTTATCCATATCACCTCAATCCAGGTGTTATATTATATAAACGAGACACATTTGCAAAAGAGTTCGATTACATATTTTTAGCCTTCCTTAAGGTGTATAAAAAGATAGAAGTAGAAGGGAAAATCTTGCTTATTTAAGTAATTCAGTTTATATAAAAATATACATTTTATAAATAACACATTTACTTAGTGCAGTAAAAAATATTATCATTTAATTCATTTCGTATTTCACAGTGCTATGCTTAGAATTAAAAACAAATTTGTTCTGATTTGTTATGGAATTATTTCTATTGGGGGAAAATATGTAATTTTCAAATATCCAACGGAGTTTTCCCTTTGACTCATCATTCTTTTGAAAACTGCAAATTCTGCAAACGTCTTTGACAACTATAAATAATTTTCCAGAATCATTCAGAAATATATATAATACTAGTAAAATCTATATTTAATAAAAAAATATGCATAAAAAAATGTTGGGTCCGAAGCTATGGGAGCTATAGCATATATTCGACCAATTCTGGTGAAATTGAATAGAAATATTTTTATATCTACTAAACTTACAAATACTAAATTTCGACACAAAATTTTTTTAAATAACCAAGTCGTTCATTTTAGACTGATCGTTCCCAAGATAAATAAATTATATAATCAATCGATATGATTAAACTTTGTGGAAGTGTTCAAAAGAATGTTAAACATTGAATTGAACCTTATTGACGACCGATCGTTCCCATAAGAGCCATATGATATAGAAGTCCGATCGTTAAGATTTCAAGATGTACAATGCCAAAAAAAAAAAAGATCTCCAAATTTCAGCTCTAAAGTTTTAAGGCTGTTGATCCACACATGCTTATATTAATTTAGCTCGTCATGCTGATTAAAATATATATGTATGTATACTTTGTATGGTCGGAAATACTTTTTTCTATGATTTGTAAGCGTCTGACTTAAATTAATATAAGCATATACCAGGATATTCGAAATACATATAGCATTATTAGAATTCATATTGAATTTTAATGCTTTCGAACTTTTTATTTTTGGCTTGACTTGCCTAATTCTTCAAAAGAAAAATAAATAAATTCCAACTTAATGCTAAAATTTTAATAGCTGCCATTTAAATCAGGGCGAAGTGACAGGAACCCTTTTTCTTTTTGGATGGGTGAATTTTTTTTTACGTTTGTTATCAGATAATTGCCTGGTCCTAATCACATTTGAAGCTTGCTTAATTATGCCAGCCTCAGCCTGAAAGAGAGCGTACATAATTTATTAATCCAGAAAACAAATGAAGCGACAAATTTTTCAGTCACTTAGCCAGTCAATTGCCTGCTAAGAGGTGGCAAGGACCACAAGCACACACAGACTCTCACACACACCCACGCACACCCATGATTCTTGGCCAGAGTTGAAAGTAAACGGATAAGTGTGAGTTTGAGCAACGTGGCAACGTTTCAATTATGCAAATTTTGGTGAACCTGGCTGATTAGAAAATCCACAAAAATTTACCCCTTGAAGGCATCAAGTTAAGTCACAAGCAATGCATTGAACCTAATAATGCCAGGTGACAAGCCTGCAGTAACCAAGGGAGGGCCCCTAGGCGTCTATATCAATATATACCTAACCAAACAAGACGATTTGGGTGGTCTGTGTAGACGAATATGGTTGAATGGATGGATGCGAGTAGTGAAGTTTTGGCAAACCACCAATTAGACGTTGGAAATTAATTGGCAAATGGTTTGGCCCGCGGCCTGACTGTTTGTATATTCACTTAAAACCCGTACTGAATCTTAAAGTTAAGAAAACTTTTTTTCGGTTTTAAATTTACTACACTTTGGCATATTATTTTTAGGCTTTTAAGTGACATATTGCGAAGAGAAAAAGTTTTTTGCAGTTTCTCTAGTAAGAAGGGGGATTGCGGAGAGGAGACGCAAAAAGTCATTTGTCATTAAAATATTTTACTATAAATTTTGTTATGAACAAAGTGGAAGTGGAAGTACATAAGTGGTAGTTAAAAAAAAGTCACTGTAAAGATAGTTTGTTAAATGCTCTGATTTTATATTTTAATTAGATTTCAAATTAAGAATAAGTAAGCGACAGTAAAAGTGTAGGGCTTTCAAATCAAGTATAGATATTTATCTTTTATTTTTATTTAGTTTTCATTTATTTTATTTATTCTGGTTAATTCAAGTGAAACCATTATTCTATATACCCTATTAACGAAGCCTTCTTTCCTCTTCAGGTAAAAATTTGTTTGTTTTTTCTTTTGGTCCACATCAAAAGGTTAACTTTAGCACTCTACAATTTTTAACCCAAACCCTAAAAAAGTTTTGGGCCGTAACCGTAAAACTATAAGTCTACAATCCAGCAAAACAAAGTGCAACGAGATTTGGCTTATAAATCTTAACGCCATTTTTGGTTTAGTCAGCCGTTGCAGTTTTGATACGCTTATTAAAGGAATAAAGAGGCTGCGGAAGCGGAAAAGGGGGGGTCAAAACCTCCATTGTCCTGCTGGCCTTACGCCTTACTCCTGTTTTTTTGTTTTTCTTTGTTTCTTTTGGTGACTTGAACTTTTTCTATTGAGTTAATGCAGTTGGCAAGTGCAACCAAGTGTTGACTGTACATTTTGAATTTCGACATAAAAAGTTTTCAGCATGCAAGCAAAAGAAGAGTTAGAACCAGGGGCACAAAACAACGTTTAAAGACAATATTTTTGGCCAGTTGGTTGGATGGAGAAAAGAATAAGGTTAGGAATCAAATTATTTGAGTGTGCAAAAATGATTTGGAACAAATTGATCAGTTCAATCCAAACGGATTACAGAAAATATTTTTATTTATATTCAATGTATAAAGCAAATCAATCAAAAATGTTGTCATTTGAATATAAAAAAAATCCTCTTGCAAGTTAAGTGCCGCATTAAGAAAGGTAATTTCATTATTAATTAGTCAATATCTTTTGAAAATGTTGAGTGTTTTAAGTAATTACAAATTTTGTAACTTATTCCCTCAAATCTATCATAGAAGTCTCTTATTTAAATTTCCTAATTTCAGTATAATAAAATTGTTTATATGAAAATATTTTGCTATTAAAAGTAAATCAAAATTAGCTATATATCTATATACATAGTGAACCAAAATTAATTTATATATATATATATTTTTCTGTATATATATATATATAGATGTACATATATATATATAGTATATATATTTACATTTAGATGGATATGCCATTGAGAAATATATTAACGATATTTACCGTTACTGCTGGTTCATTTTTCGCTTTGGGTGCCTACTATCAACATTATGATGTTATGAGAAATATCAAACGCCTGGAGCAGAGAAATCCTCATGCTTATTTCATACGTCGAAAACTCTACGCATTGGTAGTCATTGGAAAAGCTAATATTCAATAATTCATACATACATTGTTGTTTATTAATTCAATTTTCATTTTCCATTTTCCATTTGCAGTTGAAGTTGTTTAGTGCCGATGCTAATATGGAGGATAAAGATGAAGATGGCGAAGAGGAAAAACATAAATTTGGCGGTATTATGAAATATGGTTTTCCCAGTATGAACGATATTACTCTGAATGAAACTTATGACTTTGTCACCTCTTTTGATCGTCGAAATTCGGCCATACAATGGATGTGCGAGCGGGTCGACGCATCGTCTGACACCGTTAGTCCAACTCCAAATATGGGTTCGGATCCATTAGATATGTTACCAGCTAATTATTGTGGTCAATCGGAGGCATCCCGTGTTTTTTTTATGTCGAACATTAAGCCGTTCATTAATCGGGGTGTCAATTTAAGTATATGGCATCGTTTGTTGCTTCATGTGAAAGATGTGAGCCGGCGTCATGGTACAACTTATGTCTATACCGGTTCAATTTATTTACCCAGCGAATTAAAGGCAAACAGTTGGTACGTGCAGTTTCAGCCGGAGGATAATACAATGGTTGCCGTTCCCACACATTTTTTTAAGATCATTATCATTGATCCCAGAAATGAAGATGAAATCTCTCCATATGCTGAGGCATATGTTCTACCCAATAAACCGATGAGCGATAATGTCACATTGAAATCTTTGTTAACCGATGTACGTGAAATTGAAAATGCAACTGGTTTAAGATTTTTTGAAGGATTAGATCGCCACTTTGTTGACAATCAGTCGGCCATGGAACTACCTCAAACATCTGGACAGCTAGTAGAGATTTAGTTTTTTAAAATAGTCCAAAAATGTAATGAAAAATCTTCAATAAAAACAGAATATTCATATTTCTTGTGGGTATTTTGGAAATAAAATTTATTTTTATTTAGGCCAGTCGGTAATGATACTTTGGGGGCTTTTCACATTGTCTTTGGTTAAGGAATTGGATATTAACTGGACACAAAGTGTGTATATTCCTAATCGGTATCAATAGCCATCTGGAAATAGCCAAGTCCCTCTGTTCGTCTTTCTACCTGTTCGTCTGTCTGTCTGTTTCTTTGCTGCTTTTAGACCTTAATTTTTCAACTTTAAGAATAAAACACGCTAAATGAGATCCTTATTAAGACAAGCAGTGGAAGAGTAAGAATTGATCGGATCGGGCAACTATAAGTTGTAGAAAAACAGGAAAGAATAAATAAAAAGGCAGCAATTTAATTCAGCCTCGCTCGCGGGAAAATAAATTATCTTTTGTAATTTTTGTTCCTTTAAATTTTATTTTATAATTTAAAATTTACAGAAGCTTAAGAATCATCAGACCGATATAATAGGTAAAGTAAATAATTTGAACTACGTCGAAGCAATTACTTTTTTTCACAAAATTTGTACTTACCGAAGTTTTAGGGAAAAAAGTAATCATTATATCAACTCTAAACAAATCAAAATCTTGCATTCTGAAAGCAAATAATATAATTTTAATCGCTTAAGATGAAGTTAATATTAGGTTTCCTTCATATGCTAAACATTTTATGGATTGTAAGAGCTATAGTAATACCAGAAGAGGGACCTTTGGATAAGCTATTTGAAAGCGACGAAGATTTTCCCGATGCACAGGGTTATGATTTCTAATTATAACTTGGATCATAACACCGTATCCGTAGCAGTCAAAGTATCAAGTGGGTATATAAATTCAGTATTAAGCAAAATATGATATTATTATTATATATATTTCTCATTGCATTGAACCTATGGATCATGGCATCAGCTATAGTTATACCTAGCTATAAGAGTACCTCAGATTATGATTTTGATGAGGATACGGAATATGAAGATATTCCAGCCTATGATTCTTATCTGCGATACAAATAAGGTATTTTCCATTTCTTTTTATTGTATTGTATTGTATAGAGGGATTTCTAATATTTAACTTTTTATCTTTTAGAAATTTCCACACTATTTTCCTGGTGCGCTCTGTTTGTTACACCATTCGAAAATATTAACAAGAAAATCTTAATTAAAACAAACAATGTGTTGCCAAAAAAAAAATTAAAAAAAAAATTTTTTGCTGCAACCTTGTGCAGAGGAAGTTGTTAATGCATTTTACTTGGTTTAATTAGTTGACATTTTACATTATTCATACGCCACGTGTGACCAACCAAGCGAACCAATATGTGACGCTCCTTTCTCTTTTCTTGTACTCTTGGTATCATAATTTTTACTTAATTAAAATTGTCATTGCTGTTGTGTGGGTGTTGAGTTTTAGGTTTTGCTTTGTTGTACTATTTAGTTCAAGTTTTGTGGTTAAAAGGATAAAAGTTACATAATACGAGTATGTTGATTTTTAGGGCGTAAAGGCTGTAAAAGGGCAGAATCTTTGAAATTACCTAAAAAGTAACTCGTGTGCTAAAGTATTTAATTTGAAATTACTTACAATATAATTGAGTTCATTGTATTAATTCAATTTAAATAAAAATCCATTTTATGTACCTACTATGAAAATTTTCATTTCTATTTTCCGAACTTTTGTTACAGAAGTAACTGCTATATAGTCTAATTAAATTCTTTAATTTGGTCGCCTCGAAAAATTGGAATTAATTGAAATTTTATCTTAATTAAATAAAATAATTTAATAATTCAATTAAACTCTATTTATAAAAACCTATTTTGTTTAATAATTCAATTAAACACTTATCTATTTCATGACTTTAAAATTTAATATAAGTTTAAAGTAAAAAAACAATCCTTTAACTTTTATTATAAATCTGCAATAAGATAAGATTATTTATTAAGCTAAAATTGATTACCAAAGCCTTTGGTTTTGTCAAGTCATTGCTCACGTATAGTTTAATAATTAAGTTATTATTTCAGGCTTCAATTATGTGGAAATTTCTATATCTTAAAATAAATATTAGTTGAATAAAATTTATAATAGTTTATGTTGTTACGTTGTTATTGGTTTTAACTAAATTGACAGTTTGAGAAGCATCAAAACAAATTAAAGCCAGACAAAACCACGGCATCAATACATATATACCATATAAATATGTGTGTATGTATATTCAGGTGTATATATAAACGAAAATCTCTGAAGCAAACTTGATGCAGAATGATTTACTTGTCTCGAATTGGATTTCTACTTTTCTTTTCTTTTTTTTTTCTCTCTGTTGTGGGTTTAATTTATGCATTGAAAACCTTTTCTGCAGGTGATGGAAAATCGTGGACACCCAAAAGTATGCCCTGTCCAATTGCTGATTGTGCTTAATACATATGTACATATAAAGGTCGATTTCTTGTCGGTTTTTAGTGTGTAACCCTTAAGCATTTGATTATTTAAATTTTCACGTATTCATGTTCATTTTCATGGCAAATAAATTATTTATGAACCATGTATACATGCGTGTGTGATTTGGATTTCGAGAATGCCAGAATTCTAATTAAAGCAAAATGTCTCCCCAGCTCACAAACTTAAACTGATGACCATGGGGCCTTTTGTGGCAACTTAAAACTTAAATGCCAATTTGTTGCCACATAACTAAGTTGATGGCCAAAGTGTTGAGATTGTGTAGACCGAAAAAAGAAAAAGGAAATCAAAAGGAGAAAAAAAAAAAAAAAAAAGGTTACAATGACTTACAACAATATCTTCCCTTCTACAATCCATAAAAGTTCATGTGCTCACGCACTTTAAGGTCAGCAGATATCGTTTTTCTACCCGTCCATATCTATGTCTTCAAATGCTATTTGTGCAATTTTATAGTATTTTTATGGTGCACAAGTTTTCGCATTTCGTGTATGTGTGTGTGTATGTATGTATGTACATATATTTATTTATATATGCTTTTGTATCTGTGTGCAAGTCCCGTCTTCTGTGTCCTGTGTTACCTCTGCTCAAAATTTAAATTTGATATGGAGTCGAGTGGCATGAGTTTCGGTTTCGTTGTGAGTACTCAAGTGTGTAATAGAGGACAAGACCCTTTTGAAGGTAGCCAGCAACTAAGGCGAGAGTAAAAGAAACTGTATGTATATATATATGTGTGTGTGTGTCTATGTGAGTGAGTGAGTGAGTGAGTGAGTGTGCAGATTCAGGGCAGGATATGTTGTTCTTTTAGGTTCTTGGTATTCATGATTTATTTTATTTCAATTGAAAAATCAAAATTTACTATCTAAAAACAAGTTTATTTTCATTTTACAATTCTTAAACTAAGAATTTTGATATCCGCTGTATTTAATTCTGTGACAATAAAAATTTATTGCCACAATTACAAATTTCAATCTAAATTTTATTTTTATAATTATTATTTAAATAGTACGTCAAAGTTTTTAATAAATAATTGTATAGTAAATTTTTATTTTTTTTTATTTAAAAATAATGACAATTTATTCAAGTTAGAAACTTTAAATGATGTTTGCAATATTTGAGTGCCATCCCTGGTTAGCCAAAAACATCTTCCCATTTTTTGGCCTAGAATATCTAGGCACATTCAACTATATCTATATACATGTCAGTTAACTTGTGTGCCATTTTCTCATCTTACTCTACAGTTTCTATATATTTTTTTCGGCCCTTTCTAAGTTTTGCGGTGTGATTTTATGTGCAAACTTAAATTATACAATTTGAGGGCCATGAATACATTTTTCGTATGTCGTCGTGTCGTTGTCGTCATCGTCTTCTTGGATTTTGGTTTGCTGAAAGGGACAATGAGTTGCTAAATGCTTTGAATATTCTTCTGGCCATTGCCCTGCACTGCATGCATAATATACGAATATGTAGCCATCTGAGATACGGATACGGATCCTTATCCTTCGAGTGTGGCCGCACACAAATACGCACACACTCACAGATTTTGGCAACAATGGAAGGCCATGTGTTGACAGCTAAAGACCTTGTGTGGCTGTGTATGTGCGTCTCTGTGTGATGTGGCTCCTTCTTTTTCTTTGTTTTGTTTTGGCCCCAAAATAGACGAATGACTTGGCCAACAAATTGTTTTCAGCCTGTCACTGGTAGACCGAATGATTTTGCTTTTTAAACTGAATTTCAACCAAAACTAAATAAAACTGATATTCAACATTTCATAATATTTAAATAAAATTTACCAATAAATATATGCATATATACATATATTTGTTCTAATATAACAATATTTATAGTTTATTATCAAGAAAAAGTTGGAGTTTCCATTTAGAAACTAAGTATCTCCAAGCCAAATCCAGATCGTTTTGAATTTTTGTATTACCTACAATACAATAGTATTAGATTTTTAAGCTAGTTTTTCAATTATTTCTTTCAGCTACAAAAACTATATATATGTATATATAAATAAAACCGCAAGTTATTCATAAAGATTAATATTATTATTATTACAATTTAAATGATTGGTTCCCGCCCCACTAGTTTTTCGTATGAAGATTTTATGTCATACATACATATGTATGTATGTAAAACCTAGACATCCAATTGGTTCATGTCATTGTTTCACTTATCTAAATTGAAGTAATGGAATGGGCATGTAGGCCTTCTGATGCAATTATAATATTAAAATAAATTGTTAAATTGAAAATTAAATTGGATTTTTAGATGGCGACAAATGTGCGTCACTCTTGTGCGTAGTAACCATAATCGAATGTATAATCCATATTGTTACCTTTTTATGGAAATTGTGCACTTAATAAATATGCAATTTAATGATTTGGATGGCTTATTTTTGTTGTACAGCATATTCTTAATGTTGTAGTTGTTGGTGTTGGAGTTGCTGGTCTTAATGCCTTTTAAGCACATAACAAAGTACGCACTTTGTTAACATTAAAAAGCCAACAATAAAGCGAATGGCAGCTGTTGCCCTTTCTGCCCACAAAATGGATGTGGATGTTTTGCTTTTTTTTCCTTTGGCTTTCCGTTTTTGTTGTTGTTGCCGTGCTGTTAACTGGGCTTATAACTTTTCTCTCTGTCTCTCTTGCATATGTAGGTATATGTCTGTGCAGTTTAAATGGTTTAAAGCTGAAAACAAAAGCATACTCGTGTAGCGAATGGCGGACGACAAAATGCGGAAGCTGCAAAAACCAGTGTGAGAATGTGAGCCTTTAATTCAATTACCTAGAATAGAATCAGTGTGTGTGCGCGTGTGTCAGTTGCTGTTCAACACTGTCCAATACTACCGTATTAGCGCTCGCTGGCTATGGGTAAAGTTTACACGACTGACAATATACCAATACATTTTTATCCTTATTCTGGATTTCGGTATTTGTTGTTGAATGTTAAAAGTAATTAACGAATGCTACCGAAAATTAATATAAAATTTAATTATCCTACCAAAAATTTTAATATTAATTTTGTATTTGGCAAAGCTTTAAAATAAATAAACCAGCTTTTTTATACGAGAGGGTATATTAATTTTGGTAGAAGTTTGAGGAAGGAAGCATCTCCGACTATATAAAGATTATATTGATCAGCATGAATAGCCGAGTGATATGACCATGTGTGTCCGTCGTCCGTCTGTTGGATCAACAGCTCCCGAGACCAAAGAGCTACAGAGCGAGATTTCAGCATCCCCTTTTGCTGCAGGCATTGTATATCTCGGAATCATCCCGATCGGACGACTATATCATATAGCTCCCAAGGAACGATCGGTCAGGTATCCTCAATAACTCTGTTGTTTTTTAACCGAATGCCACGAAATTTGATATTTATGAGTTTAATATGCTTCTGATACTTTAACCAAGTTTGATCAGAATCGGACGACTATATCATATACTCCGCCGATCGGTCATGAATAAGGCTTATCCTCAATAACCTGTTGTTTTTCAACCGAATGCCACGAAATTGATTTTTATGAGTTTAA
This sequence comes from Drosophila sturtevanti, assembly GCA_018150375.1. Lineage (NCBI taxonomy): Eukaryota > Metazoa > Arthropoda > Insecta > Diptera > Drosophilidae > Drosophila > Drosophila sturtevanti. The sequence goes on along the minus strand of JAECWJ010000708.1, from coordinate 469,916 downwards.
TATGCTTTTTGATACTTCAACCAAGTCTGATCAGAATCGGTTGGCTATATCATATAGCTGCTATAGGAACAATCGGTACAAAAAAATTTTGTATGAAAAATTTTTTCCTCAAGCTCAAAATATTGAATTGTAAATTTGGTATGTTTAATTTACAATAATGCTTCGGTGAATTATATAGAGAAAATCTGCAAGGGTATACGAACTTCGGCACGGCCGAAGTTAGTCCATCTTTCTAGTTTGATCTTTATTTTACAGCAACATCTTAGAGATTTATTGAAACTTTAAAATCTACCATTGTTAAGATTTTGTAGTTATTGCCTCGTTGATCGCCTCTAATTTAGTGAAGCTACAACTTAGCTTCAATCCAGATTTTTATTAAATCAATATAACACAATGTTCTTAAAAGGATTCGATTTGATAAATAAAAGGCTTTAAAAATTTGCTCTGTAAATTCCAAAGAAGCGTTATTTTTACAATGATTGCCCAAACCTTTTTAAAGCTAACACGATTAAATTTAATATTTTTAAAAAGAACTGCTGTAACACTTTCATAAAGACAACGTAAACCATTAAATTTTATTACAATCAAGGTGGAAACTATATCATCACAATTTCATCACATAAACCCACAAGAGACGACCATCGTCCTAGACTAGAATAGAATCCATTAGTCGTTGTCGTCTATGGTTATTGTAACTTGTCTAGAGATCCTGCAGTTTCCACATAGTTGGTTTTTTTTTATTTGCTGGCGCATTTGAACAAATTAAAAGCGATGGCTGTCTGGGAAAGTCAAGTCCTACTCCTGGTTTCATCATCATCATCATGCATTTGGAGCTGTGGTAAACTCATAGTAGCGGTATCAACAATAGTAACAACATTTATGAAAACTATAAAAAAAAGAAACGATAAAAAAATCGTTGAGAGGAAAAGGCAAACAAAAATACATTAAAAACAAATACGAGAAACGGAGTGCAAGATGTTTATAAAAAGACAGAGTGAGGCACGTTCCAGATCTTGGTCCAGACACAGGTCCATGTAGTAACAAACTAACAAACAAGCAAAGGAACAAGGAAAAGAAACATGAGCAGGACGCACCCTGACATGGATCCCTGGGCGAATAAAAGGGGAGAGAAAAAACAACAAATCGCAAATTGAAAAAAGCAGATAAGTAGCCAGAGGAACCAAGGAGGCCAAAGAGAATGGCAAATACAGGAAAAAACAAAAGCAAAAAAAAAAAAAGAAATCCGTGAATCAGAGTTGCTGTTCGTGCCTGGGCAATTGCACTTCAACTCTGTCCCGGTATCCCGTTGTTCCCTTTTCTTCTATTTTTCTCTCAATTTCTCTGTAACGTTGTTAACCCTGGAAGTTATGCATTCTTAATTTAATCGCTGAAATTGACTCGCCAGCATGGGCTCCCTACAAACGGGTCTTAACGGCATTTCATCCTCGAGCTCCTGCTGCTACTCATAGTCAATGTAAAACTTTCCTGCAGAGATTAGGCATATATCATGCGATTATATTGCATAGTTTGCATTTATCCAATGACTTGGAAATATTTGCTTCGTAGAGAAGAAAGATGAACAGAAGGAGGTAAAGTTGATGGTGTGGATGGAAAGGCATGCAAATAGTTGCAGACATCGCGAAAAGAATTTCTTCTTCTTTTAGGATTTTTTTTGTTGGACCACCATCTGGTGCCCAGTTGAAGAGTAAAACCTAATAAATGGTTTATGCTGAAGTTCAGGAAATTGAAAAGAAGGCAAAATTTAGTTGAGGTTCAGGCTCTAGAATTTGCGATACTATATTGAAACTAATTAAAGAATTTCTGAAACCGAGTGCCATCATACATTGTTTTGTGTAATTTGTTTTTCCATAATCGAAATTATCATTATAAGTTAATGGTAAATCATGTTTCCCATTTATATATGTAAATCTGATTGGACGATGGAAAATATGTAAATTTCCTTTTCAGACGATGAAGCGGCAGATTATGCATATGCAGGAACTAAGAAGGATCAGAAGAAGGTCTTGATTTGAGAAAAAGAAATATGGGGCTTTTAAAGCTACTTTTAGTACTTTTATACCAATGCATAAACTATAAATTAGGCTGTAATAATAGATATAGCTCAAATCAAAATACTGAATGTAGTATGAACGATCAGAGAAAACTTCATATCAACTTAAAAAATTGAACTTAAATAAAACATTTCTACATTTTTGGGTAATTTCAATTTTCTCCTTTACCTCAGTGATTGGTATTTGTATGGCTTCTGTCTTTGAGGAAAGGAAAACTGCATTAATCATTCTGACTCCTGCTGCAGTTTTCTTTTCTTTTTTTTTTGCTGATGAAATTCATTTACTTGTATATATGAAGTGCCTTCCGTTCACTCTGTTCGAGCTCTCCTCTGTTCTGTTCTTTTTTAGCCTGCAGCTTTCATCAAATTAATGGAATTTCATATTTGCTTAGCTTCTCAAAAATAAATTTGTTTATTCAGCTAAAATGTTATCGAGCTCACGTTGTGCTCTTGATGTAGTTAGTTTTGGATATATGTACATTCGTTTCTATTTTTTTTTTATTTTTGGCTTGATTTTATTTTTAACACAATTACTTGCCAGACTTTTGAACAAAACGAACAATTTTTGCAAATCGCCCACGGCGCCCATGGAACAAAAGCAAAATTTAGAAAAAAAAATGTATAAAAAAAAAAAGGAAATTGCTGACTCATAACTGCTTTAGCCATTGGCCTAAACAAGTTGGTTAGCAAAATTGTTTTTATTGAATTAAACCAATTTGGTATGCATGCTTCACTCCACTCCATTCCACATCAGGATTAAGTAGTTCCGACCCCCACCCGGCATAGAGAACCCTTTAAGCTACAGCTTAAATTCCAAACACGTATGCTCGTCTGGTTGAACATTCTAAATGCTTTTCAATCCAAATTCATACAACACAATCAGATTTCCCAGGTCAGGGATCAGGCCCGTGGGGATGAGGGAATGCAGATTGTTGTCGCTGTCAACAACTGACTATTTGTTGGATAGCTGGAGGGTTTGGAGGGATGGATGGTTGAAGGGATGGAGGGTTAGTGGTGACAGGCTTGCCCTGGGGTTAGTTAAGCTAATTTTCATGATGATCAAACCAGCAAACTAACTAAAGCCGCTTGACCAAGTCAAGTGGTCTATGTCCATTTCTAACAAGGAACCCCATTCGCCCAATTAAACCAAACCAAAGACCGGAAAACACTTGACCAGCTGTGGGCTGCAGTGACTTTAGATCTAGAGAGGAGCACGTGATGAGAACTGATTTGCTTGTGATTTCTTGAAAAAAGGATTCTAAAACAATTTAGAAAAAATATTTCACTGATTTCAAAAAGAAAAACCTTTTCATAATCAGCAAGAAATTGGCGTAAACATGTTTTCACGTATAGTAAAATTACATAAATATTTTATTCCAATGTAATTTTAATTTCTTTACTCACAATTCACTTTATTCAAAAATAAATGGAAAATATACCATCTCTAGTCCTTGGCATTTGGTATTCAAAATTGCAATAAAGGAGGCAATTGAATGATAACAGAAGCTACACAAGCTGCAACGTTAAACTAAATTGGCCAACGAGCGGCCAAATGGTTGCGTGCTTGTTTCCACACTTCCAGTTGCACCTCATGCTCATCGACAACCTCCTCCTCCTCGTTCTCTTCCTTCTGGTATTTTTGCTAGCAAATTGAAATGAAAAGCGCGCCGCGGTTTTCTGGCTTTGTTCGACATTTTGGGCGACGGCGACGGGATATTTCCTCCCTCTTGCAGGGTCCCCCCCCAGGAATGCAAAGCGACGCAATGGAATACATACTACGCAAAGCTCTGCTGTTTGCATTCTGATAAAAATATGGCCAAAACATTACAAACAAACCATTATCCTATAGCCAATGTTCTCGAAGACAAATTCAACTAACAATATAAGTTTAGCTGAAAAAAAGAGGCAGATGATTGGATTAAAGTTTCCATGAAAAAAGAGGACATTTTTAGAAGAACTAGAGGAAGTTGAGGGAGGACAACGAATTGATTTTAAATATCTATAATTTAATTTAGTCTGTTATGTATTCGCTTTAAAGAAATAATCATCAAATATCAAACCATATCTAAAGATGCTATAAAGATATAAAAAATAATAACATAATAGACTAGATAGAAATGGTGAAATTCTGGAGAATTTATTTTACCAGAACATTTAGATTTTGTCTAGAATTGGTTTCTGCAGTCAACCATGGAATCCATTCATATCGTTAAATGCAAAATGCAGCTAAGTTTAAAGCGCCGCAAAACTATTGCCAACGTTTTTAGGGGGGGAACAGAGATGAGATGACTGCCGAAGGCCAGGATATACGCAGACGTTTCCGTTGCTTTAGTCTGTCACTTTTCAACTCCTTTCAACTACCTGTCTGCCATTTAATCCATATCTTAAAGCGATGGAAAGTTTAATGCGCCATTGCGCAATTTATGATTATTTCATGCCCATTTTAATTTGCCCAGTCAGACAGTCAGTAATTCAGGTACTTTAAAATAGTTTTGTGGATATGGGTGGAAATGCGGGATAACACTCATTAATTCCACGCACGTTTTTAATGAGAGAGGAAAGAGGAAGGTAGACAGAAAGTTACAGATACAAGGCAGCCGCTAATAAAACAAAAATGGAAAACATATAAATCAGTGTCCTTGGCACGTGTCGCTAGCGACGAAGTCGAAGGCAGTTCCCCAGGTGCTGAGGAAACCCCTGGGTCAACCTGAATGGTATCAGCCGTTCGTTCCTTTCATTCTTCTTTCCACTGTTTGTGCACTGTCACGTTGTAAATCTCGTGAGAGCAAACACAAACGAAAGAATCTGCAGAAGACAACGCGACAGACGGTCAGGACTGAGACGCGTGTTTACCCATATACCAATCTGATTTCCATTCCCAAAAGCAAGGACCAAAATATCAAAAAGGGATAAAGTAAACCGATGGACGTATAAATTAAAATACTTTAACTTAATGAATTAACCAGATGCGACCCACAAGAAAAGTCAAAGAGATTTATTCAAAACGAGCAAAAGAAAAGAAATCTTAGTAAACTGTAACCGAAATAATAGGTAAGTTAAGAAAATCTTAACTGAAATCAAAATTGGTAAAAACTTCCAAATAAGCTTACAGTTTGTCATTAGGAAGTTATAATACTTATTTCATTAAGGCCTACATACATATGTATTTAGTTGCACATTTGAGATTTTTGTTAGGTAAACAAATAACTTTATTATTAATTATTGAATTACTAAATTTTTAAAATATTTGTAAACCATAATTATAAAATTTAAATTGGCTTGGAAAAGTATGTTAATAACAATTGTCTTTCTTAAAATATTTGTTCATTATTTGCTTAAACTTACCATATACATACATATGTACATACGTATGTACAATCAACATACATATGTACATATATACATACATAAATGAAAAGACGAGGTAGCTACACAGTGTTTGGTCACTCTAAGATCAGACGAGAGGCAACAGTGTGGCAGCGCAGTAACAAGAGAGAGAGAGACGTGTGGCAGCACAGCAAAAACAGATCAGCATTGAGATTTTGTATTATTCTATCCCAATTTTCTATGTTAACTTTAACTTAATAACTATATAAACAAAGTTAACTCCGCATATATATAAATAAATAAGTATAAATAAAATGTTGGTTTTTATTCTATCAACTTTTCGAAACCATCTTGAGGATGGCGCCTTAACTTTTAGTAGGAATGAAAAAATTATAAAATTATTCAAATAAATAAATGTTAAAATTTGTTTAAATGTGATTGTTCAGCAGTTATAATAAAATTGTATTATTGTTGCAGAAATATCAATAACAAGCGCAAAAAAGCAATATTATTAAAATGTCAAATACATTTTTTACATCATTTTTAAACAGTTATTTTTACACGGCCTCTAAGAAGAGTATATTTATTATGATTGAAAGTTTGCGGTGCATAACAAATTTCCAATTTTATAAAGTACTTAATAAAGTGAAGTTCTGATTGGAGACCCATTGGATGGATGTAAAAATTATTCAGAATTCTTTGCTCAGCAGGAAATGAAAGTAAATCTATGTTCTAAGTTTTTGTATACTTAAAAATTATCACCTTTTTCTAGTATGAAAACAAAAAAAAAATTTTTGTTTAACAGGTTTGGGTTTTTTTCCAAATGTTTATATATATATAAGTTTAATTCTATAATACGAATTATTTAGAGTATAGAATCTTCAATATAGGGGAAATTATGTTGGCTTTTTGGATTTGTTGTTGTTGCTAAAATTGAAATTTAATTCATTTGCATTTAAAGCGAATGATCTGCGGGGACTGAGGACACAGATGAATATTATTAATACGACCCGTAAGCCCCATAAATGCTCATAATGCCTTGTAGCTGCTGTCTCTCTGTTGTTGTTGTTGTTGTTGTTTTTGCATTTTTTATGGTTATGGCCTTTATTGTAATGACCATTAAAATTGGCATTGTTATGGCCCATGTTGCCTGCCATGCGTTTGACCTACAAATTGAACGAGACAGAGAGATACAAAAAGCAAGAGCGAGAGGGAAAAAGAAAAAATAGGGGGAAAAAAACAGAAGCCGAACTGGTAAACCAGAAGCAGCTGCAATGTCAGTTTAATAATTACAGCACACACGCACATGCACACACACATACAACCTCATAGACTACTGCACTTGCATCTGGTAGAAGATTTTAAAACGCAGTCAAAATTGGGGGAAAAAGCATTGCATACTTGCTGGGGTTGAAACCTGACAGACATTTGCACGTCGTCAGGCGTCGACGCATTAATATAAATGAGACTTTTGCCTTAAAGCTGCTTGGCAATGTTCTTGTTATTACAATTCCTGTTACTGTGGAAAACAGGAGAACAATTTTCACGTTTCACTCACTCACATCATGGAAAATTACACGCAAATTACAATGCATAAGGAAAAATAAATTTCTTTCCAGTTGTTCATTTTTTCAACTCACATCGTTAAAGTATTTTATTTTTGCAACCATTTGTTTTTTTTTTCATTTTGGCTGACCTTATTGTGCTGTCGAAATCTTCTGTGCCTGTTTAATTATAATGTAAAAAGTCCAGTCAATCGAATTTATTGAGAATCCATTGCCAGTCTGGCTTGTGTTGTTTTTTCTTACTTGCTTTTTAATGCTATTTAAATTGAACTTTTGTCTGTGGCTTATTGACAGTTGGAAAATGCATTAAACCGTTAAACAAGGTGTAATATGGCACAAAGACCTGCCACTGACCACAACATCAGACAGAATCAGGTAAAAGGAGAATGCCAGAAAATCAGATTTAACTAGTACTCCATTTCAAAAGCGATTGAAAGAGAAGCAAAACAAAGAGTAAAGGAATGAAATACAATTCACTTAAATATATATATATATATATTTTTTGTTAAACATTGTTGAAATCTTTAGCCTTTTTTCTAATACATAGAAAGATGAAAAATAGATTTTATTTGAACTGAGAGTTTTATCAAAACGTTCCAAATGGCGTTGAGTCTAAAATGTTCGTTTTAAATATTATACATATATCGTTTTTTTGTGCACCAGAGGCTGACAATCTTAAGATCTGAAACATTTTATTGAATAAAAGTTAAATTTAAAAATGAAGACATGTGAATCCTAACTTTTTCAGCTTCTTTTAGAAAAAGAAAGTAATTCACCATTATCTTGTGTGGTTCTAACGTAGTCAAGTTGCCTTTAATAATGGATCTGAAGATTGAAAGAACGAGTTTTCTATCGAAATTTTCAACGTTTTTCTAATTTAGTTGACATTTAGAGAAATGAATACAAATGTTTTGGTTTCGTCTTAATTGCTAAAATTGCCAATATCAACGAAATATCCCGAAACTTAAAGGCTGCGTGAAGTCAATCAATTATATGTATATATGTACACTTTTATTTCCGACATTTATTGTCTGAATTCAACGGAATACTCATTGGCCCAAAATGTATTCTATCCTAATTCGGTTTTTCTATTTTGCTGGGGCGGAAGTGGGCACGGCAAGCTTGAAATATGTATACTTGATTCGTTTACACACTAGATGGATGTTCAAACCAACTTACGTTAAGATCTTGGTGTTTATGCGGACGGACGGACAATCGACTCGGGTCTTTATGCTGATCAAGATTGTATATAATTTAGTTTACACAAAAACAAAAAAATTGTCTACTCGGCAAGAGATCTAAGCTCAGCACCTGCAACAAGTTTTTGCTCTATAAGGCTTTACTGAAGCCTGTATGGACCTATGGCATTCGACTCTGGGGTACGGCGTCCGTTTCAAATATAGAAATATTACTAAGGTTTCAAAACAAATTTCTCCGTCTACTGATTGGCGCTCATCTCTATGTGCAGAACTCTGTCTTCCACCGAGACCTAGCTGTTCCATCAGTTAAGAGTGAGATCCGGAAGTACGGCACTCGGCACTGATCCCTCAACCTGCTGGACAATAGTATGCACACATGACGTCTTAAAAGATGTCACACACACTGTCCTACAGTTTAGACCAGAGCTAAAAAAAACTCAACTTCATCCCTATCGATGATGCAGCTGCCATAGCTTTCAGATTTAACCTTCTCTTTTAGATGTGAATATGGATTGTATCCTTTATGATCTCTACAACTTACTGTACTCCTCTTATGCTATGTACCCCCTTTAGATAATTTGCTTATTATCTCCCTAGGATAGATTGCAAAGAAATGCCCAAGAGAGAAAAAAGCTTATTTTCCAGACATTTTTTTCTATTACGAGTATTCTAAATTCTGTTTATATTCCTGCTGATGAATTCCCAATTATTAAAAATGATATTTATTTTCATATGTATGTTTATTGTTATTAATAAAAAGAAATTGAAAACTTTCAGCTATTGAGTGTCATCAGTTTCTATGTATGTTAATTTAAAAACTTTCTTCATGTTATTTTGATTTACACAAGATTAAAGTTTTCACATATCGGTTAGTCGATATTCCTTGTCGTCTTATTCTGTTTCACTTGCCACATGCCACAAGCACCACAAGCACCACAACCATCGTCGTAACCGTTAACCCAATAAACCACTTTTAGAGGCAACATCAGCGTTCAGCCGATGAAGGGCAGGCGATTGTTGCCTCTGGCTTCAGTTTCACACCGTCAACAAGTGACACACAGGCACACACAGACACACACACACACACACACACATGTATACAGACTCGCAAATGTTCTGGCATCATGTCAAAGTTGAGTTGGCAGCATGCCACAAAAATTTACTTCAACAAGGAAAAAATTGCGAAAATTGCAATGTGCGAGAACAACAACAACAACAACAAGAGCAACAATAACGGTAGAAGTGATCATTTGCTCTATACTGTCTTTTACACTATCCCGCCGTAAAGTAGACTATGAATTTTTATGGAAAATGTTCTGTTATTTTTTTAATTTCCCTGTTCAAATGACAGATACGACAAAACAGACAAAACAGGCAGGCAGGCAGGCAAGCAGGGAGGCAGTCAGTCAGGATGTTGACGGGGTACCACCTTTGTGACCCGCACAGCAAAATGACAGCCACGCCCCCTTGGATATTTATGGTAAAAATTTTAAAATTAATGATGTGTGACGTGAAATTGTCGTCCGCCAAGAAAAAATATGGCAAATTAAATTTCCCTGGCTAGAAACAAAAGCAACGAAAGAAATGAAAATAATAAAGGTTAAATACACTTACAAAAATTAGTACATGGAATTTCTAAGAATTCTGAAAATTAATTTTCGTTAAAAATTCTATTTTTGCATAAATTTTTCTCAGTTTACCACATAAATTCAATTCGTTGGGCATGAAATTGGATTTTCCTTTGTTCCAGTAATCATTTTCGTACAAGATTTTATAGCAAAATTAACACAAAAAAAATTTTAGAAATTAATTTTGAAAAAAATGTATAATAACCCAAAATCCGATGGGACCAAAGACGATCGTTGCTGTAGTCTACCAATTATAATACGTCAAAACGATGCCAAATTTATAGTGTGCGATAAAAATCTTCAAGATTTGGACAAATGTCATAGATGCATTTCGGCAATTTGCCAGAATCCGATAAAGATTTATTCAAATGCACGAAATAGTTTGGCATGTGAATTGATGTTACCATTCCCTGAGGACTGTATACTTTCTACACCAAATGGAACAGGATGCAGAGGAGAGCTTGAATCAAATTCTCAGCGGGAAGTTAGAAAAACGATTCTAATTCCGGACGATCATATTGTGGATTGCCTAGCACCAAAATGTAAGCCGGAGAAGGTAAAAAGTTCAGAGTACTTATGTTGCGATAATCCCGCGTGTCCGGATAACATGAAATCTTTCAAGCCGAAACCAGATTTAAAACCAAAAGTGATAAAAGCCATCAAAAAGTCAGTACTAAAAGAAACGAATAGATATAGGCGAATGCATCGTGGGCGACCTTTAAAATTGGATGAGAAATTGTCAGCATATGCTCAGGAATGGGCCGAAGTGGGTGACTCTAGATAGAAAAAACTTATATAATAATACATTAAACAATTTCATAATTTTCTTTAGCATTTGGCCTCTGAGGATCTGCTTGAGACTCGTCCCGATCCAATATATGGTGAGAATATAATCTCTGCCCGTAAACCTCTATTCCGTGTAGAACGTTTGATGAAATTGTGGTATCAGGAAAAGTATAACTATGATTACCGACGACCCGGCTTTAATATTTATTCTGGACATTTTACCCAAATGGTTTGGTTGGAATCCAAACTCCTAGGAGTTGGAGTAGCTTCTAAGTAGATTGGGATTGTAGTTGGGAATTATTTATTTTGAATTTCAATGCCTTTCTTTTTGTTTTTTTTTAGTGATTATCGTATATGGATTGTGTGTAATTACGATCCAGCTGGAAATATAAAAGGACTCTTCGAAGAGAATGTTATACCACGTAAAATGTTTTTATCAGATTCAGAAATGGAAATGGATACAATTAAAAAAGCACATAAATCGAAATCTACTCTTAAGCAAGATGATCCTACTGAGAGGGATAAGTTACAAAAGATTACGAAGGAAATTTTAAATGAGAAATTTAAAAGTAAACCGATAACCGAATAAAATTATGTTTAAATAGATTTATATATATATATATATATATCCGAATAAATACTACATTATTTCTGGATCTCATTTTATTTTATTTTGTGTGATGGTTAGTTAATCAGATAGTTTTCTTGGTACATTATCTCTGAATTGTCCCAATACATTGCCAGGAGGATTATAATTGCAAACCACCCAAGTTCTATCAGCTCTATTAAAAGAATATATATATATATTGTAATGTCTGTTAATTTTGAAATTTTGAAATTAACATTTTACTTACCTCCTAGCCACACCTGAACCCATTTCCCTTACCGCTTTCCAAATTAACTGTGTAAAATGACCGGATGTTGGGGTAAAGTCGGCCTTATCAAAATTGTAACTGTGAATTTCACGATACCACATTTCCACGGGCAAATCTCCGGTAACATCCATGCCACCGGACAGAAAAATATTCTCACCATACTTAGGATTTGGACGATGTTCCATAGCATTTTTATCCCGTAGATGCTGCAAATATATATATATATATACGTATATATGTTAGATATTTAAGGCCAACAGCAAAGATATCGAGTTAATACGAACATTAGCCCAATCTTGAGCCATCTTATTGAGATCCTTGTTAATTGTTAAAGCTGGACAACCATGCATGGCCCGAAATTTATTGGTAGTCACAAATACCTCATTAAGGAAACGATCATTATTTTCCTTAGTATCCTGACCACGAGGACCAGGTGTACGCTCATGCGTTTTTGGTATTGGTGGCGGCTTCCTAGACATCGGTTTGAAAACGGTATTTCAGGGATGGAATAAAGGAAGTAGCAAAAGTAGCCCAGACCAGGTCCAGAAATCCAGATTGTGTGATTATAAAATCAAAAATAATTTTACATTACCCCTCCCTCTCTCACTCTCTCTTTGACATCTCTACAAAATGTAAAAAAATGCTCAAGTTTGATAAATGAAAATAATCAAGTGAATGTTAGATAGAAGAAAACATTAAATCTGTAATCCCATAATGTAGACCATCTTCAGGAGATAATCTTACTGAAATGATAAATGCCCTTAGAGTGAGTTGTCTCCATTTCCCTCTTTTGTTCCCTTAACGCCAGTTTAATCTCTGCCTAAAGCAATGACATCAATGCCCGTTCATTTGCATTTGCACAACTGATTAAAGATTCACACTTTACCCTCCCAATCCACACACGCTCACAAGCACGAATACCCTGATGCACACACACACAAGTATAAATTATTTAATCTGCCAAATGTTTCGCCATCAAAATTTACACAGCGATAAGCAAAGCGGCTCTAATGGCTACAGCCCACAATTTCTCTTCCTCTCTCTAACTCCGCCTCTCCTTCCTCCTTAAGACTTATCTGTTGTCCTTTAGCAGACTTCCTCTTCCATATGAACTCTCTCAGATAAGTTCAATTGGCAATTAATGCCAAACATCTGGGTCTATGCCAGAGATACGTTAACTCATTAATAACCAGGCCAATGGCAATGGTTAAAAAGGAAGAAAAAAAAAACCGTTCATACATCACTCATACGTCATGTTGGTTAATCCATTCATCAAGAGCGTAAAGGATATTCAGAGGCCTGGCCTCTGACAGGTCTTCACTTTGAGGTTGTTAACTGTCTAATCTATGGAAGATGTTGAGCATTTTCAAAGCTTCCACCCCAACCCCTTACTTTCCCCTTCCCCCTTTTCCACCCTTTCCACCGGTTTTGTGGTATCAATCACAATGTTAATCTCAGATTATGTCAGAGATTGTAGTTTGGGTGTGTGTCTTTTCAACAATAAAGGGGTAAAATCGATAGATATAAACTTTATTATTAACTCAAATGTTTAAGCAAATATTTAAATTACGCTATACCAACACGTCATTGCAATCGGATACATTTGGGTTAAACTAATTCAATCTATTACCAATTTAAAATGTGTTTATTATCAAATGTTTATTTCTAATTACAAAATTACAGAGTGGTAATGCAATTACATAGTTTAATTATTGAAAAAAGTTTTTTTCAAAATCCATATGAACTCATGCTTAACTAGCTGTTTAAAGTTCTTCTAATTAAAAATAAATTAGTAGAGAAATATTAAAAAACAGTAACAAAAAAAAAAAAAGGTTCATTAATCAATTTTTTGTGGATTTGAACAATGAAAAATAATAAACAGATAAATAGATATTACATAGATATTTTTATTATATAGATATAGGTGTATAATTAATACTTCTTGAGAGCAAGAAAAGTTAAACACAAAAATATATTAAATTCTTAACTATTCTTGATTTCGCATTTTTCTTTAGATTTAATACTTATAAAAAACTTTATTGCTTCATTCAATTATAATTACATATGGAGAAAAATCTTTGTTGTACTTTTTATTTAATGAAAAACAATAATTTGTATACTATGGAAGTTACTCATATAAGAAAAACTATTTCTTTTAAGTAAACTTTTTTTTGGGATCACATGTTGTATAACTAATACAAATTAGGTAACATTATAAAACGTATATATATATAAAATTGAAGATAATATTCGTTAAGTAATTTATTGTTTGCTAGGGTATACAAAGTTCGTCATGTTCCATCGATCTTCGTTTAGTTTTTGCTAGGTTTAATGAATTCATCTCACCTCAGATGTGCATTACGGGATGTCCATTGTGTTTAACGTTTCCATTACGTTGCTTCAAATATATGATGCACAATCACATATACATTGTACATATTGAAAGACACACACACACACTCACTTGCACACATACAATATGCAATTATCCTTTTATACCAATTCCATGGACTTAATGGGGTTTTGCAAAAGTGGCCACAGTCAAAGCGTTAAACCAGAGTGCACACACGTTACTTTTTCTGTCGATTTAATTAATTTCGCAAATTCGGTTTCGTTTATTTATGTATTGTATGGTCTCACCTACACATGCACGGCTATATAAATGTGAGTAGTATATACAATATATATATATATATATATCTGTGTTTATATATACATATATGCATATCGCCCCAACAATTCGAATTTCGAATCCTGCCAGTTTTAATGACAACCACAGCATCTGTTGCCGGATACGCTCGATTGCACACTCTGGGATTCAGTATTCGAAAATTCACATTGAAATTGGCATTAAAAATGAGCAACAATTAAAGGCACAAAAAATATAAAAGGGGAAAATATTGTATACATACATATAATGAAATTTTTATCATGCATTTTGTTAGTGCTAAATGCATTTACGTTAAGAATAAAATTAACATGAAAATAATCACAAAATGTATCAATAAATTTAAATAAAAATTCGAAATATTTCTGGAAATAGTTTATTTTTCAAATATTGTAATCAAGATTTTGAGTACAGAACATTTACTTCTTTTATTACTTTCATCCGCAACAACAACAACTATTTTTAAGTTTCTGGTTAAGATATATCCTGCATGATATCTTCTTTGTGTCACGGGGTTATTCAGAGGATCTTTAAAGAGCTTGAAAGATTATCCGTTTTCATGATTATGTTGGATATATTTTGGACTATATATTGTTTGGCGCAAATTTAACTTTGGTATAATATTAAATACTTTTTAGGTGGTCTTCATTTCCAGGTGTAAAAAGTTTTTAGTCCAATGATAGAAAATAGCTGAATATCTGTATTCGTTTCTGAATCGTTTTGAAAAGTTGATCAACATCAAATTTGATACTTTTGGAAATTGATATTCACTTCATGGGACAAAATTTCATTTTCCTTTCAGGTGTCATTCAAGGATTACCCATGTCCGTAGTCACATCATATGTAAAATGTCAGTAACTGGAGAATTTTAACAAGGACAATGCTAAACTAACTTTCTTAATGAAATTTAAATTAATTCTTCCCATAAGGAAAATGATCAATGAGAGTGGTGTAAGTACATTTTAATTCCGATTCTGTGAAATTTCTTTATTTTAATTTTTTAAGCATACTTTAAGCTTGGAAAATAGTTTTTTCAAACAGCAGAGATGGACATGAATCTTTTTGTTCATTTTTTTCCCCTGCTCTCTTCTTCAATTTGGAAATTCTCTTAAAAGCAATTTGTAAATTCATTTTCTCATATTTCTTCGTATGTGTAGACAAAAAGCTTTTAAAATGCACGTACGCACTTTTCACAATCACTTTTGAAGTGCTTGATGGCTGAGAACGCGAGAACTTTTCGACCAAGTTTATTGCATCAGAGCTCAAAGCCAATAAAAATGGGGCCAGCAGACAGGAACTCAGTCAGCCAGTCAGGCAGCCAGCCATTTAGCCCGAAGGGCTACGATCTCCATCAGAAGCTGCCGCTGAGCTAACCCGCTCAATTGAATAGACAAAGAGGGGCACTCAGAAACTCCGACAACCCATTCCGCCATATATCCAGCAAATACATACATACATACTCCTAACCACATACACACACACACACACACTTCTTTCCTCTGCTAAAGTGAGCGAGAGGAGAGAGCACTTTTCACAGGCGAACAGAAATCGACAGGCAGAACATGAAAGACCATTCTCATTGCCGAGAGATTGGGTATGGGTTAGAGGCCATGTCGATGGCAGGTGCCACAGTTGGTAATCCACTTTTTTTTTCCACGTTCTCGGCTGCATATTCGTTTGAGCCGCAACCATTTTAGCTTTGGCTTTTATGGCCAAAATGTCAGGGAAAGCGAGGCAGAAAGCCTTGTTGCCAAAAAATATAGTTGCCTAAGAGCAAATGCAATATCCATATAACACAAAACCAAAAAAAAAAAAAAAAAAAATGCAAATAGAGGAGCGGGCAAACTATAAATGTGCAGATATTTTTGTACTCTTAAATGATTAGACGTAAGGGAGGTCTTTTTGGACAGTTTTTTTTTTTTTTTAATGTAAAACAACTGACAAAACTGGCAGAAAACAAATTTTTAGTCTAGTTAAGCTGGGTACTGCGTTTGGCAATGTTTGGAATGTTTATTAAAATGTTCTATTTGCATATACATATATATTGATACATAGTGAATGCATATATATATAAAAGCTGAACAAAATGTTATTCTCTTAGCTTAAGATTAAGTTTTGTTTAGACGATTAACACCTTAAGCTTATCTACACAAAATCGAATTGGCCAATTAAGAATGTATATTAAGTATATTGATAACAATTGGACAGATCGTGAAAAGATTTTGATCAAATGTATAAAATGAACAGTGAACAGATTGATAATATTTTAAACTCTATTGGTCTGAGTCGATTTATTTGTGTTACAAAGTCTATGTTAAAATAAAGTTACCTATTTGTAAGGGTATGTAAAACTGGTTTCCAAATTGTACCAGTCACATACGAATAAATTCGAGTATGTCGGTTTTGCTGTTATTGTACAGTTTAGTTGGTTGCGATAGTCAAAAAATAAACAACCTTCAACTATTTTTTTGGCCAGAATTTTTTCCCCTCTTCATTTTTTTCAAAATTGTTTTTTTTTTTTTCGTGATTCTTGCCATAAACCGATTTGGTACGAAATTTTATGTCGCTTAGGTGGAAAAATTTCCATTTGACTGCATTTTGGTTCGGAGGGGATCAAGGAATTGTAGGTACTGGTGAGGGGTAACTGTAGAGATTTGCTATTGCATTTTACCGTTAATTGACATTTGCATCACAGAGATGGCAAAGATGTTGAAAGCGAAATGCAAAAGAGCGAATAAGCATTAACAACAAGCAAACTAATTGAATTTCTAGAAAGCGGAAAAGCTTTTCATTTACAGTTATTTTTGTCCTAGTACGATTTTACAGTAACTCAATTTGTAGGTTAATAGTAAAAAAAATTGAAAAAAAACGTACAAATAATAACGATTTTAAGAGTATAGATAAATTATCAATTGAATAAATGCAAAATTTAAATAGTACATTTGCAAAATTTTCCCATCAAATGTGCATAATTCAATTTTTCCAATCGAATAAATCTCAGCACGATTCACTTTTCGCATACGTTAAATAAATGACTAGAGCCGTAAGCGGCCAGAGACCAACCACGCCCCGCCACCAACAAACCCCACCACACGAGCCAACATCACAATGAAAAAAATTTTTTTTTTTTTTTTTTTATTTAATTAATTTCTTTTTTTTTTTTTTTTTTTTTTTTTTCTTTTTTTTTTTTTTTTTTTTTTTTTTTTTTTTTTTTTTTTTTTTTTTTTTTTTTTTTTTTTTTTTTTTTTTTTTTTATTTTTTTTTTTTTTTTTTTTTTTTTTTTTTTTTTTTTTTTTTTTTTTTTTTTTTTTTTTTTTTTTTTTTTTTTTTTTTTTTTTTTTTTTTTTTTTTTTTTTTTTTTTTTTTTTTTTTTTTTTTTTTTTTTTTTTTTTTTTTTTTTTTTTTTTTTCTTTTTTTTTTTTTTTTTTTTTTTTTTTTTTTTAATTTTTTTTTTTTTTTTTTTTTTTTTTTTTTTTTCCCCCTTTTTTTTTTTTCTTTTTTTTTTTTTTTTTTATTTTTTTTTACCCTCTTTTCTTTTTATTTTTTTTCCTTACATATTTCTATGCGTTACAAACATTTTTTTTCCCCTTAAGAAAAAACAATTGTCCAATTGTCCCCAGTTGGTGGCGCCATAAATCATGTCAATGCAAAGCAAATGCATTGAAAGTTTCTCAATTTTTTTTCTTTCGCTTTTTTTTTTGTGGTAAGGTTTTATACCCTTGCAATTGGAATTGCACAATTGATCAGATCCCAAAAGAAACTTTTACGTATATATTTTTTTCATTAGCAAAGGAACTCTATAGTGTAAGGCTCTTAACGATGACAGTATGCAGATTTGTTATCGGAAATCTGGGTTTATTTTAAATGGAATATAGTTACTTAATCATTTTTCTATTAAATAATGTTTTAAATTTTTATAATTTATTTTATATTAACATATGCCTTATGTATATGTAAACAGAACTATCACATATATTTATTCAGAAGGCAATGACAAAATCTTTATATTGTGGCAGGATGATTGGCTTAAACTGTAACGATCATTTTAGAAAAGGCAATTTACTTGTTTACTAACACTATAACTTTACAGAATTAAAATCTTAACAGAAGTTAGCTAGTTAACATAGATTTTCAACAGAATATCTATAATAAAGAGATAAAAAGTTAAAAAAAAACATTGAACAAATAAATAAACACATATATAAAACTATCTAGTACAAATTTAAAAAACAGGGTATATACATATCAATTTCGTTAAGCTACAGCGAAGCTCCGGAATTTGTTATTTTTGACATTTTGCATTGCGTTGACAGCCCTGTATTAATCATATGCCTTGTGAAATGCATTTTTGTGTGATTCTTTTTAAATTCAAAAATGTTTCTTTAATTGCCAGGACCACCCAGAAGTAAAATTTGTTGACATTTATTAAAACAATAAACAAATTGTCACAGTATAAAAGCACCACAGAGATAGATAGAAGAGAAGGGATGGAGAAATACACAATGATAGAGAGAAATGCTTGGCAAATTATATACATATGTATGTAAATAACAACTTGAGTCTCACGTACAATATGCATAAATATTTTAATTTTTTGTTGATAGTTTTATGGAGTCGACATTTGCAGTTGAAAGCAACATAATGGAGAGAGCGGAAAGAGAGAGAGAGAGAGAGAGAGAGAGCGGGAGATGCGGAGGAAGATAGAGAGTTTCCTACATATTCTTAATCTGAAGGCTTTGCATTTTATTTATTTGGTTCAGCTGCTACTTTTGTTTGTCTCTGCAAATGATAAATGCCTGTCTCATTTTTCAATTTATTGTACAAAATAAAAATAAATTCCAACACTGAAAAATCAACTTAAGACTAAAATGAATTTGTTATATACATACATAAATATGTATACTATACTACTTACATCGAAAAATGTAAAGAAAAATGAATTTATAAGTATTTAAGTTGAAGCCACAGTCTGATTCCCAAATAAAACGGAAATATAATAACCAGAATATATGGGACAAAGGGCGACATTTGGAGTACTATAATATATGTATTAGCTGAGATATTAAAAATATATTGATATTAAAAATATTTGGGAAAGTTGGTAGTCTATAGTCATCAGTAGGGTCTTATCCCGTAATAAGAAAGAAAAGGCAATGTCCATTAACTGTCTAAAAATTAGGCCAAATCAGCTCTAACGTTGAAATTAATTCAAATAATTTGAATATTTTAGATGATAATGATTTTGATTTTAGTTATATTATTAACTGCATATATGCATTTTCTTCAACTTTCAAATTTAATCCAATTTAATTTAATTCTATCCTTTCCTTAAGCTTACTGCTTCGCATTTTAATTTCTTTTACATTCGTTTTCCTTTGGCAATTTTTCTCAAAAGAATAGTTCTTTGAATTATTTTTTTTTTTTAAATATAAGTAAAGGGAAGATATATCTAAATTCCCTCTACTTTCTTTTTCCTTTGGCAATATTTCTCAAAAGAATAATTCACAAAAGAATTTTCATTTATGAAAAGGAAAGCAAACATCACCGAACAGAAGATGCAGGTTTATCTAAGCAAGAAATTCTTGCAAACATACATATGTAAATAAATATTTTCTTATATATATGTACATATATATACAATTTTGTGCTTATATTTAGTATGCATGCTATCAACGACATATGTATGTACATATGTACATATATGGAGACATAAGGGTCTCCTTTGAAAAATAGTTTTTCTCCCCTTTTTTTCCTTCAGAGTTAAACTCTTCTTTTTTTTTTCTTTCCTCAAAGTTCGTCAACTCTTTTTTTCCCTATTTTGGCAAGCAAAATTTCGATTACCTTGTCGCCCCTTTAGCCCCTGGCTCCATCTCCTACTCCTCATTCTCATTCTATCTCCCTCTATCTCCCCTATCTTCTCCTTCTCCTTCATTTTTGCCCTTTGCTGTTTGTTTGCTGTTTACTGCTTGTTGCACTCCATTGGGATGCAATTAAATACATCGCATGAGCGGACAAATAAAAGTAACTACAAGTACGGAAGTAAAGAGGAAGACTGAAGGAAAAACATTATATACATATATATTCGTATTTGAGTTTGGTTCACTTTGTGCATGGAAAGAGAGATCCTTTGCTTGCACTTAATTAAGAATACAAAAGAAAAATGAAGAAAATAACAAATGGAAGAGCAAAGTTATCGAGTTTCATTTTCGTCATACGACAGCAACACGAAAATGTTGCCAATTTATATCTAAAGGTATATTCATTTTCAGTTGAGATAATTAGCTGTAAGTTAGATAAATCTTTGTCACAATAATAAATCCAATTGGTTTAAGGATTTCAAGGATTCTGAATCAGGCAGGCTCATCGAATCAAGCCATAAATACGTATACTTAAGATCGGAAAACGGGCATAATCATTGCATAAATTCCAATTGAAGCAGGCAAGGAGAGAGCGAGAGAGAAAGAGGGAGAGCGAGAGAGAGGGAGAGAGATGAGAAAAGGGCAAAGCAGAGGCCATGTCCTTGCCTGGGCTCAGTTGTTAGAATAACAAACAGCAAAGGATGCCAGTTGCTTGCTTTAAAATCACAGACCCTTCAAATTGCATTTTAATAGAATTTATTGCGCCGAACCAACCCAAAAGCAGGACGAATAATTGCGCGCAACTGCAACACTTGACTTTACCCCATGTTGTTTGAAGCAATAAAATGCTATTCTCAAGGAGTCACGTTGATACGCCCAGCTGAAGCAGCACAGGCCAAAAAAAATAAAAAAAAAAAAAAGAAATACGAAAAAAAAAAAAAGAAGGATACGATAACAATGCTAGAACTCTCGGCTTCGTTTTCGAGCTGTAACTTTGTTTAGCCAAGCGCATCAATTCCACCATTTCACAATTCAAAATGCGAATCCGTTGCCAGGACGAGTTGCACCAGTTCAAATTATAACTTGGCTGCTGGCCAAAATGTTTTAAATTACAATTTGCAGCAAAAAAGAAAAGAAAGAATAGATAGTTGATACGAGTATATGTATTTCTGTTTGCATCTACATATAATATATCTCCTTTCATACAGCGGGGCAGAGGCGGCGACGACCATCACTGGACTCCAAACAGGAAGCCATTTAGTTGAGCTCCCCTGCTGCCTTGGGACAGGCAAAATGGTATAAATGAAAATCAACAAGCAAATAGAAAATTGTTGTCTGTCTGCTGGCAGCAGTAGCAGCAGCAGCAGCAGCTGATAAACTTCACTTCCTCTTTTATTCCATTCATTTCTATTTCCATTTTATGTTTGCCGTTGAACGCATTGCGTATGCGTAATATTTTTCAATAATTCTAAAAATTTATACTTTCATATTATTATGACTATAAATATTATTATCATATCATTTTAATAAAGTTCCTTCTTTAAAAAATATCTCAAAATATGTTTATATCTGTGTTATTTTCCTTTTTTTTTTTTTTTTTTTTTTTTTTTAGTTTTCTACGAGGAGAAGTATTTCCCTTTTTTTTATTTTTTTTTTTTTTTTTTTTTGATTAGATTGGTTGGTTTTTTTTTTTTTTTTTTTTTTTTTTTTTCCCTTTTTGGCCGTTTTTTCTCTTTTTTTGTATCAACCGTTTTTCCCCCGAGACCATAAGAGCTACAGAGCTGAAATTTTCAGCATAGGCTCATTTTGCTGCATTGTATATCTCGGAATCATCCCGATCGGACATATCATATAGCTCCCATCGGAACGATCGGTAATAAGCTTTATCCTCAATATTTTTTTTTTTTTAATAATATATTTGAAATCGTCCCATTTTCGCAATGTTCAATGATTCATTATTATAAATTTTAATAAAATTTCAAAAGTTTTCCAAATGTTAAATTCTTAATAAACTTGTTAAAGTTTTCCAAATGTAACACTTTTTTTAATCTGATTTTGATTTTAATTGGCGTTTTACTTTCGAAATTTATTAATTAAATCGTTACTTATTCAGCGATTTTCGATGATGTAATAAAATTTAAATAAAATTTTCTTAACAATATGGTAAACATATTTTTTTCGAAGCTTAAAAAGTTTCGATTCAGTTTAACGCCACAAAAAAAAGCGTTTAAATTTAATTTATACCTTTTACAATGGGCCGAGTTAAGGGCTTAAGGATATCAATGAAATCCTCAACATCCCAAGGCTTCAATTCTGTCGAATTTTAGCCGTTGTCAAGATACTATAATTTTGATTGCTTTATAGGGACTCATCATTCAATTGGCATTAAAATCTGAAAAAGAAATTTTAAAGCTGATTTTCGAAATCGTCAATGAAACTGGTTTAGTTCTCAAATAAAGAGAACGGATATTAATTTTCTTGAAGTTTTTTAAAGTTTTTATGTAATTTTTTATTTCAAAAAACTAGCTTTGGAATTGATGCCATACTTTTTAAAATCGGCTAAAATATGGCCAAATTGAAGCGGAAGCTAATAATGCTTGTTTACGCAATGCTTGAATGGTACAATGAAAAAATTATCAAAAATCTGTTTCAAATTTTTAAATTATTGCTACCTTAATATTTTGTTAAAATATTACCAAAGTAATGGATCATCTTTATATGTAGTAATATAACTAATTGTTAACCAGATTAACTAAATACAAAATATAAGTGTCCAAAAAGCGAACTGAAGAAAACCGCAAAGAAAAAAAACGCAATCCAATTTAATTAATGTGAAAATAATTTCGCGTTAAGTAAAGAGCAACCAAAAAGAGGAACAGCTAAAAAAAGGAGCTTAAAATAGTTGAAATTCCCATTAGTGAGAGCAGGAAGAGAAAGAAGTCCAGGCACAGGGCCAAGGGATCATCATCAACCAAAATGGTCATCGTGTTGACCGCAGCATTGTGTGGTGGTCACGTCCTGACTTTTTGGCTCATGCTCCTGCCTTTTGTGGTCATAATTTAAGCAAAAAAAATAAAAAAGACAAAAAAAAAGAAAATAACAAGAAAAAGAAAAAACGAGCAACCGAATGTGAACAAAGAAAGAAGGCAAATTTTCTCTTTTTTTTTCTGCTGAAACAGCAAAGTTTTCCGATTTGCTTAATTTTTTTTTCTTCTTTGTTTGTTCTTTAAGTTCTCACTTGAGGAATATCTACGTAGGTATAGTTAGTTGCTTCATGATTTTTTGTTGTTTTTTCTTTTTTTTTTTTGACAAACATTTAAAAATTCATTAAGAGTTTTAATTAAAATTCCCACTTTACGTTGACTTATGCCACAAAAGAATCTCAAGCTAGAAAAGTGCCACGGAAATCCCTTTGTCCAAAAGGTTTACTCATTTCTTTTTTATTTTATTACTTTTTTTGGGGAAGTCATTGCCCCTTGCAGTCATAATTCAGCAAAAAAAAAAAAAAAAAAAAAGAAGGATGTCACAAAAATTCAGCAAAAAAATAAGCAGAAAAAACGAATGTTTACCATGACGACAGCTTCCATATGTGGCCTAGAGGAGGCGCCAATGCCGTGGGCACTTTACATGCATGACTACGTGTCCTTTTAATATCCTGTGTATGTACACTTCAAAACTTCCGCTGGAAAATAAATAAAATGAAAAATATACACACAGAGCACAACATATTTTTTTTTTTACATATTTCTCATTTGACTCGAAATGAACTACGGGAATTCAACTAAGTACAAAATGTACCCAAAATGGAATGGAATCGGAGAGAGAGAGAGTCACAAAAAAATGTAAATATAATGGAAAAATATATATACATACATACTTTAAGTTGCTATAACTTACGCCGATGATCCGATACCTTACTATTTGGAGTAGTCCTTAAAAGGGGGCAAGGACATTTTTTATTTAAACGTTTTTGAGTAAAACTGACAAATATTTAACTAAAAGAAAATAAAAAATTTTTTTAGGCGAATGATGTAGAAGACCGCATCATAAGCTTGTATTAGGTTTATTATTTTAAATATAAAATAATTAAATGAATTAATTCAATCTGAGAAAAGGGGTTAGAAAATAATAATAATAATAATAATAATATAAGGAAGATTGGTAATAATAATAGAATTATTTATTATCCCGTGCTAAGTCTTAAATCTTAATCTCATTAATCTTAATTTTTATTATGTTTTCCATTTCAGGTTAAGCCAATTCTTAAGTGCTAATATATATATATATATATATATATATATGGAGTTAACTTTATATAGTTATTAAATTAAAGTTAACATAGAAAATTAAGATAGAATAATACAAAATGTCAATGCTGATAATGATTTCACGTCACACTTTCCCGCCAATCTATTGCGTTCTTGCTGTGTTGCCACACTTTCTTCCTCTCGTTACTACGCTGCCACACAGCCGCCCGCCTGATCTTAGGGTGACCAAACACTGCGTAGATACCTCGTCTTTACATATATATAAAGTTTACTTATTACATCTATTTATTTTTATAGTACTCTGTTTTAAATTTTCAATTTAAAATAGTTTGGATTTCACTTTTAATTCATTGGCTCATTTGTCTAAAGTTCTTTAAATTTTAATTTAACGTGGGCCATTTTTACGGGGGCAAAAAACCAAAGGGAATAGCTTTATTCGATTGATGTTGACCAACAGGATAATGCGCAGGTGTTTGCAGGATATAAATTCAAATTTTTTTTACAAAACCTGTTCTCCACCAAATTGCAACAACAGAAAAAGTAAAATTAAAAAAATTGTTGCTGCTTGTGAAATTTGCGAGAGCCATTTGCCTGGGATATTCTACAGGACAATTCGCCACCCAAATTAAGCATTTGTCCTGTTGCCATTTGCTTTTCACTTCATCTGCACGTTGTGTTCGTCTGTGTGTGTGTGTGTGTATGTTTGGACATGTCCTTCATACATACATAGTTGTATGAATATTCGTGTTCCAGTTGCTCGTTTATTTGCTCGCATTACAATTGCCAAAGGACCAAAAGGACCTCACTCCTGTATAATATGTGTACACGTACGCAATTTGTCTGAACACCTACCAAGTCACTGTATGTGTGTGTGTGTGTGCCTGTGTGTATTTGGGATGGAGAGGGAGAGGAAGAGAGATAGCAACAGTGTTAGTTTGTCCTATTACACAAACAAATTAATTTCAACCAGACACTCAAAATGTTTAGAACATTTGCCAATGTTTGTAATTGAATATTGTTGAACTGTGGGGGGGTGGTGAGGGGGTGGCAGAGGGTTAGCTAGTATGTAGTAATACAAGTGGGTTATAATTTAACATTGAGCAGGAATAGGTCACATTATGCAAAACTAATTCTAATTTTAGTATTTAGATATTATCAACGGAATTGCAAACTAATCAGGCCAGAATGTGACAAGAATTATTATAATTTTTGAATTTCATATGAAAATCGATTAAATCAATTGCCCTTTTCAGTTAAGTATGCATATATAGTATAAATTGGATATTTCAAAATCAATGTCGGAAAAACATGAAAATATAAAAATTATATTAATGTTTATTTTATAAAATAAAAACAATCATTTCGAATATTGTCACATAAATACAAACATAATGGATTCATTATAAACATTTTGTATATATTTATAGAACAATGTTTTTTAATAATAATAAAATTACATACTTTTAAATTTTAAAACTATTTTTAATTCTTATTTGATTACTTGATATCTTAACTCCTCGGTAATACAAATTTCCAAGTGTTACTAACTCAATTTTTAATGCTTACATGTCTATGAATTTCAAATAAATCCCAAAAGAAATTTTTAATTATGTATTCATCTCCCTTTATCCATATATTAAAATTAGAACTTCTTTTTAAATGTATTACATTTAACTAAGCAAACTTCTGCCACGCCGAAGTTCGTATACCCTTATAGATAGTCTCTATGTAATCTACCTGAACCAAGATTTAGCATATTGTAAACGAATTCTATTACAACACATCAGACATACTTCTATACTTATTAAATTAGTTTTAAATTTTGTGTCCCTAGCTTGAGAAACAAAAAATGTTCTAAACAAAAAATATTTTTGAACTCATTGTTCCTATGGTAGCTATATGATATAGTCAATCGGTTTTGATGAAACTAAGTATTATTAAACTCACATACAAATGAGTTATTGAGGTTAAACCTTATGAGCGATCGTTCTTCTCGGAGTTAGTGCTGTAAAACTATCGATGGCACTATCGATACATCGAATTTTTATATTTTTGAGTCGCTATCGATAGTTTTTGTTTACTATCGATAGCTGTAATATCATCCATCGCATGAATTTTTCCGCATATGCACCATAATGAAAGTAAAATAAAATACGTTATTAGGAAATTTTGGTAAATTCCTTCTTTATCCACGGAGTCAGAGCGATTGTTCAGCAAAGATGGACAGATTATAACGGAACGCCTTAAAGCTAAGCTTGTGGACATGCTCCTTTTTCTTTATCACAATTCTTGGATCTTGGCAGATGACTGAAAGCCATACATTACATTTTAAATTAATACAAACTTAGGATCTCATGATCTAATTATATTAAACAAAATGATTATTAAAATCTTTATTTTTATTGTTCAATATGCATTTATTTAGTTTGTTTTTGAAGTTGGAAATATTTTCGACAGTGCTATCGAATACTATTGAATATTCGTTGTAAAACCGTCGGAACTATAGGAGTTATATGATATAGTCGCAAGATTAGGATGATTTCGAGATATACAATGCCAGCAGCAAAAAGAAGTCTATGATAAAAATTTCATCGCTCTTTCTTCTCTCGGAGGAGAAGCTCTTGATCCAGTCAAACAAACAGAGCTAGATCGACTTGTCTATTCATGCTAATCAAGAATATATGTACATATGTATACACCTTTTACAGTCGGAGATGCTTCCTTATGTGCGTTGCAAACTTCTGACTGACTTCTGAATTAATATAACCTCTGAAAGTGCATATAAATTTCTCTTTTAACCTATAGTATAGACGATCATTTCAAATAGCTAAAGAAACTACCATATCAACATATCCTTGTAAACAAACAATTAGTGAAAATAATAAATAAACTAATAAATTTTCAGTTTTCACTCAATTTTAGCTAAAGGCTTTTCAAGGTTTTTCCAAGTTTCTAAAATGAAAATGAATAATGCAATGATATTTGCTCTAAGGCATAAGCTTTGTTCTTTGCTTTTTTTTTTTTGGTGCTTTTCATATCGCTATTTGAGATTCCTCTTCCTCTTTTCGCTTCACCCTTTCAAAGTGCCAATGTCCTGTGGTGCATGCATATAGAGTGGAACCTACATGCCAGTTGGTTCTCTGGGTCCAGCCATGACCCGAATCAATTTCTATTGTTCAAATGCAATATTAATCAACAACAATAGAGGGGCAAAGATAGTGCTAGAGAGAGAGAGAGAGAGACAGACAGAGAGTGGAAGGAAGAGAGAAGAATGCATAACAATGTGCCAGTGAAACCCAACACTTTTTTTTTCTATCATTTTCCCTGTACACGATGTTGTCCTGTCAGTGCAACAAACATATCCAGGAGTATTTTTCATTAGTGGAATTTACGTTAATTACAACCAACGGACGGAAGAGGGAGGAGTCTATGGACTGAGGTCCTATCGTGTCCATAAAGTGTCCATTTCAATTTTGGGGCCGTAATACAAAGAATAAAAAGTCGACATGGAATGGAAATAGGAAAAGGATGGAGGATGCAGGATAGAGACGATGACGATGAATCCTGGGTTCGGGTTCTGATGTGATGCAGCTGTTGTTGGATTTCGATTTCGTTTTCGCTTTTGTTTGGTGCTTGGTTCGATTTTCTGCCATTTCTGACCTATAAATCATCTAATGGCCATCTACCGACTACTTCATCCTTCTCATCCATATCCTGGTCATGCTTTAGCTTGTTACATATATACATACATACATACATACATACATACATGTGTCAATATTTGTGCGAAATGCGGTCGCAGTCTCACCGACACAAACATTCTCCTCTATCAGACATAGTAGGTACATATACAGTTTATATGAAGGATTTTCCTTCTTTTTTTTTAAAAAGTGATGAGGGAAGGGATTTTCGTTTTGTCGAATCTCTATTTGTTTAATGTTTGTGTGTGTGTGTGTGTGTGTGTGTTGGTAGAAAAGACAACCTTTTAGTTGTTTAAATTTAAGAGTATGAACAAAAGAATCAAATGCATTCGTTGGAAATTTTCAACAATTTCCTTTGTTTCTTGGTTTTAGCTTACATATATTTTTTCTTGGATTTATCATTTCGTTGTCTTTCTACTTAATTTCCGTTTTCTTCATCATTTTCATTCTGCCTCTTCATTTTTGCCACAGTTGACCGTATCGAAAATTCTGAGATGGACATCTGTTTTGCAGTTCATTTGTTATGGAATTGAATTCATTTTGTTCCTATTGGTCCATATGTTGAAGTTGCATGTGGCATGCCGCATGAAAAATGAAATGGAATCAAATGCAGTCGACTGAGAAATTGGCAAAAGAGTTAAAAGTTGAAGTGACTTCGTTTCGTTTTTCTCATATGATTACATTTATGAAGAGGGAATGCACGGACTTTATATTTTTAGATACAATACGAGGAAAGGAACCAAAGGAACTAAGAGTTGAAAGTCCTTTGTAAAATTGCATCATTTTAAAAGAAGATTAGATCTTATAAATATTAGATCAAACTTAAATATACATGCATATTTTCTTTAATTTTCCCACCTTTATTTATGTCACCTTACACCATTATCTTGGTCTAATGTAGAAGGTGACAATTAAAAAAGCAAATAAAAATTGTTTAAACTTTAAAGTGAAAGCCACACAACATCATCAGAATGAAAAAGGGAAAAACTGGTAAGAAAAAGTTTCGCAAAAAAGGCAAAAGGAGAAAAATCTAAAAACATTTTAACCGCAGGCTGCGGCAAGTCCCAAAATAGCCATAAATTTTAACGTTTTTAACAAGAAACAGACGGCAAATGGAAGAAATGAATGTAAAAGAAAAGCGAAAAGAAACGTACAAAAACAAAAAAAAAAAAAAAAAAACACCGAGCAGGAAATAAAAAAAACTGAAAAGGAATGGGAAAAAGACCCAAGTAACGCCTGAGGAATTGGGCTTAATTTACTTTTGTCCTCCCTTTCGTCTTGTGTCTATCTCTATCTCTTTTATTTGCCAACTCCTCCTTTCTATTT
Source organism: Drosophila sturtevanti (assembly GCA_018150375.1). Classification (NCBI taxonomy): domain Eukaryota; kingdom Metazoa; phylum Arthropoda; class Insecta; order Diptera; family Drosophilidae; genus Drosophila; species Drosophila sturtevanti. Next base: position 440,644 of record JAECWJ010000708.1, on the reverse strand, counting down.
CTATGCCACGCCTTCCTCCCTCTCTCTTCGAGACTAATGACACTTTAAAAATTCATTTAATTTGCTCATAAAAAATAAAAATGCATAAAAACTTAAGTTGAATGTAATTAATTTGCAGTAGCAAGCAAAAATGTTGAAAATTTATATATGTTCGGTTTAATGGAAAACAATTGGACGGACATGAGAGGACCGGATACAAAAATGTTTGGAAAATATATTGTTTTTAATATGCGAAAATGCTTGTTATGGCCAATGATGGTGGGTAGGTGGGTGGTGGGTGGTGGGTGGTGGTTGGTGGGTGCTGGGGTTGTGGGATTGTCCTGGGCTTAGGGTAAGATTGGGGTGTTTGTACGAATGGAGGATGTTGTTGCAACTCATATTGCTAAAGCGCGAACATTAAGTGGCAACATTGCATGACGCTGTTGTCTTTGGGGAGATAACGTGGCATGGTTATCAAGGCTGACGGGCAGCTTAAAGTGAGATGGAAGTTAATGCAGCTACATAAAAACAGGAAGTGAAATTGTTTCTCTTTCTGGTATTATGAACAACAAATACTCTTTTTAATGATATGTCCGATAATAATAAGCACAATCCTTAGATTATTTTCGTAAGAAAATTTATGAAAATTTCGAAGTTTGTTGCTGAATTGTTAACTAAATTGTTTAATTGTTAAGAATTCTGCTAGTTGATGTAGTTTTTCTTGATCATTAACTATTCTGTTTGTTTGTATGATCTTAATTCGATCGTTTTTGACCTTTCACTTTACTTTTTTCATTAATTTTAAAGCAATATTTTTTAAAATCTGTGAATTTAGTCACAACTATAGAAGCTCATAAATAGAATAGAATGAAAGATGAATAATATAGAAGTATTCTTTTATACATATAATTTTGTATTCTTCATAATGTGGTTTTCTTCTCAGTCATATTAAATAATAAGCCATAATCAAATTTGGTTAGATCCATGTTTTTTTTAAAAAAAAATTCTCACTTAATGGTCATCAAATGGAATAGCAATTAAATATTTTTTAGCAGCAATGTGTCTATTTTATAGGGTATTGTTAGGGTAACCATTGCTCAGCATCATTATTATTATCCTGGCCACGCACGTATTCACGACACAGACACGCAAACACACACATACCGCATACACATACACACACACACACACGTATATACTCATTCTAAAAACTAAACAGAGAGTAAGACGAGGACTGTCGACAGAGGAGCGGCAGGCATTAAGCACGTCGGCAACATAAATATTTTAATTTTGCTAAAAATTTGTGCTGAAAAGTCGCTTTTTTGCATTAGCAAGTGCGAGGCATACTTACAGGCGGAAACTCACACACACACACTCACACACATATGAACACAAACTAAACAAAATGGCGTCGACGAAAGGATGCGCAACGTGGTTGGTACTGTTATTGTTGCTCTGGCATGGCGATGCTTGTAATGATAAACGCTGTTAGTGTTTTACTTTAATAGGCAAAATTATGTGCATTCGTACACACAGACGCATACACACACACACACACGCACACACAGGCACACATTTACTATAAAGAGGGAACCTACACAAAAGACTTTGACTCAAACACGGCTCAAAGGCATAAATTATTGCGGTTAACTAGCCTGCCTAGTTGGAGCCGGAAAAACGCAGCAGCAGTTGGAGCTAAGACCCGCAACCGGTGCCTGGGCCAAATTAAAATAGTGCCTGGTCTCCACTCACTCACTCCAACTTCCTCTCTTTCTGTTTCCCTTTTCCTCTCTCTCTCTCTCTCTCTCTCTCTCTCTCTCTCTCTCTCTCTCCGGCCTACATGCTAATATTGTTGTTGCCTTTGTTGTTGACATAATAAGGCAAATAAAATGAAAGTGTGGGTAATATAAATTTGCATTTTTCCCCCACTCTTCTTTGTCTCTTTATTCGTATTGTTTCCATTTATCTCTCTTTCTCTCAAAATTTTGATAATGAGCCAACTTAAATGGAAAAGTTTTTTAAGATTTATATAGAGAGTTTTCCTTCATCTAATTCAAAAAAAAAAAAAAAAAAAAAGTGAATTTTAATTATATTAAGTATTTTTTGATAAATGTGCATAGTTTCGAGTAGCTTTAATTATTAAATTAATAGAAAATTATTAATAAATCAAAAAGTGTCTTAAACATGGAAATGGACTTGATGATACCCTTTGTCTAGTGCGAAATTAACTCTAAACTCATCAAATTATACTAGTTATACTTATGATTTAATTTTGGTTGAACTTAATTTAATATCTTAATATTTATATACCCTTTTAATCAAGTGATGCAAATATTTAGTTATTAATTGAATGCGTAAGCCAATTCATTAACCAAAATCAATAACTTTTCATTAATATTCATAATATACGAACAATTACATACCTTTCATTAATACCATGATTCAAGTTTTGGTCAAGGGTCACTTCAAAGTGCTTTTAACCCGGATGAAAATTATTATATTGCGGTTTATTTGTGTGCAATTTAATTGCAATTAAATGCCGGGCAAAAACATTGTAAATATTTACAGCAAAATTTACAAATTTCAAATGTTAATTGAACATTTTGGTAATGCCCCAAAGGCAACAATTTGCAAACGGGTTTGTTCGCAATATTTGTTTACAAATACATACAAATTTTTATATATATATATTTATATACATATACATATGTAACAACTAGTAGGTCCTTTCAGTCATCAAGTCAGTTAGAAATGGTCGCTTAGGACACTTTAACTTTTATTAAGTATTTAAAAAATTTTCTGGCAAATATGTGACCAGATAAATGTATGTATAATTGACTCAATTAAAATTTTTGTCCAAGACCAAGTTTACCATTATGGCGTATACTTAATATGATAAATGGTCAACAATGCGTCGCCAACTGTTTGTCCCAGTTTTAAAATTTTTGTCGCTAATTTACATTAAAATTTCTGTTTTCCTTTTTGCAGCTTTTGCCTCCGAAACTATTTTCTAATGAGTTGTGGGGGGTTATTATAAATATAAATATAATTTAATGTTCCTAATTTATGTTCTCTTTTTTTTTATTTCTTTATTAATGAATGGTAAAGTTTAACAATTTAAATGACTGAAAACAACCGAGATAGTTGTAAATACCACTTTTTAGGTTAATTTATTCTTGTTTTTAAATGATTTCAATCTGGGAACAGTCTGACAACGTTGCTATTAGAGCTGATTATAAACTAATGATTTGAATGGAAGAATTTTGAAATTTTGGAGTAGTTGTTGTCATAGAAAAACAGAGAGTAGTTAAATTGCTGTCACATCGAATAAGTTATCAACTTGGGCCTTATTAAGGAACAAATTCAAAATGGATTCTCATATTTGTATATTTTATATCACCTTTATTTATAAGTTTGTATTATTTCGATATAAATTTAATTTACCCAGAATAAGAGTTGATAAAAACTACGTTTATTTCTTCGATTAAGTAATATACATACACAAGTAATTTTTTTATGCCCTTGCAGAAGGTATAATGAAATTGGTCAGATTTTTGTAACGCATAAAAAGAAATCGTTTCCGACCCCATAAAGTATATATATTCTTGATCAGCATCAATACCCGAGTCGATATGACCATGTCCGTCTGTCTGTTTTTTCGTACAGAATCGAACTTAAATTTTGAGCTACATGAAGAAAAGTCATGTCATTCTGTTCACTGATCATTTATCTAAATCAAGTTTAAAAATTTTTGGGACCGGCATGGAAAACTAGGAAAGATTAGTGTACATACATATACCGAAGTAGCGAAGTTGGGATATTTAAGTTTGGTGGTGTAGTAGTTAGAGGTCAGTCATAAAAATAAAACGGGAGCGGGTTGAATCCCGGCCGTAGCGAACTTGAATTTCCCTATATTGCATTTTTTTGCTCCAAATTTCTTTAAATTTTATATTTCCAATGTTCAAAAAATTGTTAGGCCGATATGACGGCGAAAGTAATTAATTATTCTGCAAGGGTATACAAACTTCGCTTCGGCCGAAGTTAGCTTCTTTGATATTTTCTACTATTATGACTCTTTGTTTTGATGATCACTTTTTAATTTGTCTTGCTCCATTGTTATCAACTTTATGTTAAATCTTAACATTCGATAAAATTTCAGTTCTGTTAAATGGTAGTGTTAGTTAACAAGTAAATAGGCTTTTTCTTGAATGCTCGTTGTTGTTTAAAACAAGCGTCCTCCAACAAAAGCAATTGAATAATGTCGTTTTTTCTTTGTTTTTCCTAAGCTCTAAGTTCATTGACATAAACATTAAAAGATCATTGGTTCTCTCATCATATTCGACTACCATACGTTTAGTAGTTTGAAGAAAATGTTGTCGGAACATTTTTAATTTAATCATTTATTTACTTTGACAGAATACTATGTGGGTGAAGGTAGGAGTTGTTTGTGTCTGATAGCAATTTCATCATGAATATTAAAGTTCAAGTTGTCTGCAAGTTTTCACCAATTTTTTTTATCGTACATACAAACATAAATAACTTACGTGACTAAAATAAATCAGCAAGTTATCCATCCATATGTGAAAAGTTGTCAAGTTGAGGAGTTTAAAACTTACAAATTTATGGCAAACTTTTGAAATTGCAAAAACAACAACAAAGCACAACTAAAATTACAACATATTTAAACTTCACTTTTGGAGTTTACCAATTTTTAATCCTCTTAAACAAGCAATAACCCACTTGCAACCATTAGTATTAGTATTTTGCATTACAAATTTAATACAATGCAATAAATTTTATAATATCAAGTCAAGGTGTCGGGTCTGAAATACCCTTAATTAATTAATTGCACTAACAATTACGTTTGATTATAACCCTGGTCATAAAACATTTTTTACAAAGAACAAAATACCAAATTGAATGGATATCACGCTGTAATCTAACTGAACGGTTATCAAGGTTTCTATATAAGGAATTTAAACGATCCCAAATAAATTCTATCTGTCGGATGGGCATAGTTAAGGTCTCCTGTTTGCTGCAAAGCTCTAATACCGATGCAAATAAATTAAAGTAATGTGCTAAATTAAATAATGCCTTTAAAACCATTTGACTAATTTTGTTGTAATTATTCTGTTGCTTTTTAATGACAATTTGGCATTTAAATGGCTTGTTTCTAAAAACTTTATAATCGTATTCATGTGTAAATTATGTGTTGAACATTTTAAAGCCAAATTGAAAGTGCTCGAAAGTGAAATTAAATCAATTTGATTTTTTGCCAAAACAACTTATTCAAATGCACAAGTTGTCTAGTTTGAAATGGATTGACAAATGTTTAGATTTAATGTATATATATGTATATTAAATATATACAATCATACAAATATGTACACAAATGTATGTACATTGCACATATATACAATTTGTGTACAAAGCAGACCAGGGCAAAGAAAAATTGGAAGGATGGGCTAAAGTCAAAGTTCGTATACCCTTCCTTTGACACATACCAGAACTATTAAAAAGTAGGTACATAATACGAGTAAAATCTTTATTTAATGTGACTTAGATAGATATAGCATATAGTCGACCGAATCTGTTGAAACTCAACCGATATGTTTAATTGAGTTCCCCCCTCCCCCATCGCTTAAATAATAATGTTGGTTAGATCATTTGATATACAGCAAATTATATTCTAATTAATTAATTAATTTATTATTCTTTCTTTGTTTTTTTTGTTCCTCAATCTAGGGATCTGCTTTAATCATTTACAACAGATCGGAAACATATCTTAATCGGTTATCCAGAAAAGTATGCTACACTTTATTTGTCCCATTATCTATACGTATCGGAAATTAATTTCTCTTTAAAACATATTTTCACCACTGTGAGTAAAGGCTGCATACCCTTTTACCCACTGAAGAAACATAGTGTGAATAAAAAAAAAAATAAAAATGGAAATGGATGAATTTCACTTGAGCAGGAGCAGGAATAGCTCTTGCAATGTCTAGTCTGGATACGGCTTGAATACTGAGTCTGTTTGGGGTTGAAGCCTTTAACATCCGACGATGATAATGAGAAAGAGGCTTGTCTGCCAATCTGCACACTTGAAGTCAAGTGTTTTGTGTGAGTGAGTGATATGTTTGAGGGATGTCAATAAACTTGCAAGTCAACTGCCGCAAAATTTCTAAGATAAAAAGCGAATGATTGAGAAAAAGTAGAATAAATTGAAATAGAAAAATAGCAAATAGAAAAATAAAACCAAAGTTGCATTATAATAACATTATTTGTTTTTTCAATAACCACTTATTTCTAATCCTTTCATGTATTTCTTTTAACTTTTGAATATTAAAAATGTTAACAGGAAATGAAGTGTATTCTTTTTAATCTTTTTCTTCTGGTTTAGGTTTTGTTAAATTTTTTTTGTTCATGAAATTATAAAAAGTATTCAAAATTCTTCACAAACTTAAATTTACCCCAAAATTCCTTATTCATTTTTGTCAGTATGTATATTTTTCCCACCAACAAAGGCCCTTTGGCAAAATCAAATGAAAACAAAAGAAAAAATCGTATAAAAAATATTTTGTAGCAACAGTGCGTATACTTTATATTTTCTGGGTCTGTTTATGGTTGTTACTTTTTTGTTTTTACTCTGCTTGTGTGCCCTCGGGTACTTGGTGTCTGCTTTTTTGGGGTGTGGCAGGTCAACCAATATACATATTTACGATTCAAGCGTAATAAATGAACCGAAAAGTGGTGCCAAATTTAAATGCAAATTATAATTAAGTACGTTTTGCTTGTTAAGGAAAATGCAATTAATTATATGCAGATATTTATGTTTTTTCGTGGGGTGTTGACTGTGTAATTTAAAATTAATTTTACACTATATAAACTTGTCTTCATTCCAGTCTATCCTCTCCAGTCCCTCCCTCTCTCTCAATCTCTCGTGGTTATGCAATTGTTGTGCTACATTGCGTAGAAGCGAAACCTTGAAATGCACTTAAAATTCTTGCTCGTATTTTGACACGAATTTTTTAATTGTTTTACCATTGGATAGGTGATACGGTATCTGACGGAAACGGGGATGGGGGGGGGTCGAGTGTGTGGAAAATTGGCACATTGGTTGCATTTTGCATTCTGCAGTTTTCTAAACTAAACTAAATATCTTTTTTTTTGCCGCATTTGTTGGGGTTTGTATGTATTTCAAGCTGGTTTCATTCTGCGGCCTGGACACTTCTATGGCTGCCCCCATCCCAAGGGGCCCTTCCTGTACTCTTACCCAAAACCGACAAGCCCAAACCAAATGTGGCCCACATAGTGGCGACGACTCTTTGAGTTGTATCTTTGTTTTATGTTTTATGTCGTTTTTTTCTTTTTTAAGGGGCCTGTAGTTGAGGGGGAAAAGTGTCTAGATATTATCATTGCTTTGACCATTCTGCAAATGAATGTTGATTTATGTTTATGCTCTATCTCTCTGTTCTGGCTCTTAACTGGGTTATGAGGTTGCCAGAGGCGCCTAAATTGAATTATGGCCCATTGATAATTGCAAAAGAACGCTTTAATTATTGCTATTCATCAAATCTATAAACATACAATCATTTTTTTTTCCAATTTTTAAAACTTGTGGAGAATCAATGAGCAGTAGAAAAATTTTTAATAAAGTTGCAAAATAAAATTTTTTTCATGATCCTGTTAAAAAATTCTTCAAAATATTTAAATTTGTTATTCGCATTACTCCAATTTTTTTAAATTACTTAAAAAATTTGTTTTTTTTTCGCTTTTTAACCTGAAATCGACTACCATAAATATGTATAAATTTCATAAAAATCGTTTGGCTTAAATGTTATCTTAAAAATATAACAAATTAATTTTTCCACATTGAAGTTCCCAGTGAATATAAAACACAAATATTTTTTGGATAAATATTGAAGAAAATCTATTGGACAAATAAATGCTCCTGTAAATATTGGTAGTCTGGTATTCCAGACCGATTTACCCCATGGGCTTATACACCCATACAGATACAATCAATACGTAGCTTAAGCTACAAATATACGTATAAAATCCTTTTGTTTTTTTTTGTCTGGTTGTGTGGTACGCACATTTATTTCTTTGTTTTTGCCGGCAAAAAGGAATCAACAGAAACAAAAATCTCGCCAAAATTTTGTTTGCATATATAAGATAAACAAACCGGTAAAAAAAGATTCACACTCACACACACACACACATTTACATACTTGCACTCATTTAATAAGCTTAATGTGAGGGGTAATTTATGAGAGTTCTCCCAGTTTAACGCAAACTCACCAAATTTCCCTTCAAAGAGAGTCGAAATGGGTAATTTTATACCTTATAGGTTATTAGAAAATTAACGGAATAAATATCAATATCAATTTAATTTAGATATAAGATATTTAGATGAAAAATGGTTACAAAAAATTTGAATTATTAAATGAATAAATTTTTATAATGCAAAACATTGAAACTGATCCTTTTTAATAGATTAGAATGTAGAAAATTTACGAATTGATGATTTAGAGAAGAATTTTTAAGAATTTGAAATTAAACAGTTTTGAACCGTTCAAAAATTGACCACTGAGAATTTGTTTTAAATAATGTAAAATAAAAGTTATGCAATCATTCTTTGTCTATAGAGTAAAAAATAAAATAAATTGTTTAGTCTTGAAATTTTCATTAGTCTTACAACATTTCTGGGCTTAAGCTTAGCGTGGCAGAATAATTGGTTAAATCTGTAAGAATCATTTGAGAAAAGACCATTTATTTGTTTACTAACACTAGAACTTAACAGAATTAAGATCTTAACAGAATGTAACCTAACTAAAAGATACTAGCTACTACATTAGGTATTGTCCGATTCTTTTAAGAAAGATATTCCAGCGTTTAAAGCAATTGGCAATTAAGTAAATTTAGAGAATTAAGAATTCAAGCTTATAATTTAAAATTGAAAAGTGCTTAAAAAAATAATTGTGCCTTTGTTTTTATTAAAAACTTTTGAGAGTTCCTTAAGTTTTACAATTAGTTCATGTTAATTACAAATAATGTAAACAATTATCACCAAACTCGAGGGAAAAGCACAAATTGTTTAGCTTTCATTGATCTGTTGAACCCAAACCAACTGAAACTCATTTATTCGCCATAAATGGGTTTCATTTGAGAATCAAGAGCTCAACGGTTAAGCTGATTATTTGGTGCTTTAAGCTTTATGGCCAAGGTGTTTGACAACATCTAATGCGTATGACACCGCAATAATAGCAGAGACAACAACAGCAATAGCAACTATAACAACAATAATAACATCATCCCGTAGATATAACAATAACAATTAAGTGTAAACTGGGCTAAAAAGAAACAATAACAAGGTGTCGATGTCTTGGCATAGCTTTTGCGTTGTTCTCCCTTCTTTTGAAGTCTCATGCCACACGCCACAGTTAATGCCCTAGAGATGGCTACTTGAGACTCGGTCTGGAGAGTTCATTAAGCTTATGTAAGTTAATTAAAACGCAAACAGGCAAAATGGCAAATGATCAAAGTGCCAAAGACAGCGAATGGCAAAGGTGAAATGAGATTGAGAGCAATGTGCAGGAGAAGGGAATGAAGTGATTGGGAGTTAAGGTGGAAGGGATGTTGGTGGAACAGGCAGCATAATGGCAAATCACTTTGCACAGTAAATACGCAATACACAACACACACGGTACATACACCCACACACAAGCACACACAGACACATATCCCCATTTCATTCGCATCCGCCATTGGCAGTGCTAGTGGCACAACCACTTCCAATTTTCCCCTTATCCCCATGTTAACTGCAACATGTGTCAATTGGGTTTTTGGGTGAGAAGGTGGTGTCAGATGGCCTAGCCTCTGGTAGCCTGCTTGTGAACCTGCGGCTGTGGTTGAAGTGCTAGCATTGTAATGGACACAAGGGAACACAGTTTGCCAGAGAATGAGACACAACCGCATATACAACACCACAACACAAAACCTCATTGACTTTGCTTGCTAAATTTATTGAAGTCCATCAATTCTAAAGCTCTTTAGGATTAGTCCACCAAAATGAGTGGCGCCATCAACATGGCGAGAAATTGGCGACCAACGAAACACTGATGAAAATAAACCAAAATGTCCAACTAAACAATGAAAAATTCATTTAACATTTTTGAAATTTCTTTCATCAAAAAAAAATAAAGTACCATCTGCAATATTAGCAACATTTTTTGGTTCAGTGTAAAAAAGACAGTTGGCTTCAATTTATTACCTACCCCCCTCTCTTTGTCCCTTTCTCTGGCAATCAACATTTGAATGTCACATTGCAATTGCCCAAGCCTACTTCAAGGATAATTGAAGCTGCATCCTGCTGTTATGCCAACATCCTACCTCCCTTTCGCCAACTCCATCGAAAATGTCCCTGTTCGCTTTTAGGTGTAATTAAAAAAACAAACTATGCAAATTTACTTGGGCAAAAACTTTGTTAGTGTCCCTGGCAGTCAGCCACCTAACTCGACTACTTTTCCCCTTACTATATCCCCGCACCCCCTCCCCCGCTCGCTAACTCAACACTCACTAGCAACCAAGCAACCTGGGCGCACCTTTTGTGTGTGGCATAGTTTTTGGGCGCTACACAATTGTTGACTCTTGCATAAATTATAATTATTAAGTGCAGCGGCAAGAAAACACAATTTATTTTCTTTTTCGTTTTCGTTTTACCGTTTTTTGTTTTTTTTTTTTTTTTTGGGGGGGCATTTGATTGGTTGTTTTCCCTGATGTTGCAGCAGTTTGGCTTAGTCCCCCGAAGGTATGCAACATTTTAATACAGTTGGCAACGATGCGTATACGGCATATAAACCAACATTATTACATGGGAAAACTAATACAATGGCAAAGAAAATCAGTCGTCGCCTGCAATGCGTGTGTTCCCATTTTTCCTTTTTCAGTTTTCTAGGCTTTTTCCCCATTTATTTGTATAATCGATGTTGCCATGCCCACTTTTAACCTTTCGTTTTGAAATACATACTTTAAGTTAACCAAATAGCTTGCCATCAACTCACGACTTGAATGTCAGCTACCGAAATGAAGCTATTTACTATTTAAGTTTTCGCTACCAAAAAAATAAAAATTATGTATACAGTGGACCTTGGTTAACGAACACAATTCGTTCCAGCGTCTTGTTCGTTATCGAAACGTTCGTTAAGCGAAACCACTATTCCCATATAAATCAATGTAAAATGAAATAATGCGTTCCAGGTTGGAAAAATACCTATAATATTTTTAATTTGAACTTTTATTGAAAGAAAATAACAAAAAACAACAAAACTTTAAAAAACAAAAATTCACCAAAATATTATATAAAGATTGGTAAACATTGTTTTAGCCTTCCACAAATTGTGTTCGCGAAACAGTGCGCTTTTCATTTCCTATTCTATATGAGAATCTATGAGAAGCAATCGTAACATCATCGAGAATCTGCAACCGTTGCGAAGAAACTGATACCGATTTAAAGCGTTTATTAACTCATGTTTATCCTTATTCTGAGGAAAGTAGAATCGTGATTTGATAAGTAAATGCCTACCTAATTCAGCCACCCAAACCATTTTGATGTTTTAGTATATTTAGTTCATTTCAATCGTTTTGAAATGAAATATCGTTGATTTTATCTTTTCCGAATATTTTGAAGCCATGCGGAATTTTTGCAAATCTTATAAAAAAAAAAACTATAAACACTAAAAGCGAACACAGAACAAGTTTAAAAATATAATGTGTAGTGCAAATATGAAATGAGGTTTCTATCTTTTCATTGGTGTTATGCAAAATTCGTTCGTAAGAAAAAATCAAAATGTTCGTTATAAAGGCCACTGTATATATATATATGTATATAATTTTCGTCTTCCTGCAATTTCCTTTTTGCACGGCTAACTTTAGCATTTTCATCTCGAAACGTCGTCAGAACAACACAACACAAAAGTAACATAAATTAAAATGTCATTAAGTTCTGTTCTTGCCACAACATTTTCTCTTACACAATATAGAAACGTGTTTTCCTTTTTTGGCGGCTCCTTTTCTTCGGTTGCTACTCTAGAAACTTGTGAAACAAATTTAGCAACTCATATTTATAATTGAGATATATACAAAATACTTAACTCAAAACCCATTAACAATAGCAACAACAAAAGCAATTCGAGCATAAACTTTTATATAAAGAAATTCTGTGAAGAATTTCATTTTTTTATTCAGCTTTTGCGGTTTCTAAATTCATTTGCAGAGATGAGAGCAACAACAACAACAACCAAATAATAAAAAAAAAACAACAACGACAATTGAATTTTCATTTTCTTTTCTTAGCAATTGAATTTCTATTCTTGGCTTGAAGGAGATTAATGATTTAATGGTTTAATTTGTGGACAGAAAAGGAAAAAGGACAAAGGGATGGGATAGAAACTTGGAATAAGATGAATTTATTATACTCTTACAAATTGCAAATTTAAGACATTAATCCTTTGTGAGAACTAACCTACATATATATAAATAAGTTTATCTTTTGATTGTTTTGAACTACGTTCATCGAGGAACACAATTTTTCTTCTCTATCTTTCAACTATCGATAAATATCGATAATAATGATGTTATTTAAAATTAGGCAGTAATATTTTTTGGAATTTACATGGCAATTTTGATTTGAAAAATCAGTACACACAGATGATAAATATAGTCATTTGATATTATATTATATACATAAACCTTTAGTATGATTGATTAAACTGTTTGTTCAATTTGTTTTTTATTTATACTTATACTATGGGTAAAGCACAAATTACCTCTAACCAGTTTACTGGATATAATGTCTTTATCTAGTTTTTTTTTACATAGTTCGTAAGCTAGTTGTACTTATGTATATATGTATGTACATATATGTAAATACTCTTATTATTGAGTTATATATTCAATTTGTAATTCATAACCTTGTAATAAAATTGATTGTAGTGGAACGAGTACCCCATATGATACCGATTAAAAAATATTAAAATATTTGACTAATTAATTAAATTAAATTTTTGACCTGAAAACAATAAATACAGGGAACAAAATAGTTCGGAGAGAGCATACTTTTATTTTAAGAATAAGCTTAAAAGAAGCTATTTATTACTACATATAAATAATTCCCTTTTCGTATCTACCCTAGAATAGATACACCTACCTTGAGCAAGCATAAAATAAGAGGAAAATTGTTGGCTAAACATTTAAAATGATCGATTAAAAATCTATTAAGTGGCACATTTAGTATTTATACAAAAATCCACCATGGAATCAATCAATCTGAAACATTTAAGACACGCTATATCTATTCTGGAATACGAAAAACATGGCGCATAGTGTATATATCCTTATGTAAGGGTATAAACAACTTTACTAATGGATGGACATGGTTTCCCCTTCCCCCGCCACTCCCTTAATGTTTCTATGTAAAATTTCGCCTGTCATTGCTCTGAAATATTTGAAGAATTTTCCTAAAATATCTTGGTTGGTTTTTTTGTTTTTGTTTTTTTTTTTTTTTTTTTGATTTTCCTTTTTCAACCTGTCAAATATTTGATTTGGCTCAAGGACAACATTTTCAGTTCTCTCTGTTTTGTATTTTTTTAAGGCCATTTTGTCCACTTGACAGTGAGCTTTCCAGTAATTTTTCATGCCTCATGCCGATTTTCATGAAAATTGCACTTGACATGCAATGGACACTTGAAATTTAATTTGCGAATTGTGTGGAATTTTCAATTCATTCAAGTGGAATTATGAGATTACTTAGAATTAATTGGCCAACTTATTAAAGCTTTAAGGCAAACTGAGTTTTAGCTATTGAACTTGAAGTCAGATGAATTCTTGGGAAAACTTTAATTTTTGTTATATATTTCGCAAAAGGGGAAGCAGCTGCATGGCGAAAAGTAAAACTTTTTCTTACTAACGAGAAACTTTTCCTATCATTTATTAACATATCAGTGGAAGATAGATATGTAAGTATATCAGTATATATACATATGTACAGATGGACAAGACTTCAATGTAGTTGAATCAATTAACTAACTTAAGAATACTTAACTTTGAAAGTTTAAAGCTTTAAATTGTTTTTATTTAGTTTTTCATTTTTAAATGGGTCATTCTATTCTTTTTTTTATTTCCAGTTCACTTAGTTTCCTTTATTACATCAAGTCTTGCACACACATATACATACATAGTCAATTGTCCTGTGGTTAGCCAAAGGGCAAAAAAAAAAAGAGAGTGAGGGCTATGAGGGATATACATAAACCCGATTGTCGAGCTTTTGACGACACAATTTGTATTCATTGCCACTTTAATATTTAGCGATGCGTAAGCCGCTGTCAGTCACTTGATGTGAAGTGATTTCATTTTTCCTTCCCCGCATGCATGCATTTCCATTTTCCTATTTCCTTTTTTTTCTTTTGGTATACAATTTGCACAACAATGTGTGTATGTATGTGTGTGTGTTTTTTAAGTGCTATAATTTACATTGGACATGACATTTTTATATCATTTTGAAATGCATCTACATATGTGTGCACACTCAAAGCAAAAAATGTAAAAAGAAAAAAACAAAAATCAGACAATTATTTTAGTTATAACGCAGTTTATATACCCTTACCCTTTATTATTTTCATATTATGTATACATACATATACATATGTATTTATGTATGTACATATCCATCGATAAATTGATTAATTCCAAGATGCATAAGTTTGGTTTCCATAACCCAACAATTTATACTAAAGTTCTTTCATGTAATCCTTATCCAGATTAATATATAAGTATGATGTAACAACGCCGATGTTATCGTCTAAATCCAAACTCTTTTTAGTTTAATATCATTTTATTATCTCTTATGCCACAACCACTTACATATTTATGCTTCTTCACCCGTCAGTCGCCATTCCAAGCTCCTTCCGAACGTTGCCACCCCGACCGATCACAGTTATCGGCCTTGCAGGGTTGCCCCAAATGATATTGAAGCTTATTTATTGATTATTCTTACTAAAATATGATTAAATGGGTATGATAGTAAATTTCTGGCAAATTTCTCTCGAGAAAGCTCGATATATGCGACTCAAACGAAATCTCGACGACTGATGACTGGATGACGAGTGGCAACTGTAAGATTTTTATTCCACTTTTCAGGCTGTACACTCATTCTCTTTTTCTTTAATTTTATTTTATTGACTGCCTCTGTTAGTCATTTCCACGGCTGCCACAATTTATGCTCTTATCTGTCTTAAGCCTATGACCCTCATTACTTGTAATTATATAAGAGAACATACATACATACATACATACATATGTACTTATATTATCTTCTTTATTCTTTATTATCTTCTCAAATCTCCATTACTTACAGAAGAATAAAACAAATACATATGCAGTCGGTTACAAAGATCATATAATATTACTTTATGCATTCAAATGAGGGGGAAAAAAGAGAAATATTAATGCAACAATTTCATTGCAACTGATTTTATATTAAAATTTTTTTAAAAGCTTACAATTATTTTTCTGTGTGAGCCACTGGCAAAAACTCAATAAAATTTATATACATACATATATATACATTTATTTTTTTAAATTTTAAAATTGAAAATGCATCAATTTTTATCCAAGTGCATTTTAATGAAGCTATTGACAGTTGAATAAACATTTTTTTAATAACATTTAATTGTAGAAAAGCTTTTCAAACACGCCATTAGAAAAAATAAAAGAAATATTAATAACACATTTCCGTTGAGTGATTACGGCATTTATAATTTTTTAATATTTCTTTCATTTTTATAAACTGGAAATTAGTTTAGTTGGAAATGAAGAAAGAAAATTAATTGAATTAATATATATATAATGTATAATATAATTAGAAAATTAACTATTAAGTAAACTCTCAAAAATCTTTTTTAGAAAAATTGTTGAAAATAATCTAATTTGCAACTAGCCAGAGCCCTGCTCTAATCATAAGCTAAGTTTAATTTTAATGAAGTCTATCTGTATTATAAATAAATTAATAAATGTAATGAACAAGAAAAGTATCCTGATATTTATCTTCAATATTATTAAACACTTTCCTATTTTCACTTTGTACCATTTTTAATAAAATTCAAGACTTTTCCAAAAGGAAAACTTGTTGTTTGTCTTGAATTTTGTGTGAATTCGTTTTAAATATAAGTTGCATTTCATTAAATTTGCATTGTGCACGGTTAAAAGTATGCAATTACCTCATCAGGTAGTTCAAAGCTTTATGCAACAGCAGCCAAAGTTCCACAACATGCACACGCACCTGTTATGCACTCCTTCACTTTGAACTCCTTTGACACACCTTGATTTCTCGTCTTTCTTCTTATCCTACCCACCGCCCCTCTTTCCACACACTTTTTGCATGCCAAACGTTTCATCATCACTTTGCCAAGCAACTCATTAAAAAAAAGAAGAAAACGTTAAAGGGGTTAACCATCGAGAAAAATATTTTATAAGAAAATCGTAGCGCAGACATGAAAATACCCTGTAAAAAGTAGGAGCGTATCTCTCAAAGTCGAAAGTTGGCTTAAGTTTTATTAATACGAGTAAATTGTGATAGCGAAACTATCTTTAATGTTCAGGTGTACGAATTCTGATGATTATTGTTCCGTATGGGATCACATATATCCTCAAATCCTGTAATTATAGGGTATACAAACGAAAACACTCGAACAAGTCAAGGTGAGGCAGAGCGAAATGTTGAAAAAGCCATGCACATCCTGAGCAAAAGCAAATGAAGCCAAATCCTGGCCCCTCTCCAAAAGATGAATGCATTCTTCCTTCACTATTTGCCCCTTTTTTGCTTGTGCGTAACGGGTTGAGAAGAAACAAAAAGAAAGGCCATAAGTCACGAGTATTGGTGACAGGCAGTGAAATGAGTGGGAGAGTGCAAGAGAGAATGATAAAGATGGTTGAGAGAAAAGAAAAACCAAAGAGAAAGCGAGAGAGAGAGAGAGAAAGAGGGAGAGGAGTAGAAAGGTACAATGTAAAAATAGGTTAACAGTGCAAGGCTGTCTGCCCAGCGTAATGGAAAGCCATAAAAATGGATTTATAGTATCAAGTGCGTGGCATAAAAATGCCCACAGAGCACTGGGGGGAGGGTGCTGACAAAGGTCGCCAAACCTTTAAACCTTGTATCAACTTTTCCTCTACCCTTTTTTGTTTCGTGTTTTTGTTTTTTTTTTTGTGACAGTCCAACTTCCTAATTGATCCCCTCTGATTGAGTTTCGTTGATATCGAAATGGTCATCAGTAGACAGACATATCATTAGTGTTTGTTCCAATGTACGTGTGTGTACATGTGTGTGTGTGTAAGTTTTGTGCCCTATTTAGCCATTTATGTGTATTTGCCCTGTTGGCTGCAATTAATCGCTGAAAGGCTTACACGCCCTCCAATTGATGTTAATTTATGACCCAGTACATTGCCAACTCGTGGATGTCGTCCACTTTGATTATTCCAAAAGAATTTCATCCAGTTTATTTCTATGTAGAGAATTTTTGGTGGGCGTGTTTATTTTACCAACAGATATTTGGTTATCTTGGGTATTATGTACATACATACATATATGGTAATTTTATGAGATGCTTGTTTATTGAGAATGTTTTTGTACACATTTTGTTGCCATTTTGGCTATAATGTTAATTACATATATCTCAGTCATCTGTGTGTATAGCATCCATGATGAGTTTTAAAGACATAGAAAAAGTGTTGATATCTTATTTATATTTAAATGATCAGAAACGAGTTAATTTGCAAACTAGTGAAAAGTCTTCACAACAATTTATTTTTCTTTTTTTTTTGGATTAGTTCGAAATCTTTTATCACTAAAGATAAGCGCTCGATACACTTGCTACTATGTATAAACTAAAAGGATGGCCCAAAGTTTGTATACCCTTGCAGCTATAGCATATACCGATTCTATTGAACCTCAGCAGAGATATTTATTTCTTATATATCCAACACATATCAATGATAACCAATTGCGCCACGGAGGCACATGTCGAACTCTTGTCAACTATTATATTTATTATAAAGATGAAAATATTATTAGAGCTTTTACATACATTTTTTCACTCTTCAGATGCAAGTCAACGTAACATAAGTATAGCAAGTATATAATAACTACATTATCTTGACATTGAACTGCTATAATTTATATCAAAAGGAAACAAGGAATTATTTATTATTTCTATTATCTTATCAAAACACAAAGTTGAATTCGTTAAACAATATATAGTAGCTAATAAATTTTCTTGCATATTGTAGAATTTCACTTATTCTTTTTCGATGTGAAAACATCGCCTCCGTGGCGCAATCGGTTAGCGCGTTCGGCTGTTAACCGAAAGGTTGGTGGTTCGAGTCCACCCGGGGGCGCAATCAAATTTTTGTTTCTTTTTTTTTTTTTAAATATAATTCAATAAATACAGTTAATATAACTCATTTAATATGAACCCAAAGCAGGAAAACTCCATAGGTTTACCAATCTAAACTAAAATAACTGAGTTTTTTAAATCCATTTTTCGTTTGTTTTTCTTCTCTACTTTTATTATTTTATAAATTATTTCTAGTTTCCATAATTAATAATTTACCCTTAACGCGATTTTTACTATGTGGTCAATAGTTTCGTTCAATAAAATTTAATAAATATACAAATAAATACTTTGTTTTTATAGAACTGTGATAAGTACATAAAGAATAGAAGGCCAACAATTATTTTCCCCGCAACTTTTCATTTAATTACTTTAAATTTAATATTTAACTTTATACATATATGTATATCCACTGTACTCAAATGTTAGAAAATTTCATAGAAATTGGTATCATTGATTGATAATTCCTATGGGTCCCATATGATATAGTCAACCGATTCTGATAAAACTTGGCATTCGCTTAAAAAACAACAGACTAATTGATAATCCTTATTCTCGATCGATCATTTCCAATCGGGATGATTCCGATATGAATTTAAGGCTATGTGCAAAATTTTAGCTCCGGTGTCTCAGGAGACAGACGGACATGGCTATATCAACTCCATTTTTTCATGCTGATCAAGAATATACAGGTCATATGCATAACTTTATATAGTCCGAAATGCTTCCTTCTAAGCATTGCAAATTTTTGACCAAAACTAATATACCAACTACAAGGGTACAACTGAATGTTTCATTTGGCATATCTGATTCTTAATGATATGATATGTGCATGCAAATAACTTGGAGCAACAGTTGAATAACGGAAAAGTTACGCTAAACCGTTAATTATTTCTCGTCTTGACCAAGTCAAAAGGAAAAGCATTTTTGTTATGCACTAAACCAAAATACTTCTATGTAAATACATACATACATACACATGTACATATATAATGGAATCCATTGAGTGTGCGGGTGTGGCTTTTAAGGGTGACCAGGTCATTTACAATCAAAGCCGCGATAATCAAAATCAAAGTGCAAACTGCCATTTATTGCATTGTTATTGTTGTGTTTGTGGTCAGTTTGTTTTGTGTTTGTGGGCGCGACACTAAATTGCGACCGCATCTAAATCAGAAACCACCTAATCAACATTTGCCTCACATTCATTTCCGCGCGTGTATCTGTGAGTGAGTGTGTGTGTGTGTGTGGCATAATGAAGTGTAGCCACCAATTAAGCCAAGAGTGAAAACACATTGCCACAAAGCTGACCTTCTCACAAGTCAGGACCCTCCACTTTGCCAGAGTGAGTGCCATACATATATTCCCGTTGCAGTTCGAACCATAGTTATCCATTAAATGGTCGGAACTAGTTCAGGATCTTAATTAATTCCGAAATCCGGTAATATGCATTCCTGTCTATTTGAAGACACTTTCAATGAATGGGAGATGCCTCTGTCATAATTCCAAATCATCATCTGTATCCAATTTGAATAGTTTGTAAATCTGATGACGTAGCAAATAAGCTAAAAAGGAGAACTTATTAAATAATTAAACATAATATTATTTGAATATTTCCTACCCCATATCTCACCTCCCACTATGGTACTCATTATAATTACAATTTTTAAAATCTTTCGTCGTAATTTTTGTTTTTTAGCTTTCTCTAAAGAATCCACACAATTTGGGCAAAGGGCGCGCAATTCTAAACGTTCTCTCGATCTGTCCGATTTCAGACACATTGCCAGGGCACTCAATTTGGTTTGAAGGTAAGGCATATTGAAGTCATTCAAAAGAATCGGTACTCGTACATTATAAATCTCCCTGCGTGGAATCTTTTTGAATAGGCTTAGCACTTCCTCGCCCTGTGTTAGATCGTCGATTGGTGAATTTGACGATTGGATGCAGAGTCGATGACGATAATTGTGATTGGAATGGAATTCAAAATGGCATAGTCTTATATTGATCTCGCTTGTGGCATATCCATCAATGCATCCACAATTTGGACTAACAAAATAATGTCTACTCGCATTCGATCTCACCTTAAAGAGCACCTTACCCGCTGTAGGATTAAGGAGTGTCAGCAAACGTCTTTGAATGCGACCATATGGGGCATAAAAAGTCAACAATTGCGGATTAATGATTAGCAGATCCAATCTATGTGATTCCATTGTAGAGATTGATTTTGACTGGTAACTCTCTCTCACACACACACACACGCACACAAACAGCACTGACAGCACATCTGAAAAAATTCTATCCAAAAATACAAAATCGAAGAGAAAAATCAAAACGAAAATGTGTCGGAAATATATCAGCAATTGGAAGTTAGTTTTGACAGCATATGCATATGATGCTCGTCAAACCCACCCCCCACACTCACCCTCACCCTCACCCTCCCCCCATTAAATACATATGTACATACATAGACCAATCGATATCATCAAATGAAATTGGAAAGCAATGTTTTTAGCCTTTATGGCCTCCGTTTCCAGTTCCA
Source organism: Drosophila sturtevanti (assembly GCA_018150375.1). Lineage (NCBI taxonomy): Eukaryota > Metazoa > Arthropoda > Insecta > Diptera > Drosophilidae > Drosophila > Drosophila sturtevanti. Next base: position 419,686 of record JAECWJ010000708.1, on the reverse strand, counting down.
GTTTCATGTCAATTCACGTGCTGACCATCATTCCGCATTACCCATTAGCAACTGCCGAACTGAGTCATTGAAGTAATTTTGCAATCCATTGCACTCGTTAATATTTCTACACATACCAGACAAAAATAAGGATAATGATGATTATGGTGATGATGATGATGATGATGTTTGGAATGACAGTTAGATACTGTCATGGTTAGCATTTCATTTTTGGTTCCATTTAATGATGAATGAAGTGTGGGGCATGAGAGATGACGGAAAATAGAATTATTATGACAGTTTTTCTGGTGTAAAATGGCACAGGAACATGTCAATATATCGCCCATTTATTGCCAGTTGCAGATTCAATTGCACATGACTGGAATTGCCAAGTCATGACAAAAAGGCAATGCAGAAATAAACAAATCAAATCAATTTTAAATAAAAATATACAATTTGACATGGATTGCACCCGCATCTGGTAAAATATTGAAATACCAAATCGGTATTCAGGGGAAAAAAAGGAGAATCTTTTCTTTCCCACAAATATATATATATAAATATAATGTGGCGTAAAATATGTACAACCATTATAATATATATGTATGTACTCTCCCCTCTCTACACAATATATATGTATATGTTTATAGGATAACCCCCACCCAATTGGTAAAGAAAGACTTTTGTATCAATTCACTTAACTTTTATATTGTTCTTAGTCGACTTTCAACGTAATCTGGTCTATGGCAAATGTAAAAATTAAATATATTGGCTATCCACTCATAATGGCATGGACAAATTCGACATAGTTGACTAAACCTTGCTCGTTCACCCGATTCTTTAATAAATCATTCACCTCTGACGGGCTGAGGCAATCACCACATTGGGTGAGTATATGCCGCAGTCTGCCAGCCGGCATATGTCCATTGCCCTGCTCATCGAATAGACGCAAAGTGGTTATAAATTGTTCAGCCTCCTGTTCTTTGTTATATGGATAGTTCTGCAATTCCTGGGTGATCATCTCATAGATGGACATGAATTCATCGAATGATATGCGTCCAATGGTGCCTGCCTGCAATTGTTGCTGATGTTGCCGTACAGTTGCCTCACTGGGATTGATGCCAACCACACGAAGACAGTCACCCAGTTGGGCTATGCCAATTTTTCCATCGCCGCGTCTATCATGCAACAGAAATATCCGCCGCACTTCCTCATAGGCATCGGCAGTGGTAGCATATTGCGATGGATTCGCTTCAAGGGAGTGGGCCATATTGGTGAAGCTTTGATTGATAGATGATTGACTCATTGACGGATGGTCAGCTAGTTGAATTGATTGCTGCTTGCAATATATATTATGGATACGGATACGGTAACGTTAACAAAATATGAGGACGAAACAACCTTATTGGATACACATTCCGCACATTCCACAAATTGAATTCAATAGTTCGGTGATTTGGAAATACAAAAATATGATAACTGTGGACATGTTGACAGATGAAAGTCGACTGAAGTGAATTAATTGAATACTGAACGAAGTTAAATTCGTATGCCATGTGATTTTCTAGTTTTCCCCCTACTACTTTGATTACCTTTAGTAATTTCCCTTTAACTGAAAAACTCAATGGAAGGATGAATCCCAAGATACGAATGTATTCGTATCTATTTCCGATTTCCCTTTTGGTCATGTTCTTTCCAGTTTCCTGTTGACACATTTAACTGCATTTACTTCAATTTTCCATCACGCCCGAATACATTTGATGCAGTCTTCAGTTTATGAAATTATCACAAAACCAACTAGATGGACATATGTACATAGTTGGTATCCTTTGCTTTTACATCGTTAGTTAGTTATCATTTTTGCTTCTCATATTATGTGTAGAGGAATGACAAAATCCTTTCCCTCAACTCATAATGCACTTTGCTTGTTTCATTTATGTATAATTAAATGAAAAATAGCTACCCTCCATTTTTGGTTTATCCTACAGAAGGAGAGGGAGAGAGAGAGAGAATCAGAAAGTCCTTCGTTCCCATATGCCAGAAACCAAAATGAGCAACAGCAGCAACAAAAAGCAAGGGAAAAGTTTATTTGTTTCGCGGCTGACTCAGTCAGTCTTCATTTATTGTAAATGAGCTTGGTCTCCGTTCTGGAGCAGAGGCAACATCATTGGTGACAAGGGCACTTACATACATACATACATACGTATATACATACATACATATATGATATAAGTATCGCTCGTGTCCCATGCAAATAGCATTTCGATTCAATTCCAATTCCCAATGCAAATAATTTGCAACTGAATGCCATTAATGTGTTGAAATCCACCAGATATATTGATTCCAATATCGACTTCAATCCATAGATATAAACGGATGATGGCATATGCCATGCATGTGGTGAATATGTTAATAATATTTTATACATTTACTGACTTTTTAATTCAATTGGCTTTCATTTCAATGGAATGCCAAATGAAATAAGGCTTTACTGCGGCAAATGGAATGAATCAATTATACATATACTATGTATGCCATGTGATTTCATTTAACTATGATAAGCATTTTTAATTGAAACTGAGGTAAAATTATAATAACAAAATGAATACGTTTCATAAAGGCTCATATAATCCCTACAGTACGAATGAGAATACATTCGTTCGCATTTAATAATTCAAATTTTAACGGAAAGTGATTCGGCTAAAGAAAGATTTTCATTGCGTTTTAAAGTATATCAGATTAAATGGAGACAAAGCTACAATATAGTCGAAGTAATAAATTTAAATAAATTTAAAATTATCCCAAATGTACCTATAATTTATTGGGTGTCTTTTCAAATTCGGAACTTTTTTCGTCTTTCTACATTGGGATAATCTGTTTCTTTAAAGGATTTGGTTTCGTTTTTGAATTATGGTAAAAGCGTTTGTTTACTTTTTTATGCGCTGTACCCATAGGGTGAAAGTATTTATTCTTAATCATCAACATTACATCGAATTCGAGAGAACTTGATTTTTATTATTTAATTACATAATACAAGGTATAGTCTAAGACGCTTTATTTAATTTATATTAATAAGAATTTCCTACAACTTTCACTTTACGGTTTTTTTTTTGTCAAAAACCAGAACAATTTTGTTTTAGGCTTCATGTTCCATTTATTATGTTTTGACTATTATCTTATTTACAAGGATAAAAAGTTAGCAAGCTTCCCAACGAAACTAATGCAACTAATGTGCAAATTATATATTGTGTATACATATGTATATGCATCATCATCGATAAGATCAGATTTTCAGGGAATTCGTTGGATCTCGTTTTCCCTGATCACCGAATATTCAATACCAATTGTTAAACGATAAATAATCGAAAAATGAAATGTTGGTTTAGGACCAATTTCAATGTAATCGATAGGCGCTAGAACGATAAAAGTGCCTAGGATATTGAACTTTTTACTTTAAATTCACATAAATTCTTTAATTTTAATTGACTTTTTAAAATTTCACTAAACTTTAACTAATGCAACTATCAATTTGGCGATGATTTTTATAGTGTGGCATCTAATCCGATGGCTTCTGTATAAGAATAATAATGAAATCATCGGATGGAGCTAGAATAATTTCATGGGTTAATGTGCGCATTCGCATTAATGTAAACTCATTTGTTGCATCCAAATCGAGAACTACTTGTCGTGCCTTCACCACCAAATTCTGCATAACAGCGGCATGATGTACCGTTGTAGTGTTCTCCATGGTTGTCTTAATCGGAATGCCTTCGTTATCAACCACCACAATGCCGGCAACATTTTTATAGGCCTGTAGGCGCTTCAACATTTCCTCAACTTCCGCGGACATTGTGTCAAATTAATTGCTAGCTTATTGAGAAGCAAATGTAAATCTATATTTGATTTAATATTTGATTGTTGTGTTAACGTTTTGAGTATTAGTTTCTACATAATGGAGATTTTAAAATTTTTCTTTGTTATGAATTTTAACGAGCTGTTAAACTGATAGACAAGATTTTTATACATACATTCATACATAAGTTGCATCTACTATGTACATATGTATGTATGTGTGTATGTATGTATATAGATTATTGTTGTGGTACTTATTTGCTGTAAATAAGCATAAACTTCATAACAATACTGGATGCCGGACCCGGACAGCAAAAGTTGAAAAAGTACGGAAAATTAATTGAATGTTGTTGATGCTTGTAGCACAGCTGCTGCTGCTGCTGCTACCACTGGCTCCTTTCTAGACCTTTTCATTCGAATTGCAGATGAAATGTTTGCATCAAGTTTTGTGCGGAAATTATGGCACTCATCCGGCTTGGCCGGACTCCAAAGAACCCAATTCGAAGCCAAAACAACACAAACACAATTCCACCATTCCCATAGCCAATCCAAGACCGAACACACGATCCCGGAACCCGAGCTGAAGCAGACTGGACTTAAAAAGTGTAAAATTGTGCACTTTTTGAAATTAATTAAAAGTCATAAAACTCATAATGAAATTACCCAAACAGTCTGACAGACAGCCAAAGCCAAGACAGAGGGAAGCCTTGAGATGACAAGGGCAGGCATTGCAAGAGTTTTCACGCACACACACACACACACACACAGACACACACATATGCAAATTCCTGGCCAGACTGGAGGGAAATTTAACTTTGTGAAAATTCACATTGTTGTCATTCAAGTGGAATGAGTAGTCGCAAACTATGGGAAAGGGAAAAAGGAAAGGAAAAAGTAAAAACGGAAATTCATTTTGATAATTAAATCAATGTCCATTTTTAAAAAACCTCAAATGCAATTTGTCATTGAAAATGTCTACAGATATTTTTCAATTTTAACACCCTCTTTATATGAAATAATCGGGGTATATTAAGAAATTTAACTATGTAATTCATTTAACTAAGATAAAAATTAAATATTTGCAATCAAGCGATGCCCATTTAGACTAAAACTCAATAGCAAGTTTTAAACCCAGAATTAATTGATGTAGAGCATCAAAAATTCGATGGGATCACTTGCAAATAAACAAACAACTTTTTTTTTGATTCTATTTTAGTTGCTGCTGGTCAAGAAGATAAATGGTTGAGTAGAATGTGAATTTTATTGCATATTTGTTATATAAATATTTAGTTTTACTGGCCAAGTTGTGCGGTATGCAACAGGAGCTTAGTTTTTGATGCATTTATATGCATGAAACTAAAATATTTACAATTTCGTTGCCAATTTTATACAGTTGGCCAGCATTTGCATTTGAATTTGAGAAAAAAAAGGCCGAGTTTAACAGTCAGTCATATCAAATATACAAAATGCATCAAGGCAAATATAATAAATGTACAACACTCAAATAAAACTGATTCTAAAAATGACAAAAATTGTTTAAAAAAAAAAAAACAGTTTCTGACACACTGCAAAAATTTCATTATTTAATGAATATCTGGGAGAAGTCATGGAAAAAGTGACAATTGATATAAATTTTACTTTGGTATGTCATAAATGCAATTCAGTCAGGAACTTAAATTGTCAACTGCCTTCCAAATGGCACTATAAATTACAATTGGCATAATCTAAAACTTGAAAAAAATTGAAAACTGCATAACGAAAAAAAAAACAAAAATATTAAGAGAAAGTGTGAATAGCTGATTAAAAAGTTAAAATTGCGTTTTTCGAAAACTATAGGAAAACTTTTTATACTCACCAATTGTAAATTAGACTCGATAGTTTGTACTTTTAAGTTTTTACACATTTTTTCTTGAATGATATCTTATAACAAATACAACGAATTAATATTATTTCTTTATATTTGTTTAAATTAAACATTAAATGCAGACTTCAGTTATGTCACCTTTGATTTCCTTAACTCATTTGCATAATTATGTTCAATAATAATAATAAATAACAATTTAATATTAATTATTTCAATCAATGCGAATATTTTATCAATTAACCCAATGGTGATAATGAAACCAAATGGTAATCATCAACTGTTGATGATGTGACAATCATGTAGACGAGGGTTACCTAGATAGTTTATCAATATACAATTTCACTGATATGTATTACAATTAGACAGAAATTTATATACAATCATCCATATATACATGTAAGGTATCTGTGAGATGTCTTGAGTTTGATATAAAAAAATTTCAATTATGATTAAATATGTAAATGCTAGGCACGTGCATATGTATATTAAATGTATGTTTGTATATCCTTTTGTTTCCAATTCAATTTTAATTAGTTGCCAGAGAGATATACAAGTATCTACATATGCGAATGTGGTTATTATTTGTTTAGGAAATTTGTTTTACGAACAGGACTTGACATATAATACCTGTACATATATGTATGTATATTAGCAACCACCATAACGAAGGTCAAGCAATCGACCGAAAAATACTGTGTATCAAATTAGGAAATTTCCAATGTTCTCATGAAGTTTAAAAAGTTATTAATATGTGTTCTGTTTTTAAATTTGATAAAGAAATATTTTTAAACTATAGATAAGAATGAAATTTAATTAAAGAAAATATTTTAATTAACAGTTTAGTTTTAACCTAATCAAAATTCTATTTTTTGGTGTATATGTACGTATTTTTTTTTTTTAAAATATTCACAAAAATTTGAGCAAATTTGGAAAAACTATAAATTTCTTGGTAACAAAAAAACTAATTTTTGGTCATAAGAACTTTTTATGTCCTCCCTAAATATTGGGGTATCAAAAAGCCGATTTGACTGACCCGAAAGAGAACAAGTTTAAGAATTAATAACACAAAATAAAGGTTTGAATTAAATAAACCTGAATAGTAGTTAATAGTTGGTGGAATTATTGAAATGCGAATTGGAACCTGATACTTAACAATTTCTAAACAATTTATGTATTGTTTATGAAAGTATACATTTTAGATCTAATTAATCATCTGCAAAAGCTAAATAGGAATATAACTACTTACATACATATATCTATATGTATCATGTTACCAACATTTTGATGACTATCAATATACACCCACATTTTGTCCATGATGGGCATAGGGTATTGAGAGTGTCTGAAGCCCGTTTATTTGCCGCCAGCTTGGGTATTTTATCAAAGCAAGAAAGCACATCCCAAAAATGCCATAGGATGAAATTTTAAATTAAATATTATAGCGATGGCATTATGTAAGCAGCCTAAGGCTGACTGATAAACACAATATCCCTCTGGATATGAGTGGGATAAATAACGAGTAAAGTATCTTTGTGTCTGTATTAGTGTGAGTAAGAGTGTGTGTGTGTGTGCTGAGTTTGCGTACACCTGACACCTTTTCCTTGCGCCTTTTGGCATTATATTAGAAATTCTTAAGAGTCTTTGTTGTATATGCATATGAATTTAAACATATATATTCTAAATTGTTATAAATTTATTAACATCTTTTTTTTGTTCGTTTTTTTCTGTAAATTGATAATATATTCATTTATGTATGATTATACTTTCTTATCCTTATCAAAAAATTCCTCGTGTCCGGCCCATTCAAACTTGCTAATGCACTTTAGTTCGTTGATGGCCTGTTTGGCCACCCAATGGAAAACCGGGCTATTCCACTCTTTGGACGTGGCTAGGAAATTCTGATTGTTAATATCCGGGTCCTTAGTATTTAGATCCCAATATTTGGACCACATGTAGACCATGCTGCGCATCTTATACACCCATAGGTGGTTTGGAACACTGCGTATCATATCGAGCAACTGTTCAATACCGGGCAGCGATAAACTCTCCAAGAATGATTCAGTCATTAGCTGATATATAGTGCGCATATTCCGATAATAGCGATTCTGATTTTTAACTAAGGCCAAATGAGCGGACTTTAACATTTTATTGACCATTTTATCGATGGGTGACACTGATTCCCTGCCATTTTCCCTAGAATTCTGTGATCTATCACTCGAAACATTTGGTATGAAACTATATTTCAGATTGTAACCTTTAAATCTCTCCAGCTGCTTATCGATACCAACATCACACCACACAAAATCCTTCCACCAATTGTGCCAATTGCGGTAATTTTTTGGCCGATAAATCTTAATCCATTCTAGGCACAAGGATTCGATTACACATTGTTTCATACAACGTCGCACATTCGAGATAATTGGATTTCCCTCCTCATCCAATTCCATATTCCCAGTGAGGGACTCATCATCAGATATATCTTCCTCATTGTAGACAGTTTCAGATTCTGGACTACAGATTCCAATAATAAAATTTGGAGATCTCATGAAAAATTTCGATGCATATGATTTGATTTCGGGTTGCGGCAATGCCTCCAGTGTGGTATTGAGGTAGGGTAATCTGTAGCCGCCAATGTAGAAACCACGACGGCGTTGCCTCTTCGAAAAAATTTCAGGTTCCCTTTCATTAGATTGCGAATGCATACGCTTTGGTGCAGTATAATGCGATTTAGTACCATTTAGAGATGTACGATTATATCCATTACCGTTATTTATTGGTCCTGGCACATTTGATTGCTGCAAATTGAAGGCTGGCTGATTATATATATTAGGCTGATTAGATTGATATCGTGCTCTATTATTTGGACTATAAGCGTCTAAATGCATCATATCACCATCTGCCATATAACTACCATTTCCACTATCATCGGTGTAGGAACGATAGGATAATTCATTATTATTTCGATTCACTGGTTCATTAGTCAAACGATACATATAATCCATTTGCCTTGACATATCTAGGTGATCACGATTTTGTGAAAAACTTTCCTGACCATAATTGGAAACTTCAGTTATTGGTTCATCCATATAAGGAGAACTGCGTATATCGGGATTATGATGGAACAAGTTATTATTTCGACCATCATTGAAAACTTGGCGCACTGGATGTTCCAAATAATCCCCTATAGGACCCCTATCAAGGGGATTTGTGTTATAAAAAGAACTTTCAGAGGGACGTACTGGACTGCCGATCCAATTGATATCCGATTGATTGATTCGTGGTGGTGAAGGTGGTTGAGGCATTCCACGACTTGGCAAAGATAATGCAACTTCACATGGCGGATCAAGTACACTAAGTATCCTTTTCAGCATCGCTGCATCTTGTTCTTGCTGCAGGCGAGCATTGTCCGCTGGTGGCACACGCATTAAACCCCGCATTAGTTCATCAACCTCACGGGTAAAGTAAGATCGTCTTCCTATTTGATCAGCTCTACGTCTTCCCATACCCAATTTACGAAGAAAATCGACACGTTGATTCTTCTCCACCAGGTGTGGCGGTAAAACTCTTGGCACTGCACTGGAAGAGCCACGTTCTGGTAAAGGCATCGGTGACATAGCCCGATGTAAATCCATTCTAGTTCTTGGCCCCATTCTCCCAGCACTACGATTTACTTCATTCTACGTGCTCACAAATAAATAAATATGATTGGCAATGGGAAATTATTTAAATCCAATAATAATATTCCATTGAATAGATTTACTTACCCGTCTTAAGGGAGAGCGACGCAACATCTTTTTTTCTAAATTAATTAGAGTTAATTTTGTGTACGTCGGTATCCAGTGGCTGAGAAACATTAGAATGAAATTCACTTGACTTAATCATTGTGAGGTAAATGTCAAACACCCGGACTACTAGATGGAGATTTTATTTTGAAATATAATTGCATATATATACATATGTATGTATGTATGTATGTATTTCTTTTTAAAACTAAAGAAAAACCAGAAGCTGCAACTTTACATCTTTTCAATCAACTAAAAGAGTGCCCTCTGCACCGTTTGTGTCCTTCTCCTTCGTCATTCAGTGCGGTGACTCAATAAGCTGGCATTTTATTTGCATTTTTTTCGTCACTTGCTGTCGCTGGTCTGTCCCTTGGGCTGTCTGTCGCCATTTCTACTGCTTGCTGGATGCCTTACACACTTCTTCTTGTCCCTTCTCGCACCCGCTTATCACCGTTTGAGTTTTTCACTTTGTCGTCAAGGCGATGGCATGGCAAGCAAATTCATCATCGTCGTCTCAGCACGCGTCTGTCAACCGCGCTAAGGATACAATAAATGTCTTTCGCGGTCGACCCAACTCTTATATATGTATGTATGTATATACGCACACACACACACACACAGGCACACAGAGTGTCTCGCGTACTGGCATATTCCAGTAAGTCCTGCGGCTGTCTAAGATGTGAGAGAGGATACTGAACCACCCTGTATCTGCGGATACGGGACTGAGTGAAATACTCTGTCGGATTAATATGCAGTAACGTTTTGCATTTTTTTTTTTTTTGGTTTTGTTTTGTTTTTGTTTGTTCGTTTTTCTTCCTTTGCTTGCCTTTGCTGTTGGTTTATTCATTTGCCTTTGGCTCTTCTCATTCGCCTTCTTTTTGCATTGGCTTTCGTTCTTAGCCCAGTCTCCCAGTCCCAGCATCTGCAGATGGGGCACAGACTATCTGAGGCTCAGGTGCACTTTGGGGATAACAAATTAAACAACTTTATGCAAGTGCCGCTGAATAAATGCGATGAATTTTTTGTTCGCCTCCTACACAGGATGAGATGGTATGCCGAATGAAAATCGGATGTGCATAAGTATAAACAAATACATAGGGTGGCAATTCTTTACATAATGAAAATGAATTGGATAAAAAATGCAACACAATCAACCAAGGATATGAAAATAAATAATAATATGTACATATAAAGAAACATTTGAATGCCCCACATACGTATTTGTAATTAATAAATATTACTTATCCGATAAACAAATACATTTAATTAATATAAGTACATATGTATGTACATATGTATTAAGGAAGTGACATAGTTTATATGACTAAATTGTGATGGCAACTATTCGTACTTAGTGGCGATGTGGCAACCTCTATGAAAGAGAGAAGTTACAGATGGCGGACATTTCGAATTTTTTTATTCCCTTTTAGACCGGTCTGTTATAAGATCAATTAAAAAGTTAAAGGATAAACAATCCTTATAATTTAGAATAAGTTTTCAATATATTTTTATTGCTAAAATAAATCTCGAATATTGGTGGTGAGCTGCTGTTATAGCCTGTAAAATTAAATCTTAATAAAAGGCTATCTTTACTTAAATATTGTGTAGCCTTTTTTATTTTTGCAAAATCTCATAAAGAATTTATAAAGTAAAGAAAAAAAGGCCAACTCTTAAGGCAAATATATGCTAGAATATAATATTTAAGAATTTTATTCAAAAATCTGAAAAGAAAAAAAGTTCATTAAATTTCCAATGCAATTCATAAAACATTTCCCAATTCTTCCCATATTTTTGTAGATGTTTACTTAATGCTTAAATAATAGTAAATCATTTTTTGAAATAATTTTTTCTTACTACCTACTAGTTTTAAGTTACAACCAAACAATTAATATACATATATAAAACCGTTATTGAGCCTTTATTTAAAGTTGCCAGTATGCCGAGTGTTATTTGTATTATTGTATTTTTCCTTATGTTCCAATAGATTACTATTTCTAATTTGCAGAATTCTTCTTCCATCTCATGATTTGAGATGAGATAATGAGCCGCTGCTCATTATCTGATTCATTTTATGTGAGTTATACAAATCCTTTGCTACTTAACTGGTCCCAAAGCCGTCCAAATCTAATTTGTGAAATAAAATTATATATTTAGTTTTATTCCTAAGATATTAGGTGGAATCCTTACAACTTTTACCACTGAACAATTGGTAGGCGCTACAAGTCGGAGTGGTGGTGGTGCTTGTTGCTTCGATTTCCGAAAACCCAATCCAACGACACATAAACGGCGATTCACTTCGGACTATGGATAAATAGAAATTGGGAAATCTCTATTAGCCTTATAAAACTTTTAAAATGAATTTATTTACCCTCTTTATGGGTCCACGACGTAGCATTTTGAATACTCAGCAGAAACGGAAAAACACAATCAAAAAAAAGTTTAAATAACACCAAAATTTAAAAAATAAGATGAACAATTGGCAAACTTTAAATTCTCAGCCTGCTTATCGTTTATAATGTTGCCAAGGCTTATAAACAAATCGTATTCAAATTAATTTTCATGTGGGAAACTATATATGTATTATATATGTATATAATATACAATGCAAAATTTGTCATGTCACGTATGTTGTTACTCTTAACCCGATTATCTTGTGATTGGGTTTATTGGCCCGCTATCAGCTGCTTGGACATTTCCTATCTCTTAAAAGATCATCAAGGTTCACAATCGAAACGTATTCAGATTGACTTTAATGTGAAAAATTCCCGGAAAAAATTGTGACAAATAAGTTTAAATCAAATTTGTTTTAATCATTCATGAATGTAATGTTAATATATTAAATGCATATTTATAAGTATATTATTTAAGTCTAGATCCAGCAGTTAAAATCAAAATTGCTTAAGCTATGTCAATTTAAGGAAATAGATGGAGCATAGATTTTCATCCTTTCAATTTATATCTCTTTCAGCAACTCCTCCTCTCTTTCACTCTTTCTTTTCGTCTGACACTTTGCTCCATTTGTTGGTGATAAACTCCAAGGAAAATAATTTATTACAATCACTCAGACCAATGGAAACTTAAAAAGGCGACAACGGAAATGTCATGTATAAAAAATAGATGGAACTGCTCGGGTGTTTCTTTTTGCTTCTCTTTTTTTCTTCTTTTTCGTTGCATCCCTAAAGGATAACTGGAGGAAAACGAAGGCAAATGCACACAGGATACAATAAAATGCGTCAGCAAACGAATTGAAATAAATAAGATATAAAAATGTGGAACATACAAAAACAACCAAACCCGAACTGTTGCAGTTGCCATTGCCACGATTTATGCCTCTAAAGATATAAATATATTTACGAATGTCCTTTGGACACCGTATCCGATAAGTGTATTTATTTTGCAACATTTACAATGCACCAACACCAATTGACGATATGTTTGCCTCTCACATCTCTTCCCGCCTACCTGCACCATCTACCTAAATTCTCATTTTCTCCCTCTTTCTCTCACTCTCTCTCTCTCTTTCTCTCTCGCTCTGGATGGTTTGTTTGCTGCCAGAAGCAAAGCTGGTTTTTTCCTTGTTTGCTGAATCGGCGACAACTAGACCATGACCACGCCTTCTATCTAACTGACTCGCAATTAAGGCAAACGGACAACAGAAAAAGCAGCAGCAGCAGCAAGAGGAGAGTGGAAAACTAATCTCAAGCGACTCATAAATTCCACAAGGAGATTCCTGTGGGACCCAAGAAGGATATGTTGTGTAGCAATTGAAACTATGCACAAAATCTGCGACGTTGGTAGAATGACTAAGCTGCCATTCTAATCTAACTCTCCTCTTACTCTTGACTTCCCTTTCTTCCTTCCTCTTTCTTTCTGATGTCTGTTTTCACTGCCACGAAGAGATTGTGTCAACCAACCAGAGAATGGCCCAAACCATATAGTAAGTGCTATAGCTGAGAATTGGCAGCAACTGCTGCTGCTTCATCGTCATTTGCATATTAATTAAATGTCAAAAGGGTAAGTAAGAAAACAGCTTGTGATGATATGGTCTTTAATTCAATTGGCACTTGAGCTGCTCAAAATAACCAAATGAAAATATATCCATAAGAAAGATTACCACCTATCTCAATCATACCGATTTTCACCCAATAAGCCATCAACTTTAACTTAAATATCATTTCTATTTTAGGCCAGCAACATAAATCCTTCAAACTGGCATCTATCCAGTAGCAGCAACAGCAGAAGCAGCAACATCTTTTGCCATCAATTCTGAATCCTCGACAAAAATGAAAATGGCATAACCCGCTTATAACACACAGTTGCTCCAGCTGGCAATAGAGCAGTTGCTGCCATAACAACCATCAAGGAAAATCTACAGAGATGACATTTTACCATTGATGCACGCTCCTTGTGAGACCAAAAATCAAATTTCCAGCAAAACAGTTCAAAATAGGTGAATATTGGATTTGTTTGGTAAGGACTTTTGTCTTTCAGTTAAAATGGAAATGTAGTTAGAGTTGCCATTTATCTTTGTCTAATGTTACTTTAGTTAATGGATATTCTTTGGTTAAAGTAACAGTTAATCACTAAAGCCCGAACAACAGTCGACATGAACAATGTCAATTAAGTGATAGCAATTTCAGTTCCACATATAAACGAAAATTAGAGTGGACCTAAAACGAGACTAAAATAAAAGGTTATTTCAAAATGCATCAATATTTTGATAAGCAAGACAACTAGCAAGTCCAGGATCACTACACATTATTTAAGGAACTAATAAGAATTTGAATTCTTTCGGCATTTGCCATATAAATAATGCAGGGCTAAACACAGCGATAGAGCTCAACTGAAAGAAATTATATTACTCATACGCCATGTTATCCTTATTACTCATACGTACAATTACTTAGAACAAAGTGATACCTATTAAAACTATAAGTTTAAAAATCTAACATCATGCTTTAAATCTGATGTAGAACCCAAGATGGCAGACAGTGTTGGTAAGGGACTAAAAGCGTTATGAAAGATATTTATAAGAAGTGTTGCCTACTTTTCTGGGTAAGGCTTTAAATATTATTTTATTAATATTTTACTTATAATATTATAAACAAAACCTTGCTAAATAAAAATGTTAATATAGTCTAAATAAACATCAATGTATATTTTAATTATCCCAATTATATTAATTTATAATTTTTTAGACAAAAGATTCATTTTACTCAACAAAAAAAAACCACTCTAATAATCATACATACATACATACATACATCTGCCCTGACCTGACTAATTTCCACAGCCAAGTCAAAATGCTAAAAGTTGGCTAACCACACAGACTACGGAGACCAACTCACAGAGGAGAAGAATAAGGTGATGACAAAGATGGTAGAGAGGTATAGCAAGGGGAAGGATGAATAAGCTACGACAAATTGCAGTAACCTAAAACGAAGGAATCTGCTTTCACATTTAAGCTCATCCCGAGCTGCCTGCAAAAAGATATGCAAATCTTGACGAAATGTCTACCCGAAAATGTTTACTCTTGTGTTTGCCATAAAATTTTGCGGTGGAGAAATTAGCACGCAAATTACAACACAAACCCAAGAGATGTAATCTAAATGGAGGAAGTCAAAATGACTTCATGTATGTACGTGCAAATGTGTGAAAATGTTGATTTCAATAAATTTATGGAAAATCTTTGCAATATTAAGTGTTGACTAATTGAATTTAAAGAAAACGTACATAAATTAACAATTTAGAGAGCAAAGTAAACAGGCAGCATACAAACAATGACAAACTGCGAACTTTATTGAAATTTACATAACTTTGTACAAAAAGTCCAATTTACTTAAATAAGAAATGCTTCTAAAATTTAAAAGCTGAGTGCACTCAGTTTTCATTTAAACCATACAAAGCCACATTGCCAGTTTTGATGAGTTTGTATTACAGGGCAATATTTGCTTCATTTTTTTTTTTTTTTTTAGAAAACTCATTCAGTTTGGTCTACAACTACAACATGATGATGAGCTAAGCACAGACAGAGAACATAAACAATCTGTTATATTCAGTTGCCTGCCTTTTATATCGCTTGCCATTTTATAGATCACATTTTCAAATGCAATTCAATATACATTTTCCTCTCAAATTCGTTTCTCATTCCCTTCAATTGTTTACACATATTGCACTTACATTGAGATACTTGAATAGATAGATAGATGGATAAGATAGTCAGATAGTTAGACGGATAGACAAACACATGTCCGATTGTTCTTGTTGTACTTGTTGTTGTTTGCTATCGTTTTGAGAGAAAGTCTATTAGAAAATGTAAAGATAGAAAATGCTGCAATAAAACTAAATCGAATTCAAACACAAAGTTCATTTACAGTTCATCAACTTGAGTCAGCTTCCCATCCTGAACAAACAATGTCGAACATAAAGTGTAGAGTAGCCCGCACTCTCCGCTAAACATCCCTCCCTCTCTCTCACTCTCTTTCTCTCTCTCTCTCTCTCTCTCTCTCTATGACCAACATCATCACTTCTCGCTTAGATGGCAAGTGGTTGAACGCCTTTGGCCTGATGCAGTGCATTGAAAGTTACAAACTTGGCTTTTATGCTAAATTAAATGTGCTACAATCTCAAACTTGGCCAAAGTCTATATATAAGTATATATCGTGTATGTAATATACACATGTCTTTAGATATATGTATAAATGGTTCAGTAGGAAGTGTGAGCCAATAAGTTTAAATATGTTAAATCGAAATGAAGCTATATCCATTTGATTTTCCAAAAACAAAAATTAAAACTTTGATGACTATAATTTGGAAATTAAATAATTTAATTCCGTGGCCTATTCTGTACATTAGCCATTTGATAATTGCTTGTTGGCTTTGATTGTTTTCGTGGTCATTGCAAAATGTTTGTCACACACAATTTTTGGCAAAAGTTTTTGGTTGTTTATTTTTTTTATATTTTTGTTTTAGTTTTTTTTTTTTTTGGACTTTGCGGTGAAAAGCATTGACGTGATATTCATTTCCATCCATTTATTTCCATGGCCAACACAAAATTCCCGCTAATTGTGTGTAAAATGTTTCGGATTTTTTGGTTTCTTTTTTTTTTGGTATTTCACTTTGTGTTAAATAAATTTCATATAATTTGATTTGCCGCCAAAAAAAGAAAAAAGTATGCCACGTGCTGTGCATAATTTAAGGCTAAACCATTGAAACGGATATGGTTTGTCGTTGTCCATTTTGTTCCATTATACGATTTATTTTTACAAATCGTTGCATATTCGTGCTGAGCCAAAGGTCAATTCGTTGACTTATTTGCGCTCGAATGCATTGCGAAAATCGTTTTAACTAGAAATGGAATGGTCGAAGAAGACATTTTACCAAAGCGTTCAAACGGAAAATACTGGGTAAGTGTAAGTGTATTTGATTTTCCTCTATTTTCTCTCTCGCCCTCACACAATCGTTTACATAAGCCTTTAGATACAAGAACTTGATTCGACTATTAAAGTTACTATACATATGTTTCTTATATTTCAGTTAAAGAAACTTTTCCGTATCATAAATAGTTTATAATTTATTGATACTGACATATCCTAATTTCAAGTTATTTAATTCTCATACAATTAAAATTTTTCAATCTAAAATTCTTACAAGTTTTCCCACGTTTACACGTTTAAATGTTGAATTTCCGTAGCGAAAATGTATAGTATTATTACATTATAAGTATTAAAAACGATAAATCCGTAAGTAATCAAAAATGTGTTTCCACTGCCTAATTAATAAAAAATATATTTCTTTTTAAGATTCCTGTTAATGTCTTGTATATACTATATATAATATACTATTTCGCAAACTAATCTCTCCATCGCTGCTCTACATGAAGGCCTTATTTAACTTTAAATGTTTAAATTTAAAAATATTATTCGTAAGAATTTCATTTAAGCAGCCTAAGAAATATCGGGAAAGTCGAACGACCAGATAATTGGAAATATTTAATGAAAGTAGGTATTAAAAAATATCATCCAAACTAATTTAATTATCTATCTAGAAGTTGTCAAATTAGACACGCCTTCATTAAAACAACAAAATGTCTTATTACTATTAATTATTGCATTAATTTTTTTTAAAGTATTTTGACTTTTTTTGTGACTTTAATGTAACCATGCACGTTTTTCTTAAATATTAAATTACAATTTATAAACAATATAATATTTACATATAATGAAAACATAATCACCAAGACTACAAGAATGTTGAATTTAATTAAACATTTAACGTGAAATGTAAATTTTGCGTATATACTTCCAAATGGCTTTAATGTTAAAGCAAATGTCGATTTCAATCAGTCAAATCCTTAAATTATTATGCCGTTCTACCCAATAAACGACAACAAAACTAATAATTCAATTATTCAAGCTGTCAAAATCAATCACATTTGTACATACATATATAGGATACGGATGACATCTATGCCTTCATTACATATGCCAATTAAATTCTGAATTTGGCGAGACTTTTTCTGCGAAAAAGGAAGACTGATGAGTTGGTAATAAAAAAAAATAAAAAAACGAAAACGAAAATGAATGAATAAAAACGATAAATATATCGGTGTCCATCAACAGTTTTCCTGTAAGCCAACAATGACAACTATAAATATACATAATTGTTAAACTGAATACATAAAAAACTTATCAACCAAGTGCAGATACTTTGTATAAAAGTCCAGTGCTGACCTGGACCTGGTAAGTGAAAGCTGGTTCAGTGGTTCTCAGTAAGCATATCCTGTGGAGGAGTGTCATCCGCATCAGCTTTGACTTTTATTTACATTTCCATTAAGTCAACAAACGCAGCCAAAAGCAAACAAAGAACAAGTGCCAACGAGATGCGAACCATGGAGAGGGCTAAAAAGAACGACAAAAGGTAAATGGATAGGGGGTAGTTGAAACAAAAATAAAAAATAAAAAAATGACAAAAAAAAATTGTAAAAGAGACTTGAGACAAAGTCAACACGAATTTGCAATTTGGTTTTAAATTTACGTGGCGGCCGCTGCACAAATTGCTAATTCGCTAAAAACTTCAACGTTGACACAAGAAATTTGTGTGAATACATTTTTTATTCGTCGGTTCGCGTTACCAGTGTTGGCCAACGACGGTCATATATAAAGCGAATTGAAAGGGAAATAGAAGAAGAGAAAAAAAGATGGTGATAAAAATTGAATAGAGAGTCTAAAGCAAACGACTCATACCAGTCAAGTAGGATTGAATTTGATAAATACACTAATAAAAAAAAGAATTCACTTGGTTCTGTATATAAATGTGTACTCTGAAAATATTATTTACTTGGTTTTTTTTTCATGTGTTCATTTGTTTATTTAGAACATAAAACTTTTCACAATGTTTTATTAAGAAACAAAACGCATTGAAGTGACATTTTTTCTCTTTGCCAAATTTCTCAAATAGTAATCAAACATTTTTGAAGCGGAAATAAAAAACTTAAGTTTAATCTTAATCTTAACATCAAAACCACTTGAGGAAATTATTAAAGTAATTTTTATTTTCCGGTTTTTCCCCTTAATTATAAATGTAAAGTGTGCACAGCGTTAGTCTTACATTCCACGAATGTCAAGTGAAGTAAAAGCCTTTGTTCATTAGTTTTTTTGTATTTGCGCCTTTCGTGTATCAAAAATCGAAACAAAGAACAAATATTTACAAAGCATTTTCCGTCGTGAGCCATAAAACGTAGTGGGACTTATCAGTGGATAATGCATAACACAAGAACTTCCATAGAAAATTAATACATACATATGTATATGTACATATATTTATATATTTTATGATCACCAATATAATATGATTAAGATCGAGCATGAAATCAGAAGGGCGTAAATCAGAATGACTTAAATGCATTGCCTCATCTGAGCAAGCTTATTATATTCTACGCTGGACAGGGTATTGATAAATATGGAACTACTAAATTAAAAGTGTCAAGTTGAACAGCGATGGATGGTTTATCCTTCAATTCTCTTTTCCCTCCATGGGCACTTCATCCTGCTGCAGTTTTTCGACAAGCGATAAAGCATTTGACATTAGCTGAGATTTTTCAATGCTTCAACAGTGGGTAAATGTGTCAGCAGGGGGAGGAGGGTGGAGGAATGAGTGTAGAGCAGCCATAGAAAGGCTTTATCTACATATATCTGGCTTTGGGAACAGACTTGGTCAATTTTTCTAGGTACAAAGTTCGAAAATGAGGAGAATGGAAAACTGTTTTAAATGCCATTCAAGGTTTCTCCTTTACATCAGGTGTAAATTGAGGAATGAGGCAAAGAAAGAAAAAGTACTCACGTTTCCAATTTTAATTGAATAACAACAATTATCCAAAACGAAATGAGGTGTTTTTTTTTTTTTGTTGTGCTTACCTATTTTTATTTTTTATTTTATTTTATTTTATTTTGTTTTGGCAAATTTTAAAATCAATTCTCTATGGTTTTGACTCACAACATTTAAAAATTCATTCATTCATATTGTAGGTCCGTAATTGTATTCGATAAGGTTTTGTCTTTAACCACACCCTTAACCCGGCATTTGTAAGAACGTGTGCTGGAATTTTAATTCTTCTTTACTTTTTAAGGTGTAACCTTTTCCCAACCTTGATAATTGACATTGATCTAAATTCCGTTTATCTATTGTTTAAATATATTCGCAATTATGTGTGAGTCAATTTTCAGTTTGCAAAAGATAATGAGGTAATATGTTAACAATTGATATCTTGCAGCACAATTATTGTTTTATAATCGGAAATTAGTCACATCTATAAGAAAGTAGGCTAAAATCATTGATATTGAGAGGGGACTGTGTAAACTTTAATCATAAAATGATTTTTATAGCTGCGTATCTATGAGAAGTTAGATATTAATGTCATCTATACGAATAAATATTTTTAAGTACATCTATTTTCTTTAATTTATTACAAATGTGTATTTTTTTTTTTTTGATACTATTTCTTACCTTATTTAATTTAACTTATCCAAATAAAAATATTTTTAGATGAAATGCCATGCAAAAACCGCAGGAAAGATCTGAGCTTTACCAGTAGAAATGTAAAAAGTTTGAAATTTTCTAAAAAATCATAAGTTGAGAGTTATAGCAAATGAGAGGTGAGACTCAGAAAAAGAAGCGTTAACTGAAAGATTAAGGTTGATAAAATCTTGGTTATGTTGCTTTTTACTTAAACAATTTTTCTTTTAAATAGATTTTCGATTTCTTTTTTTATTGACAACTCATTACGCTCATGGCATGCTCTGTCCTGTGATTCGCATCCTTTTGTCCTTTTTGGCTGACGTTGACAATATCAGCTGGCTGTTGGCTTTTGTGGCTCGTTTCATCTCGCGCCTGCCTCATTAATAATCACAATATCCCAGGTATGCCAGAGTAAGAGCCAAGAGGAAGAGGATGATGTGGCGGTCTTTTGGGTTATGCAAAACTGTCATGAATCAGAGGGGGGAAATGTAATTACATTCCCGTTTGCTGATGATGTTGATGAGGCAGATTGGTACCAGTGACGACATTTCATCTTGGCATCTATGGTACAGGTACAGGAGTAGGTACAGGAGTAGATACAGGTACAGATACAGGGAAAGGCAATACGTGCATATAAATTGTATAATGTCACCGTCTTCATAAAACTTTGCTAGACACGTAATTTAGAAGTAAACAAGTCTTGCCATGTCTTCTCATACGAAAGTTGCTTGTGTTCTTTTATTTCTCTTAGCCAAGTTTTTAGCCTTCTTCCACGTTGGCAATTTTGTTGTGTTTGATGTTCTGTACTGGGTGTTGGAATAATCCTATTATGTTATTGAATTTAACTCTTTAACGAGGGTAGTTGATATACATAAGTATATGTATACATATATTCTTAAGAAAACGAAAATGATAATTTTAAATTAAAGTCTTTAATAAAATGTGAAATTATTAATTCTTTCAAAATAGAAAAAGTAAAAAAAAAATATTACAACAAATTTCTCATAGTTTCTTATCTGAATAATTTTTAACAACAAAAATAACTATACTTATACTTAGAAATCTGTTAAACATCCATTTATTTTATAGAACTTATAGTTAAGTAAATAACTGGCAAGTATCTCAACTTATGAGCCATAAAGTTATTTCAGGCGAGTTAATCCCTTTGGAATACAATTAAAGTAAATAAGTATTCCATAAAGTACGTCATGCAAGGCATTCTTCAGATTTAAGTTTAATGTGGTCTCCATTTCTATGAAAATTTAAAAGATTACTCACTTTAACCGCTGCCGCTGCTGCTGATGCTTCTGCTGCTGCTGCTTTAGTTAGTGTACAATGGAAATCGTTTACTCTGTGCCAATACGGCGAGCGTTCAGTAACTGATAAGCAATTCTCGGGAACTGACTGGAGCTCGCATAAATAGCCAACCCTCGGTGCCAAGCAGCTTCAGTTTCATTAAAATATTGACAGCTTGACAAGTGGCTCAAGACTTAAGCAAAACTCGACAAGTGTTTTATCAAAAATTTAAATTGAAATTGAAATTTGAAGCGGACAAAAAAGTGTTACAATAAAAATGAGTGTCCACCAGGTAAATCAAATGAAAATGTAGCATAACTACAAAAATCAACAAGAAGTGAAAATGAATCAACCAAAAAACTAAATAAAGAAGTTTTTAAAGCAAACAGCGATATTTCTAACTTTTCTGTACATTTTTTATATATACGTGACTTTTTTTTATCAGTGTCTTCTCGTTTGTTCTTAATTCCAAGTGATACCAACTAATCTTAATCGATTGAATGAAATTAATTATAATGAATCTTGACGTATGAATAACTGATATATCACTTACAATTTTAATGCTAGGAATTTTTGTTTCCGCATTCAAATACTTTTCAAAACTAAATAAAAGGCCTTAGCAATCAGCGTTAGTCTTAATTTCAATTATCTCTAACTGTAATATTGAGTAAAAATTTATATATAATTTTTTTTAACCATTTCCGGATATATTACTTTAATGTGCTAAGCAAAATTAAATCGCTGTTGATGTTGTTTAAATAAATATAAATTTTTTTTTCGCTATAAATTATTTATATTTCCGAATAGTTTTTGCTTTTAACTCCAAGCATAAATTTAATACACAATTGAATATAATCACTTTTAAAACTTAGACCTAGACTAAACTACATTGCACTAGTTTTAAGATTAAAAACAACTTTATATCATAAATTGAGATAATCAAAAATATTGACGGACTAACAGAAAAATAAGTCAATGGATTTCGATCATAGACCTTCCAGCTGGAAAAACAAAAAAAAAAAAAGGATCCAGTATTAAAAAAGGGATTTCAAATATTTCAACCTCATAGATTCACAAATGAAATTATTCATTTGTTAATATATTTTCACATCTGAAAATAAATATCAAATGAACTATAAATTAATTCTTTAAATTAAAACAATATCTAAGATTAATTGGAAGCTTATTTTAAATTTTAATCTTTGCAATTAGCCATTGATAAAATTAATGTATTGGAATGAATTATTACATTGTGAATTTATATTTGATAATAATAATCCATTTATTGCTAGACTCTTAAACTATGTATAAAATAATAAATAATAATTTATTTTCATTTCATTATTGGAGTTTGAGAAGGAAGTCCTTGATGCCCACAATGCCTACAGGGCACTTCATGGTGCTAGGCCCTTGGTTTTAAGTCATAGTCTAAATCAATTAGCCACAAATTGGGCACAGGTAACAATCACAACAATTTATAATCCGCAATAAGTCGTTAGCTTTTCACTTTTCACCCTCTCTTTGCTTTTGACCAGCATCTCTTGGCCATGAATACAATGCAACATCGTCAGAATAGTGGATATGGCGAAAATATATATATGGCCTCTGGTGGTAATCTAAGTGGCACTGATGCTGTACGCTCTTGGTATAATGAGATCCATCAATATAATTGGCAAAGACCTTCCTTTCAAATGAATACTGGCCATTTCACACAAGTCGTTTGGAAAAACTCTACAGAACTGGGTGTGGGATTTGCCAAAAGGTATATACATACATACATATAGCTAAAAGTTAATATCATTCCATCTGCAAATAGTATTAAATTTATTTTTATTTTACTTTCACAGAGGCAATACCATTTATGTTGTTTGCAATTATAATCCACCTGGAAATTTTAATAATATGTTTAAAGAAAATGTGGCACCCAAGAGGGGTTAGAAATATAAGCAGAAGACACGATATTCACATACCAAAAATCTAATATTATATTTTATACATAAAAGACATTTCCAAATACATAAGTTTAGACATTTCTTATACACGAAAACTGGATAAATAAAAACTATTATTACATACATACATACATACATATATGTGTAAATATTTGAATTGGATTTCCATCTGAATCATTATCACTTACATTTTCATTGCTCATAGAGAGAGATCTGTTACCAATTATTCCTCTATGGTGCATAGCTTGTGACGGGAACGTGATTGTATTATGCCTTTAATACTGTTATTAGTCAATGAATTTGTTGATACTTTGGTTGAATTTCTAACATTATCGCAGACATCATCATCGGATGAGTCCTGGCCAGATTTAATCCTTTGCTGACGATGCACATAAATGCCAGATAGACGTAACTTACGATAAAGG
Organism: Drosophila sturtevanti; assembly: GCA_018150375.1. Taxonomy (NCBI): domain Eukaryota; kingdom Metazoa; phylum Arthropoda; class Insecta; order Diptera; family Drosophilidae; genus Drosophila; species Drosophila sturtevanti. The sequence continues at coordinate 395,520 of JAECWJ010000708.1, read as the reverse complement.
GATATATATTTGCCAGCCGTTGTCGTTCTGGGTACAATGTATTTCTCACAGAATGCGGTTTTACTATGCGCCGCTTCACTGAGCTGGGCATGGCCCAATGTCTGCAGGAAGGCCAGGACAAAGGCATAACAATTGTGTGTGGATTCCTCATAGCAAGCAATGGACCAACGCCACGTCTGGGCACAAATCTATTAATGCAAAATGGTTTGCAGATTTCCATGAATAAATATTCTCTCTGAGTGTGTCTCTGTGGTTTTTATTATTTTATTTGTTACTTTTTTTTTGTCTCTGTCTGTCTATCTCTCTCTCTTTCTATATATATTATTTGCACAAAACTCACCTGCTCGAGAACATCATCCCAGTAATCATACCAAGGTTCGGGCACATCACCAACTAGCAGGGATTGTGACCATTCGAGGGGATTATCATCGCGTCGATGCCGCTGCAGTCCATACCGATCGAATTCAACGATGTCGCCGGCGGATGTGGTCACTGCGATATGCAAATCGGTGGAATTGTTATAATCGCTGCACCAGAAAAGATAAAGAGAAACAGTAGAGTCTGAGAGAGATAGAATATAGAATATAAAGGGAGATGGAATAACAGGAGGAACAATTTGTTTTGCAGCATATAACAAAAGCCAGATACCTAATACATATGTACATACATATGTATGTATATATGTATCTATGTGTGTATGTATGTATGCAAGATAAATTAAAGCCCAATAAAGCTTCAAAAATGGCAAAAAGAATGTTGATACCGAATGTTGATGTCTGATACGCATAAATGTTATAGAAGCAAATCTATGTATGTATACATATGTTCGAATGATATTGGTTTTTTGTAAATGAAGTTATTGTTTTTGTGGTGGCATATCAGAATCAAATAATGGAGTGATGAGAATTACGGTATTAATCAGCTAAGAAATCATCAATATATATATACACACATACATACATATATACATATGTATGTATTATGGTGAATTGCAAACTAAAACTGAAAATAAAACTACATATAGCAGTCCTCGGTAGATGAGTTGTCAAAGCGGCCCAGTCATTTAGGCAACTAAACAACGTGGACCCGGGTTCGAATCCCAGGCTAGTGCATGGATGTTGTTTTCGTCTAAGCTAAAGGCCTTAGTTGCCAGTGCTTGTAAAATATAGTTAGGTTGATAGTTTACAACTATATCCTATACTTTAATAATAATAATAGTGAAAACTCTAAGGATAAAATTAATATTATTTAAAATAATAGGATCCAATAAATGATTTGTGTAAAAGAAGTGTCCGTTAAGAATATTTATCTTCATTTAGAAATTAGAAATAGTTAGCGCCTAACCTCTGCTTTAACGGTTTAAGGTAAAAAGTGATAATTCTCCGGTTTTATTTAATCTCAAAATATTTTTTCGTACTAGATTTTAATTTCTAGAAAATTTAAATCTAAAAAATTTAAATTTCCCATCGGCAATTCGATTCATGAAAAAAACAATTTATGTATTCTGATTCATATTAACTCTGTTATACCAGAGTAAACTGTAATATGTATAATATAACGATAACCGAACGATAAATGGTAAATGGATTTATCACTTAACGATTTAGTGACGTTAGACAATTTAAGCTATCGATTAAAAAGAGTTCCATTACCTACTTCCGGGCATTTAAAGAGTCAAGAAGATCAAAAGGGTTTTTTTTTTGTTTGTTAAATGAATATTCAAAGAAAATTCCATTGGATGGCAACAAAAAAATTCTTACTAATGCCAACTAAAATGGTTTACCCTCACTCACTCACTCACACACTCACTCACTCACTTGAGAAAGTCACCAGTTGATGGCCTGAGGACAATTGCACACGGATGTTGCGTGGCTCGCACAAAAGGATAAGGCAATCGGAATGGCAATAGTCTTGTGGTAGCTGCTCTTCTTTGCCCTGTTGTGGTGTGTGTAGTCTGGACATCCGTATTCACATCCACATTCATATCCGCATCCTCATCCGCATCCAGTTGCGCATTACAATGGGGACAAGTGTGCGGCAAAATGAAGCAGAAAACTTTTACGGTGCAATGATGAAAACAGAGAATGCCCGGATCTGAGGTAATTGTGGTTGCAGTCGCCATACTTGTCGTTGTCCTTGTTGTCGTCCCTCTTGTTGGAATTGTAGTTGTATTTGTTGTTGCTAGAGTCGCCACTATGGCTGCGTCTGCCTGGCACCCGTATTATAATTGATACACTTTGTCTATTGTAGTTTCCATTCACTACTTTAGCCTTTCCTCTGATGCGGCGGCTACTGCCTAGGCCTTTTGTGGTTTAGAACTCAACTGTAATAAATAAGAAGAAATGAGACATTTTTGTAAATAAGCCGAAACCAAAAAAACCCCAAAATGTCGTTTGTCTGTTTCCTGGTGGTTAGCACAACAGCAGTCTTTGTGGCAAACACAAATATGAGACGATCTTCTAATGTACCAAGTATGAGGGGAAAAGGATATAGAGAACATTAAGACAATACTCGTGACATTTGCGGTTAGTTCCTTAAGAAGATTTAACATCTGCCTAGAAAAGCATTTTTTATACAAGAAACCCAATGATGGAGCTAAAAAATCGGATATATACAATGGTGGACAAAAGTATTTTGACTTTTGGCGATTGTATATACTGTATTAGATAAGGATTATAAACAATATATTTTTATTTCAGAAAAGCAATAAATTTCATTTGAATTTAAGTTGATAGTTTAAAAAAAATAATCGATATTTCATAAATATGGATGGACAAAAGTATTTCGACATTGCAATGTACATTCAAATATATACATACAATATACATACGGATTTACATATATGTACATACGTATAACCGTTTTTAACTAAAATGACAAGCGCAATAACGGCATGCGCGCGCTCCTTTATTATGCAAGCAGTATGAGTTCCTACAAGCAGTGTAAGTTTTGTACACTGGTAGGTGCGAGAGAGAAAGCCTGCATTTGCTGGCTTAACCAAGAGAATTTAATTATACTATTATTCTATTTAATTGATGGTGATTTCCAGGAAATTTGATTTTTATGTGTCACTACTTGCAGGTTATACTCAAAGTCGGCAGCAATAACTTTCTTCGTTTCTTTAAATACAATTTATAAATATATATGTATGTATATGAGAAACTTTTTACTCAGTTTCTTGAGATGTTCATAGGAAAACCAAATAAAGCAGAAAATTATAAAAATAGCCATATGAAATTATTCTACATATTAATGTCCCACAAGACAAAGATAATATATTTAAAGCTGACTTTCTATGACTGTATACATTAGAATATTAACTAAACGACTGTGGTTAAACTTGTGATACTCATTTTGGTTCGGGTTTAAGAATTTATAAATGAAATTAATACATCTAAATATGTATACTGTCGAATTTCCTTATCTCGAAGTGGCATAATCCAGTCAAAAATTAAGAGTTACGGAGACTTCGAGTTCAAGATACATATGTATATTTTCTAACACTAAGTAATATAATAATGAAATATCAAAGAAGCTAACTTCGGCCGTGCCGAAGTTTGTATCCTTGCAGATTAATTGATTACTTTCTCCGTCATATCGGATTCAAGATATTTTAAAAATTGGAAATATAAAATTTAAAAAAAAATTTGAACCAAGAAATGTAAAACTTCGAGTTTGCCAACGGCCGGTTTGAACCTCCGCTCACGTCATTTCTAGAATCGATCTCTACCCACCAAACTTATAATTCACTGCCTCGCTATTTCGGTATACATTGCAAGCGTCTAGCTTCTCGCTCTCTAAAGTTTCTGACGAATTCTAGAAAACAACAACACAATACAAATAGTTTTCTGTCTCTTTCTGTTTCGCACTCAGCTTGTAGTTTTTCAAGCACGTGTTCGCATATATGTATGTATGTATGTTTGTATGTTTCCATGTATGTTGTTTGTATACGCATATATAAAAGCAAATATAAACGTATTTAATTGGCTGCATATGCAAACATACTGATGCTGATGGGGGTTGATTCATTGATTTTATTGATTTATGTCGGTGTTTATTATCCGATCTGATTCAAACTTACTGATATGATGTAAAAGTATAATTCTCATCTGTTCACCAAATTTGGTTGAGATATCTTAAAAAACAAAAAGTTTTTCTCACAAAAACATACTTTTTCTGATGGGGTTGATTATTGTTTTTATTGATTTATGTCGGTGTTTATTATCCGATCTGAATCAAACTTGCTGGTAAGGTGTAGAAGTAGAATTCTCATCTGTGTGCCAAATTTGGTTGAGATATCTCAAAAAACAAAAAGTTTTTCTCACAAGAACTGTTTTGAACAACTCACATTTTGACCGAGGTACCTCTGATCTTTCCTATTTTTCTATAACTTATAGTTGTCGATCCGACCAATCTTTGAACTTAATTTGCTTGCAACATCAACGGACAGAATGATATGACTTTTATTCACGTAGCTCAAAATTTAAGATCGATTAAGTATGTAGAAACAGACAGACGGACAGACGGACAGACGGACAGACGGACAGACGGACAGACGGACAGACGGACAGACGGACAGACGGACATGGTCATATCGACTCAGCTTTCGATGCTGATCAAGAATATATATACTTTATGGGGTCGGAAACGATTATTTCTATGCGTTACAAACATCTGACCAATTTTATTATACCCTCTGCAAGGGTATAAATATCAAAAAATGATTGAGTTACAGCTCTTCTTTTTACGTGAAGTAATCATTTCTATTTTATTTCAATGAAAATAGTTATTTGTGATTGAAGATTAGTTTTTTCTTTGTTTGTACTACTAAAAAGAGGTTCCACTTTCTAGCAGCCAAAAAAAAAAAATCAAACATTGCTTTGTGGATCTTATCAAACCTTGCTTTTTATACCCTTGCAGAGGGTATAATAAAATTGGTCAGATGTTTGTAACGCATAGAAATAATCGTTTCCGACCCCATAAAGTATATATATTCTTGATCAGCATCGAAAGCTGAGTCGATATGACCATGTCCGTCTGTCCGTCTGTCCGTCTGTCCGTCTGTCCGTCTGTCCGTCTGTCCGTCTGTCTGTTTCTACATACTTAATCGATCTTAAATTTTGAGCTACGTGAATAAAAGTCATATCATTCTGTCAGTTGATGTTGCAAGCAAATTAAGTTCAAAGATTGGTCGGATCGGACAACTATAAGTTATAGAAAAATAGGAAAGATCAGAGGTACCTCGGTCAAAATGTGAGTTGTTCAAAACAGTTCTTGTGAGAAAAACTTTTTTGTTTTTTGAGATATCTCAACCAAATTTGGCACACAGATGAGAATTCTACTTCTACACCTTACCAGCAAGTTTGATTCAGATCGGATAATAAACACCGACATAAATCAATAAAAACAATAATCAACCCCCATCAGAAAAAAGTATGTTTTTGTGAGAAAAACTTTTTTGTTTTTTAAGATATCTCAACCAAATTTGGTGAACAGATGAGAATTATACTTTTACATCATATCAGTAAGTTTGAATCAGATCGGATAATAAACACCGACATAAATCAATAAAATCAATGAATCAACCCCCATCAGCATCAGTATGTTTGCATATGCAGCCAATTAAATACGTTTATATTTGCTTTTATATATGCGTATACAAACAACATACATGGAAACATACAAACATACATACATACATATATGCGAACACGTGCTTGAAAAAACTACAAGCTGAGTGCGAAACAGAAAGAGACAGAAAACTATTTGTATTGTGTTGTTGTTTTCTAGAATTCGTCAGAAACTTTAGAGAGCGAGAAGCTAGACGCTTGCAATGTATACCGAAATAGCGAGGCAGTGAATTATAAGTTTGGTAGCGCAATAGGTAGAGATCGATTCTAGAAATGACGTGAGCGGAGGTTCAAATCCGGCCGTTGGCAAACTCGAAGTTTTACATTTCTTGGTTCAAATTTTTTTTTAAATTTTATATTTCCAATTTTTAAAATATCTTGAATCCGATATGACGGAGAAAGTAATCAATTAATCTGCAAGGGTATACAAACTTCGGCACGGCCGAAGTTAGCTTCTTTGATATTTTATTCTCTTTGTGCTCACAGAAGAGGTACCAGAAAAAAAAGTTTTATAATAGAATAATGAGCAAATCCGAATGTTAAATATGATGCACAAGTACAAAGCTACCTCACAAAATGTTGCAGCTTAAAAAGGCAACAATTTAACTGATTTTCAGCAGCTTTGGAGTGAAAGAGTCAACAGCTTCCAGCGGCTACGTCGCTAGATTTGTATTTTATTTTTTGTAACTTCCCCCAAAATATTCGAACTACGAATGCATGTGCCTAATATTTTGTTCGAGTTATGGAGATCTTTAATTCATGGAAGTTCGGAACGCTGTTCGACTGTATAAGTTAACATGGAATAAAGTAACATGGAGAAAAGTAATCGATCACAGTTGCTTTGAGAGAGACTGTCAATTGGGCTAACTGTAATATACAGGTCTCTGGCTGATAAAAAGTTAGTTCTTATCTAGCATCTGTCTGTATCTGATCATACGCTCGTAATAAATCAAATAAAATCCAATATCAAATAACTTCGATATAATATTTGGATAGTTTATAACTTATTAATTGGCGCCCAACGTAAAAAAAAGTGCCCATCGCTTTTTTAAAAAAAAAAAAATAAAATAATAATTCTATATGAGAAATAGAATTATAATAGAATAAAATAATACCCAGAAGTTTTAAAAAAACTTCTAAAGAGAACAACTAAGTCACATCACCGAACCGGTGACAGCAGCAGTTAAGAAGCTAACTGTAAGACGAGAAGCGGCCACAACCAACAAGGAAAATACCACCTGCCACAATTCAGCAACAACAAAACATATAAAAATCAACAAGAGATTAAAACTGTAAGTGAGACTTTTGCTGTTTATAGATTAGTCTTGGATTGTCGGGTATTCGGTGGATCACTCAGCATTAGGGGTGGTTAGCTAATTGAAACGTCGAGGTGGACATTTTCTATTTTGGTTGATCCAAAAGCTAAAGCTTTCCATCTACAATTTACAATAGTAAGCAATATTTGTTCCCAACTGCATATCATATGTGGAGAGATAGCCCAGATAATATTGATAGCAGTGACGAAGAGTTGTTAAAAATTATAAGAGGCAAAAGTGAGGAAACACACAAAATGCCAACAATTGAAGAGTTGAGGGAATTAATGCAATCGGCGATACAGACTGCGCTTGAGTATCAGGCTGCGCAGATACACTCTACTGTCGCTCAACCTTTGAGACAGGAAATTGAGTCATTAAGAATTCAATTAAAAAATTTGAAACCAGTCACACCAGAGGTAGAAGTATATAGGGATGCTGAAATCATCCCAGGAGTAGAATGTGAAGAATCATTAAGTATCATTACATCTTTGCCAGATTTCGATGGCAACCAAGACGAGTATGTGTCATGGCGCTCCGCAGCGTTATTTGCGTATGAGCTATTTCGTCCTTATAGGGGTAGCTCCGCCCACTACCAGGCAGTGGGCATAATTAGAAATAAAATTAAAGGTGCCGCTAGTTCCAATCTAGCGTCCTACGACACTGCTAAAAATATCGATGCGATTATAGCTCGCCTAGATTTCACCTACGCGGACAAAACGCCCATTCGCGTTATTCAGCAAAAACTAGGAACTTTACGACAGGGAGAGCGGTCGCTTTCTGAATATTATGACGAGGTGGAAAAAACCCTAGCCCTCCTCACTAATAAGACAATAATGACACACGAAGCAGCGTCCGCGAACATACTAAACATGCAATTTAGGTCGGATGCGCTACACTCCTTTGTGTCGGGGCTTAAGAAATCCCTCAGAGCAGTGGTATTGCCAGCAAAGCCCAAGGATTTACCCACTGCGCTAGCATTGGCGCACGAGGCCGAAGTAAGTCATGACTATGCAGCTTTTGCCGCAAGCTTTGCACGGGCTACCGAAGGAAAGGCTCAGGGCCCCTCCGAACAAAAAGACCAAAGTTTTCGAAAAACTAATCGGAATAAGAACTTGGAAAACAGCCAAGGCACATATAAAAAGAATCCCCATTACGTTAGGGTTCAAGAAGAACCAGACAAAGGGAAGCCACCACAAAATCCTGTGGCTCAGGCATTCCCAATACCAGAGCCCATGGAGGTCGACTCCTCTTCAAAATATAGGCAATCAACCAAATATTCAAAAAATAACTTCACAGGATCGAAAAAGAACCAGCAGGTTCATTTTACGTCCCAAGACTATAGTACAAAGGCAGAGGCGAGCGTCCTGGCAGTTAGTGATGACTTGTCAGATGGTGAAGAGTCTTGTAATTTTTTAGGGAACACTCCCTTCTACCGTTCATCACAAGGACAGTAGAAGGGAAAACAATTAAATTACTTATTGATACGGGGGCTTCGAAAAATTATATTCGACCAATGGCCGGATTAAAATTTATTACCCCGGCAGAAAAAAACATTTAGCGTTAGATCCATACATGGGACCTCAAAGATAACAGAAAAATGCCCAATACATATTTTCGGTCTTAAAGCATACTTCTTCTTGATAAATATCCCAGGAGATTTTGATGGCATAATTGGATTTGACCTATTAAAAAAGGTCGAAGCAACTATCGACCTATTAAACAACTACATAATTACAAAAAATGGATTTGAGTCCATTAATTTTACTCGTTGCCCACAGGTAAATTTCATTTATATTGACGATAAAGATGTTCCTCCTGCCGTACTTAACTCCTTTAACAAGATGATGGAGAAAACAGTGGGAGCGTTCGCAGATCCTGACGAGGCTCTGCCATACAACATAAATACCGTGGCAACTATACGTACAAATGGGGAACCGGTATATTCCAAGTTATACCCACTACCGATAGGCGTTACGGATTTTGTAAATGCAGAAGTTAAACAACTTCTAGCCCACGGCATAATTCGGCCCTCAAAATCCCCCTATAATAATCCGACCTGGGTGGTCGACAAAAAAGGGACGGATGAAAACGGCGTCCGTAAAAAGAGGATGGTCATTGATTTTAGAAAATTAAATCAAAATACCATAAATGATAAGTACCCTATTCCAATGATTGCAACAATCCTGTCTAACATAGGAAAGGCCCAATATTTTACAACATTGGACCTTAAATCGGGATTCCATCAAATAACGCTAGCAGAAAAAGACAGGGAAAAAACCGCATTTTCTGTAAATAATGGGAAATATGAGTTCTGCAGGCTTCCCTTCGGGCTCAAGAATGCTCCCAGTATCTTCCAAAGGGCCATCGATGACGTCCTTAGGGAAAAAATAGGTAGAACATGCTATGTTTACATTTATTATGTTTATTATTTTTTCGGAAACAAAAGAAGACCATGTTAGGGACATTGAATGGGTCCTTAAAAGTCTTCAGGACGCGGGCATGCGAGTATCACAGGAGAAATCCAAATTTTTTAAAAAAAGCGTGGAATATCTGGGATTTATCGTATCTAGGGATGGTATTACAACTTCACCCGAAAAAGTTCAAGCAATAAAAAATTTTCCAACGCCAAGTACCCTTTTTGATCTCAGGTCATTTCTTGGCCTTGCCAATTATTATCGCTGCTTCATAAGAGATTTCGCGAAAATCGCAGGTCCCCTCACAGATTTTCTAAAGGGTGAAAATGGAAAAGTTAGCAAAAACATGTCTCGAAAAGTAAAAATAGATTTTACTTCGGAACAACTCCGGACATTCTCCAAGCTAAGAGATATTTTAGCATCAGAGGAAGTTTTTTTGGCCTACCCAGATTATCGACAACCATTCGATCTTACCACAGACGCATCTGGTGATGGGCTAGGCGCTGTCCTTTCACAAAAAGGGAGACCTATTACCATGATTTCCCGTAAATTACATAATAACGAAAGGAAATTTGCGACCAATGAAAGGGAACTTCTTGCCATAGTGTGGTCACTAAAAAACTTAAGAAACTACCTTTATGGGGTAAGAGATTTAAACATATTTACCGACCATCAGCCGTTAACCTTCGCTGTATCGGACAAGAATTCAAATGCGAAATTGATACGCTGGAAGGCATATATTGACGGCTATGGCGCAAAGATGATTTACAAACCAGGAAAGGAAAATTTTGTAGCCGACGCCCTTTCGCGTCAGCACATCAACGCTCTCGAAACACCAGATTCAAATTTGGAGTCTGATAGGGCAACCTGCCATAGCGAAGAGTCTCTAACCTACACTATTGATGCATCTGATAAGCCTTTAAACTGTTTTCGAAATCAAATTGTGATTGAAGAGGCAGAGTTTCCCTCGGTAAGAACATTCGTTTTCTTCCAGAGTAAGGCCAGGCACATAGTACGCACATCAAGCTCTGATTCACTTATACAGACGCTTCAAGAGGTAATAAATGCCGAAGTAGTAAACGCAATACATTGCGAACTGCCAACGCTCGCTCTTATTCAGCACAGATTGGTTGAATTATATCCGGCAACAAAATTCTGGTACTGCAAACACATTGTCACAGATATACCGGACAAAGCGGAACAAAGAGAAATCGTAGTGACCGAACATAACAGGGCGCACCGTGCAGCCCAGGAGAACATGAAACAAATTTTACAAGACTATTTTTTCCCAAACATGGGAAAATTGACAGCAGAAATTGCAGCTAACTGCAAAGTTTGCTCAGTAGCAAAGTATAACAGACATCCAAAAAAACATAAGCTGGGTAACACACCAATACCGGCTTACGCAGGAGAAATTTTACACGTTGACATTTTCTCCACAGATAAAAGGTTCTTTCTGACTTGCATAGATAAATTTTCTAAATTTGCCATAGTCCAACCTATAGCGTCAAGAGCCATAGTTGACGTAAAACCTGCCATTCTACAATTAGTCAATTACTTTACTAATGTTAAGATAGTATATTGCGATAATGAAAGGTCGATAAATTCTGAAACAATAAGGTCCCTCCTGTTAAATAAGTTTGAAATACAGATTTTCAATGCCCCACCCCTTCACAGCACATCTAATGGTCAAGTGGAAAGATTCCACAGCACGTTATTAGAAATCGCACGGTGCAGGAAAATCACAGCCCAAGCTAGCGACACTGTCGAAGTTATATTACTAGCAACAATTGAGTACAACAGGTCGATCCATTCAGTTTTGAACAGAAAACCAATCGAAGCAGTCCACGAATCTTCGGTAAGAGAGGGATTGCAAATAGTTAAAAGAATAAAAGACGCTCAAAGCAAGCAAAACGAGCAGGAAAATAGAACACGAGTAGACAAAAAATACCAGCGGGGTGACAAAGTTTTGATAAAATCAAACAAACGCCTTGGTAACAAACTTACTCCTTTGTATAAAGAAGGAATTGTAGAGGCAGACCTTGGAACTAAAGTTCTCATAAAAGGAAGGGAGGTCCATAAGGACAATCTAAAATAAAACCGAACAATAACAAAATAAAAATTGTTTTTCTAGAATTAAGTCCACACATTTACAACAGACAGACATTAGAAAAATCGACACTTAATAAAAACAACGACGGTTCATCACAGAGGCGTTAGAAACTTAGAAGTATTTTATTTGCTCTGAAGGTAGTACCTGCAACTCCTGATTTTGCTGATTGGGAACAGATAAAGTTTCAACAAAATCAATTAATAGAGCCAAAAATTAATAACAAATTCCATAAACCAAAGACAAGTAAAACAGAGAATGTCAACCCTGAACACTTCCTAACAAGGAGTAGTATGGTCATTTGAGATCTTAAGAATTTAAACAAAAATTTTTTTTTTTTCACCACAACCTTGGTAAAAGCGAATCCATTGGGCCCGATAGTCCTCGAAATGAAGTGACCAGCAAAGTCTCACTAGTATTAGTATCAGTCTTTATCTGGTAGAATGGGATAATATAATTTTAGATTCCAATAATAGAAACGTAGTTGCTGATATGTGGTATGGAGCTATTATCACTCGAGGGTTGTCAAACGGCGGTATCCACAAATTGCTACACACAACTAGTGGCCGGCTCAAGCCTATTGGAGCTCCCGACCGGGTCGTCTGGAACCTTTAATCATTGTGGACGAGGAAATGATTATCATTAACGACGCTACCATAGACATCATGAACAAAATCAAAAAAATAAGAGAAGAATTATTAAGAAAAATAAAAAGAAAAGATGGTGTGGTGTTAGCTGAGTTACATTACGAAGTACCAAGAACATTAAAGCCTGCCCTTCCTCCACGAACTGAGCATCAACAACCTCCACCATATAACCGGACTACACTCCAAACTAATATCGGTCCCTCTATCTAGTAGCAGCACCATTATTGGGGTAGTCGCAATTTGGTTCGCTATCTAACTAGCCATTTGCAGACACCAGACACGCGAGTTAGTCACAAATCTACAGAAGTCCGGGGACGGCCTCCACTTAAGCGGGGGAGGAGTTAACATGGAATAAAGTAACATGGAGAAAAGTAATCGATCACAGTTGCTTTGAGAGAGACTGTCAATTGGGCTAACTGTAATATACAGGTCTCTGGCTGATAAAAAGTTAGTTCTTATCTAGCATCTGTCTGTATCTGATCATACGCTCGTAATAAATCAAATAAAATCCAATATCAAATAACTTCGATATAATATTTGGATAGTTTATAACTTATTAATTTATATAAGTACATACACACGTATGTATGTACATAAATATATCAAGAATAACTCTTAAATTAAGATTAATATTTTTTTAAATAAAAAAAATGTTATTTACGAGTTTTTCAAAATATCTCAAGAATAACTTTCAAATTTAAAAAAAAAAACTTAAATATTCTTCATGAATAATTTTCACTTTTGAATTTTTTTTGGGACTGAAAAATTAAAGGTTTTATTTACTATAAGTAGACGATTGAAGTCAATTTAAGCCAAAGAAAGAAAAAAATAAAAAGTAGAAATTCCTTCATCTGCTCCTTATGTTGGCAATCATATGGTTTTTCTCTCTTGAAAAGCCGGTTAACAAAAGAAAAAGTGGAAAAGCTATAATACAAAAACGTAAACAAACCGGCAAAATGAAAATTCACCCTCTCTCTAAGCAATGCGTTAGGCGCAAACTCACCAAAAATCATTGAGAGAGCACGGGGGAAATTTTTCAGTTAAAGCCATCCACTGCAAGTTTTCCAAAGGGAAAAAGCCTGAGATAGTATGCAATTGCATGAAGAATTTCCCAGCTCGAGTCGTCTTGTCGATGTAACGCGACTAAGGAACCTCGAGGCGAAACCAGTTTGCGGCGAGCCGTGCGAGCAGACGGTCGTGTTTTAGTGTTTAACGGTAAAAACCAATTGAACAAAAAAAAATAGAAAACAAGAAACCAACAAACCAAATCGAACCAAACTAAACCAAACAGAACCCGAAACGAAGATATACGACATAAAGCCCCAAGGAGAAGGCATCAACATAATTAAATATATAATATATATATATATATCTATGTATATATTACATTATCATCAAAGTGTTTAAAAATAATGAATTAAAATATTAAAGGATATAGTAAAAGAAATATAGCAAATATACATATGTCTATATAGAAAATTAATGAAATAAGGATAATGCTAATCGGTTGTCAAGTGAACTAAATTTTTTTGTTTACAACTCTTGCGGTCAGGACGTGGCTCTTTTTTTTTGGGGTTTGTTGTCGTCCTTGCGTTAGTTTGTGTGCGGTTGGTGCGCTGCCACCCCCTCACTCACTTACTCACTCACTTACTTCCTCCAGTCAAAGGATATTTGTTTGTTGTTTTATGCGGTGGTGCTGCTGCTGCTCCTGTAAAGTGGCAGCTATGGCAACACATTGCTAATCGATGACGTGACCACAAAAACAAAAAATCCCAACAACAACAACAACAACAACAAAAAAAAAAGGAAGAGAAAATCCCACATAAGGATAATGACCGTAAACTGATTCGGTATGTGTTTGCCTACTAACGTTGTCCTTGATAATGTGATAATTTATTTTTAATAGCTTAAGCCAAAACCAAAAAAAAAAAAAAATAACCTTAACATGGAAAAGAAAGAGCAAATCCAACAACTTTTCTTTCCCTTTTCCCCTCCTTTCTATTTCTCTTGTGGCTCCTTTTCAAATGTGACATTTTAAGTTCAAGTTGACAAGCCACAAAACTTTCAACTTAAGAAATTTGTTTGTCACAAAAATTTGTGTGCTTGTTAAATAAGTTTTTGCGAGAAGCCAATTAGTGGGCGTGGCATTTGTGCAAAAATTAAAATGTTTACTTGGCAATGTTCCACCCGGAGAAACTAATTTAATTTCATTTGCCCTCTCCGCCCGCCAGCACCTCCTCCTCCCCTCTTCCCATCCAAAAAAAAAAAAAAAGATGACAGATTAAGTGAAGAGGAATTTTGCCGAAAAATGGGTCAAAAGTTTCAAAGAAGAGAAGATGAGGCAGGCCAAAGAAAAGTGGATAAATTAAAGGAAAGAAATGGAGGCATTCCTTAGATGATAATAGATTAAATTGAGAGACAATTACAATCGAATTAGTTATGGAAATTGGTTTGCTATTTTGCTAGATTAAGATGGGAAAATTCGTTGAGCATTTACAAAAGAATGTGAAGAGAGGAAATCAAATGAAAAATTTTGCCAGCTTTTGAAAAGGAAACATTTTGGATCAATATTTTTAAATACATAGCAAATGGGCCAAAATGAATATGTTAAATAAAATAATCAAATAAATTGATTGATTTCAAAACTGGATGCATAGTTAAATGAATACGTATCTAGTAAAATTAATGAATTTGATCATCAGGAACTGAGTAATGAAATTTTAAATATAAGATCTTAAAGGGCAAAAGAATGAAAATAAAAAGAAATAACATTTTTATATAAAATGAATTTTTTTTCAGTTATTCTAGCTTAATAAATTTTATTTTTGCTGTTGTTTTTAAACGTTAAAATTGTAATATACATTTCATACTGAAATGTGGAACAAAAATCGGATAACTACTCGCACTAACTTATGAAATATTAATTTATTAAAAATAAGTCCATAGTCGATGTTAACTCTAGAAACTGACTTCCATTTGAAGCCAAACATTATGTTAAGACTTTGAAAAATAAATAATTTAAATTTGGTTTTATTTGTAAAATCTGACTCACTATTTGTTTAACAATTAAAAATGAATTCGAAAATCAACATTTAACATTGTTTAGACACAATTTAAATGAACTATTTGGCCTTAAGGCGAAAGTCTTTTGCCTTTGATGATTTTATGGAAAATAAATTTTAATAATTTTGTCAAAGCAAATATTCATAAATATCAGATGTATGGCCAATGATTAGCCAGTTGAAAATAATTGCAACAATTCAAAACAGATAAGAGAGATAAAAAATTTGAAATAAAATTTATGTTGCAGTTAAATTGCAAATTCATTTAAAGTCAATGGATCGACTTAGAAATGCCCTGTACCAAGAAATGACGCCTAAATGTTAATAAGACAAAAATTCAATGTAAAGCCTAAGAAAATACTTAAAAGAATTAAGCAAATATTTTAACACTCCCATTTAAATGGAACCAATTTAGAGCTAATTAACATTAGACATATCTTAGCTAATTTAAATGCGTTTTAAAAGAAATATAATTCATGATATAGTTAGTGACTTATTAAACAATTTATTATTGTTTCTTACCTGCATTAGTTTAGGCAAATAACTAAAATTAGTTAAACAAAATATGAGGTTCTTAAAGAGGAGGGTAAAATCAACTCAAGATCTAATCTATTGTATCTTTTTTTTCAATGCATTTACACAAACTAATTTGATTTCATTTACTGAGGAATTGAAATGTCTTCTATTGTTACAGTTCCCAATATCCCTCAATCTATTCTATATAGTTTGCATCAAATTGAATCATTCAAACTCTAATACTCGTAGTCTAAAATATTTAGGTGTCATAAAACTGTTCGAAAATAAAACAAATTTACATACATATTTGTGTATGTATGTATGTATTTGAAGGAAGGATAACTCTATCTGTAAAATGTATTTCATGGTCTCAAATACTTATGTATATATTTTTACCCTCTGGGTTTTTGGGGTATGCAAAATAAATCAAACTAAATGTTTCTTGATAAATTTAACTAAATTCTTTTCAGTTCGTATATTAACATATCCAAGTACTTTGGGATTGACAAATGCCTAAAGTGGAAAGTTCAATTTGTTTCCAAAAAAAAATAAAAAATAAAGAATAAAAAAAGGAAAGGAGGAAAAAAATCCCACAGAGAAGCAAATGCAATAAAAGATATGACAAGTAGAGAGCAAAGGACCTTGAATGGAATGTCAGGAAGGAGGTAGGGCCAAACAAAAAGGCAATAACAAACAACAAATTTTCAGCAAGAAGCTTGAGAAATTCAAACAAACTTTATCTCAATGTTGTTTGCGACTTGAATTAAATACGCCCACACTTGCACACACACACACGCACACACACACACAGACACACACACGAGCGCGTTTACTAACAAACATTCAAAACACACACACAGACACACATGGGAGAGATAGAAGGCCAGAAGGGAGAACCAAAATGGTTGAAATGAAATTACAACTTGCATCCTTTTCTCTACTTTCGTTTCTTTATCTCCTGTATTCTTTTTATTTCAAGAAGGCTTCAAAAGGAATTGTTTGGCCAGTGCAAACACAAAAATGCCAAAAGTGTCAGGAGAGGGAGGAGGGGCACGCGAATGATAGAGAAAGAGTGAAATAAAAAAACATAAAACTGAAATCAAGTTAAGTTAACGCATTTTTTACACCGTTTTTTTCTTCTTTTTGTTTTATTCCTTAGTGCATTTAATGAGAGGGGACACGCAAATGACAACAATAACAAGAACAAAATATAACGCAAATTTCCAAATCAAATATTTACATGAAAAAGCAAACAAAAAAAATAACCAAATAAAATATGAACAACAAAAACATGTTGTCGAACATGTAGAAGAGAGGGAGGGGGAGCATATGAAATATGCAAGAGACATGCAAAAGAACAATCCTTTGACAAGTTTTACAATAAATATAAATCACAAAAAAGAAAGTAAAATTCGCAAGAGGATGAGACTTACATGTATATATGTATGTACATATACTCTCTACCTAAGTTCCTAAGCTACAGTTAGTCTATCAAATGCATAGCAACAAGCTTATGAAAGTATGTATTTGAACTGGGCTATTTTAATGATGGCAACCCTGTTCAATCTTCATCGATATCCGATAAGCCAAGCGACTACATTGATTGGTACTGTAAATGAATAAAATCTGAAGATTAAATCAAAAATATTGAAAATATGGTCGATCCTCAGTTTCTTATTATAAATCTCTAATTTCGATAGTTTATTGTGATTGAGAATTAATCTTTTAATCTATTAATGGAAACTGTATACCGTTTAAATTTCTTACCCATTTTACGATTTCAAACATTAGAAACCGATTTCTTTAGTAGATATGTTTTTCTTAAACTTCAAATTGTAATCACGATTACGATACTAATACATTTGTACCTTTCTTCTGATGTGAAAGATGTGAAGGAATGTCTAATATGGATCATATTTTTGAAAAGTGGACAATATTGGTTCTAAAATGAGAAAACAAAAAAGAGAAAACTTGTCACGTAATATTCGATATGATCTAAATATGACTGGATTGATAAGAATATCTGATAAATATCTGATATATAAAAGTCAGGAATAACTTATATGATTAGATAATTCGAGTGGTTATCATGAAAAATCTAATCATTGAAAATATATCAGATCTTTGTAATAAAGTAAAAATTCAGTTTAACAATAATTCTGCAAAAATAGGAAAGAACTAAATACGATATTTTCGCTAGAATAAGATATCATTTAAGTACAAATATAATATCTTTTAAAATATCTACAAAGGATAAAGTCCTTGAAGTTGAATAAAGTAAAACTGTTAACCCAATTATTAACTTATAGACTTAGTGTAAAATGAAATTGTGCCAGATTTGAACAACAGATGTGACTACGATGAAGGTAAAGCGACATTGGCATCCTTTGCCAGGACATGAGCCAACGCATTCGTTCTTATATATGTGTTTGCCTGTGTGTGGGTGGTGCTGGTGTGCAAATGTGCCACCAACTTCAAAATAAGTATGTTTTATACTGTGCCACAACAACGAACAACAAACAAACAAGCAACAACAAAAACAACAACAAACTGTTGTTCACTGCGGAAGCGGAAACTTCAAAGCACAAACACTTGGCTTTATGAAGCTCTTGAGTGGTGGTGGTGGAGAGGTTGGTAGAAAAAGGGGTGGTAGGGATGGTAGCCCACACACCTGCCGGTCCGCCGTTTCCGTGTGTCGCCATCTCTTGAATTAATTCACGCACTGGAGACCTTTGCAGGCTCAGTTGCCTGTTGCCAGCTCTCCTTTTGCAGTATTTTTGGATTGAAGGTGGTGGTGTTTGTGTTGGTGGCATCAGCCAAGGAAGGAGCTGCTTTCAAAGTTGTCAACTCGACTCATTTCACATTTTCCTGTTTTTGGTTTTCGTTTTTTTTTTTTGACGGGAGGGTGGGGAAAGGGTGTGCGGGGGGACCTCTTCAGGGTTGTCACCGGTTTTCTTATTAATTCACTGACTGAACGGCATTTCTTGTTGTAGTAATTTATATCCTGTCTTTTGCCGCACGCCTTGAAAAGGACAATAAAAATTTTGAAGCAATCTTTTTACCTGCCAGACGTCATCTCAATGTCATAACATTCTTTTATATTAAATCATTTTCTACGCTTAATTTTTAATTTAATAATGTTGAAAAATCTCTTTGCCTTAGTGAGATCTTGGAAATTTCGCCATTGGGAGAGACCATGCGGAAACTGATCAACTCAGAGATTTCAAAGGAAACTCAAGAATTTTAGCCAGATTTTACGAACAATCGTAACAATCTTCCTAGTAAGCAAAAAAAAAAGTTTTTAGATAAACCTTTTGTCTCTTTTTTTACAATTTAGTTTACATAGTTTAAAATTGATTTTTTCTATATATTATAATAGATAGTTTTCTAAAGTTTGTCAAACTGTTATGGGTATGCACTTTTCAAATTCAATTCATGTACATATATCTAAATGACACAATCAACAATGACTTTTTTTATACTGAGTTCTTAGTGAAACATTGTGGTTATAAATAACGACAGCTTTATGCAATTTTATTACATACTTTTTATGGGCAAATGTATATGTATATATGTACATATAACCAAGAAGTAACCAAGAGGCAAATCTGAAGAATGAGTGTCTCAAAGACGAAAGTGAAGAAAAGAAGCAAAACACTTTCACTTTGTGCCCATTTAAGGTCGTGTTTCGCTTTGCTACGTGCAATAAATAAGCGACTTATTTATGCCCCTCACTCGCACACACACACACATACATACAGTCTCTGGCACACACACTCACATGTTGCCAATAATAAGTATTTGGGTTAGTAATACCATTTACGAGGCAAAATAAACATAAAAAAAAATCTCGAGCACACATTTATGCTGACTAAATCCGTCTCCAATGTAAGCTCTGTAAAAAAAAAAAAAAAGAAAGAAAAACCAAAACCTAAATAAAACAAAACAAAACAAAAAAAAAAAAAAAAAAGGAATGTGAAAAAATGAGGAAAATGTGAAAAACTTGGAAGAGTGAGAGACAAAGGAATGAACGTTCGTCTATTTAACTAACTGTGCATAATTCATAATTTAATTAAGAACTCAACGAAATGAAAAAAGTTTACACGAGGGACATTGACGCTCTCTGAATGTGTGCGTGTGTGTGTCTGTGTGTGTGGATGAGTATAAATATGTGTGTGTGTGTGTGTGAAGCCCTGCCACAGCTGTTGATAAGGGGCGGATACCCTTGTTCAGGGCATGAATGAATTTAGAGGCAGGTGTTGGGGTAGAAGAGCAACAACAAAACCATTGGCCATGCCACATTGGCTGCCAGTGTAAGAGTCAAGCGAAGCGTCAAGGAAATCTGCTTCAACAAAGTGGCAAAAGATTTGCTAAGCCGATTACGGTATCTGGTCAAAAAGCTCAACTGTAAGATTTTCAGTGTAAAAACGTAAAAAAAAAAAAAAGGGGAAAAGAAAAGGAAAACATTTTTTATATTTATAGGTATGTGGGATATTTGTGTTTTAAATGAAGGTCTTTAAGTTGTCTTTAAGTATTAATGTTTAACGGAGAATAGGAAGGAATTACATACATACATTGAGTTCCTTTCATTACAATTTTGTGAAAAGAAACAGATTTATATATAGTTCATTAGTTCTCTTATTGAGTTAATCATTTTAAATGATGTTTTCGCTTCAGTAGCATTAGATTAATTATTTTAATTTATTAGCTTCTTTCCAGTAATTAGCCGAGGGTAAAAGTTACTCAATCTTATGAAAAATAAGAGTTTAAAGACTTAATATTAGTAAATTAATATCTAATTAGTTATTTTAAATTTTATTATTATCTTAATAGTAATTTAAATCAGATATAAAACTATAAATTATAATTTAATTTAAAATATATTACCTATATATAATTATGAAGAAGTTTTATATATTAAAGAGATTTTGTAATGACTTTAGTAAACACAAAAACTTATTGTATATATTATAACTTGGTATGATTTAGAAAGTTCAGAAGAACAACTCTTTTAAACAGCTTCTGCTGTTAGCTGAAATATTACAGTTATTTCACCTAAGCTCTTGTCTTTCTATTTATTTTTAAAATTAAAATATTAGAAACCATATATAGAAAAATAAATGCCATAAGAAAACCAGGTTCGAGAATCTGTAGCCCGAATATAATTAACAAATCACACAGAAGCCGATCTATTATAGAATTGATAATAAACTGTTCTTGGACTAAAGATACTTTCTCTTATCTAGCATTAAATTGCGGTGAAAATCGTTTACATTCAATTTTATATAGTCTGAATAATCTCACATTCAATTAAATGAGTTTCCAAATTCAATTGTAAGCGAATCTGTAAGTTTCTCGGACATCTTTTTAAGTTATAAAAATATTTATAAATTTATTTATTTATGGCTACTAAGCAGGCTACTAAGACCTTCGGCTGATATTTATAAATTATCCAAACTATCTGAATAGGCGCTTCCCCTGTACCAACGTAAAAATGTAAATATCTATCGGTGAGATGGTTAGATTTTTACTCCGATGGGTCTGGTCTTCATTATTTCTCTCCATTACATTACTAAAATTGTGCAGCGAGTTTCAGCGTATTGACAGATACGACCGATTCAGTCACTAGATACAAATTAAATCTAATTATTTTATTATTTAAACATTCAAACTTCTTTAATTCAAAATTTGGTATGTCTTCTTTTTGAATCTCTTTATGAATTTCTCTAGGTGTCTTGCAGTTGGTCTATTCAAATTATTTTTTAATTTTGAAGTTCTATATTTTAGAAGGAATAAAATCAAATAACAATTATAATGCAAAAACAATTTATGTTCTTTCAAGGCATATTTGTCTCCATTACCCACAATATAGGAGGATAAAGGGTATGGGGCACGGTACAGGGTACATCTATAAATATCTAAACATATAGATTCAGGAATCAAAGGGAATCAGAAGCTTTATCTTTCAGATCCAAGTATGCTGGGGTCTCAAGCCATTTCTATAATTCAAACATAGGAGTCCAAACATATATTGGATCGATTCTCATAAATCGTACATAACAATTGATACAAAAAGTAATAATATTCCTATATTTTTATTAATCAAGAATTTCTATAACGATAATACAAAAGATCCTTATATTTTAATAATTTTATCAATCGATAAATCGATTATGGCATTAGAACAAATTTGTGGATATCAGAAACGTCGCTATGCAAAGGGATTCGAGCCAACCACTCACAATCAGCTAAGAATAAAAACAGTTAACTTTAGAAATCCATGCCAATTATTGGCACCACCATTCCCAAATGTAAGTAAGAGATATACGATATATCTTGGTATATATCCAATACTATATATTAATCAGCTTGTTTTTGTATATAGCTATTTGGGGGAACAAATCATTTTGCCAAACAGAACAATTCGAGAATTGGCATCGAACATGGCACGACCACCATAGGATTTATATTCCAAGGTGGGATTGTTCTGTGTGCTGATTCTCGTGGCACCTCGGGCAAATTTGTTGGAACCCAAGATCTGAAAAAGGTTATCGAATTCAATAGATATATGCTGGGGACCATGGCTGGTGGGGCCGGTGATTGTGCCTATTGGGATCGGGTTATAATGAGAGAGAACCGTTTGCATGAGTTACGATTCAAGAAACCACTGCCAGTTAATACAGCCACAAGAATGATCTGTAATGTTGCCAATCATTACAGGGGGATGGGTCTTATGATGGGTATGATGCTGGCCGGATGGAGCCCAGAAGGGCCACAACTATCTTATGTCGATTCCGATGGTCTTCGTATGTACGGCAAAAGTTTTGCCGTGGGTAGCGGAGCATCGTTGGCTTTAGGGGCATTGGACATGGAACTTAGACATGACATGACCAATGAGATGGCCTTTGAATTGGCCGAACGTGCAATTTATCTTGCCACATATAGAGATATCTATTCGGGGGGATTAGTGCGTCTCTATCACATAGATGAGAATGGTTGGAAACTTATTTCGAATACGGATTGTAAGCTATTGCACAATCGATTTAATGGTCATGAGAGTGATGAATCTGATGACCAATAGGAAATGAACGAATATGAATATTGATTGATTGTCAACGGTGGATAATTTTTTTATTTTAATTAAAAGATATTCCATAATTTCGTTACTTATATTATTAAAAATTCATAAATAAATTCATAAATGTATAACACAATATTTCACTCTTCGTTTTAGTTTTTTATTCAATTTTTCGAATTTTTCGATTTTTGTTTATAAGAATTTCACGCTAACTGAAGGTAATTAAATGAACTTGCCACACATTGATCAATCTACGTTGTTTCAATTAGCATGAATAAAATGTTCAACATCAAAGTCATTCACAGTCATTTGCCCCTTTCCTCCTTCCTCTCTCTCTTTCTCCACCTGTTTCCGTTGTTTGTTGTCGCTGGAGTTGCACTTAAACCACATTGTTGTCCCTGGACTAAAGTTACCTATCATCTCCTTTGCACCTATCAAACCTTGCTCATGTCCACCCTACTCCCACCTGCCCATCATCATCATCATCATCATCATCATCATCATCATCATCATCATCATCATCATTGCCATCATCAAGCCACCACACAAAGGACGTTCATTTTGCTTGGTCAGCTCTTCATTTGGTCAACTGCTGACAGCAACCGCCAGCATCAGCCCCATTACTGCAAACATTGCCACCACCACCACCAACACCAACACCAGCGGCAACAACAACAACTGTTAGTGGTTTTATGTCGCCAGTTGGCTATCCCTTTTTCCCTTATACTCCCCTCCCCTTCATTTAATTAACTTGCCTCGCATCACATTCCTTTGAGCAAATTTCATTTTTATGCTCCCTTCGCTGCAGCAACAAAGTTAAATGCTTTGACTTTTCCTCAACTGGAAAACAAAAACAACAACAAAAGGAAAACAGGAAAAAAAACAACGTGAGGAAAATACCAGCTGATTTTCTACCGACAGCTAATTTAATTGACTCGACGTGATACTGTTAAATTTTTCCAAAAATGCATTTAAATGACAAATCAATAGGAAAATTCTATATAAAATTTAGTATATTTATCACAAGAATTTTTCCATTTTGTTATCATTAATAAAAACTACTTATATCTATATATCTATATACACTACCAAGAAATTATTTACTTTAGTAATTATGCATTTTTCATTATATATTCTAAACATTTTTTACATATTTCTTGAGGCTCCTACTGCAATAATGTTCATATTGATTTTTATACCCTTGCAGAGGGTATATTAATTTTGGTCAGAAGTTTGCAACGCACAGAAGGAAGCAATAGCAATAATGCTTCTGGTGAATTATATAGAGAAAATCTGCAAGGGTATACGAGTATACGGGATAGGCCATCTTTCTAGTTTTGCTATCAATTTGCTTTAAATATTTTGCAACATTTTTGTGGTTAAACTTCGACTACACAAGGAAGATGAAATGGCCACTGCGATACCCTTTATCTAAGACTAAGACTTTATACTTTCAACAGGAAGAGAAAAAACTTTCTTTGTGAATTGTTAATATAGTTTGCAAGTTAAATATTCTTGAAATAGATTGGAATAGGCTTTTGGAATCATCTAACTAGAGATGTTGGTTGATTTCAAATGGACTTGAATTCACCTCTAATCCATGGTTAGGGTATATAAAAAATCAATAAGAAGCATACTTATAAGCCAACAAAATGTATGCTAACTAAGACTCTGCTCTACTCTCATTTAATGCCTTTAGTACCAAATCTGGAATCTACTTTTTTAGCAGTTCCCTCCACCCGATATAAAAATGAAATGAAAAAAAAAAAATACCAAAATCACGCCGCAAATGCAATAAAAAAGCCAAAAAGCCAAGACACACACACTCACGCACACATTCACAAATATGGTATAACATAAACAACATCCAAGAACTAGGGCGAAGACGGCAGGTTGAAGTGAATGCGGGGTTCGGGGTTACTGTTGGGATAGGCATCATCGGCATGGATACAACATCGATTATACAAGTGTATAGTGGGCTAGCAGTGAGTAGGGAAGTGGGCGGAGTAGCAGCATAAAGTTATATGCCTCAACTCCGACCGATGTAAAAATGTTGCATACAGCGAGGCGCCCAAAACATTTTCCACATTTTCCCTCTAGACAGAAGCCTCCTCTTTTGCTGTTGCCTGTTTTTGCTTTACAGCCCCTCGCATCACCCCCACCTTCTACCGCTTGCTCTAGTGCCTCTTCTGTTGCTTCTTCTTTTTCCGCCTTTTCTTCGTTAGCTGCTGCTTTACTCGTAGTGGTAATAAAAGTTTTTATCGCTTTAAATGAAAATTTTTCGCTTCCGCTATGTGGATTTTTGTACCCCCGCCGCCTTACATTCTCGTAGTTTGCCTCTTCCTCTCATTTTCAAAGTCTTTCTCATTGTATCATTCCTCCTCTCTACCACTATCTCTCTTTCTCAGTTTATTATTGCAGTTGTCCCGCTTTTTTTTTGCTTATATATATATTTACCCTTATTGTATGGGTATATTCATTTTTCGAGGACGATCATTAGTTATATATATTAATATTATTATTTCCTAATATAAAAAAATATGTAATATATGTATTATGTATTATGTATTTAATAATAAGTATTTCGATTTATCTGCTAGTCTGACCTTCCGAGAATTCTTTTCATACACTTACAAAAATTTGCTATTGATTTCTTTTATTGACAATGGACTGAATCGGAAAAGTAAACTGCACATTTGTACATATATATATGTACATATATGTATGTATAACGCTTGGAGTTGGAACCGCACTCGATATAATTAATATTTAAAAAATTTCAAAGATTAAATTTATATTTCGAACATCTTAAAATTTTCCATATAGTGTTCAAATAACATGGTAGTTTTTTGTAAATTATCTGATCAGATAGTAGGGAATTATATGTTACTTAAGACTAAACACTCAGATATGAGATTATATTAGAGTATATAGCCTTCGATATATCGAAATGTTTGTCAGTTTGTCTGGTTTTCCTTTCCTTTCGTTTTCTTTATTTTTTTTTATTGGTCTGTGGGCGTGGCTTATTTGTCTGTGTTTTGTTTCGTTGCTTACAATTGTAATTAAAATTGTGCAAACTTAAGTAAACGCCCAAGTGCCATATTTATGTGGGTGACTGTAATTGTTGTGGGTTTGCTGTAAATGATGCGAAAATTAACTTAATTTGCATGCAACAGTAAAACTGAAAATGGAAATGCAAATTATGTGATAGTTAAAAATTAATATTGTTAAAAGAAAGTTAGATTTGAGCATAGCCAAATTATTATTGTTCAAAAATCATAGTTTTAAATGATTTGTTTGGGTTATTCTTTTTAAATTTTATATATTTTTGATTTATTTATTCGTGATAAGTTTATTTTATTGCTTGTCTTTCTTTGACCACTTCGCTTACCTGTCCTTTAGTTCTCTATAAAGTCCAAATTGCATAATTAAAAAGTATTTTAGTTCTTCTCAATTTCCGCTATAATCAATTTCCTTCTCTTATTTAGCCTCATTCAATTTCCTCTTCTTTGGCAAACTTGTCAAAAAGTGTCAATAAGAAATTAAAAGCAATTAAAATAAACTTTGTCATAACATTTGTGTGTGTGTGGCCATTAAAAGTAAATTTTTTTTCTACATTTTTTCCGTCTTTTTGGTTTATGCAATTTGTTTGCAATTTTATTTCCACTATATATGCATGTTTGTTTTGCATTTTTGCACAGAATTTATGCAAGCGAGAGAAAATAGAAACTTTAAATATGCTGAGATGAGCAGAAAATGCAAATTGAAGAGACCCAAGCACTTTAAACTGTTTGTTAATTAATTCTGACAAACATTGTGCAAATATTTGATAACACTGTAGAATAAGGGCATACAAAACTGGAAGCAAAAGTCTTTTGCCTTATAGTAGGCAACATATAATGAAGCAGACAATATGCGACCGGATGTGTGTGTGTTTGTATGGGCGCGTGAAAATCGATGACCAAAAATAAACAGAATGAACACACACGCACACACACACCCAAATATATAGACGCACACACACACTCATAAGTGCACACATGTAAAAATAATTAACTTGTCTTTGACAAGACATATGAGTAAACACATTACAAACTCCGGCATTCTCCTTCTGTCACTTTGTCCTTTTTCCTTCCCATCTCCCCTTTTTCTCTTTCTCTCGCTTACACCATGTTTACAGTACACAAATACAATTACCTGTAAGTACCTCTACCTATTCCACTTCTCTGTCAATAGTCCCCCTCCCTTCTTCACCCATACCAACTGAAAACACGTGTCAGACAAAGCATTTCCGCTTATTTAATACGATTACATGCCGACCCCAAAAAGTAGGCTATACAAAATATCTATACACCAGCTGACCAATAACTGAAACGTGATGCTTTCTCTCTCACTCTCTGTCATACACATTCTTCTTCTTTCCTCTGTCATTCGCTCTTTGTTCGTGGGCTACTATGGCAGATGAATAAAAAAAAAAAAGATGGCAGAGGGGATGGGAGGGTGAGGTTCTGTTCTGTCGGGTTTCTCTGTTATTATGGCTCGTTCAAATTAATTGACTTAAATCAATTTCTGACTTTGACGTATTTCGAAACATTTCTCGTTTTTGCGAAATGAAATAGATTTTCATAACTCATGCTGCTTTGTTAGGGATACAAACTGATATTTATTTCATTACTTATTTCGGGTCAACCTTAGAGTATCTCTTATTGCAATTGAAATACTGAATTAACAATCATTTCACCAACATATATGTAACTCTTAGCACAAATGCACAGAAAAATTAACTTGCAACCCTGATAATAACTCTGAAATAAAAGGGGAAAAATGTATCTTTGATGTAGGGTAAAAAGGTATAAAAAGAAAGTGATTGAGAGAGAGAGAGAGAGAATACAATAATTTAATATAATTTCACCTTCACCTAGTCCCTGAATGGGTCTTAAAAGAATATTAATTTCAAATTCACTTTCAATTTACTTGCTATTTATACTCTTTCCCAACCAAAATTGGTAACCATCTGGGAATTGAACTAACCATAACCATAAAAAAAAACAACAACAATCCAAAAAAAGAAAAAATGAAAGAAAAACACAGCAGCAGAAAGGACAAAAATACATTTAGCCCCAACGATGAGTATAAATTGCAAGACAAATATTGTTAAATAAATCTGCAAGCAGCACAGATTGCTTTAATAAATATTCGGACAGGCATACGACATATAAATGTGTTTACTTGCCCAAGAAACGACACACAAAGAGAAGGAGAAAGGAGCAATGGAAGGGAAAAAGCAAACGAAGCGAAAGGGAGCTAACCAGAAAGAAGTAAGAAAACAAAATCAACGACATTTTTTGAAGCACTTTTAAAACACATTTAGAAAGAAAATGGCGTAAGAGAAAGAATTGTGGCTAAAGGCAAACGTTGGGGTCAGCTAAAGGCTAAATAAACAGGCGGGCGGGCTGGCAATGAAACGCAAGGAACAGAACAGAATTGTGGTGAAAGTCAAGTAATGGCGAACTACCACGTGGCGTATGCGCAATCTTCTTGTATCGTATTATATATATATATATGTATATATATCTACATATATTTAGATATGAGTATGTATGTACATACATATGTGTATGTAAGCTTGGGTGTTTCGCATAGCGCGTGCTAACACTTAATCTTCTCCAGCTGGCACGGAGATGCAGTTACCGGATATAGCCCAGACCATATATCCTAGCTATACACAGCTTTCAATATAACCGGCATAAGGCGAACACAAAGAGCCAAAGAGAGATAACTGAATAACCTTTTGGGAATATGTGGGCTGTAACGCTTTTGTCTATGTGAGGCCTTCCTTGGGAATCTTAAACGAATTTCAAATATTTTTAGGAACATTCAGTTTGTGCACTATTTTTGGCTTCACTTTTTATACAGCTGCTGAAATTAAACAAATAGTTGTTGGTTTTTTTTTATATAAACAAAATTTAAACAGGGCTACAGAAATTTGTGAAAGAAATCAAGGCTAAATCAGCTCCTAAAACTGCTAAACTAATTTTAATTTTATATTGCAAACATATATACATATTATGCTTTCCAAATGTTTGAATAATGCATATATAAAATAAGTAGATACATGTTTATTAATTATAAATTAGAATTACAAATTTACAAAATTCAAAACATAAAATTTGCAAAATAATTGACCATTTATCTGATAATAAAATCTTTGATTTATTGTTGGGTTAAGCAAATTGATGGAAAATTTTTAATTCTTTGTTTAAAGTTTTCACATTTTCACATTATGCCTTATTAAAGGAATTAAAGCCTAAGAAATAATAACAAGGAATAACAATTTGGATTGACATTCATATAATAAATTTTGATTTGTTATAATCTCTTTCATACTTAAATTTTAGGCCAGTTCTCTTGCAATTTAAAGAAACAAGACTACTTTCTTTATTTTTTAATTTAAATTTTTTAATGTCCGTGTGGCGGGATATATATATATATATATACTGTTTTTATTTTTTTACTCCTTTTCTTTTCTTTTTTGGTGTCATCCCGAATTTTGACGACTCATATCATATAGCTCCCATAGGCGATCGGTCAGGAATAAGCTTTCCTCAATAACTCTGTTGTTTTTAACCGAATGCCATTTTTTTTTTATTTTTTTTACTTTATTTTAATAATTTTTTTTATTATTTTATTTTCTCCCATAGGAAGATCGGTCATAAATAAGGATTATCCTCAATAACTGTTTTTTCAACCGAATGCCACGAAATTTGATATTTGTGAGTTTAACATTACTTAGCTTTATACTTTAAACAAATTTTTTAAATTTTTCATAACGCTATAAAACAATCGGTACAGACAAAAAAATTTGTATGAAAAATTTTGCTTTTTCTCAAGATTTTGAATTTGTAAATTTGGTAGTTTAATTTACAAATGCTTCGGTGAATTATATAGAAAAACTGCAAGGAATACGAACTCAATTAGTCCATCTTTCTAGTTTTTCTTTTCTTTTCTTTGGTGTCATAACTCCTTTACTTTTACTCAGACAAACATTTGTGTTGTGCTTTTCCGCAGGAAAATCTCCACGGCTAATCCATAATTCCTCCATGTGGCATTTCATTTCATTTCTGCCACATCACACATGTGTCAAAATAAACCCAAAAACTTGTTGGTTAGAGTTAGCTAGCCCTGGGTGCTTAGTTTTGGCCATTAAAACGTTCGTTGGACAACCAGTGAACAGTCAGAACCAAAGTGAACAGAGTGATGAGAGAAATCCCAGTCACATGCGAACTAAGCTGGGTAAAAGGCAAAAAAAAAAAAAAAAAAAAAAAAAACAAAAAAAAAGGGAAAAAGAAAACCTTAACAACTTTTACACATACATGCATATATGTATATGTATATATACATTTATATTTTTTTGCGTTTTGTTTGCAACTGCGAGTAGAGAATAAATATTTTTTATGGTGGCCGCAAAAGTGTGATAGAACGTCGGGAAAGGTCAGACTGCAGGACAGCGGGATAGCGGGACAGCGAGTACTGGCTAGGGAATGGGCTAGGAAGAGGATATAGAGTGACAAGTTCAAAATTGAAACCACTGGACGAACAGTGCACGTCAATTAAGGCAAAGAGCCATGGTAACACAAAAAGTGACTGGAGATAAAGAGGAAGAAGGAAGGACCAAAAGGACAAAGGGCTAGAACACTAGGATTTTACAGAGCTCACCAACATCAACATAAATCCGACTTAACTTGGCCAATGGTCAAGCAAAAGCATAATGAAACTGCATTTGTCTTTTCCCTCACATATGTTTGTACCATAAGTAATGTTTTCCCATATTGTTGAATAGTCAGAAAATAAATGGGTATGACACAGATTTATTCACATAAAATTTATAGGATTATCAACGACAATAATGAAAGAAGTAACAAAACCCCAGACCGAACGATTCAATCACAAATTACTGTATGCTGGAAATTAGAATTCTTGTTCAAAATTGAAGGATGCAAAAGATGGAACACACAGAGACACACACACACACACACACAGAATGCAAAGAGCACACAAGTCCATCCACACGTCAGGCTCATGTGAATGCAATAGATCTTGATGCTTCTGCTGATGATGATGCTTTTGTTGTCGTTTCTCTATCTACCCATCTCTACCTACCCAGAAACTGCATTGTAAACAAGTTTCCTCGTCCCAATCCCAACTTCAAACCCAAACCCAAACCCAAACCCAAACCCCAACAATTGAGGTAGTCAAAAACTGCAATGCCTTTTAGTTGAGCAGAGGAGAGTTTGATGAGGGAGTCGTTAGGGCAGATGTTGGCAGGCATCATCACATTGTTGATGATGGCCATGGCTGAGATGTGTTCAGGCCAGGGAACGAATTTAGCCTGTAAACAAGGAGGAGCATGAAATGCGCACGAGCGGCTCAAACACAATTGCCAGAAAGATATGAACAGAAGAAGGAACAGACTAACAGCAACAGCAAAATGAACGAAAGAAGAGGTAAGAGAGTCGGGAAGAGAAATATAGTGAAAGAAAATTCAAGTTTCAGTGACATTGTCGAGTATTTGTTTCTGTTGCTCATTCGATGCTGTTGAGAGCCTGGTGAAACTAAGATGACAAAATACAAGCCAAACACTGAAAGAAAATTTAGAAATAAACCTTAAAATGAATTTGGGTATTCACTATAGGGTATACTATAGTTGGATAATTGTTAAGGAACTTCGAACGGAAGTTTCTATATCCTTCCAGTTACTGACTGACTATTCACTCTAATTAGATACCCTTCGATTGTAACAAACGATCCCTGAATCCTTCAACAATTTTACTCCAACAAGTTTCGTCTTCCAACAGTCTCCCTAAAACAAAATATAGTTAAGTCTACCATTTATTATATCGGTAATAATTATATGATTTGACTAAAACTTGATGATATGATATGCACCTAGAAATAGAAATGAAGTATAAATTTATGATATATCGATCTGAATAAGTCGTAAATGAAATTACCCATCGATGAATTTTATGGATTTTAATTTTGGTTAAATGACAAAAAATGATCGTTTCTACGGCAGCTGTACTATATAATGATATTATTTAACTAATTCTTAAGCCGCGCCTAGCGGCATATTTTAAAAGTTTATAAATCAAATTTCATTCAATTAGCTAAAAAACAAATACCAAAAAGATGCGAAGAATCAAACAGACTAAAAGATGGTCATGGCTATATCTACTCGGCTATGAATGCTGATCAAGAATATATATATATGTCTTGCAATCTTGCAATCCATTGAGCGATTTCATCATATTATCTGCAAGGATACTGACATAATTCCTTTACCACCTGTTGAGGCTATAGTCAAGAGTTTGCCTCAATTATTGTGACATTAAAATATTTATATATAAGTTGTTCTTGTGATACCATGCCTCGAGCTTCCATCACTTATTATTAATGTGTGTATGTATGTGTGTTTATAAAATCTAACCTTACATATAGATTAAGTAAAACCCCTTTAATGCCCAATTTCTCTGAGTGTGTGTGTGTGTGCAAGAAATGTCATCAAATTGCTTGCACCTACAACAGAGAATCGCCGAAAATTTTAACTAGCGAAAAGTATGCCATAAAAAGCGTAACGTTCTCATGCTGAAAAGCCACGTCAACCGAACATCAACGTAAGAGCACGTCCTCTTACCAGGTTTTTCTTGTTGCCGCTGTAGTTGTTTCTCTTTCTCTTTCTGTTTCTGTTTCTGTTCCTTTGGTTTTTATGGCATTTCCGGTATTGCAGCTTTGTGGAACAAAGGGAGGGGATTGGGAACTAGACGAAGTCGGCCAAGAGGTGGATTTGTCATTAACGTGGACTCTTTGCTGACATTGGTGTGTGCTTCTGTGTGTGTGTGTGTGTGTGTGTGTGTGTGAATGTGCCGACATAATGTTGCAGATTTTTGAGTTGGTGCCGGGCAGATGAAAGTTGTTGCCTTCTCTCTCGGCTTTTCGAGATGACATTAATGAATGGGCCTTGTTAGGCAATGTGTAATCTGGAGGGTAATTATAAGCAGGTTTTGTGCTGGTTCGTTAACTGTTGATGAGACTAAAGTGACAAGGCACCAACTGACTGAATGAAGGATATCCAAAGCAGAGAAAGTGCCATGAAATGGTTTTCATAGAAGATGAATTGCTAAATAATCATAATGATTGAGTGGAATTTTTAAAAACAACAAAAAAAAAACAGAACAAAACGTCGCCTTTTAAAATAAATTGTTTACCTAGAAATTGGTAAAAGCTTCATCCATTTTCAGTTGAAATTTTTAATTTAAAGTATGGGAATTACGGCGATTTAATAAAACTTTCATAACATAATTTGGAATGCCATTAATGAATTACTAAACCCGGTAATATCTTGCGAATTATGTTCAAGACCAGTTCAATCTATTGACTGCATTTAATTTTTGTGTATTACTAAAAAATGAAGTAAGCAAGTCGTCCCTGCCGACTTGGAGTATACCCTGTACCAAAAAAGGATTTTTCATTTAAACAGACTCCTTCGCAATCCTCATTAATTGAATAAAATTTTTCATAAAATTCTCTTAACAAGCCAAAACAACAAATTCATGCTTTCTCGCTCACTCCTAACAGTGAACGAAACTAATGCGTCATTCGGTACAAAGCAACATGCATGCGCATGCTATCTCGCTCACACATTTCAGTTGCTGCTGCCCAAAGCATTTCAGTACAAAACATATATACGTATTATCTCCGATATTTATTGACCGATTTCGGTCAAATTCGGTCAGATGGTACATATTGGCTATATAATTGAGTCTGCCAAAAGAAATGCTGTAGCTTTAATAGAACTCTAGTTATAGTTTTTCTAATTTGCGGGGGCGGAAGTGGGCGTGGCAAAATTTGAAACAAACTTGATCTGCGTATGGACTAGACGGATGTTGACACCAAGTTTGGTTGCTCTAGCTCTTATAGTCTCTGAGATCTCGATGTTCATACGGACGGACAGACGGACAGACGGACAGACGGACATGGTCATATCAACTCGGCTGTTGATGCTGATCAAGAATATATATACTTTATGGGGTCGGAAAATTTTCCTTCTGGCTGTTACATACATTTTAGTGACTTTAATATACCTTGTACCCTATGGGTACAGGGTATAAAAATTGAATTGGTTTACTCGGATGAATTGTTATAATTGAAGTTATTATAAATATATAAACCATTCATAAAATAAATATATATTTTTATTAAATTGTACAATTAATGAATATAGTAAAATAATTTCCTTATTTATTAAATATATTTAATCAATTGACTAACGAAATTTAATTTATCAGTTTAATGCCAAAAAGTTATTCAAAGTAATAGCTCCAATGGTAATCGAATAATTGTTAAATGATTTTTCCTGAAGGATGAGCAGCAGGATATTTTGGAAAATTTCAAAATAAATTTTTAAACAACCATCATTTTTTTATGGATTTTTTTTGCACATGTACGCAAAAAGTTAACGCATAAATGTTAAAATAAAATTAAACAAAAATATTTATACCCCCCTTTTTTCCACTCAATGTCGATAATTTGCTTTATTTTCCCTTTTTTTTCCACTTTTATTAAATTCAACTATTTTTTTGCCGTTTTTCTTTGCAGATTGGCAATTGAAATCGTTGCAAAAATGTGAACAAGCAAATTGAGCAATAGCGACAACAACAATAAAAGTTGATAAAAAATAAGAGATAGAGGGAGACCAAAAGAAAAAAAAAAACAAGGAAGGAAATAATAAATAAGCATGCCCGGTACTTGTGTCCATTGAAATGCGATGCGAAGGCGACGCAGATTGCATTCAGAGACTGCTCAGGCAACAACACACAGAGCAATAAGGATAACAAGGACCAGGAGATGCCATGCGATGCGATGCGAACCGAAAGGGAAGTAAACAATTGCCGAGCAAACAATGAAAACTAATAAAGCACTTAAGCGGATAGAAAAGCAACAAGGACATTCAAGAGAAAAGCAAAAGAAACGGCAACACCAGAATAGCCATCAATCAAAAGTGATTATTAAAGGACAATTTACAATATTAAGGAATCATATCCACACGGCGTTTGATCCACTTTAAGAACATTCTATCGATTAGAATTTAACTAGAATGGAGGAAATGTTGCAAACCCAAATAATGCATGATGATAGAGAGACGGAAAATGTAGCAACAACAACAACAATAACAACAACAACAACAACAAGCCAATTTACACCATTGACAGCAAATGGTGCCACAACTACAGGCTTAAGTTTCATGAAGATGAAGATGGAACCATTTAAGGATATGCAACGAAACCACCTGCAAAAGATGCCAACGACAAATACAGCAACAACAATAGGAGTGAAACCAACGAGAACAACAACAAACATTGCATGGATTTTAAGGATATTAGCCAAGGGTCGAGGCGGCGGCATCACTGGAGGTGGACCCAATGCACGTCTGCTCCTCTTAACAATATGCCTGAGCATCCTTGTGGGCAGTAGCCAAGCCGGATTTGCCTGCCTCAGCAATCCTTGTGTGTTTGGCGTTTGCATCGATGGACTGAACAGGTAAGAAGTCCCCATCCATACAGTGATGTGCAAATCTCAATGGTGCAATATTCACGAAAGAAAATGATTAAAATATATTAAACATAAATGAAATTCGTTTTTAAATATATTTAAAATATCTTCGATGAATCGGCAGTTTTTCTTAATAAGATGAAAAACTAATAAAAAGAAAATATAGAAACAGCAACAAATTTAATAAAAATTATAGAAACATTAGAATAATAATAATCTGACAAAACAGAGCTGAAAAATAAAAATTCCTAAAATATGAATTTAATAATTCAAAAAAGTTTTTCATATGCACACAATAATTGATGCCGAGTTTTCATCAAATTTTCTATCCTGACTTAATTGTTATGGTTTAGGGATTATATAGAAACGCGATGAAGCAATGTTCCCAGATATCAATTCATATGAGAAATTTATAATTTATCTACAAAAATTTATATAAAGTTCAAAAGTCAAATTCAAGCAATCTTCTCTTACAAATCTTTACATTTTTTATCGGATAACAAAATTCGTTACAGTCTTAAAGACTTTAAAATAAATGATAAAGATAAACTTGGTATATCGGCATAACTCATTTGATATATCTTTATAATCTCACTTCGTAGTATCTTCAGTAAATTGACTCAATAGTTTTATCTATTTGCTTTTTCATAAACGAAATTTAGATGATATACCAAAAATTAAACAGGAATTTTAATTTATTTTCTAGATATCGGATGAATTTTTCTTTCGTAATCATATATGTATTTGATGCAAGTTTCTTAGAATTGAATTCTCTATTTTGCCAACACAATAATTGGGTTTTTTAAGACTTAGTTACTTTGATCTTTCAGTTTGTAAAATTGAACTTGTAAATTGTAAATTGAATTTGTTATTAAATTGGTCTATTAAGGTAAATTTTCTCAATCACGCTGGCATCTCTCATAGCTTGGACCAGGTATACAGATGTATATATATATAGTTGTTCAACATCATGTGGGGCACACCAAAATCAGACTCACACCCACACACACACACACACACAACAAACTGATGCACAGACAAACAGTTGGCAATACCCTTGCACATTTTGCGCTTATTATCGCCAGTAGAGCGACCAATAAACCCGTCCAACACATTTCGAGTGGCAATAAACTTGCTACTCCTCTCGAGCGCCAACAGCAGCCAGAACAGGGGACCAGCATCAGTTTTTACTCTCGATTGGAATCTTTGCATATATAGGGGAAAAGGGGGGAAAACGGGAATAAGGCAGGGGGGGAAACATGTTGATGCCGCCACTTTGCAAGGAAATGAATTTACCACCAGATGTCTAAACCGCTCTTTTAGCTCTTCTACTGCCATATTTTAATGTATGCGCCAGTTTAAATGGGGTTAAGTTACGAACAAGGGAAAGGGTAAGAATGAAATTGAAGGAGGCAAGGAGAGGGAAGGCAAGGAGGTCACTGAGTGGGTTTCAATTGCATAAAACTGAAAAATTATTAACTTGGATGGTATCCAATGTGTACACACACACACACACACACACACACACACGTTAACATGTACTAAATTGACTGCTAAAAGATAATAAAGATGCCAAAGTATGAGATTTAGAAAGAAATTTCATTGATAAATAGATCATGCTTGTTGTCTGTATACTTAAGTATATCTAAGTACAGTTTATATATACTTTGAATACATTCATTTGAATATATGTAAGCATATATGATGGCATGGCTATATATGTATGTATGTATGTATGTATGTATGTAGATATATGTATATATTTATAAAGCTTAACGCCAATTGTATAAACAAGCTAGCAAGTGAAAGAAGATGTACGAGTATCTGCCATTTCTTTAGCTTAACCATCATCTCCTTAGAATACCATTTTCAGACTTTGCGCCATTTATACAACTAAGTAACTGCCATTTTATTTTTTTCTATGAGCACTTTGCAATACGTGCACATTCGTTTGTGTGTGTGTGTGTGTGTGTAACCGCTAACATGGCATAGACGTTCCACTTTAGGATATTTTCCTTCTTTTTTTTTTTGAACGATAACTCCAGTGGTAAGAAACTGCAAGTCAAATGCGAAAAGCAGTCGTAACTTGAAATGTTTCCTTATTCCCATTTCTTGACGTCGCGTCGGACTGGACGAACCAAGGGGAAGTAGGATAAAGAGATAGATGGGTGTCGATGCTGTGGAGGAAAAGGGGTTTAAGAATGGATAGAAAGAAACTTTATGCTTGGGCTTGCAAAATTTATCGCTGCAATTAAATTTAACACGATTTCTTGAGATTTAAACGGATTAACTGAATAGTTTTTCGACCAATTTCAAAGTTTTCGCGAAAGCATGAACAAAGCCCCCACCCCCCCGAAGGAGGAGGAACGCAAGGAGTTTGAAATGTTATTCAAGAACATTGATATTTTATTGGTTTATCGCGGTTTATGGCCATCAAATAGTTTTATGAGTATTAAGTAAGCTAAGCGGCTAAAGCTGTTATTAAGTAAATGGCGTATTAAATGTATGATATGATTAAATTTGCAATAAAAGCGAAAGCTATCAAATAGCTATATAAAATATATTATACCGTAATTTCTCCCCCTCCCCAAAAATTTGGCAACAAATCAAACAGATCTCCAGAGTACAAGACAAGAGAAACCAAAGGTAACCAACCAAGTACACCATCCCACACCTGCCAATCTCTCATCCACGCTACATATGGATCTCTAGGGTTTCTTTTGGCATATGTCTAAGTGTGCTTATCTCTTACATTTAACCCATGCAATGCCAACTTCCACTCAGTTTGCCCTGCTGCATCCAAATGGAATTCAACAACTTCTTTAATTAAACAGCCTGGCTCTATGTTACCTGGGTGGCTGGCTGGATGGCAGACTTCCTTTCTCCCTATGCCTGTCGAGCCTAAACTTAGCGACATTTCCCTAGACACTTTTCTTGCATTTCCGTTTCAATTTCAATTCACCTACACAAAAATGGATGTTGGAATAAAAGGAGGCATAGAAAAGAGAATTTGTACTTATATGCTTGAAAGAAAAAGATAGAAAAGCAATCCCAAATGGCTACCAAATATTTATTTCCACCACTCAAGTGTAATGTTACATTGGACGAAAGTTTATAGCACTCAGCTGAGTATGTACTGAATATGGGGGATAGATGTGTCCCATCAACCAACTTGTCTGAGTGATGCGATCGTGTCGGCATCCATTTGACACAGATCGAGTCATTTTGAATTTTACTATAAATAAATTTTATATGAAACTATTAAACTAATTACTTCAAAATAAGAATATAAAACAAAAAATAATACATGCATTCATTTAATATTCAGTGGCTTTGCATGCACTTTTCTTTTTAAAATAAAGGGGATTCAAAATAATTCATATTTGCTTTTGAATTGAATAGTTTTCGTCTTTCTTCCTTAAGAAGCAATTTGGCTATATACTTCTGTACGGTCACAATAATAATTAACTACACCTAAATCACATCTGATAAATAAAATTACAAGATAAATTCAAGATAATTAAAAGTCCAATAACCAGAAATATATTTTATTGATCAAAAAATGTTGACCAATAATTAAGTCATTAGCAAAACATTGCTCAATTCAATGGATTAATTATGATCTTCCCTACCTAAGCTATTCAACTCATATTGTTAGCCACTGTCAATTGTGTTTTTTTAGCATCCGATTTTGTTCAAATTCTAAAATATGTATAATTATTTAAGAAATTATAAAATAAACCTTACAAATAATTACTGGTGAATAGCGATTAGATTTTGATTAGAATTAAAATCGGTATTTGGGCAGCTCGAGATTTTAAAAAAATGTTAGCTACACACTATTAAAACATATATAATAACAATTGGCGTTATTACTAATGTATTGTATATGTTAATGTTATTAATAAATAACTAAATAACTGTTACACTAAATCACAATTATACTGTTATAAGATTTAAATTCAACGGAAGATTCGTGTATGCATAATTGTTTGCGATAGTGGGTCAAATATTTGTTGACATTGATCACGTTACCATCTCTAGGTAACGCATCGCTTCAATTGCTTTTGAAAAACGAACGAAAAAAACTGCCGTTATTCAAGCAATGTACCGTTATATATGCACTTGTATTCCCCTATATTGTGCTATTTGCTGAAACTATTTTTATATCTAAACCATTTTGTTCTTATTTTTGTTGTTTGTATTTTTTTCATGTTCGCCTCCTCCATACCATCCATGTGTGTGTATTTGTACATATGTGTGTGTTGGTATTATTCTTCTTTCTTTTTGTGTCCAACGTTTGATGCATCATTGACACAACGTTCTACCTATCTACCTACCTGACTGCCCACTGCCTCCTGCCTACGCCCACGTGTCATGATAACTGAAACTACACAGCTCGTATTCATGTTACTGCATTGATGGCTACACAGGGATCCAGTGCCAAACGAATTGGGACGAATGCTGGTCGAGCCCCTGTCAAAATGGCGGGACATGTGTGGATGGTGTGGCCTACTACAATTGTACGTGTCCGGAAGGATTTTCTGGTAAGTGTAATATGTACATACAAACATACAAATAACGTATACAAGCGTATCTGTAGTGTCAGTACAATGCGGTTTATTTTTGGCCACCAACCTAGCATACGAGAACTAACTAAAATACACGGAACTAAAACGTTGCACACCTCGCTGAGCATTCGGATTGGTGGCAGTGTATAAAAGTGGAGTTCCTACTACTTTATATACATACATATGTGTATGTATGCATATTTATATACATTATATATACATATGTATGTATATATATATTTTTTTTGCTCTTCATATCTTCTTTATGCTTTACTCGCATTCTCTCTCCATCTCTCGTTTTACGTGCAAAATATATTTTTATTAAGTAAAAGAAGAGAAAGAAGAAGAAAAAATGGACCCACATCCAGCATATGCTTGATATCCAGAGTGGGAACCGGTGGAGCAAAATATACAAGCACTGCAGTGCCAATGCAAACAAACAGAAAGGTTCCTGTTTCCTTCTCGTTCCGCGTTCCATGTTCCCACCGTTAACACTCGCACGTATTTGTAAAATTTACGCGGCAAAGCCAAAGCAAGAAAGCAGGAAAAAAAAGTAGACAAAAAATGATGGCAAAAAATAATATATATACTGTGCTTCTTTTTCACTCATTTCCAACCAACATTCGCTCACATGTGTCTATTCTTCTTCTTAAAGCGTGAGAAAAAAAAAAACAACCAAAAAGAAACAGGAAAAAAGAGTACTAAAGAAAGGAAAAGCAAAGAAATTGGAAGTAAACGAAACGAAGAGTAAGGAGAAACTAACATGCTCTATGAAATACAAAAAAAAATATTATCACTTAAAAGAAGGAATTTATGTAACTAATAAACTGAAGAATTTTCTTAAAGTTTTGTTTAGATAACATTTGCAAGGGGGGAAGTATGAAAATGGAAACTAATATCAACTAATTTTCAACTGAATTCCAAATAGTTCATATTATAGTTTCGTCTAAAGTGAATCAATTAAATTTAATCCGTAACAGTTTTAGTTTGATATTATACCCAATTTAAAATAAAATTTTATATTTTAAGCAGTTTTTGTTTAAATTTATATTCTACGATATTGTATTATAGTTATATTAATAACTATATATATATAAATTCGTAAGAGTATTTAAAATAACAATACAAGGAAACGAAAAATCCTGGCAAAATGATTTGAGGAGCAGGATTTCCAAGGCATCAAGTAGGGAATGAGAATGAAAATGATTGCAAAGCCAAGCTGGGTCCGGCAAACCCAACTTTAATGTTGTCTATTGTGGTAGTCAATGTCGGGTGCTTAACTTGCCACTTGCTACGTGTGAGACTCTAGATTTCTAACCCCCTCTTCAAGACCTCCCCTCTTATTCTCTCCTTCACACTGCCTCTATCATTGTATCTCTGTGTATGTGTGTGTAGAGGAAGTCTTACCATGAATGTATCTAATGTTCATCCTTTTTGGATTCGTGTATTTTCCGTCTGCACACACACACACACACACACACAAACCCATTTACTCAGGGTCTACGTGCAAGAAGCACTTAGACTGAGTCCCAAAGTTGACTTTATAAAATTTAGTGAAATTTATAGCCCATGATGTAGGTGTGAAATG
Source organism: Drosophila sturtevanti (assembly GCA_018150375.1). NCBI lineage: Eukaryota > Metazoa > Arthropoda > Insecta > Diptera > Drosophilidae > Drosophila > Drosophila sturtevanti. The sequence continues at coordinate 353,979 of JAECWJ010000708.1, read as the reverse complement.
TATTTGTATCAGACGCCAACTAAAAACCAAAATACAAATTGTAGCAAATTTGTTCGAGAACTTTGCTGATGAGTTTGGAAAAGAGGCGAGTAAAGTGGAATGATAGATAGAGAGAGAAAGGTAGACCGAAAATAAAAGGGTTGATACCATTTAAGTCGTTGGCTTAAAGGCGTGTTGTTTTTTTCTAGTAGAATAGTTGTTAGAAACATGTGTGAAACATGTGTCGTTTGGGTACCAAAAAAAACCCAAAACTTCATCAATAAAGTTAATGATTTTTGGCATTTTCGCTATGGTAATATGCATAGAGTCTAAAGGCTTACGGACGGACAAAATTATAGTTAGACGGAGAAGCAGCATCTGCGGTTAAAGCTCAGTTAGTTATATAGATTATGCAAAAACTTATTTTCGGTATATAGTGGCCATTGAAATAGAAAGGTCAAAGTGCATAATATAGGAAAACTTCTAACTTCTATAAATAGAAAATGCGGACAACTTTTCCTTTGGGAATAATCAATCAATTTGGAAAGAGAAAGTAAACAACAAACAGTGCTTCTATTTACTTAGCTGTGAGGTGCCTGTAGATTTGCATAATTTATTAAAATGAATCTTATAAATTATTAGTTAAACATAAAAATAGATTTTTATTTTTGGCAATATCGAAAGTTAGAGAATCGAAGACAGAAAACAATCCCTATCTAACTGTTTTTCAAATAATGGTTCTCTTCATATTATTTTATATTCACATTGGATAAATTCTACATAAATGCAATAAAAAAAAAACTATATTAAATAACGCAAAGCATAAGCGACATAAACGAAATCAACACAAAAACAAATAAAATTATGCACTGCGAAGCGATTTGAAACGGCTTTTCCAAATTGCTTTCAGGCAAATGCAGTGGAAATAAAATAAAAGCAGAAAAACAAAAAAAAAAAAAAAAAAAAAAGAAACTAAAAAAAAACAACATCTAAATGAAATGTAAATAAAGGAAAAATGCATAATAAATTCAACAGGAAAAAATATGCTGCTTGCCAAAGAGAAAAGTGAAAAAATGAAGAGAGGGTCATTGTGGAGGTGAAGGTGGAAAGAATTATACATACATATATATATATATAAAATAAATAGATATTTTTTTCCACCAAAAGCGCGAAACGTCGGAAATGAAGCAATAAAATATAGACCAAAAAAAAAAATGTTGCAAAAAAAATATGAAATGAAATGCGATGCGATGAATGCTTAAAAAAAGAGCAAAAAAAAAACAGAGAAACCGAAAAACGAGCAAAAACATAAAAAATAGAGAGACAAAGCGAAAGTAACGGATGCAAAAGGAGAGAAAGCGAGGCGCCTTTGGGGCACTATTTAACCGCTCATTGAGTTCAGCAAAGCTTTCACCTTGGTTTGGCAACCCCGAGAAAGAAAATTATTCACATTAAAAAATGCACAAAGCGAGCAAGAATTGGAATGAAGAACGGTTGACGGGGGATGGGTAGCGGAGTTGCGGCAAATGAGATAGCAATATTCTAATTATTTTTATAAAACCTTCGCCTCCTTTTTTACATCTGCATTTTGATTATGACTTTTGAAGTGGTTGCTTCCACACATACATACATACAAAACAAAATACAGAAGCCCAAAAAATTAGACTATGTTTTGTATACCTCAAACATTTTTTATTCCGCTTACCCCGATTTTTAGAATAAAATTTGGGTGAAAATTAATGAAATGTCGGTGTTTGCACTTTGGACTGTATTCCTTTGATTGCGCGCTTTTTTTTTATTAACCTTTTATGTATTCTTTTTTTCGTTAGAAATGAGGCCAATTGTGAATTCCTGTTTCTGTTCCAGTTCCTGTAATGAAAAGGTTAAAAAAGCAGAAATAAGAATAGATAATAATAACAGATTTGTAGCAGGCATACGGTTAAGACAGGTTCCACAGAGCATGTGGATCCTCATATCAGTGCAATTGATATACCCTTCTCCCTTAGTCCTAAGCAAATAATATAAGAAGAGTATGTACATCTCACTCATCTAGTTATAAGTTCCACAACAATATACATACATTAGAGTAAGCTAGAATAAGATGATGAAATAAAACACTTCTTGAAAGTTCACCAAACCGACCAGACGTGTGCCTAAAATTTCAGAAGTGGGATAACAGTGAAAATAAAAAGTAAATTTTTTTTCTTCACTGCAAAACGCACAGCCTTCAAAGTGAAAAATTCAAACTTCAAGAACTTTATTTAAACTAAAAAGGAAATTTTTAAAATGGATTTAATCAACGCCAACGACTACAGCACAACACAGTTGCGCAGATGGCTGGAAGATTTAAATCTCCAGAAAAGCGGTAACAAAGCAGCCCTTGCAGCTCGTCTCAATCTAGTGCCTCCCGAAGCTCGAGGAACATGCCCAGCATTGGACCAGGCAGAGGAGTCCGTCAGCCAAGTCGGAATCGAAGGCGCCATTGGCGGTGCCGATTCTGGCGAAGAGGAACAGGGTGAGCAAAATAACGAGTCTGGCGTCAAAGAACAGGGTGAGCAATGCGATGAGTCTAGCGATGAGCGTCAGAGCGAGCAAGATGTCGATACAGACAATTTGGCGGAACTTGAGGAGCAGAATGAACTAGAACTTTTGAGACGCCGTCTGGAACTAGTTCAAAGCGGAAATATACCGCTCAAAGGAAAACAGCAACAACATTTGCCGCCAAACAATGTGACCACATCATCGGCAATCGACATGGTCACCCTAAATCCGGGCAACATGGCCACATTGCAGATGGGCAACTGGAACAACACCATACTCACCTTAGTAAAGGAAATGCTTCCAAACTTCGATGGCGCCACCAATACCAAAATAACGATCAACATATGGATTGCACAGCTGAACGCCATCATCAAAATGTACAAGCTAAATGAAGATGTAATACGCATCTTACTGATGTCAAAGTTAAAGGATCGCGCCCAAGTCTGGCTACACTCCAACGAGGATCTGTTGACCATGCCGCCGACAGAACTCTTACATCAACTTGGCGAAGCGTTCCAAGTTAAAGAAAGCAAGATCATGTCACGTCGCAAATTCCAGGAGCGCAAGTGGAAGGCCACAGAAAACTTTACAGCATATTTTAATGATAAAATACTTTTAGCCGCGCACATTCGCATGGATGACGAAGAGTTGATTGACAATATCATCGAGGGAATACCAGACACTCAACTTAAGCAGCAGGCGTACATACAGTGTTTCACTACGTCTGCCCAACTGTTACAGGCCTTTGCCAAAGTTAGCCTTCGCAAGAATTCGCAGATGAGCGAACGTCCGAAGACCTCTGCCGGAAACAGACCCGGTAAAACTCAACGGTGCTTCAACTGTAACTCAATTGGACATTTTGCGGCCGACTGCTACAAACCAAAGCGTGAGTTTGGAGCTTGCTATGCGTGTGGTAATCTGGATCATCTAGTGTCTCAATGCCCGGAGAAGAAAAATATGACCAACAACGAATATGTAAGACTATTTAAGATATTTTTTAATTCAAAATTTAATGAAGGTTTTTTTGTAGAATGCCTAATCGATACTGGGAGTCCAATTAGTTTCGTCAAAATAGCATATATAGAAAGCATAATTAAAAATACAGAACTTAAGGTTACTAGTAATAATGACACAAATTACTTTGGACTGAATAATAGTCCTCTCCATGTGCTTGGAAAAATATCATGTTTTGTTATAATGAATAAAGAAAAAATTAATTTTGAGTTTCTAATTGTGACAAACAAATCGATGGCATATAACGCAGTATTAGGAAGAGATTTTATGAACAAGTGTAACTTAAAAATTGTAAGAGAAAAAGATAGTACAACAAAAAATGATAGAATTGAAAAAAATGATAGAATTGAAAAAAATGATAGAATTGGAAAAAATGATAGAATTGAAAAAAATGATAGAATTGAAAAAAATGATCGAATTGGAAAAAATGATCGAAATGTAGAAAGTGATCGAGTTATAAAAAATGATGGTGTTGTAGGTAATAATCCAATTGTAAATAATCATAGTAAAAAGAAGAAATCCTGCCATTTAAACGCAGAAACGAAAAAAATTAATCACACAAATGAAAAAAATAGCAAAGATAAAACTCAGTCAACAACAAATACAAAAACAGACAAGAATATAGAGCTTTCACTAAGTGAAGAATTGGAGTCGGAAATACTGTCAATTGAATATCCTGAGCCAAACGATTGCAATTCGCTTAGAATTAATGATAATTGTGCCTTTATTGTGAAAAAAGAATTGCTATATATTTTTGATAAACATTATGTTAGAGCAAAAGGCCAGAAAAACCAGCAATTAAGTGGGAGATGAAACTGAATTTTGATAACTCCAAACCTTTTAATTATCCCCCAAGGCGGTTGTCATATGCGGAAAAAGCACAGGTTCAAATTCTTTTAGATGAATATATCGAAAAAGGCATTATACGCGCGAGCGAGTCGGAGTATGCGTCACCAGTAGTACTAGTTAAGAAAAAGACAGGAGAACTAAGAATGTGTGTAGATTTCCGAACTCTTAACAAAAATATGCTAAAAGACAACTACCCTACACCCTTAATAGATGATTTAATAGACAAACTTTCAGAGAAAACCGTATTTACCAAGCTAGACCTTAAAAATGGATTCTTTCACGTTTTTATGCATGAAGATTCGATCAAATACACCGCGTTTACAACACCAATGGGACAATATGAATGGCTAAGAATGCCTTTTGGGTTGCGAAACGCGCCAGCAGTCTTCCAAAGATTTGTGAACAAAATATTTGCAGATTTGGTTCGTGATGATAAAGTTTTAATTTACATGGACGACATACTCATAGCAACAAAGGATAGTAAGAGTCATTTAGAAATATTAACCGAAGTTTTTAAACGTATCGTTGCCAACAAACTTGAGTTGAGATTAGACAAGTGTGAGTTTCTACAGGATGAAATTAGGTATTTGGGGTACGTGATTTCTGGTGAGGGCATTAAACCAGATCCCAAAGGCATCCAAGCAGTCAGTAATTTTCCGATACCAACGAAAACACATGAGGTGCAAAGTTTTCTTGGGTTATGCTCTTATTTCAGACGGTTCGTTAAAGATTTTTCAACGAAAGCTAAGCCGTTGTACGACCTCATAAGGAAAGATAAGAAATTCGAGTTTGGAGGAGCAGAACTTGAGTGCTTTGAAATTTTAAAAAGAAATCTGTTAGAAACCCCTATTCTGGCATTATACAATCCAACTGACCAAACAGAGTTGCATTGTGATGCTAGCGCCTTAGGTTTTGGGTCAATTCTTATGCAGAAAAAGAAGGACAATAAATTACACCCCGTTTTCTACTTTTCCAAACGCACGACAGAGACAGAAGCCAAGTATCATAGTTTTGAACTTGAAACGCTAGCTATAGTGTATTCGTTACAAAGGTTTAGAATATATCTTCAGGGGATAGAATTTAAGATTGTAACAGACTGCAGCGCAATCACTTTGGCACTCAACAAAAAAGAACTGTGTCCGAGAATAGCTCGTTGGGCACTATTCCTTCAGGATTACCAATATACACTAGAACACAGAGCTGGAAAGCGCATGCAGCACGTAGATGCACTTAGTAGAAACACACATATACTCACAATCGATTCTAATTCTTTTGAAGAAAACTTAATTATTTGTCAAAGTAGAGATGAAAAAATCAAGAACATACTCGCCAGACTACAAGAAACAGAACTTAAGGATTATGAAATGCGCAATGGAATAATATATAGGAAAAAAGATAAGGATCTACTTTTGTTTTATGTACCCAAAGAAATGGAAGCCCATGTCATGTACAACTATCACGATCAGTTAGCTCATATTGGAATAGACAAAATGGTAGAAATTATATCAAAGAGCTATTGGTTTCCTAACGTAAAAGACAAATGCAAGCAACACATTCAAAACTGCTTAAAATGTATTTCTTACTCCGACAAAAGTGGAAAAGAAGAAGGATTTCTTCACAATATTCCAAAAGAGTCAGTCCCCTTTAATGTTATACACATAGATCATTATGGCCCAATAGATAAAAGCAGGTCTAACAAACACATATTAGTAGTGATAGATGCGTTCACAAAGTTTGTCCGACTGTATCCAGCAAAGACCACAAAATCGAAAGAGGCTATAGTAGCACTTAAAGACTACTTCAGAGCTTACAGTAGACCAAAATGCCTAATCTCAGATCGAGGAACTTGCTTTACTTCAAAAGAGTTTGAGGACTTTTTAGACGAAAATGAAGTCAAACACGTAAAAATTGCAACAGGGTCGCCGCAAGCAAATGGTCAAGTAGAAAGGGTGAACAGAAGCATTGGTCCAATGATCGCCAAATTAAATGATCCAGACAAAGGGTTGTATTGGGATACTGTCTTAGAGCTAGTTGAATATGCTCTAAACAACACACTTCAAAGATCGATTAGTCAGCATCCAAGCAAAGTTTTGTTTGGAGTGTCTCAAAGAGGAAAAGTAATAGATACTTTAAAAGCAAGTCTAGAAGAATTAAATAAAACCAACAACGATAGAGATTTGCAGAGAATCAGAAACGAGGCAGGCAAAAACATCGAGAAAGTACAAGGTTACAACAAATTACGAGTAGATTCAAAAAGGAAAGCTCCTCAAAAATATAAAGCAGATGATTTGGTGATGGTTAAGAACTTCGACTCCCACGTAGGCGTATCAAAGAAATTAATACCTAAATTCAAGGGTCCCTACAGAATTATAAAGGTGCTGCGCAATGACAGATACGTTTTGGGGGATGTTGAAGGATTCCAACAAACCAGACTTCCGTACAATGGTGTTTGGGCCGTAGGTAATATGAGGCCATGGCCAAATAATTCAAACAGATAAGAGATCAGGAGCTCTCTGGTCAGGATGGCCGAATTGTAGCAGGCATACGGTTAAGACAGGTTCCACAGAGCATGTGGATCCTCATATCAGTGCAATTGATATACCCTTCTCCCTTAGTCCTAAGCAAATAATATAAGAAGAGTATGTACATCTCACTCATCTAGTTATAAGTTCCACAACAATATACATACATTAGAGTAAGCTAGAATAAGATGATGAAATAAAAACACTTCTTGAAAGTTCACCAAACCTACCAGACGTGTGCCTAAAGATTTAACATATTTCATTATTATTTTGTTAAATTCATAAATAATTAAAATTAAAATCTACATTGAACACCATTGACAATATAATAATTGTAAGAAATAAAGGATAACTTAAGATATCTATCCTACAGATTGATGAATTTATAAAACTTTTATTAAATATGTGGAATCCATTCACTTTTTTCTAATCAAGAACGAATATCAATTTTTCACGGTTTCTTCTCTATAACTTCTCTATAACTTTTATATATAATAAAATAAGAAGAAAGAAAACTGTCATTCAGTCCATTGTAGACATAGTATGGAAAACTGTTTTGAGCTATTATTCAAGCTATATCTCCTTGAGAGAATACAATTTTATTGAAAGAATTGAAAAAGAAAACAAATTAATGTCGATGGGCAAATCAGGGAGGTGTGGAGGTGTGGTCCTGTGGACCTTTGTCCTGCGTGCTTCCTCATGAATTTTAGCTTCATTAAACCCAATCATCAATTGGTCACTTATTTGGATAGATGGAGTCCCTTTTAAGGTTCTGTTTTTTAATCAATTTAAAAATAATTCAAATCTATGAACAATAAAGACGATTGAATACATTATTCTGAAGTTAAAAAATACAATAAAATATCTTTAGTAGTAATTTAGCTACTGTCTATGCAAGTGCTTTTGTGGCTATGTGACATTAAATGAGGACAAGTCTCTTCCCACTTATATTATGTCCATGTAGATAATATGAGTTAATAAGATTTCTACATGGGGCAGTGGCTCAAAAATTTTTTATATACTTTAGTAGCCAATACTTTGACAGGATGTTAAGAAGTTGCACATTTTCTTTTTATTGCACTCAAAACTTGGACTGATGACACTTTTCTTTGTTTGTCATTTTATTTATTTTTCTATATTATAAACTTTTTCCCAACATGACTCTGTTGTGCGTGTTCTTTTCTATAGTTGGCTGATGTTGCCGCTGTGGCAGATGGAGATGCATCTGCCTGCCAACGAACTGTAAACATTTGTGCAACAAGGTACGAACATTTGTTTTGGCTCCGAGTCACAATAAACATGTCTGCCTGCCGCATCCCCAATTCCCCCTTCAATGCACAAATTGAAATTTGAATTTTATCTGCTCACATTTTATGCTTCTTATTTGCTTGTTCCTTTTCCACCCTTCCAAGGCCAGACGGCAGAAATAGCAAAATAGCAAAAAAAAAAAAAAATATTCCATTCAGAATCGGGGTAACGTTTATGAAAGTGCAGAGAGTTGAAAATATTGCACATTTGGTTTTTGCATTTTAAGTTTCCATATTCCTTTTCCATGAATGGAGAAAAATTCCCAATGAATGCATAACTGAAACTGAACGAATGACTGCACCAAGAAAAGTTGAATAAAGATTGAAAATTTGATTTAACAATGAACGTATACTCAATCATAATTAAAGATGATACATATTTTTTTTTTTTTTTGGATTCGATTCCAGAATATTTAAGATTTGTATATTTTTTTTGTTCAAAATTTATCAGTTTGAAAGTTCAAAGTTGATTAAAATAAAACTCAATGGAAATGCATTTGATAACTATCTATTTAAAGGTTTATTTTCTCTCTTACTCTTGCTTAAATGGGCTTCCATTAGCCCACATTAATAATACAAATTTTAGATGGCTTAAATTGACACCACGTCTTTCGCTGTGCAATTTGTATGCGAAACTAAACCCATATCCAAAAAGCGTCATCTATTATGTCCCCCACGAATTCAAGGATTCATTCATTCACTCTACCCTTACCTTCCCCCTTCCTCCTTCACCGCTTAACACCCTCTTCTATGGTGACAGTGAGCAATGAAATGCACTTTGCCTCATCGAATGCTGAATGCTGCCGAGGAAACTAATCACGGGATTCATTCACTCAGCTTGAATCCATACTCGAACCCAACCTAGACAGCAATTCAAACCAAGCCACAGTCACCAATTTCAATTCGCATAAGAGTGGGAATTGGTCGGTGGTGGGTGGTGGGTGGTGGATGGTGAATGGGTAAAAGGATGGTTTGGGGCTTACACTTGAATGTCTTGTGGTGCGCATTGTTGCTCTTTCAATTGCACATATTTTTTTTTTCTTACTGCCAGAGGAATCCTTACTATTTTCGAGAGGACAATGAAAATCCAAGGAAAGCTCATTTTCACGGCAATTGCCACAAGACTAAGCGAGACGTGGGCATTGGTAAGGATGGGGTTACATCCATATGCACCAAGTCCCATCTGCACCTGTTTATATATTAGCTCTTTTAATTAATTGCATTTTGTTCAACATTTTCTAGCTATTTTCCTAGATTTTTTTTTTTTTTTTTTTAGATTCGATTTTCTATTGAATTTCCTCCCTTTCATTGAAAAATTTTCTTTGCCAACGTTGCGTAAAATTAGAAACTATTGTGTGTGTATCTGTGTGCGTGTGTGTTCATGCTATATATGTATGTAAGTTTTTGTGTATGTATTTGTGACGAAAATTCAATGGGCAAATTTATGAGCACGAAAATCAGATTGCGAAAAATTCTTATATGCCATAAAATAGGAGAAATTACATATAAACATACATATGTTTCTGTATATGTATTTGTATAGATGTGGGTTTTGTGTGTGTGTGTGTGTGTGTGTGTGTGTTCACTTTTCTATAGGTGTCCATGTTGACTTACTAATTAATGAACATTGTTGTTAATTTGAAATTGAAACCGTAAAATCGACTAATTGTTCAACTGGCTCCATTGGATAAAATCGCTTTGGGCTATAGAATTACATAAATTCCTAATTAACATGCATACAAAACATAGTTTTAAATTACAAATTACATAATTATTAATAATTATCTGGAATTATTAATACTCCTTTAGAAGTACACGTGGGGCGGCTTTGAATTTCATAGAAAAGTCTCTAAAACGCAGAACAAAACAAACTTACATACATATTAGTTATTGCTAATATATTTATAAGGTACTAAAGTTGCATTTATTAATGGGGCTATATTAAGGATTATACTGCCTGAAACGGTTTATAAGAATTATCATCCGTATAAGCCTTGACACATGTTAATACACTTTCAAAGAGTATATTAATGTTCATCAGAAATTGGCAACGCCCAGAAGAAAGCATCTCCGACTATATAAAGTATGTACATAAATAAAATATATAAAGTATGTATATAAATTCTTGATCAACATGAATAGAGGAGTTGATCTAGCCCTGTCCGTCTGTCTGGATCAGCAGCTTCACTTCCGAGACCCTCATAGATTCAGAGCTAAAACAACAACTGCAACATTGGCTTCATTTTGCTGCATCCCCATCTGGTCGACCGACTATATCATTTATCTGCCATAGGAACGATTTGTCCTGAATAAGCTGTAACCTCAATACACGAAATTTATTATTTATAAGTTTACTATACAGACCAGATCCATTATATCGAAATAATACTGAATAGACATGTGTTTAATAGATAGAACTTAAAACCGTGACAATGAATGCACTTTCAATGGCAGTGCACGAAATAAGCTGTCACATAGAAAATGCAACTGATGATCATTTTTTTAGTTGTAATCGTTATTTTATAATTAAGAAAAACAATGAAGTGCCTAAATATATTATAAATGACTACTTAATAATACTGCATTTAAATTTTTTTGATATCTTCAATAGTTTAGGGGGTGCACACTCTTAAAATTTTATTGTACCGCTAACGAAATAAGCTGTTAGCCCCTGTATGTATGTAATATGGCAACCTGGTGGCAGTACCAATATGCAACCCTGCAAGTGCCGGACAGTCAGAAGAGAATTGAGTCGTATGTCGATCGAGTCAGTCGTCGATAGTTGTTGATTTAAAGTCGTACTAAGTTGAAGTCATTTTTGTTCAAGTTAAAGTTGCATCCTACTAAGTTGTCATAAGTTGAGTTAAGTTGAAGTTACATCTTATACAGATTACTTTTGTTCTTATATACACCACATTACAATTACATACATTAAATAATATCTAAAACTACACGCAAATCCTCATGTATGTACGTACTGAAAATTGTTATTATTATATTAAACATAGATTAGACTAATGTTATATACGCCTTTTCTTATTGATCCTGGTAAATTATATATACATAGTTGTCAAAGAGGCAATCTGTAAAGAACGTTTTTTATTTAATTTTTAATTATAAATATTTCAATTTCTAAGAGACCTTGATTTTTATTTACGCATAACATTGTAAAATCTATTGAAAATTAGGTCAAACATTCCTAATTCTTAATGTATTTTGATTAAAAATTATTTTCAAATTAACGTTGTTTTAAATCAGAAATAAATTAACAGTCTGGCATTGCTTTTCTATTTCGCTCTGTTTTTCAACACTGTTAAATAAGAATTGTTCACTCTGGATCGTCGCAAAGATAAGAGCATAGATTTTTATGTATGAACATATGTATGCATATTTACATGTGAGTGAGAAACTTTATTAGTATAAATTTCAAAATTAACTAAATCCGTGTTTTATCTCGCATAAATTCTTTCTGTATATTTGGTCGAATTCCAAGAGAAATAGTGTATTTAAATATGATTTACCATGAGCTTAGTTTTTGAATTCTTATTTCATTTTGTTCAAACATCAGTATAATACTTTATAATATGTACATATATACATATTTAAACCAATTAAATTATGAATAATTAATAACCATAACTAAATTACTGCAAACCACCTTTCTTTTAAATACGTTTCCTAATATGCCATTAGGCCGACTAATTGAAGCAATCAACAATACCCATCGCAGTGAATCGTATAAATTGTAACGTTTGTAGAGAGTTCAACAAACTTGGGGAAAATGTTTTTCCTGTTATAATCAATAAAATCATGAATATTTGAAAAGCATGACAACGACAAAAACATCAACAACACCGAAACAAAAAATAAATAAAAGCCAAAAGCCAATTGATTAACTTCACCTCCATCCCCCCCATAGAATGGGGACAATTTATATAGGAACACTTACATACTGAAATAAAGTGCGATTTTTATGGAGGCATTCAATATTTAAATCAGAGAGAATATTTTTCGTAAAACTAACTAAAAAAAAATTTGACAATTCGAAAACCTCTTAAAACTACACCCATTATATCCACATGGTTTCTGTTCGATAATTGGAATAAAAAATTAATATTAAATTGAATGAATTGCGTTTTGTTTTTCGCCTAATTCCTTTAATAAATCACGAGAAATTTTAGACACGAAAACCAAATATTAGACGGGATTGGAAGCACAAACCAATTTGACTTTGATTTAGGGTTCTTTTTTTACCTTTAGGTTTGATTAAAAGAAAGTACAGAACGAACTGATGATGAATAAAGAGATTCAATGAATGAATGAATGAATGAATGAGCACAAGCTGATTTTTGATTGAATACGAGAAAGTGTAGCCCGAGAAAGTAAGGTGCAAATTTATACACACTAACACACAAGCACATACACGCACACACACACACACACATACAGACGAGCTGCTCTGATGAAGCAAAGCTGAGAGCCAGGAAAATTACGATGAAAACTGCATTGCTGCAATTTGAATGCATTTCCATTTCACTCATATTTTTTTTGCTTTTTTTTTTGTGAGTGTGTGTGTGTGTTTTTTTATTATTGTTGATTCACTGCATTTGCATGAATGCGAAATCTGAAAATGTGAATAGGCCGGGAATCCTCCCCGTTCTACTTCCCATTATATTCTCCCCCAGCAATTTGCATTGTTTTCGCGTTGCAATGGCCCCAAGAGCTCTTTGCTGGCTGCAATGATTGCATAAAGGCAAGTCAAGGAATAAAACTACAAAGGAAATTTCTAAGCATTGTTATTGTTGTAGTTGTTGCTGTGAGTGTGTGCGTCTGTGTGTGTGTGTGTGTGTCAGGAGAGCAAGGTTAACCTGCTAAGGATTGCAGTTTACATAGATGATTTTGTTGGTGAATGAAATTGTAAGCCCATTACAATTTACACACAGAAAAAAATTGTGAAAAAATTGATTAATATTAAATCAGAAAACGAAAAATAGTTTGACAATCGATATCATATAATAGGAACTATTTATATTAAAGTCATGATCCCGAAGTCCATTTAAGCATACCATAAGAAACGTAAAGATATACCTGACATATGTACATATATTAACAAATGATACTTTAAGCATAACAATGTATTCGCATAATATAATTATTTTCCACAACATAAAATTTTTGTTTTTATATCTGAGTATGTAAATTATTTGCATTCTATTCAAAATTAAAAAAAAAAAGGGTTTTAATGTCAATAAGAAAAATGACCTTATTTTTACCTTAAACATGTTGGAGTTGCTATTGTTTTTGTCATAAGTTAGTCAACTAAATTAAATTCTATATTAAACTAAAGCTTTTAATTACACTCTGCTTTATATATGTATATTAATTCAAAGCAGTATTTTCTTTTTTAAGCACTTTTAGATGAAATTATAACCAAATGTGTATAGTATAAATGATTTAAATATTTTTATTTATTATATATATACATGGATATATACTATGTACCTACTAATATAACTTTTGCTCTCAGACTTAACTTGATCAAATATTTAACAATCACTTTACACAAATTTTTGACCAAATATTCAGACATTCAGATGTCCAATAAAAAAGAACAAAATATGAAAAAAAGAATACAGCGGTACCCAAATCCAGAGGTTCGAAACAAAATTGAAATGGCATTACAAAAACAAATAAGAACAGCCGGCGGGCAAGAACAAGGGGAGCAAGAGGAGGATGGGGGTGGTGAGAAAGCAGTCAAACCAATGCCCGTCCATTAAGCAGACGAAAAAATGTGCGTCCAATTCGAGAAATTCATTCATAAAACATGCCTCGTAGATTGCGGATACAGAGAGTGAAACATTTTTCCAAGCCCACAAAAATGGGCGCCACCATGCTACAATTTTGCCACAAGTTCTCTCCTCCCTCCCGTCTCTGCCAATGCCCACGCACAATGCAGCAATAAAATGAAAATCGATTTTCACTTTAACGACTTCACACATAACAAAAAACCAAAAAAAAAATAAAAAAGAAGAGAGAGAAAAAATGAAAAGAATTGAAAAGGCCTCGATGAAACCACAAAACAATGAACAAAAAAAAAAAAAAAAAAAGGAGAGGGAAAAGAAAACGAAGTAAGAGGAAAAATCATCGACACTGCAGTCGATAGGTTGTTGTTGCTGCTGCTTCTTCTTCTTCAACTCATAAAAGGGGTGACCAGTGCTGGTCAGTCGTCTTACCTTTTACCCCTTCTCATCACTGAGTTTTAGAGGTTTGGGTATTTGCTTGAATCTGGGTTAAGAACTGGTACAATGCGTAGATATGTGTTTTGACTACATAACCTCAAGCAACTATCAACCCTCAATTCTCTTACCTTAACCATGTCCTTTCCTTTCCTATCCCTTCCTTTCTTCTGTGTGTGTTGTGTATGAATGTACGTGGGTGGGTGTATGGGTGTGTGGCTGTGTGCTTGACCACTTCCTGTATTTGTGCCTGAATTGGAGCGTAATGCGACATTTCAAAAAAAAAAACGTATACTTTTCTTTCTCGTTTTTCCTCACGATGTGTATCGGTTGGTGGATAAAGTGAGTTATACCACTAAAGAGAGACAGATAGAGCTCTTCTTTTGACAAAATACAATGATAATCATATTGATGATAATGACAGGTAGCTATTTCCTGTTCTAGCTATATCCGGTTTATCTTTAGTCACAAACTTTAAGGTATATACATATATGTATATAGCATCAATAAAACAGCAATATGCGAATTCGTTTCATTTCGCATTTGTTATTACATCCATTAAGGAATGGCAAAAAAAAAAGAAGGCAATAAACAAATTGAAATGCAACGATGGCGGCCATATATATTCACATTGACTTTATGATAGGCCAAGTTAAAAGGATGTTGCTACAATAAAATACAACCGAAGAGATGGGCGAAAATCCATTACTCAATCGAAGTGCGGTCAGCGAGAAGCAGTAAAAACATAAATTCTCGACACACAAAATATAAAGAAATTTATCCACAAACATTTAGATATCATTAAAGCTGAGAATGGGATTTAAAGTTTTTGTGATAATTTAAAATTTTACAATTTTACAAGAAAGAAAGAAATCCATGGAAAATCATTAACAATTTTTATATAACTTTACCAACAACAAACTCAATTAATATGCCATTCTCAAATCAAATAAATTGTAATTTTATTTATAAACAAAATATATTGTCGAAGAGCAGATCGGAAAGTACTTCAATTTGCAAACTCCTTTTTTTAAAAAAAGACTGACCATTTTCAAGCCAATGCCATATAACTTTTTAAAAAATTCTTCTAAATGATCTTCATTAGCACTAAACATAAACAAATGTTATTACTGATTAATCTTATTCAACTGCCCAAAAGAAGTCTTACGTCCAGTAAAAAAAATTTCTCTTATAAATTTAAAAGTATATACATACTTATATATATATATATTATATATATATATATATATAACTACATTTTGTTCTATACTTCATAATAGAAATTTAAGAAAGATTCTAAATGCTGACAGTTTCCGCACTAAACTGCAGCTATAAAAAATAACTGATGAGATGAAAAGTAACCAGCTAATTATCCTAATATGATACCCAAACTATGATTTACAAAAATTATTTGAAAAACGAGACAATTGGAATTAAAACCAGAAAAGTCATGGAAATAAATTTTTTGCTTATTTTCATAGATTTTGGTTAAATTAAATTTTCACATAAAGATTGTTGTATGATTTCGAAGGCAAGGCATTTACATACATACATCTATACATATGTACATATATTGGCTTTGAGTTATTTGCTAAGGGCAAGTCAAAAGTCAGTTCATTCGACCTCAAAGTATGCAACAGAAATTCAACCGTCGGACGGCTTTGGACCAAGACTTGATCGAATTTTGCATGCATAAGATATATAATATGAATACACGGATTTTCGTATATATGTATACTTTAATGTCCGTACACACACATACACACAAACATACATATACACACACACATATGTATATGTAAAAACAGTCATGTCATAAAGCAAACAAATGGGCATCAGCTGACATCGTTCCAAGTCCAGACACTCATCTCATATTTGGTTTTGTCCCACTCCCTCTCTCTCTGCCTCTTTCTCACTCTCTTTGGTACGCTTTTTCTGTTGATTTAGTGCTTATGCAAATGTAATATATGTTCCTCTTTGGCTCTTACTCTCTCTTTCATTTGCATAGACTTACATTATTGTTGCATTATAAACAACACAAATACACAGACTAGCAGAGGCACACATTTATCTTTTATGTGTCTGCATCTATTTTTATGTCCATCATCGTATGGAGAACTAAAAGAACATGAGCACTTTTTGTTATTTATGAGCTCAAGTGATAAATTTGTTGCCTTTTAGTTTTTTCTCTTTAATTTTCATTAAATGCCTTCTGCCTACTGGCGCTTCCTTCGATGGCATCCAAAAAAAGTTGAATGCAATTTTCTTGCATTAAATTAAAAACTTTTCAGTGCACAGAGAAAATTTCTATGCAACAGCAAATGGCAGTCAGTCAAGCAGTCAGGCAGTCACCCAGTCACCCAGTCAGCTAGACTGGCAGGCGGCAGGCTTTTTGACACTTTTGTTTCGACACTTTGAAGTGCTTTTTGCCTCAGACTCAGACAGACACTTGAGAGATACGCGAAACTTGAGAAAAGTTCTTTGCCCAACTTTAAGCATATTTTTCGCCAACTTGTTGCCAAAAACGAAACAGAGAAGCAAAAGAAAAAAAAGACAAGAAGAAAAAAAAATAAAGACAAAATAAATACAATACCAAGAAACAAAGAAGAACCAAATAAATTTGGAAAGTTCAGCCATACAAAACATTTCGCTGGCAATAAATTTGCAAGAATAGACACACGCACAGAAGCACATACACATATACATACACACACACACGAACAATACGGGAAGTACACAAAAACTACAAAAAATCACTCATACGCAGTGTTGCAACTGCAACACAATGGGGCGCCTTTGGCATAGTCTGTCTGTCTGTCTGCCTGTCTGTCATGTATGTCTGCCAGCCGTATGCCTGAAAGGCTGAATGAAACACAGAACATTCAAAGTCGAAGTCAACGTTGGCCTGCAGTTGTTGAGCAGAAAATTGAAAAGTATTTTCAAGCACTGTTGTTGCTGCTGTCAAACCAGATATTCTCCTAGCCGGGCCAAAATACACTAATATAATATATAAAGCAAAGCATATATAAAAAGTAAATGATCTTAAACAATGATCTCTAAAAATATACCAGTTCTAGGAGATACAAAGTGGATCGTTTCCCTATTTAATTAGATGTAAACAAAAATAAAATAAAAAGTAAAACAATTAAAGTCAGTTTAGCTTATAATTCAATTTCTATTTGTATTAATATCTTTCGAAAATAATATTATATCTAATAATCTAATAATACAAATGATAATCTTTTGATAGTGACTTTAAAATAGCAACAAAATTTCAGGTTAAGTTTATTAAATACATCCGAGTACAGAAATATTACAAACGTTATTCATAGTTAAAGTATTTTTAAAGTATTTTAAAGTAAAATATACTTCAAGTATTTTTTTGCTTTAAGTCTTGCTCAATATATAGTCTTTGAACAGAACTAAAATTTATAAAATTATAATATATATTATTAAAATATTAATAAATATATTATATAAATAAATGGACAAATAGAAGTAGGTACTATATCCGATAGGAAAAAACAAAAACATTGCATATTTTGTCCTATATACCGAATATATTGATGATAAATTAATTTATTTTTAATTTTCCTCATCAATATATTTAAATTTTAGCCATTTTTTTCTTAACCAATTTTAATGTTAATTTTTGGAATGTAAAGTTGAATTTGAATTTATTTCAATATAAACTTTAATTGTGTTTAATTGAATTATCATTTCATTTCAGATTAACTTTCAACTTATTTGCACTCTGCATTTTCTTATTACAGTTTAAGTTTTCCTTTGAGAGAGAACATTCAATATTCGGTTTAGACTTTTCTCTTTGGTACTTTTCCACTAGCTTGTTGACTTGCTTGCCTTTTTATCCACTTCTCTTATGCTACATTGACCCCCGTCCCGCAGTCCTTGACAGACATCAACAAATTTGGCATGTGTTTGTTGCACATACACACACACACACACACACACCCGCATACTATTCTTGGCTTGGTGTGTTTGTTTGTGTGTATGTGTGTGTGCGTGTATTCTTTTGAAATGTTTATATTGCTTGCAAGCAAATCAGCACTTGTAGGTTTTGTTTTGATTGCCATTGATGCGTTTGTATTGAAAAAGTTTTTCATATTTCTTTACCTTTTCTTTTAACTTTCCATTTTCTTCGTTAAAAGAGAAATTTCTCATTTCCAATATTTCATGAAAAGACCAACATACAATTGCATATCGAATATGGAGATAGCAAAGGGTTATTGCATTTGATTTGATGAAAAAAAATGTTTGAATAGAAAACAAATTGAAAATTGAGTGTACTAGTAATTCCACATTTATTTCGGATTTAAGAATTTCTTCATTTCCACTTGCAAAAAAACTTTTTACTCTTGCCATTGAAAAAAAAAAAAAGTACAAAAAATTCAATCAAAGACCGCAAACAAAACCGCAAATAATGAAAGAGTCATAAATAATGTTTGAACAGAAGAAAAAAAAAATGGCTAAAAGCTAATAACGAAAACTTGCAAACAAAAATAATAAATATTATTTATGAAACATATTTTTAATAAAAGCGAATTGAACTTTAACCAGGACATAAATCTATAATTAAAAAGGGTAAATGCAAACAATTTTTATTTGATATATTTCTGTGTGTTTTTTTTTCTTTTTGCTTTCAGGATCAAATTGTGAGGAGAATGTGGATGAGTGCATGTCGAATCCATGTCAAAATGGTGGCCTATGCCGTGACCGTAATAATGGTTATATATGCACCTGCCAGCCGGGCTATCTGGGAGATCATTGTGAAGTGGATGTGGCGGTCTGCGATACAGGTACGTCCAATCAATATAGACGAAGAAGAAGAGCAAATGTCCACTAAATTAAAGAATCTAATCGAATATTTTTTATTTCATTTCTTTGTTTTTTTCAGGTACTGGAGCCCGCTGCCAACATGGTGGGGAGTGCATTGAAGGACCTGGATTGGAATTTACCTGTGAATGTCCGGCTGGATGGCATGGTAGAATCTGTCAGGAGGAGATCAATGAGTGCGCCTCATCACCTTGCCAAAATGGAGGCGTGTGTGTAGATAAACTTGCCGCCTATGCCTGCGCCTGTCCCATGGGTTACACGGGCATCAATTGCGAAGAGGAGATTCTTATCTGTGCGGACAATCCTTGCCAAAATAACGCCCTTTGCCTTATGGAGGAGGGTATACCCACATGCTATTGTGTGCCCGATTATCATGGCATAAAATGTGAATATCAATACGATGAATGCCAATTGGGTCCACGTTGTATGAATGGCGGCGTTTGCATTGATGGTGTGGATACCTTTTCATGCTCCTGTCCGCCATTGTTAACGGGCATGTTGTGTGAATGCTTGATGGTGGGTGAAGAATCATTGGATTGCAATTACACGGCACCAGCCACAGTGGCTACTCCATCCGCAGCAACTACAGTGGCAGCTCCCACTGTGCGTCCAGTGACGCCGCCAGAAACGACCTTGCCTCCGAGAATAGTTGAACCAGAAGTGATTGTAACGACAACATTGCTACCAGAAGTTCCAGCTGTCACTTCAGCGTCGTCAGAAGAAGGAGTTTCAGTTGAAGTCACAGTGGAGATAAAGCCCATGACAGTGGGACCTCCGGAAAGTGATAGCCAAAGTGTTTCCGTGGAACAGACTACGACAAAACCTTCGCCGGAATCGCAGCCACAACCAGTTCCTGAAGCTACTCCACAGCCCGGCAGCATCAGTTCATCAGTTAGCTCTTCCTCCGAGGAGACGCACGGTATATATACAACAATACCTCCACTACCAGGAAGTGGTACTTCAGCATCCAGTGAAAATTCTGGCGAAGTTATCACTTCCGCGGAATTTACAACTGTACCACGGTTTGAGATTAGCGCCAGCGGAAGTGCTAGTGGAGAAGATGGGACGACTACAACAATAAGACCCATTGCGCCAGTATTACCGGAAATAACCATAGCTGTGGATTACAATTCTGCCTCGAGCAGCAGTTCCGAGTCAGTGGAACAGCCTGTGATGACAACACCAACTCCCACTTTCGTTCAACGAGTCACTACGATAGAGACAAGTATTTCCGTAGAATATGCTACACCCACACCAGTGACACTTTATCCAGTGGAATTGAAACCGATCACTGTATCGGGAATGGAATCCGAAGAAACCACCACCACTCGACACATATGGCCGGAGGTACCTACAACAGCGGCGCCATTCTTCACCGAATATCCTGCTGAAGTCTTAATTACAACACATCGAACTAGTGCTGGAAGATTTACCACTGTGCAGCCACCAATGATGGTAACCACCGAAAGACCAGTGGATGTAACACCACATATAGTGGTAACCATATTGGATGAGAATGCGACAGCGGCAACTGAAATACCACTGACAACGCATCATTTTCATCATCATGATGGTAGCACCACTTTGCAACCACTTAGTGAAGAGGAGTATGAGCATCAAATCCATCATCATGGTGGATTAACCACACCAGCACCTGTGGAGATAACAACTGGAGTGGCAATGCAAACGGAAGATTTAATTAATATACCACAATTGGGCGGACAGGAGACAACGACTGCTATACCAAGTTATCCAGTAGCAACACCACCGCCCACTACAATGGGAGCCGTAACGGAAGTACCGTTAGTGGTACCCATAACAGTGTTGCCAACATTTACACCAACCCAAGCTCCAGTTACCCAACCTCCAACAGAACTTCCAACACAACCACCCACAGATCTTACAACAATCCCTCCTACACTACCTCCCACATTGCCACCCACACAACCACCCACAATCGCTCCAACAATATTGCCTACACAAGCTCCAATAATTCCACCCACAATACCTCCTACGCTACCCCCAGCACAACCAACTATTCCACCCACCCCACCCTCAACACAATCAGCACAAACTCTACCGCCTCCAACACCGGTTATACCAGACTTGCCACCCCAGACCAAACAACCTGTAACCACCACCGAAAGCAGTGAAGAAGTCGATGGAAGTAATACAGTGGCTACCGGTGGACATGGTGGTGGTGGCATGCCAGAAGAAAAGGCCGGCGGCGCTGATGTCGACTGCATCAAATTGGGCTGTTATAATGGCGGCACCTGCGTAACCACCTCTGAGGGTTCCAGGGTAAGTAAAACACCACAACTATTTAGAGTGCCTACTCCTGAGTAGGTCAATCGATAGGCACAACACCTTGGTTTTGTTTGTTCGATGTCTGAGAAATAATTTTGGCTGCCGAGGCGCCCTGAAAATCAACAAAATCAACAACTTTCCACAAATTTTCAACCCCATTGAGTTGTTAATTGGGCATGCTGAAGCCGTATAGAGAGACCGGGGCGGGCATACGTGGGAATAGCCTATTTCAATAATAAGTAATTAAATATGCCAATAGCTTTAATTGCCCCGGAAAGTTTGCAAACAATTGGAATGGGAGTTAAATGAAGGGGTAATAAATATGTATTGACCGATTGAAATGAATTTATCGTATTTATTTTATCGATTTATTGAAATACTTACATACAATGTACGTAGGTAGATTCCTGACAGGTGAAAATGATTCCCTTTTCTGTGGAGTATGCCATATAGTACATAGTAGAGTAATAAAATCTCAATCAATATGATTTGATTGAAAGAAACGAAGATTAGTTTATAATTTTTGTACTAATATTTACAAACAAGAAGTTTTTATATAAGCAATTTAATTTCTGTTCTGACTTATTTCTTTAATTAAACTATCTAGATTCAACTTCCTTTTCAGAAAAATTGATATACCTACATATATCGATAAAACTAAGCGCATTAACTATATTCTCTTTAAAGGGAGAGAAAATTAGCAGGTGCTGGAAAAGATTATCCAATGGGTTTTATTGCATAAGCTTCAATTCTCCATTTCAGATTGTATAGATTAGCCTTAGGCCACAGTTGCCGAATTAGCAAACTGTATAGACGAAAATAAACATTTGTACATATGTAAATCTAACTATGTATGTACAAGTTACCCAGACAGCATACATACATGCATATATACTTACATAAATAATCATGAATCATGTGTGTAGGTGGAGTTGCATTGTAAGCTGCTTAATGGCAGGAGCCATAGATATAGAGACTACAGAAAATACATGAAGCAAGCCAAGTCCTCCCTATCGACTTTAAGCATACCCTGTACTAAGTAGTGATACTTCAAAAATCAAATTCCCTTGAAACCGCCATCAATTTAATAAAAAAATTCAAAATGAAATTATCTTACTATGCCACAAGAGCAAATTCATGACCGAAACTTGTACTGCTTGCTTAAAATTGTACTGCTTGCATAACAAAGCAGTATACGCATGGCATCTACACTTCACGTTTCGAAACAAAACCTTTATACGAACATATATGTATGTATGTATCTTCGATATCTATTGTTCAATTTCAACCAAAGTTGGTCAACCAGTAAACATTATGTTATGTAGATATATGATACATCCAATAAAACTCTAGTTACTCGTTTTTCATATTTAGGTCTCTATTTAGCTCTTCTAGTCTCCGAGATGTAGGAGTTCATACAGCCAGACATGGGTATATCGTCTCGGCTGTTGACGTTGGTCAAGAATATGTTTATGTTTCCTTCTGTGTGCTACATACATTTTGGCGACTTTAATATACCCTTTTTACCCTTTAAGTACAGGGTGAAATGAATGCTATGTGAATAGGATTTAAGTTTACCATTTAAAGACAAAATGGTAATTTTGACCAACAAATATCTTAGAGTAACTGAGAGAAGATTTGCTAAACCAAGTTTAGATTTTCTAACTCAATATCATACTTTTGGTTTCTAATAGAAATATATAGTTATTTCTAGGAACAGGAAAAGAATGAAATATATAGGTACATATTTGTCTCTGCAACTGTTTTAAATCTTATTTATTAAATCTTATTTAAATTTAATAATAAAATATGTAATTTATAGGAAATAAGTTCTATTCCTTTTGAGCCCTAATACATAGGATTGTAAATATGTCTACATATATGAGAAAATTTTCATTAAGAATTACAATGAATTCCCACAATTCAAGTAAATTTGACAAACTTTAAAATATGTGACTAAAATTTTCATCAAAATAATTAGAGTACTTATTAATACTTATGTATTCATTCTCTTTTACCTATTTACTTTGTGTCTTCTTTGACATCTTCTATACATTTCCGGCTAAAAGTTTTCCAGCAACCCAATGAACCGTTTTCTCACATTTCACTTCTTCTTCTTCTTCCTATTTTCCTTCATGTTGTTTCTTTGTCGTTGTTGTAAATGCCGATTGCTCTTGCAAAATGAATAGTTAAAAACTCGTGAAAATACCTAAATAGATATATCAGGTTGAGAATCAGACAACAATTTGTATTTTGTTACAAATTTTGTTCAACAACAAGTAAAAGCCGCAAAGCGTTCCCCAGTTGCCCTATGAGAGAGAGAGAGAGAGAGAGAGGGGACATAGAGAGGGTGAGCGGAATTGGAGGCGGAGCTGGGAGCTGCCTATTCAACTATTTATGAAAATACTTGTGGTAATTTTACAAAACCAAGAAGAAAAAAGTTTTCCACATTTGGGTCGGGATTTTGGTTGGCACACACACACACACACACGTGTCTACACACACGCATACTCACACACCGAATGGGACCTAAATTTGGCAAACTGTAGGCCATTAAGTGTAATACTAACACATGCATGCATACATAAGTATATAAGGTAGTACGGAACAATTTATAATGACTACCTAACTGGTAAATCGGCAATTGCCAAAAACAAACTTTTACATCCATGAAAATTTTATCACAATTTTCCCAAAAAAAAAAAACAAAAAAAAAAAAAAAGAAAACTTTTTGGTATACAATGAACGATGGCAAATGATAATAGTGTAACGTGTGAATTGGTGGTCCGATTGAAGTTGGAAATATAAATTTAGCTAGGAAAGTTCAAAAAAACTAAAAAAAAAAAAAAAGCACTTTTAAATCGTTGCTTACCTATCAATTTAACATAATATTTAAAGAGTTTTCATTTCTTTTACTTGCAATCTCGAATTAAAAGATTTAAGGAAAATGCCAATAAATGAACTCAAGCAGAAGGCTATTAAAAAGGCCACACAGACAGCCAGGCACAGAGATCATTACCAATTTCACAGTTAGCCAAATTAGCAACACTTCATTGCAATTTCAATTTTTTACGACCAAGACGTGATGTTGGTATAAATTCTCACCGTTAGTCCCATTTGTAAATGCCAATCAGACGTCGTGAAAATACTATCCGAGAGTAAGAATCACAGGTGCAAGTAATACAATTAAGTATAATTAATTAAAATCCATGCTAGGCAAATAATTTTTCAAGGGTAATTCTTTGAAAATATTATTTATTAATTAAATGAATTTTGGTCCGAAATAAATAACTATACATATGTATGTAGTTTTGTTTATATATTGCTCTACAAATTCATTTTAACGATAAGACAAAATAGTAGAGAAATTAATAAGTAGGTATACCTAGTCTTAAAATTTTCTATTCAAATTTCTATACTTCTTCTCGTATTTATTCATATCCAATTTTTAGCTTATCAACTAAAAAACTAAATATGCAATAGAAATACAATTCAAAGTTGTAAAAGCCGAGAATATTTAAATTAACGCAAACAGCCGAGAATGTTTCAGTGAATTTAATTGCTAATAGGTTGCTTATAATTAAACGGCAGGTATTAGACTTAGTACGGCAGGCAAGTTTAGATTTAAATATTTTGCAAGACAATTGATGTTCAATGTCGGGATTTGTTTTAAGAAGTGACTAACAAGCTTATCTCTAAGAACAGTCTCTCTCTCGCTCTCTCAGAGAGGAGAGGGACACTGGTAATTGGCGACAACTAATAATCGATTACCTAGAGCTGGACAAAATATCAAGGTCACGTCGCTGTGATCTTACAAAGTAAATGAATATATGTATTTATAGAAACTCATTTGAAATTTAATGGTCGTACTAGAAATCCTTTAGGAATTTCTTTACACTCCGTTTAACTACTTTTTTTACTTATCTAGTCTTCAGTTCTTAATCGATAGATTCTATCAGTTTAATGTCCAAATCTGATTACGTGTTTTTAGGTAGCTTTTGGGTAATGTTTTTCATACGATGCATATAAATAAATACTACTTTTACTGAACAACGAGGATCCGGGTTCGAATCCCAGGCTAGAGCATGGATGTAGTTTTCGTCTAAGCCGAAGGCCTCTGTTGCCAGTGCTTGTAAAATATAGTTATGTAGGTTGATAGTTTACAACTATATCCTATACTTATAATAATAATAATTATAATAATAATAATAATAATAATAATAATAAATACTACTTTTGTTTTTAAACAAATGAAATGTCTACAAGTCGATAGAATAAATATTTTTAAAGTTTAATATTAAATATTTAACTCTGTGTACTCATATGTGATGACACTACGATCGTTTTATATGATAATGTGATAATACTTATTACGTTATCCAGCAAATGTCATAAACTAAGCAAAAGCCTCTTAACATTCATCCAATTGGGGCACATTTTCTCGAACTTCCTTCTCACATTAGTCCTTGTGTGTTCTCATTCAGATTCATTTGGTTGCCGCCCACTTGGAAATTAATTGTAACACGCCTTGTGGAAATGTCAACAGGCAAAGCAAATGGCCTTTTTGTGTATGTGTATGTGGTGTGTGTGTGTGTATGTTTGAAATCAGAGTGAAGTGCACGCTTTGAAATGCCACGAAACGAGGCGCTCAGAACGCATTAAGTCTGACGCAGTCAAACAAATAGAGATACAGTCAGACTCTGTGGTGGCGGTGGTGGTGGTGTTAGTGGTGGTGGAGCAGAAGGTGGAGTGAATTTCGAGATGTCGGTGGGCTTTAAAAAGGGTCTGAACAAAGTTTTCATTAGTGGGTAGCAAAAAGACAGCACCATTCAGATGCTAGGCGATGCTATGGATATGTGATGTGATGTGATGTGCCAGGACAAACATTTTCCAAAAAAAAAAACATACCAAAAAGTCAAACGGTTAGAGCAGCAGTTGGAATATGCTTAATGCCACTTTACGAGTGACTTTCGTTGAGAGGCAAATGCCACTTTGCCTACACTATCCACTAAACCAAACAGCCGACATGCCCGCGCCTTCTCCCCCTCCTCCTCATGCAAAGAGGCTAACCAATATGACAGCTAACATATGTAAGTGTATACGTATGTCTGTCTGTCTGGCTGTCTAGCTGTCTATCTGTCTGTCTGTCATAGTGTCGCTTAATTCAACGCACAAACACAAAGAAACACAAAAACGCAGAGAATCGCATAGAGGACATAAAGCCAACAAAGACCTCTTCCATCTGTGCTGTGTGTTGAGTGTTATGTGTGTGTGAGTGTGTGGGCGTTAGTTAAATTACTTGGCTACAATAAAGTGGCATATGCTCTATGATATAATTTTCTTTTACTTTGACTCTATTTTTCCACTTTTTTCGACACTCTCTCTTTCTTACAAAACCTTTTTGTTATACACCTGTCATTTATTTTACCTTGTATTTGCCTGTATGTATGTTATATACATTTATACATATATAGATATGTATGTACATATCCGCCGGCATGTGTGCTTATGCCCCACTTGCTCAAGCGCGAAATTCATTTAGGAAAATTAAATTAAATTCATTTGGCCAAAAAAATTAAAAATTTAAATAATTTAATTTATAAAAAGCTATTTAAATGACAGTTCTTTCTATTTAATTAGCCCTTAATTAAGTCATTCTATTTATTATAGCGGTAAGGTCAACAGGTCTATTAAGTTCTTTTTAAATCTCTTTAATATTTAGTTAAGTAAGTAATTAAATTAGTAATCCAAAGATACAAAAAATATTTCATCTTCTTGCTTTTTTATCAAAAAAATAAACTTCTGATCATTTATTTAAAAGGCTGATTATTCAGTTTCAGGTTTGAGTAGAATATCTTAAGGAAAACATTTGATTATGAGAGGATAAGAAACTTTTGCGGATTTTCAGATTATAATATGTATTTATGTATATATATTTGTGGATTCATTCAATATTTTAAATAAGACTCCAAGTTTGGTTTATTACCAAAAATTTAATTGATGAAAAGTATATTTATTTTTAATCATATTTATAAAATCCGATCTCCAATAAAAATAGTACGAAATTTCCTTAGACCACCTGTAGAATATATTTCATGCAAAAGTTGGTCCAAAACACACAACTGACAGTCTTAGCCAGCAAGACCTTTCTTTTCTTGTTGAAAGATATTAATGGCCCTGTGGCTTACAATTTTAACAGCCTGGCAACGGATACGCCAAACAGCGTTAAAGGATTGAGGAGAAAGTACATGTACATCCGTATATATTGCTAGCCAACCCTTTTTACCAACAACAAATTTCCGCAATGGCTTTTGTTTTTTTTTTTTTTTTTGCTGGCAAAAAGGAAAACATTAAAATAAACGCCTGCTGCGTTAAGAAAGCTCATTATTAGCATCGTCATTATCATCTTTATGATAATTATCCCCAACATCATAATGATGGTAAACCATTGTGTTAACAGGTCAGTATATATATGGTATTATATGGCTGCTGGCTAACTGGAAAAAACAAAAAAAGAAAAACTCTTTTTTGAATTCCCTTCCAAAAACCATGCATTTGAAAAATACTCTTACAGAGATTACTTTGAATTCGGCATGACATTTGTTAAACAAGGGAGAAAAAAGTGCATTTTATTAAGTGTATATCTAAGAGCTTCTACTTGCAATCAGGAACCGACTAATTAACATAATTCTTTATATAAAAAATTACGATCAATTTTTAAAAGCATTTCGTATTCTTTTACTATGATAAATTAAAAATTGATTTATAAAACAACGATTAAAATTGACTTAACATAAAACCTATATAATAATGTATTAAAGATGTTAAACGTTTCTAAGAGAGATCAATTATTTGCTAAACGTTACAGGCAGAAATTAAACGAAGTTATAAATAGGTAATATTTTATAGAATTTCAACAATTGCAAAAAAAGAAAGAAAAAGTATTAAGTGTATCTGTGAGAGACAAAGATAAGAAAGATATAAGTTTCAAGGCAGTCAAAAGCTGCCGATCTTTGCTCTTCCGATTTAGTTATCTGTTTTCAATTTTGATAAATGGTTATTCAGGTTTTTTTTCGCGCGAATTTCCAACAGAATCGCAAAAGACAGACAAATATACGGATTCTACATCTAGTTGCGAACTAAATAAGATACAATAGAAGTCGTTAGTAACAGAAGAGAGAGCTCAAAACTGATTACACTGTTCTGTAATCAGAACAAAGGACTCGAAAAGGATCATGCAAGGCATAGTTAGTAGAACAGCTTGGAAAAGTTAAAGGTATAAAATGTTTAGTAGGTCTATAAGGAACTGAGAAAGCTACACTCGGTCGAGTCTATATCACCATTAAGGATCTTGTACATGAAGATCACACCAAGCATTATTCTACGATTAGAAAGAGAAGGCAGGTTAAGTAAAAGAAGTCCACTAGAGCACGATAGAGCAAATTGATATTGCAATCCCAGTTCAGACCACAAAGTGCAAAGAGCAGGAACTGCTTTTGGACAGATTCAATTCCTGCTTGGTGGGATTCGTATTTTATTTTTTTTCTTATTCTTCAGTTGTGGTTAGTTTAAATTTCTAATAACTAACTATATATGCAAAAAGGATCTGTGTTTATGTGCCTTCTGAGTTAGGTCCTTACATAGCAAGTACTTACAACTAGAGATAAACAAATTACTAGTTTTCCTGTCTAAGTAGTTAATACCTAAAATTACGTTAAAATTTGTTAAAAATTTCTAAAATAACTCCTGATTCGAACTATTTTTGAATTAATGAAATTTCTCATTTGTACTTGTTTATGTTAACAATATTAATACATATATGTATTCATCAAACAACAAAATATATCAAAGATACGATCAAAATACTGCAACATATAAATGTCTCAAAAATTTATTATAATAATATTATTATTTTTATAATTTTATTTGCTAATAATATTTAGAGTATTCCAAAATCAGTGTTGCATATCAGCTAGATTCGGATTTTATTTCTATAGTTTATGCTTCATGGAGAATGTTTGGCCCCCATGTTGCTCGGAATCAACAGGAAACATTTTAATTAAGCCTTTTGGCCTTGCTGCATTTGACTAGAATAACCAGAATAAGTCAAATTTAGGATTTACCTAATTTAGATTTGCCAAAATAAAACTTAACTTCAAAAAATCGTACCTAAAAAGGTATGAAAACAAATATTCAAAGAAAAGAAACTTTAGAAATCGATGTTGCAATAATTTTCATTAATTTTACGCCAAGTTTCTATTGCCCTTCAATGAGCAGAGCAAAGAAAACTTCAATAAATTGAAAAGCAATATGAATTAACTTTTTGACTTCCCCCACAACTCCTCACACCCCCCTTCTGTTAGCCTTTTGCTTGGATTTCTTCACTTACTTGAACTACGTTTTGTCGTTGTCCTGGTTTTTAATAATTTATTTATGTCGCTGCCATCAAGGGATACTTGAAAGTGCAAGAGGAACAAAAAAAAAACAGAAAAAAAAGGAAGGGAAAAAAGAAAACTGTTGCAACAGGCAAAAGGGAACTCACGCAGTTTCAAAGAGAAGAAAACTTTCACTGTAATTTTGTTGAGAATGTTTCAAATTGAACAAATGAAGTACAAGGCAACTGGGGACCAGTCACGTGACCCGTCACAACTCGAAAGAAACTCGGACATATGCTATATAAAAGGGATTTCGAAATCACATACACACACCCACTCACACACACACACACTAGAAAAACTTTTATAACTTGTAGACTGATTACAGCTAAAGGAAGGAAGGAAGAAAGGAGTAACTTATTATTGCAACGACTGGATAAAAATATACAAATTGTAGAACAATAGTTAAGAAATAATTGACTAAAAGTAAGATATCTAAATGGAAAAGAATTCTTAAATCAAGAATCAATATAAATCTTTTAGGTCTGGGTAAATTGTAAGAAGAATAAAAGATATTTTCGAATATTATGATAGTCCTTGACTAAAAACATTTTCTTTTTAACCTTTCAGTGCGTTTGCCGCTTTGATCGTCAGGGTCCGCTCTGTGAGTTGCCAATTGTTATCAAGAATGCGGCATTTAGTGGCGATTCGTATGTCTCGCATCGCATTTATAAGGACATACCACAACATGATGCCCTTGATGCTGTTCTCCCAATGCACATTCAACTTAAAGTACGCACTCGAGCTACCAATGGATTGATCATGCTAGCTGCTGCTCAAGGCACCAAGGGTGGACACTATATGGCCCTTTTCCTTCAGAAGGGACTTATGCAATTCCAATTCTCGTGCGGATTGCAAACGATGCTGTTGAGCGAACTGGAAACGCCTGTTAATACGGGACACGAAATTACCATTCGAGCTGAGTAAGTGAAAAATGTCCATTTTCCCATCCTGATGATGCTGAATCCTCGACCACCAAATGCAATTATGTGTGGCAGCCATAAGGTCACAACCAACCTAAACGTGATAACGGGCCAAAAGTTCAATGGGGGTTGTGTGGCAAGGTTGCCATGTTAATTAACTTTTTAAACTCAACCGGAAAGAGCGTGGAAAACCAAAAACAAAAAAAACAAAAAGAAAAAAAAAAGAAAAACGAAAAAACTTGTGGCGCAGCAGATTGGTCATTAAATTTGCCTTCGTGTCGATTTCACCCTACTTGCCAGGAAGTGCCACAAATTATAGTGCTTCAAGTGGAGAATAAATTGCAATTCCTGCTTTTCCTATTTTTTTTTTTTTTTTGCCATTTCATCTGCAGCATAAAAGTCCTGTAGGACTTCGCATCTTGGCATTCATGCGTAATTAGTTGATGCTTTTCTTGGCTTGAAAATTTCAAAAAATTGCCGAACAAGAGAAGTGAAATGTATTAGAGAAGAATGAAAACCGCAATTTAAGTATATACAAACATATATATATATATATATATATATATATATATATATATACATATATATGTATAGAATGCAATGTGTTGTGCGTAATTAATCGTTTAAACAGCCATTTTAAATAGATAAGAAATGAAAGGAAAAAAGTGCCATCAACAAAGTCTAGTTAGTTTTTGTTTCAATTAGTGAAATGGGTCAAAGTTCTTTAAGACAAAAGAATGTATTAATTCACGTTTATTTTAAATGCAATTAGTAAGCTATTCAAAGATATATATATAGAGATATAAAGGTGCCTATACGAGTTGAAAAAGTAAAGGTGATAAAGGTGATTTCAAAATATATCCATGATTCGTGTCACTAAATCATTCAAAATTAATGCATATATATATTTTATTTACTTTCTTTTACATTTTATTTAACTTTAGCCAGTTTAATCATAGCAGAATTAGTCATTTAATCTTCACGGTCTCACAAATTGAATAGCTTTAATCCTTTTGTTCCTTGCGACATGCTTCACAAACTTTCATTTAACTTCCGCATCGTACTCCATTAGCTCAACTTGATTAAACAACAAATTAAATTAGCATTGTTTTGCTTTGGTCTTTTGCCACAAAATAATTGACACGCTCAATTAGTAAACAGAAGAAAAAAAATGTATATATAT
Organism: Drosophila sturtevanti; assembly: GCA_018150375.1. Classification (NCBI taxonomy): domain Eukaryota; kingdom Metazoa; phylum Arthropoda; class Insecta; order Diptera; family Drosophilidae; genus Drosophila; species Drosophila sturtevanti. Next base: position 321,829 of record JAECWJ010000708.1, on the reverse strand, counting down.
ATATAAATACAAAATTTAGCCAAACTTTTCTTTTGTCCATGGCGGTTTTGAAGTCGGTTAATTTGTTTTGTAAATTGAGTAGGCAAATTCATAATAATTAAAAAGCCTTCCAAAAAATTCCCTTTAACCTTTAGTTAAGTTGAAATTAGGCACGACCTAAGGATAATTGTTATTGCTTTCTAATTACACTAATTGTGTGCAACACCAAATACGATGAAAATCCTTAAGTAAAATGTCAATTGCGTTTTTGGGGGGAGCATTAGAGCTCATTATTAGGATAGAAAGATGTGTGTTTCTATGTGTGTGTGTGTGTGTGTGTGTGTGTGTGTACTTGTGGATATATGGGTGTGTGGAACTAGTTCAATAATGTTAGGCCTGCAGGGCAAACAGTCCTGACGCCAGCTCCCTTCTACACTTCTATGTATATTCTACTATGTATTTGTGGGCCATTAAGCACGCAAGGCAAATAAAAATAGGCAACGAACATAAATTTGTTGCTCGTAAATCCACTTGGTGGCCCCCAAGACCAAGGACCAAGGACCAGAACCAACCAGAGACCAATGCCAAAGGACGAAGGCGCCAAAAACAGAGACGACCAGAGAGTCAGAGAGTACGCAACGGACATTGGGTTAGCCTCAAGCTGGGACCAAGTGCTAAAAAGTAAATTTGTGGTCGATTCGATAGTCATAAAAATGCCTTCGTTCCAGTTCTATGCCCCAAAAAAAAAAAAAAAAAAAAAAAGAAGAAGAAAAAGTAGGAAAAAAAAAATACTCCCACTGGTAAATTATTTATATAGACGGGACCAGACTGGAGACTATACTATACTTGCTCTTTCACTCTTTCTCCATTTCTCCGACTCGATGTTGTTGTCCCACTTTTTTGATATATCTATTCCTTAATGTCCTGTTTATGCCACGTTCGAGTTGTTGTTGTTGTTACTGTTGTTGTTGCTGTTGGTAGCCTTGATTCGTTTGGGGAATTCATTTGACTTGCAAGTGAGTCTTGTATTTTCCTTTTTTTTCTCTCTCTCTCTCTCTCTCTCTCTCTCGTCTTCGTCTGTAAATGATTATTTGGTAATTTTCCATCAACATTGATGACCAAATAATTGCACTCAACTGAATTGTAAATTTGTGAAAATTTTGTTAGTCGGGTTAACTAGGGGATAAAAGCCGGTCAGCTGAAAAAAAAACCTTCTGTCTACATTTTATAGTTGACTAAACATGAAGTGAAATGTTTATCTTGTAATGATAGCTCTGAAGTTGGGTTGTCTATCTCTGTAAGCCAGAGGATATTAATTTAAAGAAAAAGTCCTTATCATAATACTTATGGATAAAAAAAGAAATCTCACATTAGTGAAGAATGACCGCTTAGCGCTATATTCTTTTCCTTATTACTCCTCAATATAACTTGTCCTTCTTGTTCAGGTGATAAACATTTAAATATTTGCAAAAAAAAAATGTGTTGCAAAATCAAACTTAAAATCACAAAGACCTAGATAGATTATTAGTAATTATCTCAATGAAATATAAATATCTGTGCATTGTCATTTTTCAAAAAGAAAGCTAAATAAAAACAAAATTAAAATTTTTAATTTTTTAAAATTATTTAGTATTTTTGTATTGTTCAAAAAATATAACATTTTTTTTACATTATCTTCAAGAAAGTTAAAACATTTAATTAACAAAGTTTATATGATAAAGAAAAATTTAATAATTTGTGGTTTTATCCAATAAATTTTGTTATTTAATAGTTAAGATGTTTCCCCTTAGTAAGAAGCATTTGATTAATTCGTCTTTCCATAAGAAACCGACGATCCCTATTGCAAATTTGAGATTAAGGTAAAACATGTACATATAATTTATGTATGTATGTATGTAAATAACGATAAAATATATATATATATATATATATATACATTTTTTAGAACTTCAAATTTTAATACATAAAAGGTTTTCCTAAAAATCACAAAAATATTTTCTGTTATGAAAATTTAAAATTACCATTTAATTAATTTCAAAATATAAAATATCTCTTCAATGGTATTTAAATAATTGTACATCTACCTAAAAACGTTTATTCTTATTATAATCGTCACCTAAGAACTACAACGATTCTTTGAATCTCGATTGAAAGTAATTATAATTCGATTTATTTTCATAATATTATCCCATGCCTCAGGGGGGAAATGTTGTAATTGATTAAAAGAATTAGAAGAATGAGCTAACTTCCGTCATGCCGAATTTCGTATACCCTTGCAGATTGTCTTTATACATATATGTATGTATAATTTACCAGAACCATTATTGCAAAATAAACATTCCAAATTTACGAGTCCAAAGTTTTGTGTCCCTAGCTTGCAGAAAACATTTTTTAATACAATAATTTTTTTGTAACTTAGTTAAGGTATTAAAAAGTAGATTTAACTCACAAATGTTAAATATTATTGAGGATAAAGAGGTTGATATGAGAGTCAACCGATATATGATATAGTCAACCAATCGGGATAATTCCGAGATATACACACAATGCCTGCAGCAAAAAGAAGCTTATTTTTAAGCTCTATAGCTATAAAGGTCTCGGAGGAGAAGCTGTTGATCCACACAGACGGATATACGGACAGACGGGCAGGGCTACATCGACTCGTCCTTCTGTGATTTGCAAACTTCTAAACAAAATTACACACAATTATAACCTCTACAAGGGTATAAAAATTACCAAAATTACAAAATTAGTTAAAACTGTTGAAATCAGTTGATTAACATCATCATGACCAATCTCAGTCTCCCTTTATCGTGGAATCGATAAGAAACAACAAAAAAAAAAAAAAAAAAACTAAACCCAATCAGACAAAAAACTTTTGTCATATGCTGTGCTGTAACTTTGTTATTATAGCACATAAAATAACAATAAAATTTGTATCCTGTGAGGTGCGCCCGCCCGCATTTATTGCACTCTACTTTAGGCCTTTTTTGCATTCCCTCTCTCTCTCTCTCTCTCGCTTGCTCTCTCTCTCTCTTGCTCTCTCTGTATTAAAATATCAACATTCAAAATGTAATAAACGAAAACAGATATGAATCCCAGTTTGGCCATCTCATATGCCACACAACAGCCAGCAGCAACAACAAATACCATGGCAGCATCAGGAGCAACATCAACAGGAAAAAGTAAAAACTTTTGACAACAAATAAAATCAGAAAGCGTTTTTAACAAAAAGGCATTCAAATAACGGCCAGGTGACATTTGTGCCCTTGCGAAACAATAAAATGTGAAACCCAAAAACCCAGCTTTATGTCCTTTATTTTCTTCTCCTCTTTTTTTTTTTTTTTTTTTTGTTTTTACCTCGATCACATCAAAGGGTTGGAAATTCCATACCAAGTTAAGACAGGCGCACCAAAAATTTGACAGTCGATTGACATTACAGAACGTACCAAAAGGCATCGGAAGGGGTTAAGATGATTATTTTGCACAGTGGTTAAAAATTAAATTAAAAAATATCAAAGAACTAACTTCGGCCGTGCCGAAATTTTGTATACCCTTGCAGATTAATTGATTACTTTCTCCGTCATATCGGATTCAAGATATTTTAAAAATTGGAAATATAAAATTTTAAAAAAATTTGAACCAAAAAAAGAAACAGTAAGAAAAAAATTCGAGTTTGCCAACGGTCGGATTTGAACCTCCGCTCACGTCATTTCTAGAATCGATCTCCACCTACTGCGCTACCAAACTTATAATTCACGACCTCTCTATTTCGGTATACATTGCAAGCGTCCAGCTTCTCGCTCTCTAAATTTTCTGACGAATTCTAGAAAACAACAACACAATACAAATAGTTTTCTGTCTCTTTCTGTTTCGCACTCAGCTTGTAGTTTTTTCAAGCACGTGTTCGCATATATGTATGTATGTATGTTTGTATGTTTCCATGTATGTTGTTTGTGTACGAATATATAAAAGCAAATATAAACGTATTTAATTGGCTGCATATGCAAACATACTGATGCTGATGGGGGTTGATTCATTGATTTTATTGATTTATGTCGGTGTTTATTATCCGATCTGATTCAAACTTACTGATATGATGTAAAAGTATAATTCTCATCTGTTCACCAAATTTGGTTGAGATATCTTAAAAAACAAAAAAGTTTTTCTCACAAAAACATACTTTTTCTGATGGGGGTTGATTATTGATTTTATTGATTTATGTCGGTGTTTATTATCCGATCTGAATCAAATTTGCTGGTAAGGTGTAGAAGTAGAATTCTCATCTGTGTGCCAAATTTGGTTGAGATATCTCAAAAAACAAAAAAGTTTTTCTCACAAGAACTGTTTTGAACAACTCACATTTTGACCGAGGTACCTCTGATCTTTCCTATTTTTCTATAACTTATAGTTGTCCGATCCGACCAATCTTTGAACTTAATTTGCTTGCAACATCAACGGACAGAATGATATGACTTTTATTCACGTAGCTCAAAATTTAAGATCGATTAAGTATGTAGAAACAGACAGACGGACAGACGGACAGACGGACAGACGGACATGGTCATATCGACTCGGCTTTCGATGCTGATCAAGAATATATATACTTTATGGGGTCGGAAACGATTATTTCTATGCGTTACAAACATCTGACCAATTTTATTATACCCTCTGCAAGGGTATAATTAGGTGGGTTTGAAATATGAACAAATTTTAGTTGTAGTGTTTAAATTTAGTCAAAGATTTGACAATCTTAACGAGCATTATTTTTGTGCTTGTAAATAAACTTTAACTTTTAACCCAAAACTTTCGAAACTTTTAACCATTTTCAAATGTTTTTGGAATAATTGGCATTGGAAATGTCTTTATCGATCTGTTTCCGAAGATTTATTATCGAAATAATTAACAATTTTCCTTTTTGGGTAATAAGTAAGTGGCTTTTAGAATGAAATCTGTACAAGAAATTAAATCCATTTAGTATTTTATATACTGTTTAAAAGAAAATTAGAAGAAAAGAATATAGAATATGATAATTTCTTTAACATCACCGAATCACTATGGATCTGTCTATGTACTCTTATATCTAATCCAAATCTATATAGAGAATGACTTTCAATTAACTTGATTGTAATTGAATAAAGGGGATCAAATGAACCCTAAATACATATGTACATATATCTGGGTTAAACTAATTTTCATCTGATTATTATCTGACAGTAAACCACAGTGCATTAGGTCAAAGAAAAAGGTAACACGAAAATTGGCTACGTGAGAGGTCAACAGGCGGCAAAAGGTAGAACAATCTGCGGAATGGTTTTGAGTGGCTGAAGAGGGGAGTGACAAGGGGCCAGGGGGAGGACAAGGGTGGTACTCCTGTCATTTCCTTCCTTTCTTTTTTTTTTTGCCTGTCTCTCTGAGCGAGTGTCATAAATATTTGCACGCATCGGCATGTAGAGAATTTTGCTTTTAAAAGCCGCATACAGAGTACAGTGCGGCATATTAAATATTTCATATTTTCACTATAAAAACCAGAAGGATGAAGTTAACTTCACATAAAATACGTACAACGTGATATCTTTCTTATTTGATATAACTACATACATATGTATATAGAAAGTATTGTATGTAGGCACATTTATAGTATATCTATTTATGTATGTATATATACATATATATACATATATATGTATGTGTAATGGATATAAAAATTGATTTTCATTTTATTTTTGTTGTTTTTTTTTGCAGATTGGACTTCAGCCGCAATTACACCCATTGCAATGCCTCGCTGCTCGTAAACGACACATTGGCCATGTCCGGCGATCAGCCGACATGGTTAAAGTTGCTACCATCGCGCCTTCATACACCGGAGGTCATACTGAACACATGGCTGCATTTGGGCGGAGCACCCCAGGCACCGATTGGCCTGATTATCGAATTGCCACCGGCACAAAGTGGTACCGGCTTCACCGGCTGTTTGCACTCGTTGCGCATTAATGGACAAGGGCGCGAAATATTTGGGTGAGTGTAGAAGCCCTGTTTTTGGTTATTTCGGTGTTTCGTTTCGTTCCTTAATTCTTTTTTATTTTATTTTCTTTTTTTTTTTTTGTTGGTTTTTTTCTTGTTTTGTTATGCCCTTTGGGCACCTTGTAAATGGTGATGCTGGTGGTGATGGTGTTGGGTCGCCATCGTCGTCCACTAGCTAATGAACAGCTCCAAAAAAGTTACGACTCTGTGTGGGCATCACTTAAATGTTTATGCCGCTTACGCGCGTCTCTGGCCTCAGGCTTCTATGGTTCAAATGGCTGTCTCATAAGTCCAATACAAAGTTGCATGTAGCAAAAACAGGTATAGGTGGCATCCATACATACATACATACATATGTATGTACATATGATACATATATGTACATATAATGAACAAAAAGAGGAAAAACTCTGAGGCAAAAGGCAGTTAAACTGTTGGAATTATATGGGCAGCATTAGCTCTCGGGGAAAAACACATAAGAAGTTTTCATACATGAAAAATTAACTCACTTTTACGATGAGGGAAAATACATAATTTTCAGAGTAGAATATAGAGTATAAACGCAATTGGCGTATTCTTCATTTGCAGTGATCAAAACTCTTTTATGATCAAAATTTTATATTTTTGGCATTTGCTTTATACAAATATGCAGCCACACTTTTTAGGATAATCAATATACATAAATGAATATATGTATACTTATATATTTTTTAAACACTTCTATTAATTGCTTTTGGTTCATTTTTAAATGGATTTTTTTAGATCTTAATAACTAAAAATAATAACTGAATTATGGACAAACTATAGTTAAATTATCTTTCATTCGGCGGTTTAACAGTTAATTAAATGTTTAAGAAAAGGCTTTGATTCATATTTCTTTTAGTTTCTGAAAGCCATCTTTTGGTCACCGAAGAACTTTAAAAGTGTGTTACGAGTTTCCTTCTTTTTTTTTTTTTTTTGAAACAAATTCACCAAGTTTGCACCAAGTGGAAATGCACCAAGCTTAATGAAAAGCATCAAGATGAGGGAAAGCAAAAAAAAAGTTTAGGACTCACAGTGGGCCAGGGCCAGCAGCCAGAAGCAATGAATGCGGAAGCCATTCATCAGCATTCAGCGCAGAAAAGCGCTAACACAAAACAGATGGTTCAAAGAACAGGGAGAGAAGAAGGAGTAGGGGTATTGGGGGGGAAGAAGTGGCGGGAGTTGAATGTTGAGTGGAAGCGGACCCCTCCTTTGGACGTTCAAATGGCGGACTGACAGCTGTGGGCTGTTTGGCAAATGGCGCTCACAACATCCGTATAATATTGACATTCGAATTAGCCGTGGACATGAAATTAGAGGCGACACCTAACATTGGATCTCTCTTATCCATCCTTCTTCTCCCTTCTCTATGCTTTATAGGGACGCTCTCGATGGCTTTGGCATTACGGAATGCGGTTCGTTGGCATGCCTATCGAGTCCTTGTCGCAATGGCGCTGCCTGCATTAAGATTGAATCAAACGAACTGGACGCGAATGGTGAAAAGGCTGAGAAATGGAAATGTAAATGTCCCACAGGTTACATGGGACCAACTTGCGAGATATCGGTATGTGAGGATAATCCATGTCAGTATGGCGGAACATGTGTACAATTCCCAGGAAGCGGATATCTATGTTTGTGTCCATTAGGCAAGCATGGACATTATTGCGAACACAGTGAGTACAAGACAAATGCCAACACATTCATTGAAATTCTAATTAATTCGTTCTTTTTTTTCATAACAGATCTTGAAGTGGCTCTGCCCTCTTTCTCTGGAAGCGTGAATGGACTCTCTTCATTTGTGGCCTACACTGTGCCCATACCCTTGGAATATTCATTGGAATTGAGTTTCAAAATTCTGCCACAAACCATGTCACAAATATCTTTACTCGCATTCCTTGGTCAATCGGGCTATCATGATGAGAAAAGCGATCATTTGGCCGTTAGTTTTATACAGGGTTACATTATGTTAACATGGAATTTGGGAGCTGGACCACGTCGCATCTTTACCCAGAAGCCCATTGATTTTCGATTGGATGCACCGCGTGTACCCTATGAGATCAAAGTGGGTCGCATTGGACGACAAGCATGGCTCTCGGTTGATGGCAAATTCAATATAACCGGACGTTCGCCTGGCAGTGTCAGTCGCATGGATGTATTACCCATACTCTATTTGGGTGGTCATGAGATTGCCAATTTCAATACATTACCTCACGATTTGCCCTTGCATTCAGGCTTCCAGGGTTGTATCTATGATGTACAACTAAGAGCGGGACAGGTGACAGTTCCATTGCAAGAGACACGCGGCGTACGAGGACGTGGAGTAGGACAGTGTGGCACCAGGGAGTGTCATCGACATGCCTGTCAACATGACGGTGCCTGTCTGCAGCATGGAGCAACCTTTACGTAAGTTTAAAAGCTTTCAAATAAATTCCAGAGGATATCGATTTTTATATATTATATCGAAATTTGAGACTATATATAGATATTGTACACTAAAATATAGTGATATATATAGATATTGTACAAAGAAATATGTTTTGTGTACTATACATATATAGTATATATATTTTGTTCCCACAACTATCAGAACCCTCCTCACAAAAACTGCTCCTAAAATAAAACTCCTTTGGATTCCCAGCCATTGTGGCATTGAAGGAAACAAGCTAGCCGACACCATAGCCAAATCCACAATAAACGTACCATTGCACCATTGCACCCCAAACTTCAACACGATAGACATTAACAAACACCTATTAAATAATATGGCTCAACAACTCAAACAAAACATAGAACTCTGCAATACCTGGTACCAACAACTAAACAAACACTTCCCACTATCTTAAAAACTCAAATCAAGATAACATTATACGCAAAGACCAGATTAGGACACACAAGGCTCAACATTAAACATATACTAACAAATTGTCCCGCAACATCACAAGTTAAAACTCTAATCTTTAAAAATAAATGCCCCATCTGGATTCTTTAGAATCCATCTAAAGAAAACATCCTCAAAATCAAAGTAACATACACTACGAGCCGAAGGCCTTAGCAGCGAGTGCTCTAATCATAAGTTTGGTTTAATTTTAATTAAGTCTATCTGTATTATAAATAAATAAATAAATATATTTTGTTTTCTATACCATATACAGATGCATCTGTCAAGAAGGTTGGTATGGACCACTTTGCGCTCAACCCACCAATCCCTGTGATTCCTTTAACAATAAATGTTATGAGGACTCAACATGTGTTCCCTTGGTAAATGGCTATGAATGCGACTGTCCTGTGGGACGCACGGGCAAGAATTGTGAAGAAGGTAACTATACCAACATTTTGGCCATTGAACCTTTTTCTATTTATTTGCTCACTTTAATCTCTTATAGAAATTCGATCACTCAGCGATGTCTCACTAACCGGTCGACGTTCATATCTGGCTGTCCGTTGGCCATATCTATATGATAGTAGCGATAAGATTGGCGCCAAGCGATCTCAATTGGTTACCTATAGAAATTTTACAAAAAAACTGATGCCACCAAAGCCAATCTCAACACCAAGTACACATTTTGTAATGAAACTGCTCAACGAGGTGGAAAAGCAGAGAAGTTTCTCGCCAGTTCCGTTAATGGGTTCCAAAACATTCGAGGAGCATCATCGTGTACAATTCTTTTTCATCGAATTCCAATTGCGACCACTATCGGAACGTGGATTGCTACTCTACTTTGGCACTCTTAACAATAATCAGGACAAGAAAGTTGGATTTGTCTCCCTATCACTACAAGGTGGAGTTGTCGAGTTTCGCATCTCAGGGCCAAGCACTCATGTGACTGTTGTGCGCAGTGTGCGAATGTTGGCCATTGGTGAATGGCATAAAATTAAAATGGCTCAACGTGGTCGCTGGCTAACTCTTTGGGTGGAGGGCAGTGCTTCTTCAGCTTTGGCCCCATCAGCCGAAGTATTGGTCGAGCCAGATTCACTGCTTTATATTGGTGGTCTTAAAGATTTATCAAAATTGCCGCACAATGCCATATCCGGATTTCCAATACCCTTTCGCGGCTGTGTTAGAGGATTGGTTGTCAGCGGAACGCGAATTGTGCTTAACGAAACAAACATTGTGGGTAAGTTGTGATTGTCTTTGGGTTCATATATTTTATTATTTTGCTCATTTTAGAAATCTGTATCGCCATATTCGAATGAATGTGGATCTATCTCAAACCGTTTCAAACGCTCATAATATTGTCCAAAGAAAAACGCTTCCAGTTGATAGGTCTTAAAGATGCGATAAAAACCCTCGCTCATAAATCTGTTATTGAATACCCATTTGCATGAATTAGAAAAATAGTTAACAATACTTGTCCTGCCGCCATGGTCTAAATCACAAGGCAAATGCATTGTGTCAAAATCGAATGGTGCTACCGGATCAGCTTCACGTTTCTTTCGCACAATATGATCTAGGCTAGGGGCTCGTGGACTCGTTACCTCTGTCACATCTCCCCCCTCCGATTTACTGATTAGAATGGCTGTAGAGTTAACTTTTGTTTTATTGTAATTGGAATTGTCATCATCTGTGGGAATACTTTTGCCAGAACCGCAAGGGACTTGAATCTATATATATAGATAGGTATATGTACATATATGTATACTATATATTGGAATAACAGTTTTTTTTTTGGATTGGATTACAATTAAAACCAACTCACCCACACAAATAGGACTATTAGTAGACTCAAACTCACAGAATTAATTGGCATTGTGCCTCTTTTTATATATAACGAAAAAAAAAGAAACACAAATTATTGACCTGTATTCTTACAGTGAAAACAAATCAAATTGTGTTTTATTTATTATAAATTAAATGTCAAAAGAAAATGTTTCAAATTGACATTAAAAAACATGGTTAACGATCGTTAATAGCTAAATATTATTTACAACTGATAATAACCCTTGAATTGTAATAATTAAAAATAATTCTTTATATAAATTTATTTGGATTTGAATAATACTCATCATCATATCAATTTTTTTATATTTTTATCTCGCAGAATCTCGCAATATTCGTGACTGTGATGGCACCGCTTGTGGTGGGGATTCCTGTGAATCTGGTGGCCATTGCTGGCTGGATGAAAAACTTCAACCTCACTGCATTTGTCCCGAATATGCGAAGGGTGATCGTTGTGAATATTCTGAAACTTGCAAATTAATACCATGCAAAAATAATGGCAGATGTCTACGAAGTGGTCGCTGTTCATGTCCAAATGGATGGGGAGGTTTCTATTGTGAGATCGGTGAGTCCATTGAACCCACAATTTGATCATTTTACGAATCAGTCAAGCACCAAATTGATTAAACTCAACCATCAGATACATAGATAGATATGCACATAAATAAAGACCGATAATAAATCATATTAGTACGAATATACTTTAGATAAAACCTAAAACTAGTTTTATAAATCTTCTTTAATTTTTAGTTCTCGTAAATGTGTCATAAGTAAAAGTTCTTTCTCATACAGAAGCCACACAAATATAGATCTCTAAATACACAAAAAAAAAATTAACTGATTTTAAAAACAAGTTTTCAATTTAAGCGAACAACAGCAGACAAAACATTATTATTATTATTATTATAATTAGAGAACTACAGTGAGAGAGATAAACAACAAAAAACCATTAACAGTTGAAGTCGGATGACTTTATGGTTCAGTGCACAGCGGGGTCAGGAAGTTGCAAAAAAAAAATATATATAGGTACCTACATATATATATCCAAAAAAAAAAAAGCAAATAAAATTAGCAAACTGATTCACACAGCAACAACATCCACTTATTTAAATTTTAACACGACTCAAAGACAAAAGTATATAGATCAGATCTGTAGATTAACTTTGAAATTTTTAAAACAAGCTATATTTACATAAAAAGTGCTTAATCTGGTTAGATCTTTGGAATTTTATAATTAAATTGAATTAAAAGAGAAAGACATGCACAACAAATTTGGAACAAATTCTTCAAAGCATTTAAAATGATTTCACCTTTTTCTAAAGTTTCTTAACAATTTGTGTTAGACGAAATTTAGAATAAATGAACCATGGCCAATTAAATAATTTTCGATCAGTTTAAAAATGATAAGAGGAAGATTTCTTTATAGTTTAAATTATAGTTCAATTGCCAATGCATTAACAATAAATCAATTTCAAAATTCAACAATTAACAACAGGAAAAACACTTTCTTTCTTAATAAATGTTTTTCTCGACAAACAATAAAGTTTTCAAGTTTTATTATTATATCTCCCGCATGGCTTAAAATTTCAAGTTTTTTACTGGAAAATCATTAAGTTTGAAACATCAATCGATAATATCAGGTTCTATTAACCATCTTTTCAAACTGAAACCTGAAGAAAATTTCAAATCAAGCAAGTTATACAATTGCCTCCGGTCGTCTCCAATCTCTCAGCCTTTCACTTATTAGCGAATTGTGAATTAACATGCCAAGCAAAGAAAAAAAAACGAGAAAAAAATGAAACAAGTTAAAGAAAATAATATCAAGAGAGATATAAAATAAAGCTAGAAAACAAAACGAAACTAAGAATTCAAGATGAAACCAAAAGATTAGGCAAAAGAAGAGCAAAAAAAAAAACATTCAAACGACATCTGAAGACTGGCATACAAACAAAAAATCGAGATCAGGGTCTAAAGAAGTAGAATCAAAAGACCCCAGAGTAGTTGTAGTGGCTACCCACCCGGTGGTGCTATGATGAACAATATGAAGTCTATGCATGATGATGCTGTAATTTAATTATGTACATTCACATGTACTCGTATCGCATGCAATATGTTAAATGCATTGCAATCCTCCGCCACCTCTCCCTCTCTCTCCCTCCTCTCTCTAACTTTTTCGATATCTTTGTTTGTCTCTAGCCATGAGTAAACCATCAACGCCCAGCTTCCGCGGCAACAGTTACCTGATCTTGCCGCCACCACGCATACCAATGAAAGACAAACGTCGCGGTCCCTCACTTTATGTGCGACCTCGTGAAGCCATTCAAATCTCACTGAACTTCTCAACGATTGAACCGGATGGTCTGCTGCTCTGGAGCGAACATGATCGCTCCAAATTCTTAGGTCTGGGCCTGGAGAATGGCCATCTAAAGTTAGCCAGCAATCTACTGGGCAGTAACAATGATACGGTTCAGGCGCCGGCAAGTGGTTTTATAGCCGATGGCGCCTGGCATTGGACCAGTGTCTTGTTGGATCGGTCGCGTTTGGAGCTACAATTGGATGGTGAGGTTATATTCACGGAACGATTGCCCGAAGCTGGAGGATCAACCCTAATCTCAGCAACGCGCCGATCTTCAGCCAAAGAGCCAACAATTAGCTACGAGGATGTCTTTTATTTGGGTAAGTTAAGAGAAAAAATAAGCTTACCCGTTAACTTTTTCAATATTTGTCGCACACGCGCAAAACAAAGTACATACATATATGTATATATATATGTATAAATAGTTGTTCAAATTATTCAATTAACAATAAAATTATCCCACCGAAACTTGTCGAAGACCCGCCAGGCAAACAAACACTGAGAGAGCAATAAACAAGTAAATAAATAATTAAAAGTTTAAGTCGGCCTGCCAACTGATGGCGCGTCTCACGCGAACAGCTGTTCTGTTACGTAAGCGGAGCTGTCAACAGGTTTGAAATTGTTAACAGCTAATAAAGAGCGCTCAAAATTTAAATATGAGGAGCTATTTTTATTCTGTAACCTTGTTTTATTTTGACTTTTATATAATTGCAGGACTGTTTAACTATTTTTGAAAATTTTAATTTATATTGAAAATTTCTTTTCTATTTTTTTTAAAGGCGGATTTCCCAATCTGGATTCGGTAAGCAGACGCACCCAAGGTCGATACTTTGAACCTTTCAAAGGTTGCCTACAGGACATTGAATTCGGGGCTGAGCCGAAGGCTATTATAAGCGATTTCTCAGCGTACCAAGGCGAGAATATCGGCTCCTGTGATTTGCACGGTGATGAGCCAATTGTTGTATAAACTCGACGAATAAAATCCAAATACGAAAAAAATAAATAAATCAACCTAATAAAACTATCAATAGGAGGTATAATCCCAACAAACCGAGAACAAAAGAGAAAACCAAAAAAAAGCAACAAGTACATAAATAATTTTGTGAAATTTCCATAGTTCTGAACGAAGAATTCAAGAAAAATCTAAATTTAAGTGTGAGATTTAAGCAAGTTTATATAGGTAAATGGATTAAACCCAAACAAAATGGATAAAAAAAAAGAGTCAAAAAAAGTAATTTTGTAAATTTTATAGAAGTAACTAAAGAAAAAAAGAAAAGAAACGTAAAACCAAAAGACAGTTTAGATTAATGTGGTTTATCAATAACGCAAACCAAAAAAGAAAGAAATCAAGCAAAATTGTAATTTAGAAACTAAATTTAGCAAATAGCAAATATAGAATATATAACATCTCTTACGTAAGTGATATTTAAACCCAATCTTGTCGTATATATGTATGTATGTCTATGTATGTATATATACATATGCATAATTATTGTATATTGTTTTGTTGAGCCAATTTTTGTTATGTCAAGTGTTAAATTATAATATCTTTAACTGACTTATGTGTTCTTAAAACTCAACTAGAAAAACTACCTACAAACTGCCCGTAAACTTGAATTTCTGCCAATCATTTTATTAATTTATTTCATTTAATTTAGTCTATTTTATTTGGTTTTCTTTGTTATCTAGCCTAAAAAGCTATTCTAAATTGAAGCCATTTAGTTGCCTTGTAGTAAGTTAGTATTAAATACTCACTCTCTCTATGATTTCTTATAACTTTAACTATACTTCTGAATAAAACAAAAATTTAAAAAGAAACATTATTAATAAAGAACAAAAAAAAGAAAAGTTATACACTAAAGTTATTCTTATAAATGGAAAACAAGTAGAACAAGCAAAAACCATTGAAAAATAATTGTAAAACAATATATATACAATACTTTATTATACAAACAAATGAAAATTGTAACCAAAAATACATTTGAGAATGTATTTATTTCGAGAGACAACTTAATCAGTTATAATTTTAAATAATAAAGAAAACAAAAATCAAAATAGAAAAAGTTAAATAAAGTAAAATGAAACATGCATTTTTTAATTTATTATAGAATAAGGCAACAGTGTCCCTTACTTTTTTTCTGGTCTTTTGTGGCAACTTGTTCACTTCCATATTCCAAATTCAGTTGATAAACTGTAAATTTTTCAGTTAAAAACATCAAAAACGTATTATAAATAATATATTTACGAGGGCAGCCTAAAAAATAATCTATCTCAAAATAATTTTTTTATGTGCTTATCAATCTAAACCATTTGAAATACCATAAAATGAAATATCACAAATTCTTAAATCTTAATCGTGACGAATGAGAAATTTTTGCTTTGCAAGAATTTAAATAAACGCATAATGTACATTTTTGGTTTTGTAATCACTGATTTGGCTTTCATAGAGTGAACAGATGAATTATTTTTCGGACTGCCCCTTATTATATTAATATTACCAATTGTTTCAAAGATATTTTTAACATTATCATTGGTCATCGCTGAAGTCTCCATAAATATCAAATCGTTTTCTTTTGCATATATTTCAGCTTCTTCAGTTGATATCATACGATTATCTTCTATATCACATTTATTACCAGCTAATGCTACAATCTTAGGTTGATAGCTACTCAACTGTTTCCTTAAATCGATGACCCATCGTTTGACTGCTTCATAACTTTCACGGTTGTGTATGTCGTAGACAAGCAAAGCTGCGTCACAATTTGTGTAATATTTTTGCACCAAATCTAGATAGCTAAACAAACATTTCATAATTTTACTTATGTAACTTCCATCAATTACAATATATTAAACATACCTTTTACCTCCTGATGTATCGCAAATTTTAATTCTAGTCTCAGTTTGCCCTAAATAAAGAGTTTTATATGTATATCTTGCACCTATAGTTGAAATTCGGCATATGTTTGGTTTTTCCGTACTGTAGCTCAATAATATAGAAGACTTTCCTACATTTTCATTACCAAGAATGGTAATGTGATATATCTTCGGTCCATTGGACATTGCGTGATTTCTTGATATTCGTCTGTTGCTCCAAGCTTGTAGTTTTATACTAATTTTACTGTGCTTATGGATTTTTCAAATGAGTTCTACTGGAATAATCATTCGTTTATTTATATTATATAGGGTGTTACAAAACAATTGTTTTCCTTCAGAGAAAGCTCATCATGAATATATTTAAAATTTATTAATAATCTTTATGCTAATGTTCTTTTTTCACTACACGCATATTGGGGATTGTAAATTTTAAACATAAATAGAGAGGTTTTAATTTTTACGTTCAAAAATGGTTCCTTTGAAATTGAAAGCTTTTTGATCAGAAACGGTTTTCCGAAAACTGGAAGAGAAAAAAATTGGATGGACATAAATTACGTGAAATGCGGAAAATATAAATATGTATATATATTTAAACCTCTCTGTTTTTCCACTGCATAAAGGGTTGGGATATATTTTCAGAGTTTTAGTTTTTAAATGTTCTTTTTGACTTTGTAGAAAAAAAAGTCTCAACTAAAATATGTCAATTGTTTTTTCTGCTGGACTTCACATGTTATTGCATTAATAAGCACCCTTTATAAGTACATACTGGAACCCTACGTGAGTCAATTGTATTTATTAATATTTATTCGTTTTATTCCTTGGAAATTTATATATCTAAAACTTATCGGGCGACTTCTTCACAGAAGGAAAGGAGTTTTTCTTTTAAAGGAAGTCCAATTTATTTAAATGCTTTACTCACGCACACCTTCAACATATTTATATGTATGTCGAACTGATGTGTAATCTACAGATACATATGTATATGTTGATTCACTTTTACTCAATGTTTTAATTAAACTGGACAAATGCAATAGATAAAACTAAAAATAAACCGGGATAGCTGTTTACTAGAAAACAGTCAACAAAATGCTATAATTGCAATAATTCATAGCTCCCATATGAATTACACATAAAAAGCTTAAATGGCATTGAAGCACAACTCGGGATCATAGTTTTTATACAAATTTGTATGAATTATAAAGTAGTAAAAGTCGAATAAAAGAAGTCTATTTATGATAGGTTCGATTTTCGATTCGAATCGATTGACTTCATATATGTATATATACGATTTTTATTATAAATGTTAAATTTAAATACATACATACAACATAAAAATTACAAATTGGAAAAAAATACACACACAGCTGTTTTGTAGGCATCGGATCTTATGTGAAGAGGCTGTCTTATGTTTTGGTTGATCGCTTGCACAATTATTATTGTTAATTTTTGAAAAATTTAATGTTTAAATCATCAGATTATTTTGTGAAATGTTTAAAACATTATGATAGCATTATGCTAAAGTATTTCAGGGAGTTTATTTGCACAATTTTATGTTTGTTCTTGCAGTTTTTGTTTCTTTTCATTTAAAGACTTCAATTTGCATAATTCTTCATCATTATCTTCAACTTAATTGCATACTAGATGTAAGTGGTTTGTTTTATTTTTGAATGGTTTTTACGATAGTGTTTTTTTTTCTTTTATTTATATATATTTTATTTAATATATAAGATAATAGCAGTAAATCTTCGATTGTTGCTAAGAATGTGGAGATAAACCAAAAACAAAACAAAAAAGTAAACCAAAAAAAAGCAAAAATAATAAAGTAAAGGAATTAAAAACACAAAGTATTTGAAAATTATATATATATAATTTTTGTTGTTTTTTGTTTTTTTATCATTCACATGCGTATGTATAATTTATATAAATTGCAACTATCACACGTGTCCAACGCAACTTTTCAAAGGGTAACGAGAGACACACAATTGCCATGGATCGAGTACGAGTACATGAGCTAGGATCTTCAGCTGCCGATCTTGGTTTTATGTTTTCATATTCTTAACTTGGAACGCTGCTTAGAACAACTGCAACTTGGAATTTTTATGTGTTATTTTTTCTTCTCTTCCTTTTCTTCACAAACTTACATAAATTGTAAATTTTACAAATATTCATTATAATTTTATTGTTTTTTTTTATACAATTTCAAACTTTTCTACGACACGACGAAACTTTCGAAAACTTTTCTGCGCTTTCTGATTTTAATTTTTTCTTTTTAGGAGCAGGAGCCGGTTGTAGGAAGTGAGAGGGGGTGTGGGGGTTGGAGTGGGCGTGTATAGGCATTTAAATTTGATGGAATAGTTGGCCAGATATATGTATATAGAAATTGGTGAGAGCAAAACTTTCGTTTTGTTGGTTGCTGAATTCGTAACTAATTTTTTTTGTTTTGGATTTCTTTTTGTTTTGTTGTTCTTTTATATATTTATATATTTAATTTATAATTAATATTATCATAATCTTGTTGTGGTTCTCATCAAATCAAATTGCTTGCTCTTACTGAGAAGAGCTGGCTTTAGGTTCTTGTTGTAATCTTTTATCCATTTTACTTTTTTGTTTCTCTCTTCTTTTTTAAATTTTTAAATAATTTTTTTATTTATAATTATCAGCATACACTTTTTAAATCTCTCGTTGGAAATTTCATTTTCTGAAACGGAAGAGAAAATATAGTTTAGAAGGAAAATCAAGAAAACTATCATCATCATCACATGGAAGTTCATATACCCTTGCGTTTTTTTTTTTTAAGTTTATATTTCATAGCATATTTATTATATTAAAATTATTATGTGTTGATTTTGTTTCCGCACTTTTCTTTATTCTAACCATTTATTGAATATTGCAATAATATAATGGTCTAAAACCGATCTTTTGTCAATAAGAAGTTTATTCTTACATGAATTTAGGCTTATAGCGAGAGCTTTATATTTCTAAACATAACAAAATATCTTTATGACCGCGATTCATCTAAATAGCAAAACACTCTGCAAGGGTATATAATATTGATACATATAATGGCATTTTCAAGAATTTCCACAGACCTACAAAGGGACATCACTTGCAGCAGTTGTTTGTCGGTCGATTTGTTTCATTCCCATTCGGCCTTATGCTGGTTCCCTGATTATTGGCGCCATCGTTTTTAGGTAGTTTCTTGGCTGTATAAAACAAAAGGTTCAAATTTGATTTAAAGTGCTTAGATAAAATGCAATCGCTTTTACCTATGGCCAAAAAGATATCATTGACATTCATGCCCGTCTTCGCAGAGGTTTCCATAAACAGCAAACCATTCTCCTCGGCATATTGCTTCGCTTCATCAAACTCCACCACACGAATGTTGGACAAATCCGCCTTATTGCCAGCCAGAGCAATAACAATGTTAGGTGAGGCCTAAAAAAAAGTTATGGAAATGTTAATATAATATACTACAAATAAGAATCGGATATATTGTCATATTAAATAATATTGAAATATATACACTCAGCATCTACATACATATGTACATCTAGATGGCATTTATAAACCAACATGAATTAAAATGTAATCCAACAATCAGTGTATCTCAAAACTTTAGGATGTTGTGTAGAAAGTGGAATTTTGTAGTTTAATAACAAAGTTAATAGCTGGCTTTAATTCAATTGTTTATTTATTTTATTTATGCTTTCATGTAGGACTTTTATGCAAAACTATTTGCATATGTGCAAGTTCGAAATCTCAAAAAACTTTTAATTTTCCTTTTCACTGACTATAACCTAAACCTAATTAAATCGGTTAATATCATTTGAATTAAACGGAAAAAAAACTAACTTTGTATTGAACCTATGCAGATTCGATTAAATTTTTAACTGTCGTTTTAAAATTTTTTAAATCTTTTACATTAGAGTCAATTGTAACATTATCTATGTATATGGCAATTTGTATTTTTGAGTATTATTCAATGGCCAGGGCTATAGCCTTTCTATAATGCATTGAGGCGTAGAATAAGTGCCGGAAGCAACAAATAAGGTCGATGCTCGCAACTCAATCGAATAAATAACAAAGTGACTCCGCACAATTTTCTGCACGATTACATTGACCTTGATAATAATGGAAGACTGAAATCGTGATATGTTGTAGTGGAGTGAGAGGGAGATGAATCTCTTTGTCAGCACTCACTTGTTTATGCAGTTCCTTGACCCAGGTTTTTGCACGTTGAAAACTATCCTGATTCTGTATATCATAGACAACGATGGCCGCCTGGGCTCCTCGATAATACATGGGAGCTAAGCTGTGATACCTGGGTAATAGAAATTGACATAAAATTAAATTATGTATATACAAATAATGATCTCATTTCGTATCAAAAAGCTTACCGCTCTTGACCGGCTGTATCCCAGATCTCAAACTTCACCACCGTATCCTCTATGCAAATCGTTTGTGTTAAGAATGCCGCACCTATCGTACTCTCCTGATACTCATGAAATTGTCCTTTGACAAAGCGTAGCACTAATGATGATTTACCCACAGCCGATTCACCCAAAAGAACCAATTTAAATTGGCAACTTTTATTTTGAGATGTACCATTTGGGCGTTGTGCTGCACCGGAACCGGTGGCACCTCCACTGCGTGGTGTTGTTGCCATATTTGTTGTTTCTACTGAAGTAATTTGATTTGATAATGATTTACGGACGGTCTCTCAATATGCTGGTATATATCTCTGTGTGTGTGTGTATATGTGTGAAAATGGAAATCTGTAAATAAAAAGAACGGTTAAATTATTGCATTATTCGCTCCAGCTGGCTATCAAAGATGCCTACATTTACTCAATGACACATGATATGATGACGGCTATGTTCATCGAGTTCCCCCAACCTAAGACTGATTATTGTCAAGAGAAAGAATAAGAGAGAGATAAAGATAAAGAGATAGAGAGAAAGAGAGAGAGCGAATGAGAGAAAGAGTAATTAAAACAATTTCACTGAAAGTGACACTAAAACGCCCCTTAAATCACCATCTGGATATATGTATGTATGCACATACTTATGTATGTATATACATATGTCCATATGATCAAAAAAATCACAAAATGGAATTTTATATAAAACTTTAATTTAATTGAATAACAAATTGATATTCTATTTCTAGAATTCTTTCATGTATTTTATTATTTATATTATTCTTCAATGTAAAGTAAAATATGATTCACGATAAATTCCACTGATAACGCACATAATGCGTAATATTGGAGGCGTAAAGCGGCAGTCGACAATTCTGGGAAATGATTTCTTATAAAACAAGTAAAGATTTATCAGTTGAGAATCAATATGAAACAGTGTGTCTTTCCCAGATTTACTAATATAATTGTAGGCCTTCAAAAATGGGTTATCTGAACTATCATGACATCAACTAGAAGATCATAATCTAATTGTATATTCAGTTAAAATAAAAATTTGTACAAATCAAAGTTTAGAAAATCCCCCCATTTATTTGCATACATACATACATACATATGTACATAGACATGACAAATTCTATAGCATAAATTTTTATCAATTTTGCAGTAGCATTTAGATAAGATTAGTTAGACTAGACTCGCAAAGATACGAAATCAGGTAGTAAAATAATACAAAAAACACCAAAAACTAACAAAAATAACAAAGAAGCAAAACAATAATTGCACTTAAACATTTTTAAGGTTTCGCGTGTTTGTGAAGTATTTTTAGTTCTTCTTCTAACGTTGATGGTGTTACCGCTTATTGTGTATGTAAGTATGTATGTGTGTGCACCAAATGTTTGTAAATGACACGCAAGCACATTTTCCCTTTCGCACTATTCCTCTCTCTGTCTCTCTTTTATGACATTGAACTTTGTTTGTTGCTCAATTAGCAAGCAAAAAGCTAAAATTGATTAAAGACATCATCTCTCTTCTTCTCATTCTCATTGTGATACGCAGCGAAAACAACTTTCGTTTCAAATACCGGTTCCATTGTTACAAGACGTTTGTTTCAATTGCTCCACATCGGTTTTTATTGTGTTTATTAAGCTTTGAGCTAAGAGAACATGTGCATGCATACATACAGATACAGGCAAACATAGAAACAGGTGGAAGGGGGCAAGGTAAAAAACTTTTCCAAAACATTTTTGACTCGAAAAACCTTAATTATGTCTGGACATAAGTCGAAATATTTTAATACACAATTTATAAACTGCGCATAGAAAAAGAAATATGTAAGCATTTCATTTGAACTAAAGAAATATGGATAGGGTCTCTGCATAGAGAAAGTTTAAACAATTATCGATGTCTAAAGTGCGAGTCTTTATTACTAAGAAACTAATGAAAATTATTCCCATAGCCGAACTTCTTCGTTTAAAAAAATCTCAAAGATCGGTACTCAAAAAATAATTGGTTTTTTTTCTAAATTTTTGGTTACCTTGATTAAATTGGTCATATGTATGTATATGTACATATGTATGTATGTATTTAAAAAAAACTCTCCAAAAATTAATTAACATAACAATGCTAAACTGTACAATTGATAAAACGTCTACAAAAAATCATGTCATGAGGGATCATTATTACTCTACTATAGTGGGAAGAGGAAGCGCGAAAGACTGTATAAAGCGGAAGAGAAACAAACGAGGGAGGATAGACAGACGTTGGATGCTGTGATAAAAATCAATGCAAAATAAATTAAAAAGCAAGAAAGTGAAAAGCGAAATGACATATTTATAGTTGTTGCATTATTAAATTAAGCGGAGGGTTGAGCGGAATAACGACACAACTACAAAAACAGCAGCAACAACAACAAGTAAAAATATGCAAGTTTGAGAAAAAGAAAACTTTTCCTTTTTTTTTTTGTTTGCTCGCCTATTGTTTTTATAGAGTGGAGCAAAGTGCACACAACGACACAGTTGTCAAGCCCCACTCATACAAACAAACTAAAAGAGAGGGAGAGAGACACACGCAGTCATTCTGTGAGTGTCATTAGGCGGTAAAGTTATGCATACCCTGTACGTGAAACTTAAGAGGGCATATAAGTAAATTATTGTAAATGTAACAGTCCAATTGAATATATTCGAATATCTGAATGAGCTCTTGGAGGTATTAATTATTATCGCAACAGATGAAATAGTAACAGTATATTTGAAAACTTTGATGGTTCTAGACCATTAACTAACGAATGAAAACCATTCCACCTCATATCACACATCTACTTAGGGTATTTCTAGACTGTGCCACCACGATTTATCCAAAATAATGTCTTTACTCTCTAGTCCAACTGTTTTATTGTTTATTCGTCTCGCGCTCTTTTCTCTCACTCTCTCTTCTGCAGGCTCACCAATTATTTTACTCCCAATTGTTTTACATTATCTTACCAAATGACGTAGTTGCAGTTTTTATTTAAGTTGGTTTTTATTACTGAACAATGGAAATTTTTTTTTTTTTTTAATTTTAAAATTATTGAATGAATTGCACTTAACAGCTGTTGAAAAAAAGCGACTGACCAATGGAAAAAAATATGTAACTCAAAAAAAGCCACAAATTAAGAGAATCTAAAAAGGGACTGCTATTGGTCTTGCCTCGAACTTGTTTTAGGGAAATTCAATAAAATATGAAACAACGTTCAGTGCGGGCAGTAGAAATTACCGTACTGGCCAGTACCCTCACACACTTACATATGTATGGATGTATAACGTACACACACAGGTTTTTGGTGTTTTTCTTTTGAACAGCTGACGATGCGTCATTCAATCAGAAGAAGAGAGCGGGAGAACATACACAAGTGAAAAGAACACGCACTCACTCAGCACACCATTGGTCAATGACTTGGGACCAATGTTATTTAAATTCAATTATCAAAATAAATTTATATTTCAAGACGAAGGGATTAAATTACTATAGAGGTTAAGAAGACCTATTTACCATAGGGTTACAGCGATTTACAAATAAAAACGACATTACATATGTACATACATACATACATTTATACAATTAAAATAATTTTTTAGGTTAATTCGCGGCATCTATTCCGAGTATGTAGTCATATATGAATGTCTTTCTCTGTACTCCCTGCTTCGTGCGAATGTGTGCGTATTTGTTCCGGATTCTCTTTCAACGTCAACAAGTGTAACTTTATCTCAAATAAATTTATTGTAAACTCATCAAATTTGGTTTGAAATCAACATAAACCACACAATTCCTTCTTATGTTAATCGAATTAAATTTTAGCACGTCAGCATCTTTATAATTCAAGAGAATTGGTAGAATTCGTTGGATACACAGCATATAAATACATATGTACATACATATGCAAACATATATTATAAACAAAATCTTCACAAACGATTTCAATTTGTTTACATTTTGCTCCAAAGGCAAGAAAGAAATATATCCAGACATTGGGGACAGTCTTTTTGGTGGAGAGTGAATGTGGTGAGGGAGGTATCTCTCTCTCCAGTGGTGACTGGCACGATAAGGCAGGCAGCCAAACGGATTGTAGATAATAACCAAATAATACACACACACAGAAATTAAGACGCAAAACGTTAAGAACAAAGGCCAGGCTAATTTGCTTTTGTGTAATGCAACAAGAATATTTATGTATGTCGTAGATAACGGAGGCTTTTATTTGCTACGACAACCTTTCCTCAGCGTATTATTTTATACTCTTTTTTTGCACAATGTGAGACACTTTTATTTTACTTTAAGCTCTTCCAGGCCACTGTGCAAAGCTGCAGTTTATTCTAGTCATAGCACCATCTCGCTTTTGCAAATGTTTTCGCTTCGAAACGCACCCAAAAATTCAGGGCCACCTATATAGCACTCTCGCTTACTCTAATTGAGTTAGCATATACAGCCCGCACTATATCTCTCTCTCTTTCACCCGATGACGATAATAATATGGTGGACGACGGAAAAAAATTTTACACAATTTTCTTAATTAATTGCAGGAAGAATTAAAAACAAATGAAATCAGAACACTTATTTGTATTCTTTGTCATATTACGCACGTTTGTTTCGGAGATTTGCACACTTTCTAATTCCTGGCACTTTGCTGTTGTTTTTTTGTGTATTTGCGTTTTCTTGTTAATTTTCGTGCTACAAAAACAAAGCGCACCAGTCGCGAGTCTGCTAACTAGAGATGGTCAAAAATATAACAGTACCAGCTTCGAGCCTGTTAAATTTAACAGCAACATTATGGAACCTGTTATTGTTTTGTGGTATGTATTTTAAAACGATTAAATACAAAAATTGCAACGTTTATGAATTTGGTATTTTTCAGCACACTTTTCGTCGTCTAGTTTCAACAGCAATCCCGGTCACACTGTTGCTTTAATCGAAACGACACTAGTGAAAAAGTAAGAAAAAAAAAGATCAAAACTTTAATGTAACATAAAATGAAAATAATTTAACATTTATACCAAATCATGTATGTGTAAAATTAAAAATATTAATAATAACATTAAAATAAATACACATGAGCTCAACCTAAAATACGCGCATAGACAGGCAGCAGTAGTAGTAGGCAAAATCAGCTCATTTGATTTGCAATCCTCTCGTTCGGTCTCTCGCAGCTGCAACGCAAATTCCAAAGAGGAGAGCGGGGCCAGAGGAGCGCCCACGTAAAAGTTTTGCATCCTGTGGCTCTAGAGCAGGAAATCATAAATAATTGCCAAGGTAAAATGTCTTAAATAAATTTAATCAATAATCCATTTTATATTTCCATTTCTAAATTGGGTCTAGTGAAATTTTTAATGCTCATTCTTCTCGTTTGAGAACAACTTTTTTTTTTTTTTTTTTAATCGGCAACATCTTGCGATGAGGTGAGGTAATTCTTCCATGATTAAGTTAAAACTAAAACAAATCCTGACTGGGAAACTAGACACGGCCGGAAAATAAAAGCAAAAGAAAACTAAATTAGATACATAAAGATTAATATGCATACATATTTATATACAATTCTTATGTATGTATTTATGTATTGTTTATATACATTGTTTTAATTTTTACATGGATTATTTAAAAACAAAGTTTGTATTCAAAATAATTTAAAACCTAAATTAAGCGTTTTTTTTTTAACAGGCCAGCAAATTGTTCTAGAACGACCCATGAGAAATTTTCTTTTGAGAAATCTTATTAAATTTAAGTTTTACATAATCTTTGTGCATTATTTAAAGTATTTGAGAAGTTCGTGTTAAAACTTTAATATAAATATAAATATGTATGTAGTATAGCAGCTGCCTATCGAAGGATTAAGATTATGATCAAGATTTATGCACATTATATTTATTATTCAAAATTTTTCATAACTATATTATATAGATTACCGATTACTATATAATGTCTATATATCATATAGTATATGGATACAGATATCGTATACAAACATACAAATTTCATTTTACTTCTCTTTCTATTTTACTTAAATCGGTATCAAAATAGTGGAAAGATCCTGCCAATATAACTTACATATATTGAAAGCATAAAAATAAAATTGAGTGAGATGGCAGGAGCAGAAGGAGGCGGTTATGGAGTAGGGAAAAATCGAATATGTGTTACATACTATGAATTATAATGAATTTTGATATTCCAAATTATCTCAAATCGATTTAGTTTATATTAGAGTAGATTAGAAAAAAATGTTTTACTTTGATTTTTCATTTACACATATATTTCAGTTAATTTTGTTTTTCTTTTTTTTTTTGTTGTTTTAGACATATTCGCTATTTATGTATATATTTAATGTATTTCTGTTTTATTTTTCGTCCTTTTTTTTTTTTTTGTTATTGTTATTGTTGCAGATGCCTTGGATTTGGACCTCAAGAGATTAATAAGTGGAAAGGAAAAGTGTAAATAAGAAACCACGCCCAGTTTGGCTTTAAAAGGGCGATTGACATTGAGGAAGAAGGTAGAGGAGGAGGAAGAGGAAGAGGAGGAGGAGGAGCATAAGCAAGCGGCTGTTGTCGCTGGAGAGAGCATGTTTAGTCCATTCAAAAAGATATTCACTTATATACAAAAAAATGCCAGCAGCTCGAATATGTTTGGCCAAACATCAATAGCAGCAAGCACAGCGATTCCAGAAAGTAGATTAAATGCCGGCGAGCAAGGCATCAGTGGCATCAATAGCACCAGAGATGAGTTGGGCGACGAAGACGAAGAGCAATTGCAGCAAACCAGAGATGATCTGGTCGATGAAGAGGAGGAGGAGGAGGAGGATGACATTGAGAAGCAAATTAAGACATCTATAATTGATGCAAGTAAGGTGAAATCATTGGCAATACAATTGGATGATGAACTGGCCGATTTTGCCCATGATCCTATCGAGCAGCAGCAGCAGCAGCAGCGGCAGCATTGTTCCACTGGAGCATCCAATGAGGATGACCAATTGGAGGAAGAATTCCTAGAGCTTGATAATTTTCCAAATAATGAGATTATTGTCCTAGATTCAGATCTTAATTCGTCTCTAGCTTCGGACAATATATCTGAAGATCCTTTGGCCATTGATACCATATTGGATTCATCATCGGTAACTACCAATGATGAAGTGGAAACAAGTAGTGATATATTATGGTTGAAAATAAATCACGAAACGACGACGACGTCGACGATGACCACACCAAATAAAAAACAAACGCAACAAAATCGGACAGCAGGTGATGATCAGGATCGGGATCAGGATCCAGAACCGGAATCGGCGCAAGGGAAACAGACCAAGACCAAAGAGGAGGAGCTAAGGAGCAGCGATGGTGGTTCAGATTCGGGATTGGGTAGTGAAACATCTATAATAAAAGAGCCCCCGTCATCATCCCATAGCCCAACCAAGCCCATTCGATCGAATCTTAAGAGACGGCTAGAAGTTGAGGATGGCATTGATCTGGTACCAGATATAGCAAGCAGTTCCTCAAGCACCACAACGACGACCACACCCAATCAAAAGCGACCTAAACGCTGTATCAATTTTGATAATGTTAAAGTCTATTATTTTCCCCGTCAGCAGGGATTCAATTGTGTGCCCACTGCTGGTGGCTGCACTCTGGGCATGGGGGCAAGGCACATTGCTTTTAAAACGATGACATTGGCGGAACATGCAGCCGAATTAAGGCGTGCCCATCGGAATCAAAATCAAGAATTGCAAACACGAGGCTCCAGCAGTGATGATAGTGAGGAATCCGAGGAGGATTATCTAAGTGAAAGTACCAGCTCCGATGCCGATGATGGCTCCAATGGATTCCTTCAACCGGTAACACCGAAACAAAGACGAGCCTTGCTCAAGGCGGCAGGTATTCGAAAAATCGATGCAAGCGAGAAAATTGATTGTCGAGATATACGAAATTCGAGGGAGGTGTGCGGATGTTCGTGTCGAGAATTCTGCGATCCAGAGACATGTGCCTGCAGTCAGGCGGGCATTAAGTGTCAAGTGGATCGAGCCATGTTTCCCTGTGGTTGTACCAGAGAAGCCTGTGGCAATACTGTGGGTCGTGTGGAATTTAATCCAACGCGTGTGCGAACGCACTACATACACACGGTAATGCGTTTGGATTTGGAGCAGCGGCAAGGAGTCCAGCATGGACAACTTCATCATCACCATCAGCAACAGCAGCAGCAGCAGCAACAGCAGAGCTATACAGCTGTGGGAGCAACGCAATCAACGTCTCCTCATTGTTACTTTATGCAGACGCAATCGAATTATAGTTCCGGATATGCTTCACCAGCTTATACACCGGATAGTAGTGTTAGCTATTATCAGCAGCAGCAGCAACAGCAGCAACAACAACAACAGCAGCAGCAACAACAACAACAACAACAGATTGTTGTCAATTCATCTGGCAATCCTCAACAGAATCAAAGCACCTCATACACTGGGTATACACAATTGGATAGCCTCGATTCCGGTTTGTATGCTACTAGTAACAATAGTGGCACACCCTCCTATGGAGAACTCTATCAATCACTAAGCTATGGCAGTGCCCAGGTGAGAGTCCATCCAGATGATTCTGGAACTTCCTTTCTATCCGCCTTGTTTATTAAAATTATTGGACATTTGTTCCGCTGTCTGAGTTCCTATTATGTATTATGTTCTATACCGTTCCATTCCGCTTAGTTCCTGAAACAGTTCGTCTTTCCATTTTCCATGTTCCTAATGTATGTACTTTCTCTTCCTACATTTTTGGCTTTCACTCCAATTTTTGAGGTTGCGTTAATATATTTTTCTCTTGCTTTTAATCTTTTCATTCTTTGTTTTATCATTTTTTAAGATTTCTCTTCATTTTCTCTAATTCCTAATCAAGTTTTTCTTTTTTTTTTTTTTTGATTTCATTTCAGATTACCTCCTACCAAACCGTCGCCTATCAGCATACATCATCACCCGCCGTCGCCGCCGTTTCTGCAGCAGCTGGAGCTGTTGTAGTCAATGCCTCTGCTGGGACCCCCAGTGCATATAGATCTTGTTCCGTGCCGTCGGCACCGCCATTTGGCAATGCAACCACAACAGCCTCCTCCAATTCTCAATATCAAACCACCGCCTCTATGACAGCTGCTTCAACCAACAGCAGTTGCTCACGTCTTGGTGCCTCCTCCGTTGCAGCCACCTCGCCAGCCGATTTCATAAACCTCAATTCGCCCATTGCCAGTTCATCGCGTCTCTCCCAGATCAATGATTTACTGCAGCATAATCGTAATACTACAGCTGCCCTGGTGGCCGTTTCAGAGGGGGGTTATGGTGGGGTTAGAATAAGTTCGACATCAACCACCATTGATTCCATTGAGACTCCACCAATTGTTGAGGATGGGCAACAACGAAGTTGTATGAACTTTGAGGAACTACCACCGCCTTTGATCAATCCCACACCAATAGTGACTGTGGTGGAAACAAAATTACCGGATATATCAGCAGCAGCCGTGGGCATTGCAGCAGCACAACAACCAACAGTACCAACCATACAAGGACCACAACCACGTCAGCCGCTGGATGTGCAATCTCTGACAGAGACCAACTAAGAGATACGAAAAGAGAAGAAAACGTGGGAATAGTTTTTTATAGCAATTTTACACAGCAGAAGACTTAATTATCTTTAAGCGGCGGCGATGACATACATACATACATAGTTAAAGATTGAAGTTGGGACATATTTGGTAATCAAAATGGTGGGCATCAATCGACTTGTGAAGACCTCTTCAGTAGAGGGCGTGGGCTGGAATTTCTTTATCCTTCCTTCCCTCCTCGCCTTGTGTATAAATCATTTTTAATTGTTAAACTCGTAATTAGTCATTAAGTGCAAATTATTATTAGGTAAAAGAAAAAAAAAAATTTGTTGCTTGAGTTTTGTTCAACTTTATCATAAAATTCAGTTATCGTTTTATAGTTCTCAAATGAGAATCTTCCATTTAACGTAAAAATTTATTCTATCAATTGTTTTTATCGAGCAAAATTTATTGTAAAACAAATCATTTAACAAACTCTGCGAATTTAATTGCTGAGATTATACAATGAAGTTTTCAATTGAAATTATCGATCTGATCGATATATATCGATTTCCAATTCTTGAAATTTGTTTCAATTTTTTAAATTACAAATATTTTTCAATAATATTTGTTTCCTTTTTTTTTTTTTTTTTTTTCAACTCAAACATAATAATTTATTTGTTTTTCTCTTGTATTTTGCATTTAGTTAAATAATTAATTTTAAGTTAAGAATTTGATTTTTCCTAATTTAATCTTTAAATTTTTGATTCTGTATTTCCACTTTTGCTGCTATTAAGTATTGATTTAGTTACTAAGTTTTGCTAATTTACTGACATTTAGCATATTTTTAGACCTAATGAACCAATAAGGAATTTTGCAGCAACAACAACCAACCAACCAACAAAATTAACAATATAAATTATTAATATGTACTATATATACATATATATATATGCAAATACAGAAACACCCATAAATGAAACGGAGGAAAACGACAGCAACAACAATTGATAACAAAAGAAAGAAATAAAAAATAAAACAAAATTATTGCGATTTATTAAATAAATATTGAATACAAAAGTTGACAACATTTCTATAAGCAGAATTAATGACGATTTTCATTACCATTTTCAAAATAATTATTTTAATCAGAATTTCT
Source organism: Drosophila sturtevanti (assembly GCA_018150375.1). Classification (NCBI taxonomy): domain Eukaryota; kingdom Metazoa; phylum Arthropoda; class Insecta; order Diptera; family Drosophilidae; genus Drosophila; species Drosophila sturtevanti. Next base: position 290,712 of record JAECWJ010000708.1, on the reverse strand, counting down.
TATAGACCAGCTGGAAATTATTATGACAATTAAGGAATTATACAAGCCATAAAATTTGCTTGTTTAAATATAGTAAAGAAACCCCAATAAGAGATCGAAAAAGATTTCAAAGATAACTATAACAAAATTAACATAAATTTCTTCTACTTATATAGTAATTTGTATTATATTCATCAATGAAATGCATATCGCATTTGGTTGTCTGGAATTTAATTGAAGTAGAAGAACTTCAGTTAGTTTTTATGAACTTAGTTTAAATATTTATCTTTTTTTATATATCAAAAGTAACCCCAATTTGTCGTCGTAATTTCTCACTTATAGCAATCAATTCTAAACTGGCAGCATGTGTGAACTTTGGACTCTCTAGTAGACGTTTCTCTATACATTTGCGTACTTCTTCGGCCTCATAGCGCAATCCACAGGAGTTTGTATAATGAAAGTCGAATTTTGCTTTAGGTAGAGGCCAAGTTTCTGGAGAGGATCCATTTGAGCGTGTTAACTGAGTGGAGCACCAATAATTTGAGAGCTACGATGAGAAGAGTGTTGGAACGTAAATTATTGATAACAAATTGAACTGTAGATTAATTGCGCTCACCTTAATCTCGCCTTTGGTGCCAACAATGACGGCATCGTTCTCCAGATTCTCTAGACCAGTGACTAAAGCCACAAGTCGTCGATTGTCACCGTAGTCCAATATGAACTCTGTTTGCATATCGATACGATCAGCGTTCAATTGAGTGCCACTTGGTATAATTTTCAATGGTGGCGTGCCATAGACAAATTGTCCCAACTGAAGGGCAAAGATGCCCAAGTCAAGGATTACAGAGCCACCAAGAGATCGACTGCAAACTCTCTCGACATTGGTTAAGCGAAAGCCATGTTGAATCTTCACAAGATTTATTTCGCCAATGGCATCACTTAGTATTAGTTCACGGAGACGATCATAGCTGGGGAAGCAGCGGGACCACATGCCTGAAATTACATTACAACATTTACATTGCACAATTGGAGGATAAAAGTATGTATGTAGATTCTCTCATACCTTCCATTAAAAAAACACCCCGCTGCTCGGCCAAAGCATAGAGTTCCTTTGCTTGGTCGAAATTCAAACACATCGGTGTCTCGCATAAGACATGCTTGCCCCGTGCCAAGAGTAAGTGGACAACGGCATAATGGAACGGATTTAAGGTGCCAACATATACCACATTCACATCCCTATCTAGTGCCAACGCATCAAATCCATCATAATGTCTGGGAATTTGATTCCTCTGAGCAAACTCCTGAGCTCGTACACTATCCACATCTGCCACAGCCACCACAGTGTGATGCGAATTCTCTATGGTAGTCAATGCAGTGACAAAATCCTGAGTTATCCTGCCAGCAGCCGCAATGCCCCAGTTCAAAGTATCAGTTATTTGGCTTTGCATCATTAATGGAATGGACTTTGTGGTAACGATGTTGTTGCTTTCAAATCACTGGCTCAACTGTCCGATAGATAGACAGTACTGGCTCCCTCTTCCCGAGGCAATTCATTATCAGTTCTGAACATCTGCATTCACTGCAGTTTCGCATTGCATTCCAATTGATAAGGTACAGACATGGGTGCGGGTTCGCATTCACGAACCCACTATACCAAAGGTTCTTCTAGATTGCATAGCACAATGGGGATTCAGTGTATTGAACAGTGAAATTCAAGGCTTTAAAAGGTATCGACTGGGACAGAACTGTCAGTAACCTACGATTATTTCAGGAATAATCCAAATTCGATCTAAAAATACACTTCCTTATCTTTTTATTGTATAAATATTATATAAAGTTATTAGATTGAAAGAAAACTACCCAGGTCACATGCCAATCCCAAAAGTCTCTCATTCTCAAGTTTTTCGCCTTATCTAGCCAAATGAAATAAATGGTATAACCGGAATTCTTATCAATATATTGGACGAGCCTCCTTTTTTCATAAATTTTTAACCTTTGTGCACGGAGAAAAAAGTTGGTACAGTTGTGTTTTGGGATTAAACAATCCAAAACACAAATATATGTATGTATGTACATATATCAATCTTTAATCATTGATGACGCTTTAGAATTTTAAAATAGATTAAAGTTTATAAACAAATCGTTTTAGTTAAGATTCGTGACTTGCAGAGCAGAGAACTATACAAAACTTTCTTGATAAGATACGCGTAGTAGAAAACCCGCTAGTAGACATATTAGATAAGCAATAGTACCTCCTACTACCAAAAATTAAATTCAAACAATGTTTAAATGGAGGTTGATCACGCCAAAGAAACGTGTTCAATATGGGCTATCTCTTGATACCCTCAATTTAGTAGAGAGAATGTCAAATAGATGTCAGTTTAACAATACATTTAGTATATGGTTCAGCTGCAATTATAGTTTTTTTAATTCAAGTAATACAAATATAGATAACTCTGTGGTTTATTTTCATTATGATATATTTATTTTTTTGGGTAAGGTTAAGTTTTCTTTCTAATGAATAAAATTAAAGACATTTTTAAAAAAAAAAAATATCATTGTTCATCATACTTATTGAGAACACCGACTTGTTTCCTTATAGTATCCTCGATTTCAGCAAACAACAAACTGTCGGCATAGGAGACAGTCTTATTTTCGAATTCGCCGGCGATTATGGATTGACGAACTGCCTCGGCCTCATAGCGCATAGCTTCCGAGTTAGCATAATTCGTTTGATATTTGCCTTTAGGTGGTAGCCATTCCTTTTCCTTGCCATCGATGTCGATCAGTTTGTTGGGAGACCAGAAATCAATCAACTAGAAAACAAAAATTGAGGAAATCATTGCGATCACGATTAGATTATACATATATAGATAAGACATTGAATGGCAGTGACTTACCGTCACTTGACCTTTCGTGCCCTTGATCACAGCAGTGTTGGACAACTTCTCCTTGGACGAGAAACGCATACGAGATTGCCTGCCGCCGCTATATGTCAATGTGGCTGACACATCATCATCAATGCCCTCACCATTCAATGAACCATGGGAATCAATCTTTTCTGGTTTCTCTTGGAAGGCCCATTGCGAAACCTGAATGGTATAAATACCAAGATCATAGACAACGCCACCACCTAGCTCGCGTTTCCTGGAAAAGGAAGAAAAATGAAAAGAATGGATTTTGGGTTGACTACTACTTAAAACTTACTGCAATCGGTCCACTTGGAGCAAGGGGAAGCCAAAGTTAACTTCGACATCCTGGACATCTCCCAGCTTGCCGCTGGCAATGAGATCTCGGACATGTTTGTAGCTGGGAAAGAATCGGGACCACACCGCCTCCATAAAGAAACGTTTGTTTGCCTTGGCTGCAGCAAGAATGCCTTCCACCTGCTTTTTGTTCATGGCCAAAGGCTTCTCACAGAGCACATTTTTGCCATTGTTCAGCATCAGCAGGCAAACCTCATAATGTTGTGGATTCAGGGTGCCAATATAGACCACATCTTCAAGCATAGATATGCATATAAAGTTTTGAATCTAGGATCATTTGATTCTCACTTACCCACATCCTTGTCTTTGGCCAACTCATCATAGCTGCCATAGGCAGTGGATATCTCATGCTTCTTGGCAAACTCCTGGGCACGATCCAATGAACGAGCAGCAATAGCTTGAACCTTATGATCACTGGCTGGCAGGGTGCTTAGGGCTATGACAAAATCTTCACTGATTTTGCCAGCAGATGCAATTCCCCAACGGATTAGTTTCGACATGATTTCCTTTATGGATGTTGAATGCTTCACTACTAAACTGCGAATGAATTCAACGCCCCAATAGACTGTTAATTAAATATGAAACGGTGTGGGGGGCATTTGCTACTCTTATCAATTCTCTTCTCTCTTGCTCTGTCTATCTCTCTTTCTCTCTTCCAACCAAACACTTGATAATTTTAGTTTTTGGTGCTGGAAACTTTAAATTAAAAAAAAAAATTATTTAAAACTAAATTGTTTAATTTCACAATGTTATTGAGTTTGACCTTAAAAAAAAAAAGTACTCCAGAAAAATTATTGTTTAGATGATTATCATTGAATGGGCAGAGAAAATATATTTATTGGGCGGAAAGAACGAGCCCTCCACCATTAGGCTTTCCACGTAACAAAGAATAGTTTGCCCAAAACTTGTTGTCATTGTCTAACGTCATGATTGGAACCGAGTGAAAGATAAAGCCAACAAAGATTATACCCTATATACCGATACAATTTAGATTTTATAATCTACCACCAATTTATAACTATTCATACATATATATATTTATATGAATTTACAATATTCTTTTATTTAGTTAAGTAAATTCAGTATAAACAATTTTAATATGATTTTAATTGTATTGTGGAATAATTTAACAATCTTTGATAGTAATATAGAAATTTTTTAATTGTTTTATTATTATGTTTATATTGACAGATACACCTTTGGATATCAGTGCTTTTAATTTTTAACTATTATTTGTTTTAACCTGAATATTGGAGCATCAGAATCACCTGTCGGTACTCTAACCACACCCTGTATTGTTTTTCACTAAGAATCTTAATTCCGCGATATCAACAAGTGGTCGAACAATTGCATTAATACCCTGGAAAACGGAGTATATTAATTTTCAAGAGAAGTTCGCAAAGCAGTGAATGGATTTTTTTATAGGTGTGGGATATGCAGACACGTATGTACATATGTATATGTATCCTTTTTAGCATTATATGCTGGATTATCCTTTAAATTTTTTAGCTTAACCTTTAACATATTTACAGGAGTGGTTTTTATATAAACGATCAATTAAAGAATTGATTATGCGAAAAAACCAAAAAAATGTTACTTAAAACGATTTTACATCTTAATTATAACTACCAAAAAGTAAAGGTATATAACAACAAAAATTTGCAAATTTCCGACAGCTATATATACGTATACATACATACGTATGTATGTATATATGTATACATATGTATGTATTTAACCGGACATTAATTTAATATTATTTAGGGTATAAAAAGTGCCGCATTGTCGATGTTTGTCGTCGACTGTCGATTGTTTGATATGCACCTTTTGTATACATACGCTTTCAAATTAATTATTTTTATGTTTTCAAAGGTGTGTACATCTTCCCTTACCTTGAACTTGCTATTAGAACTATTAAGTTTTATAAAACTTTCCACTCTGCATAATGCGACATCTATTTATAAACAAAATTTACGGTTAACAGTTTAAATCGCAAGAATGTTAACCGGTTGTCTATTCACTGTGGCGGTGTACACAGTACAGATTAGTTATCAAATATCCCCCATCTCGAAGTTAAGAAATCAGCTGTTAATTGTTTTTATTTCGAAGCTTAGAAATGTTAAGAAAACTTTTACTTAATACTCAAACTGTCTTAAGGCAACAAACACAGGTAGAAATTTATGAAAGAGATGAAAAGCACCGTTTAAATATTGTTTCCTATATAACAGTTAAAATTGCATATGAATTATATGCACACCACTAAAGTGGCTGCACCGAAATCTCTACAACTGGAGCAAAACCACATTGATGAAGCCATCAAGTTAGAGCCTACTCTGGCAATCTATACACCCGAAGTATGGCGCCGAGCCCACGAAACCTTTTCCAATCATGGACTGGAAACTATAAACTTTCTAAGAATTGTCACTGGAAATCCTGCGGTATTGAAACGAAGTCCTCAGCGTATTATAGAAAGCCTAGAGATTTGGCGAGCATGCCAATTTGGAGAATACTGGTTGCACTTACTCTTAACAAAATATCCACAATTGCTCGACATCGGCAGCCATGGTTATAATGCCCAGCAATTGCTTTCCCACATAGGATATTTGAAGAGTCGTGTTGCCACAAACAAGAATGTATGGAAATTGTTAATGAACAGCCCAAACATATTGGCCCAATCGGAGAAAACTGTGGAAGAAAAACTGGACTATATAATTGATATAATGCGCATTGAAGTGCCGGAGATTGTCAAGTCAGGGGCATTAAATCTTGGATTTGACGATTTGAGGTGCAGGCATGTGTTTCTGATGCGCTTGGGTTTGTTTAAGGCACGTGCCCTGAAGGCTGATCCCAATGAACCAACGACGAATAATAAACTATACCAGATAACCGATACATCGGAGAAAACATTTGCCACAAAGATTTGTCATGTAACCCTACCGGAATATGAAGCTTTTAAAGAGTTGTTTGCTCGCGAAATCAATCGCAAAGCAAAAAGAGAAAAACAGCAGGATGAAGAGTTAAGTGATGACGAGGATTAGTATAAGCAAAATGTTTAATAGTTGTACATTTATATTAAAAAGAGGTTATATTTAAATAATAACGACTGGCGTAATGATTTAAAAGATTTCTAGACTACTGTCAAATTTAACAGCATGATTTGAGAGCTCTGTAAAATTTAACAGCATCATTTTGTGGTTAGCAATGATCAACACTGGTAGCACCTTAGTGCTGCAAAGACCGATTTGGAGGAAAAATAAATTGCTAAAAATCTAAAATAGAACCCCTAAAAAAACAACAATGGAAATGTGTTAACGCAGATCAGTTGTAAGTCAGTTAAATTTCAGTTTCGACTGTAAGCAAAAAATAAGTGAAATCAGAAATTTAATTTATTTTCAATTCGCGTGATTTTCGTTTTTCTTTCCATTCGTGAGGTGCGTGTGTATGTGTGCTTTGTTTGTATGTACATGTGTTTGTGTGAGGGAGTGCGAAAGAGATGGCTCTAGAGCAGAGTAGCGGTTGTCAAAAACAGCTGATTGATGGATGTGCGTTGTAATAGAGAGAGTTTTATTCGAGAGGGGCTAGGTGGGGTGGTAGGAAAGCCACTCACCTGTAAGCTTTTTTCTTATCCTGATAATCAAATACATTGTTTTTTTTGGTTTCTTGCATTTTCAGCTGCGCTCGGGCGCCTCACAAAAGCTACAAATCTCTGTTGTCCTACTCTCCTCCATCAGTTCCGAGTAGCAACCGTAAGGAAGTGATGCCTATGAATGAGTTGGCGGCCACTGGAGCAGGAGTGATCTATCCAGAGAACAGTAGCAGCAGCGGGAGACACAAAACCATGACCAATTCAAACAAGTCTGATGTAATGGGTGTCGGAGGTGCAGGAGGACCAGGCCTTCGGTTGGGCCTGGAATTGGGCATGTCATCCCTGCAGGGACAAAAATGGCAACAAATTTTTGACATGGATAAAGTCATCAAACAGTTGCGCACGGCGGAGAAAACCTATCTACGCGGTGGTGGCCAAAAAAGTGGCCAGGGGAACGGGAATGGGGCAAGAGCTAGTAGTGGGGTTCAGGTGCAACGTTTAAATATAGCCGATATAGCCTATTATGATATAGTGCCCAAAATGGCCACACGAGATCTAGTCGTTTGCAATTCCTGCAATGGTAGCTACACCAAACCTGGTTTCCAGAATCATGTGGCACTGCAGCATCCCAACATTTGGGAAGCCACATCGAACAAATTGATTGTCACTCACAATTTGAGTGATTCCCATCGTCATGGCTCGGACACGACTGCTGGACAAGATGGGGCAGAACCGAATGCCACTGGTTCGCCATTGGAATCGTCCAACTTATCGAATGCTTCTAGTAGTTCAGCCTCAATAGTTGCAGCAACTTCATCATCTTCGTCCGCCTCGTCATCGACCACAACGACTGCCTCATCGTCACGTCATAAAAGCAGCAGCAAGAGTAGCAGTTCCTCCAAGGGTAGCAGCAGTGGCAACAGTTCCCGTTCTCGTTCGAAATCATCAAAAAATCGTCATCATTCAACACCAGCAGCTCCAGCCCTGGAATTGAATCATAAAGAGAAATCAGCATCAAAGAAAAACAATGGAACCGGCGGCAGTAGTAGTAGTAGTAGTTCTATAATTAGTGCCATAGCAGCTCCTCCAACTGCTGCTGCAATAGCAGCCACAATTCCTTCCATTAAAGAGGATCCAATTTCCGCTCATATTGCACATTTCTCTTCTTCCTCAAATTCATCGTGTTCGTTGCCACCGACTCCCACTCTGTTGACTGTGGGAAATTCATCCGGCCAGTTAGCTGACAGTGGTCTAAGTGTCAACTATTCTCCTGCCAATCATCAAATGGAGGATAAATCCGATCTGCAGCCAAAAAAGAAGGTAAAATAATTCTAAATATTAAAATAATGCTGAAAATTTAATTAGGAAACGAAATATTCGCTTGTCCCCCTTGGATTTTACATGGATCCTGCTTTATTGTTTGTTTGATTAGAGTTCTTTAAATCATTTTCTGATTTTGATTCATACTTTTTTTTTTTCTTATATTCTCGGAACAACCAGCTCAAAGGCTCCAGTGATCATCGAACAAAATCCTCTAAAGAGAAAGCATCCGTTGTTGTCTCAGTTCCAAATCCTTATGACCAGCAGCAGCAGCAGCAACAACAGCAACAGCAACTAAGTGAACTTGATCAGGCTGTCTCATCAATAACTGGACATGTTGCGGGAATGGGAGAAGCTACTGATGAGGCCACACCGACACAAGGGGAAGATGATGAGGAACTGCCATTGCCAAATACATCGGATGATAATTCCATTTCGCTAACTCTCGATGAGATGTTGGACAGCAAATTGATCAATGAAATCCTAAATAATTTTGATGAAAGTGCTCTGGACACATCCCAGCAACAAAATGGAGCATCTGCTCAAGCCACAAAGAGATTGCGCTATGAGGAAGCTGGTACAGAGATGGCTAATGAAACTGTTGCTGTTGGTGATAGTTATGCCATTTACCAAAATCATCAGCATCAGCATCAGCAACAACAACAACAGCAACAACAACAACAGGTGCAACAGCAACAAGTCTTCAATGACGATAATCAAAGCCAATTGACAGCAATTGATGCAATGCAGCTGCAGCAGTTGATCTATCAGCAACAACAGATGCTTGAACAAGTCGATCATCAGCCCAAACAGGAAGAGCAGCAGCAGCAACAACAACAAAATCTGCACGAGGATCAACAGGGAACGATACAATTTAGTGTGTATAATGTACCATCGTTAACCGATCCGGATACACAGCCCCCCACACAGCAGCAACAGCAGTTGGATGAGCATATGATATTGCCAAGTATTATCTATGAGATTACGGACAATAATCAAGTTTCTGTCCTGGATCAGCAAAGTCAACAGCAAGTAATAGCCGAATTTCTTACACAAGCGGGCTATGAAAATGTTTTGCAAGAGGCGCAAGTTGGTGGAGCTGATTATGCTGATGAATTAAATGATATCGATTTCTCAAAACTGGAGACAACAAAGACTGTAAAACTGGAAGCCACCACCACCACCACTAGCACCACCACTATCAATGCCAAATCCCTAGAGGATACATATTTAAATGCTATGCTTTATGCCACGGCGCCACGTCCATTGGCCATGAATACATTTGGCTTGGTCAAGTTACCGAATGGTTTGGGCACTACATTAAGAAAGAATTTATTAACCACCCGCAAGGCCAACAATAGTTTACTATCTTTAAATGGTAGCAGTGGTGTAGTTGGTCAATTAACACGTCCACCGCCGCCACTGCCGCCCATTGGCACCATCTCATCCATTCAGCCTAATTTGATCAATGGTCATGGCATACATGGTAGAAATTCCAATTCGGGTAAAACGATTTATGCACAAAAATCAAGTGTTATAGCCCAAGAGCGTGTACGTTGCAACAAGCGCCCCTTGATTAATGTTAAATTTACAAGTGCTTCGAATCCTGGACAGATGACGGCCAAAAAATTAAACGATCTATTGATGGGAAAGGTTAAGAAAGAGGAGAAACTAACTGAAGATGAAGCGACAGCGGAGAAAGAACAAAAAGAGGAAATGGATAAGCAAACATTAAGTTTTTATGAAAAGAGGCGCAAACTGATGGCAAAACCCCATCTAAATCGTAATCATCCGCAGCATCATCAGATGCATCAGCAACATCATCATCATCATCATCATCCTTCAATTAATCACAATTCATTCCATTCACTTCACTCTCCTTCTTCCCATCTCTACTATCATCGTCAGCGGTCGTTGAATTTGCCACTGGCGCTTCAAAGTCATCCATCCTCTCAGCAGTTGTTAAAGAAGCAATTGTTGCGCACGCTATCCGACAGCAGCAACATATTGGCCGCATCCCAGAATAATAACAACAACAACAATAACAGCAGCAGCAACAACAACAACACTCCTCCCACAACTTGGAAAAGCCAGAGTTCAACTCCAGGCAATAGCTCCACGCCAACTAATAGCGATCTTATGCGTGTTTTTGTCTGAGCATCTACTATAATTATACAAAAAAAAAAAAAAATTATATATATATATATTATGTATATATATATAGTTCTATATATTACGTATTTACATATATATATATATATATATATATATATATATATATATATATATAAATAATTATATTACATTTATGTGTAGCGCATCCTATTTTAAGATTTTCTTTTTTTTATATACAAGCATCTATTTAACTATTTACTTATTTTTTTAAATCAATTCTAAAAGCTCTTCATATTTTTTTAAGAAGTGATAAATAGTTTTTTTTGCAAATTAGTTCGTTTTGTATGTAGTCTTTCGTTTAGTCTATGCTTTAAGTTAAATTTTATGATTTATCTGTGGCTAAGTTAATTAACAATAGCAACAACAACAACAAAATGCATTGTGCTAGGTACAACATATTATACATATAAATATAAATAATTTATAAAACGCTCTAATCCATTTCTACAATATTCATTAACTGGGTCCTGGGACCGTGATATCGCAAAAGTAAGATGTTGCAATTGTTAGATTGTTAAAAATAAACATCGTTATTTTAAAAAGACCGCTATCACTCTGCAGCCCTAGATATCGTTATCGAAATTACTTGGGAATCAGTTTTAATACTAGCTTCGTATCGCTTTAAAAACAAAATTAATATACTCGAATTTCATGCCGTGATATTATTTTTTTAAATTTACTACACGAATTTTAAAATAATACTTGAAATAGAAAAAAAAACTTTTTAAAATAAAGCCATTGATTCGCTCTTGGTTCTAAGTGGAGAACTAGTTCTTTGTTTATTCAGCGCCGGTTGTTTTGGCAATCCAGGAAGATGCATCCGTTTATCCTAATATCGGTTTTACTGAGTTTAGTTTTACCCGTTATATTGGCAACACTCTCCCCAAATAGCAAACCAAAGAGCAATAGTAAGCACATAAAGGAATTACGTGGCCCGCAAGATAATGATGTGTTTGCGCTGAATTTGGTAAGCCCGGAACCTTTGCCTAAGGACATATTAACTCATCATGGAGCTTACTACAAGGATACAGCATTGAGACACTTTAACGGCACGATTCTGGGCTATGTGACGCCGGTAAGTGAGGGCATCACCGCAGAAGCGATCGATTTATTAATAAATTTTCGCTTCCTATTTTCGTGTAGTGGAACTCTCATGGTTATGATGTGGCCAAAATCTTTGCCAAGAAATTTGACATAATCTCGCCCGTGTGGCTGCAAGTTGTCAAAGAAGGGGATGGATATGTAATGGCTGGATTGCATGACGTTGATGCCGGCTGGCAAAGCGATGTAAGGCGCAAAGGAAAGGTTCAGCAACCACATCAACATACAGTGAAAAGTAGGATCCGATGAATAAATATCCATAGAAACCATTTAAAATTGTCAACCATTTTCTTTGCTTCCCAGTATTTCCACGTTTTATTTTCGATCATTTTACGGATCGGGATATCAAACTTCTTCTAAGCGATGCCAAGGAACGCACCAAAGTCAGCGAGGTTCTTATCAAGTGCTGTAAGGAGCACGGTTTTGATGGTTTAGTGCTGGAAGTATGGTCCCAGCTGGCTGGACGTATTGATGATAAAATTCTCAACACGTTGGTATTGCAAATGGGTAAACTCTTACCTCTAACTTCTATTTCTAATTCCCACTTACATTCGATTCACTTTTCTTTTGATAGCTAAGGAGCTGCAAAAGGCGCAGTTGCGGCTTATATTAGTTATTCCACCATTCCGTAAAGATATGCCCAATTTGTTTAGTGAAAAACATATGGATAAATTGTACAAACACATTTATGCGTTCTCGCTGATGACCTACGATTACTCCAGTGTACAGCGACCCGGTGCCAACGCCCCTTTATATTGGGCAAGACGTGCTGTGGAATTAATTGTACCCCAGGATTCTCATGACGTGGAGGCAAAACGTGCGAAAATTCTCCTAGGTCTAAATATGTATGGCAATGATTATACACCAGATGGCGGCGGCCCAATCACCTATTCCCAATACCTGGATTTAGTTAGACATGTGAAGAAGCATCTTACTTTCGATGAGCGTGACATTGAAAATTTCTTTGAGCTCAAGTGAGTGGCATTATTGTAGATTGTTTTTGTGCATTTTTTTTATAATGTTATTCTCTCTTCGTATTAGGAACGAAAATGGACGGCATATAGTCTTCTACCCCACGCTGTACTCTATTAACGAACGCATCAAATTAGCAAGTGAACTTGGAGTGGGAATATCTATGTGGGAACTGGGACAGGGCTTAAATTATTTCTATGATCTCTTTTAATGACTGCCACCAAATAGAAATAAAATTTAATCTCAATATTCTTATTACTTTTATTTAAAAAAAATGGGACTTTTGCTAAATAAAGTAAATTGAAATATAAATGTATTGCTAGGCAACGGGTTGAGAGAACTATTTAATTTATATACATATATCAAAATATATACATAGAGGCAAATTTAATATTTGGGAAACACATAATCCTCCCATGGTTGACTACTTTTTGAGATTTAACTGTTGGTAATTCAAATGCTTGATTTTACAATTTTTCAGCACTGACAATAATATCGGTATCGAAATTTTGCACACCACAGATAAGAAGAATCTGGAATTTGATTTGTTTTGTTTATTTTTATTAGATTTGCCGGTAGTGTTTTAATTAATTTCAATGAAAGTTACGCTAGAGTTCCTGTGCGAAGCTTAATCTATAGACTGCGATAATAAAATAAAAATTTGATATTAACCAAAAGTAACACTAATACGACTGACTCTCTACCGCTTAACGGTGAAAAAATCGAGAGGCGACAAAATTGCAATTACCGCTAAAAGCTTAAAACGTTTCCTTAAATCTGCAAAACTTTAAGCAAAAATTTAAACTAATTTTAATCAAATCAAACTGTTTTTGTGGGTGACCAAATTAAAATTTAAGCTCAAAATAATATGCGTTGGCTTTATGCATGTTTCGTAATTGTCCTCTGTGCCCTAATCTTTTGCGAGTATGTGGCAGATTTTGTTGTTCTACAAAAATGCAAATGGCCGACAATAAAGCGAAAGAAATATGTAGATGATCCATTGAGAGCATTGATTATTGCTGATACACATCTGTTAGGACCACATCGTGGCCATTGGTTGGATAAACTGTATAGGGAATGGCATATGACACGGGCATTTCAGGCCTCAACTAGATTGCTTCAACCCGATGTGGTATTCGTACTAGGGGATCTATTTGATGAAGGTGACATGGTCAGTGACAAACAGTTTCAGGAGTATGTTTGGCGATTTCTCAAATTATTCCACTTGCCACCGGGCATACCCTTAATCAGTGTGGCTGGAAATCATGATGTCGGTTTTCATTACAAGTAAAATCTAAATTATCCAATATGGCCTTGTTTTCATTTTTAATCAAATTCTTTCTGTTTTTCCAGAATGCATCCGTTCTTTATGAATCGTTTTGAAAATTACCTAAACTATTCTCTAGTCCATCTTTATACTATAAAACAAATTCACTTTGTTTTAATCAATTCAATGGCCTTGGAATCGGATGGCTGCTTGTTCTGCGCAGAGGCGGAATCAGCCTTGAAGAATATATCACGTACATTGCACTGCATGAAGTATCCCCAAGAAGCGGAATGCGCTCGAACTCGCCGTCATCCATATAGTCAGCCGATTTTACTCCAACATTTTCCCACATATCGCATATCTGATAAAATCTGTCTGGAGCATGATGCTCCGGAAATAGAGGCATTTCGAGAACGCATGGATGTGATTTCAAAGGAAGCTACAGATATGCTTGGTGAACTCTTAAAGCCACGTTTATCCTTTGCCGGACATTCGCATCATTATTGTCACAGCGTGAATCGTTTGGGCATAGAGGAGTATACGGTGGCCTCGTTTAGTTGGCGCAATAAAGTCAATCCCAGTTTTATGATGGTAACATACATAATTGAAATTCTGTTCAACAACTGCTACAATTGTTTACACTCCTCTTTTTCTTTTCTTCAGGCAACACTTACGCCCGACGATTACGCAGTAGAAAAATGCAAAATGCTACCCCAACAATTTGTCTATAATAGTTATTTTTGTACTGCTGTCATATGCCTTATACTAATTCTCTGTCAACTTAGAAAATGGTTAAGCAAGAGACAACAACGTCTTTCGGCAGACGATGAAAAACGCAAGGAAAAATAATAATTATAAAACAGAAAACAAAAAAGCAAAAAACAAACAATGTCTGCTATATCAATTCCTCCCATTTGTGATGTAATGCCAACTTTTAGTGCTATATAGATTTAGTCAAACACTTTTCATATAAGATATAAATATATATATATATATGTATATATATATATATATATATATATATATATATATATATATATATATATATATATAAATATATGCATATTTATTGAATTTTATCACAGACATAATGCTTGTAAGGTTCACACGAATTACAAATGTATGAGACACAGTCTGCTGACTATATAGGAAATTACCAAAGAAGAACAAAACAATTCAATAAATTTCTATTAATATAATACAATTACTAAACTAAAAAGTTTTTTTTTCTTTGTTTTTCGGTGCATTTAACAATAATAATATAGAATTTTCATTTACATTATCCATGTTGAATGTAGATTCATAAGTTCCTGTACCTTTGTTTTGCTCTAACGTTCCGAATTGTACTTCATTAGGCTATAATATTTTTTATACTAACTACAAAAGAATGTAACATGTGTATAAACATGATAGGTCTAGGAGAACTAAGTACTCAAGACCACCAAATGGCAATCTAGGGCCTCTTTAATAAACTATTGGATTAATTTGGCAATGATATTCTACGATATGTTTAGTAAATTCCTGTGCGCTTGTGTATGCTGGTTACGTTCGACAAAACACTCCTTGGGCAGGAATCTAAGCATTAAAATATTAAAATGAATATGATATATATGTAAATATGTATATAAAAGATATAATTTAGAAAATTGATTACTTACCTATGTATTACTGGTGATATAAGATCTGGATCGAGTGTTTTCATATTCGTTGGCTTGGTCAGCAAAGATACGAAAGCTCCGACTATAATAGCTGTGCTTACACCAATGGGATTAATCCAATGATACGACAGACGATATAGGGGAAATACTTCTTCTTCATCCACCCAAACTGTTTCTGGCATTGTGATATTTCCACCCACACAACCGTCCACCGAAACGGGTAATTTTTGTGAATTTAATTGTCCAGCTGCTATGGTAAATTGTGTACCAAATGATATCCATCCCGCCAATAGAGCACTGGCTATACCACCAACTGCTGTGCCCAATGTATTTGCCCAAGGTACAAGCATACCCAGAGTAAAGAGACCAAATGTTGTACCTGCTGCAATGGCAGTCATTGATGTGCAGATACTCAAGATGCCACTTAACTGCTCCAGCACAAAAACCAGTGATAGGGCAATAATGCCCAAAACAATAATGCTCGATTTGACTAGAATGGTGGATGCACGCTCACTCAGCTGTAACTTGAAGCAACCACGAACAATATCCTCCAGAATGACCAGGGAAGTGGAATTCAAGACCACCGACAAGGAGCTCAAGGCAGCGCCAAAGATGCCAGCTATAAAAAGTCCAGACATACCATATATATTTCCCACACTCTGAACGACAAATAGAGGGAGCAATTGATCATCGTGCTGTTGGGGAGATTCAATGGATGGCCGACCGAAATATGTAAGTTTGTTTGTCGATCATCTCTTATAAAAATATGTATTGATATCTCACCGTTATTAAGCCAGCGCTAAGAGGATCACAATCTTTGTACATCTCAAAGATCAATAATCCCACATAACAGCAAATGGAAACAAATGCAGCAACTCCAATCGTAAATATAGCCATGGATGCACGAGCCTTCTTTAAGCGATGGCAACGACATATAACGTTGTACCATTGTCTGATTGACCGCATTGAATGAAGTCCAATATGAGAAACCGCCGATGAGTACACTCCAAACGGTATGGCGTACATATGGAGATGGATTCGTGTTCGTAAAGATCAATCTACCGCCCTTGGAGGCATCATCAAATAGCTTATCTAACCCATTGGCATAAATGGTAGCCAATATAGCCACAGCCACAACAGACAAAAACATAACCAATACTTGCCAGGCATCGGTATGAACGACTGCTTTGATACCGCCCTAATCGAAAGGAGGAATAGAAACCCATTAATAAAATATATTTAAATAATTGATCAATTTAATTACTCACCACAAAAGTGTAGAAAACGCAGACAACAACAATGACAACTGCTACCACATGTAAATTGATACCAGAAACTGTACCAAAAGGATCAAAATTTAAATAAAAAATATTTTTAGTGTACCAAAATATTTACCCTGATTTAAAGCTATAGCAGGTACATAGACAATGAATGGTAAGAAGAGGATCTGAAATATATATCTTACATATATAACTTATGTCTTATAAATTTTTTAACTTACCTCATCGAGGATGAACATAAAAGATGCTATACTTCTGATAGCCGAATGAAAGCGCATTTCAAGATACTAAAAGTATGAAAAGAATTTTAAAATCAAATATTAGAAATATTTCTATAGATTTACAACCAAAGTAACAAAGTAGAAAAAATTAGAAATCGATTAGTATTAAGATTTATGCGATCTTTGGATAATTAGGTCTAAGAGTTAGACTCTGAATTTTGCGAAACAAATATATTTTATATGCTATTTATATAGAAACTATATGATATAGATCAATCTATTTATAATCATTTAAAGTAATGTATCAGCTAAAGTAATGTAGAAAAAATTATAAACCTGTTACCATAAAAAGTTGTGGGATAATTAGGTCAAAGAGTTTGAATTTGAGTTTTGCATATGTATATACATATATATGTATTTAATAAGATGTTTGAAAATATGTACACTATATAGATAATCGATTTTCACTAAATTCGTCAAAATCATTAAAAAAGATAATATATGAAGTTTTTGTATATACTTCTCCCTCACAAAAATGTCTCTAAATGTAATTGAATTTTCTATATATTATTATAGATATTATTATAGATTATAGGTTCACCCGGCCGGTACTCTTAATTTTCATAAGTAAATTACTAAAAAGAAAAAAAATTAAAAAAGATAGAAATTGATTCAAAACTACATTCCAGTAGCAGACAAATCAACAATTTTGCAAATCGATATAAATATTTATTTTTACGAGCTGATAATTTGTAAGACAGCTGTAAGATATAGTAAGCCGATTGTAAATAATCTTAATAGTGACATTGAAATATAGTACGCGAAGTTAGTAAATACTTGATTTAGTCAAATCCGACTACGGATATACGTAAAGAACAGTGTGTGCAAAATTTACTCACCAGAGTTTAGCTTGCATTAATTCAGACAGATAGATGTGTATATATGTATCTAAGTCGCAGCTTCTATGATTTACAAATTTCTGATCGACATTAAAATTATACTTCAAGGATGGGCTAAATTCGGCCATGCCGAAGTTTGTATACTCTTTGCTGATTGCCTATTTGACAATTATATATACATATTTAATTAACGGAACAATTAACTAGTATATGACACTATACAAATCTATATATAATCTCAACGGCTTAAGAAAAATGTGTCCATACAAACAACTTTTTTAGTCCGATTATTCATATCGCAGAGTATGATACAGTGAATAGATTCTGATTAAAATTGGTTGACGTATTATTTAAAAAGTACATTAAACTTACAATTATTAAATTTCGTAGCATTCCCTTAAAAAATAACAGAATTATTTGACGTTAATAGCCGAAGGCTTTAGCAGTCAGTGCTCTAATCATAAGTTAGGTTTCATTTTAATTAAGTCTATCTAGCCTTATTAAGGACCGATCGTTTATATGGTAGCTGTATGATATAGTTGTCCGATCGGAATGATTTCGAGATATGCAATGCCTGCAGTAAAAAAAAAAGTTTATGTTATAAATTTCTCTGTAGCTATAAGGATCTCGAAGGAGAAGTTGTTGATTTAAACAGACGGATAGAGGGACAGGCAGACAGACGGACAGTGCTAGATAGACTCGTCTATTTTTGCTGATCGAGAATATATATATGTATTCTTAACACAGTCGGTGACGCTTTCTTCTGTGTCAAAATTAATATAACCTTTGCAAGGGTATTAATATTAATATTCATAGCTAAATGAATACTAATGATACTCTAATATTTCACAAATTATTTAGTTTTAAATGTTAGTTAATGCAAATATTTTAAATCTTTTTTAATTATTTAACCGAATATGATCTTGATTTACTATTATTTAACTTTTTGTATTAGACATAAGAAATAATGCATATATCAATAATAAGCAATGGAGAAATATTTTATCTAAATCAAATTGTTGATTTTACTTCAATTGTAACTGAATACATTTAGTTTGAAAATAAAAGTCGAAATTAGATTTAGACTAAGTAATAAATGACTAAATGACAATAGCGATAATTAACTAAACCGAATGTAAATAGTTATTGCAATTGTTGTTATTGCAAGCTGATATTTTGACAACGATAATATATCTTATTAACTTATGGATAGGGTATGATAAGGAGCAATTTGTTGAGTGTTGCAATTTGAGCAAAAAAAAACAAAACCATATTTAAATCATTCGCTGACAGCAATGATTAGTTGATTGAATAGAAATGCGATTTAAATACTGCATTGTATATATGTATATACATACTTATAACTGGTCAATCTATCACGCAAATGGCCCAATTGAATGGCCAGTATTAGCCACTAAGCTTAGAAACTAATTGCCCATTTATTGATATAGTATGTATACATATATATATATATATATATATATACAGTTATATGTATGTATTTGGTGAAACAGGCAAACAAACATGACACAACTGTCAAGTGGCATAAAACAACTTTGTAATTAATCAAAACAGGAGGAGACTCAACAAGTGGCCAAGTGCAAAGTCCAGAGCAACTGTCGCTGCCTTTGAGCTTAATTAAAATGTTCACTACAATTCAATTTGATTCATTTGTTTGTTGTTGTTGTTGTTGTTGTTGCTGTTGCTATTGCTGTTTCTTTTCCATTTCTCCCATGTGGTTTATTTAAAGAATCTTATCAAGAAACATTTATGTACATATATATGTATAAATGTATGTATGTACCTCATACGAGGAGCCAACTTGTAAAGCTGAGAATACTGGTATATATACATAGGAGACAGCAATTCCCTGAAGAATTATGGCAATGGCAATAAACCAATATTGTGTGCCATAATTGTATATCTCGGATGTGGTCCCCAATATGGTAACGCCCGATATATAACTGTTAAGGGGAGATAACATAGATTTTATTTTATTTTTATTTTGGTTTAAATGGGGTGGGGGGTGGGGGTAGGTATGGGTATATGGGTATATGGGCTATGGTAAAACAGTCTTACCTCGCTATCAGGCTCATGGCAACGGGAAATACTTTTAGATTACGTGATCCAAGTAAATATTCACTCATCTTTTCTGAACCAAAATCATGCTTTCGTTTACCTGTCTCCCCGCTTGTATTGTCAATTGTTGGTGTAGGTAATGACGGTTCGACCTCATCGAGTTTCTGTTTACTTTTCCTATAAATTGGCAAGAAGTAAAATGTCTTTTGTGCCATTTCCTTGGGTTAAATCCAATTTGAGATGACTCACTTGATGCAACCAAAATAGATTCCTGTGCCAGTTGATAGAACTATCATGCCCAAAAATACGATATAGTCGACAATGCCAAAACCGAAACTATCCATATCTGTTGACTGTAATGAGAGAACATTAGAGTTTACTACATCTCTTCATTCGATATATTACAACTGACAACTGAGATTGGGATATGGCGATATAACCAATGTTTTGTATGAACAAGTGTACGAAATTATGAATTTTCAGTTGTTAACCATAGCTAAAGTTTTTATTATACATAGTAAAGATTAAGTAAATCAAGAATAGAACAAAAAATAAATAATTTCATCTAACAAACATTTGGCTGACATAAATATACATATATAAAATAAATAAATATGACATACTAAACATAAAACATAGTTCTTCTTTTTATAAATTGAGAGATAATCTTTCAATTTAGTTAAGCTCGATTAAAGTTAAAGTTTGTTTTTAATCTCTATTTTAAAATATTAATTATTTTTGCTTAAACAATTTAAGTGCAATAAAAAACGGGGGTAAAATACATAAATGATTTATTTTCCTAACCAATTATTTATTCAAAATTTATATTTTGTTTCCGATTTCGAGGTTAAATTACCTTTTATCTATTTTACTTACTATGACTATTAGGGCTGTTAACTAGTGTTTATAGAGCTTGTTACGGATCAGAAAATAGTGCATTTATTACAACAAATTAATTTCTAATGCTAACGGAAGAAAGCATACATATGTATGTATATGTGTACATGTATAGCGTTACACACTAATAGTGTGTAAAAACGAAAACTTTATTGCCTACATCTGGTCGGTCAAAGCCAATACACTTTTATGACCATATTGATGATTATTACTTGAAGGAGCTTTAACGGCCATGATTCAGATTTGTTATAAAGATATATGTTTTTCTTGCATGTAAAATATATACATAAGTAAAGACTCTTGTGATAATTTTGATAATCTAATGCACAAATTTCTTAACATTATTTAAGCATTTCTAGCTTTATTACCACCAACGGATTTTTTTTATTAAACAATAAGAAAGTGCTTATCTCATGATCCATTTGAAAGGGGCTCACCAAGAAATGTTTCAGTTAAATCATTTTATTAGCAAAGCCAAACCCGAAAATAATAATAAAAAAAAATAAGAAAAAAGTCTCATGCGAACTAATTACAGTTATCAGCCTTAACAGCGTAATCACAAAAACAAATCTCCGGCACAGTATCAGACTGCTTCATTTCACACACTTCACAGTTTCCCCCCCTGAACTCAAAAATTCAAGTTAAAAAAGGGACTTTAACCTTTTGCGCAACATGAAAATATTATCACCACTATTGAACTTTGTTATATATTTACACACACACACTCATACAGTATTCTGCATAATCCCCAATCTCGGTCCTAGTCATCATTGTCTAGCTTACCAGTTTCATAGTGTTTGCCGGATTGTGGGTGGATTGAGAATACTCAAGCAAAACAGAGACGAGAAAAAAATGTGCGTCGGTAACGAAAATCAACACCAAAAGGCAACTAATAAAATACTTAAAAAAAACCCGTACGTAATCAAATGGAAGTGTATCTCAATGAAGTGCAGTCGAAGAAAGGTATCCCACCAAGTTTCGGAATGCTTATTATTTTCAAAAATTTTCCATTACCACACCGAATCACAAGTAAAAGAAAATGAAAACACCAAAAAAAAACAAAACAAAAAAGAAAGTTGTTGGCTAAGTTCTGTGTAGGGGGTTTGCTGATTCTTTCAAAGCAAAATCGAGAAAACAAAAATTATAATGAACATGTACTCCCGAATGCGACCGATTCACTTCCGAGCTGCACTCATACTGGGGGGAATCTCTCTCTATTGGCGCGTGCGTTGCTTTGGGTATGGGGGACATTCTGTAAAAAAAAAGCTCCCGCTCTACACCCTAGACTATGCGTTGTGGGTCTTGTCAAAGAGAATCAAAATGAGACAGCAAGTGAAAGAGAGAAAGCTTTAATACGCAACAACTCTCTATTATGTCAATGCGAAAGTGGTCAAGTTGATCTTACAAAATTCGTTAAAATTAAATAATCTTAAATTAATTTAAGTTGATCTTTAACCTTCAGAAGGAAGCATAGCCGATCTGACCTATTTGGTAAAACAATGATGAGTATACATATATAAAAACATTTCCTCCATTTAAAAAGTATTTACATTTTCTAGTTCAGGTTCAAATAACTGAATAATTGATTGAATTCAATGTGAGTATTTGATTGTATGTAATGTGATTGTAGCAATGGATTATTTGTAATAGAAAACTTTAATCATACATGCACAAAACTCGTCTATATATCCATGCCGATACGATCCGCAAATCTTGGAAGCAAAACAAAAAACCGTATAGGAATCAATTATTCCAATGTAAATTCATACAAATTTAATTTATATTAATGAGATCGGTATCGAATCGGTATAATGTTACTTAGTTTTCCAGTCGGCCATGCCGAAATTCTTATACCCTTGCAGATTTCCACTATATAATTTACCACAACCATTAAGGAGTATACGAGGGCTGCTATTTATATTTCGGGAATTGCGATTAAGAACAAGCTATATCATTTAGTCGACGAATTCTGTTAAAACTCAACAGGCATATTTCTATTCTTACCAAACTACAAATACCAAATTTCGTACCCCTAGCTTGAGAATCAAAAAACATACAAAAAATAAAAATACATAGAAAAACATACAAAACAGAGACCAACAATAGTTTAAAAACAAAAATGTTGCTAAAAATATATATGTATACCTACATTCATATGTATGTATGCGAGTATGTACATATTTACATTTTTTTAAAATTGCTTTAATATGAAGACGTCTAAGAAATGGTAACCTGCAAATCGCCATCGTCATCGTTTTTTACTGGTAAGGATGGGTCTGCATAGCTTAAAAAAATGTCCAACATGCCAAATTGCCAACATGTAGATACATACAGCTGTGAAGAGCAGTGAAATTGAAAAATAAAAAATTTTCACCTCGAAATTATTTTAAACTTCAAATCAAAGGTTAATTTAGGTTTTTGGCTTGCATCTTCTGTATTAAAGGATACCTTAGTCATCTGAAGTCT
Organism: Drosophila sturtevanti; assembly: GCA_018150375.1. Lineage (NCBI taxonomy): Eukaryota > Metazoa > Arthropoda > Insecta > Diptera > Drosophilidae > Drosophila > Drosophila sturtevanti. The sequence continues at coordinate 267,546 of JAECWJ010000708.1, read as the reverse complement.
ATGTTGCACGTTTTATGCCAATTGTTTCGGGTTTTATTTTATAATTTTGGACATTGGAAACTTTGGAAAATGTCCATCTAAACTTTGTATGCATTTCCTTTTACGTTTTACCATGTTTCCTAAGGATTTCTTTCCATTCCTCTTTCTCACTCGTGCAATGATTACCTCAACACACTAACTTAAAAATTTTTTTATAAAAAAGAATAATAATCAACTCAATAAAATTTACTTTTCCCAAATACCAATTTTTTTTTTCTTTTCCTGCGCTTGAATTATTGCATATTTTGAATATTTATCAAAATATTAAAAAATTCACTTAACCAAAAATAGTTTTAATTTAGTTGGATTTATATATAATTTGTAATTATTAAAAAATTTGATGCATTAATGTTTATTTTAACATGATTTATCAACTTTACAACAAGTGCTCATATTTTTGTGAACACAGCTGTAGGTATATTGACATAAAAAAGTTTTGGAAATATATCAAATTAAAGAAGTCCTGAAGGAGAATCTAACTTTGGCTAAGATCGAATAGTCTCGCATATTCTCTCTTATGAGAATTATGTATATAACGCGAAAGTCAAAAAAGTTGAATCTGAGTATTTTTATTAGACGATAGCTATATGTATTGATTAAAAAATTAGATAGGGTTATATCAATGCGACTGATCGTACTGATCAAGATTATGTATGGCTATAATTTATGTAGACGGAAATACTGTAAACTTTTGAACAAAATTAGTGGCCTTAAATTATCCGATTTCAGGTAAGTCGATGGGATATATATTTATTTTTCCTATTACTACAGATTAGAATGGTTATTTCCTTACAAACTGACAGGATATTTCTTGATGTTTTTGAAACGCGGATACTCACATTTAAGGAAGATGGACTCTATTAGTTAGTACTATGTTAATCCATAGTAAGATTTATGCAATTCTTAATAAATTTTCAAAAGTACTTCTTCCAAAATACCATGCAATTTCCTCCTAAATACACTCCAAATTGAAAACTTTCCGCTCATTATTTGCTTTAAAGAGACGTCGAATGAAATGAAACGGCAGCCACAACAAAAGCAAAAATAGAATTCCATCGACACTTGCAATATTGTCATTTGACCAATTCCATTTCCATTTCCATTTCTATTTCACTTTCATTTTCCCTTTGGTGTGTAATTAGATTAAGAGGTGGCCAGCTCTGGGCTCTGGCCTCAGTCTCAATGTAGCTGTCACAAAGTCTAAATGAATACATTTGATTAGATGTTTGGGCATCCGTATATATACAAGTGGAAGCCATTGGGAACTGTTACATAAATAAGCTAGTAAAAATGAGTAAAAATACAAATTTAGAAAAGCAAACGAAATATCTTTTTAGGCGAAAATCCAGTTTGGGAGCCAGCAAAAGGAGTAACTGCATCAATTATGAACTGATGAAGCATCAGGATGAAATTCAAACACAAGTGCCTATTGAGGAGCCTCATACGGCGGTTCCTACTGCAACCAAACAGGATGGAAAACTATTGCTTAAATTAAGCACCTCTAAGATTTCGCTTCGAAAGAATGGGGGTCAGGAAAAGACAAGACAGTTAACGGCAGACTCTCAGTCAGATGCAGTGCGTCGTAAGTCGGCACCACACCTCTTTAGCTTTACGATTGCACCAAAACTAGAAACGCGGTTAATCAATGATACATTACCCGTTATTAAGATACCGGGTATCAGCCTAGCCAACTCGGACAAACACTCCCGTAGTCTAGGATTACCCTTATCAATTGAAGAAGCAAAATTTGTCGATAGCAATAGCGAAGCCAGTAGCAGTAGTCTAGCAGGCGTGGAAGGTGATGGATTATCAACATCTCCAGAGTCGCTCCTGGATCATATACTCAGTGGTGCCTCATCGATGTCCGTCCAGAGCAGCACCAGCAGTCAGGCTAGTAATGTCACGGTGGCCCAACTAAAAGAGCCTCCCCATCCAAAGCGTCTTTTGAGTTTAAAATCATCACCGGAGGTTAGGGTGTTGCCACCCACTCCAGACACTGTTTCGCAACCGAAACTAGAGATACCCACCAGGCTTCTACTTTTACCCCCGAGTGGTCCACCTGCAGACTTGTATGATATCAATGAGAATGCGTCTACTCCGGCTAGAAGTCGCTCGCCTTCGCCAACAAATTCCTTACAACCTTCTCCACTACCATCGCCATCGCCCAGCATTACAATACGTCCGAGTACACCTACTGAAACTTTTCTCACATTTCCTGATGATCTCAAATGCGCCATCTGCATGGATGTCTTCACTGAGCCAAGGACCCTTTACTGTCTACATTCGTTTTGCCTGCAATGCCTGGCCAATGAGAATTTCAAAGAAGAGATTATATGGGGACAGCAACAACCTCACAATGAGGAGCGATCCAACTATAGCTTACGTTCCGAAATAGGCTCAATATCTGGGTCTATCGTAGAACTGGCCACCGTATCACCAGCTAGGCAACGAGGATCCAGTTTTAGTTTGAGACGCAAGAAATCACTGGATCGTCTGGTACTAAGGGTAAGCAATGGCTTTTCATCAGAAATATATAAACATTGTTCCAACATTATTTTAGTCCAAAAGCGACAGCAAACGTTCAACAGGATCTTCACGGAGTTTTTTAAATGAAACACGTTCCATCCGATGCCACATTTGTAATTTCTCTACGGATTTACCCATGGGTGGACTGCGTCTGTTGCCACAGAACTATTTACTGGTGCGACGAATTGAAGCTCTACGATTGCAGGCTGGCGATGATGTTATTTCAAAAGTTTGGTGCTCCTTGTGCAGTGAGGAAATAAGTGTAAGAGGAAAAGGGGATAACCCGCGCTTAATCTCTTTTATGTATGAAATCTGAGAATTCTTTTTGATTTAGGCAACGTATCATTGCATCACATGTACTCTCAATCTGTGCACACTCTGCAAGGAGGCACACGAACGCCAACGAAGCACAGCCAATCATCGGATGAGAAGTATTCTCGAACTTAGACGAGCACGAAAACAGAAACAGCAACAACTGGGTCTGGGTGATACCAGAAAGTTAGTTCTTAAATGTGGCCTTCACACTAGCTTTGAGATGAAGGCCTTCTGTGTGATCTGCAAACAGTTGGCCTGCCCAGATTGCTTGGTTCTGCTTCACAAGGGACATCGTCATGAGAATATACCCAGGGCCATAGGACATCAAGGGAAGCTGTTGCGTGATGCGACCGAACAGACACGTCCTTTATGCCAATACGCTGAGCATTCCATTGAACGCTTGAATGAAATCGCTCGCGGCATAAATCTCAGATGCGATGATATCCAGGCACAAGTGGAACAATATATGCAGAGTTATTTCGAGGCAGTTGAAGTACACCGTCGTACCCTAATACAACAAATAAACCGTGCCCGGGAGTCCAAAGTGGAGATTATATTAAAGCAGCAATTGGATCTGGGTGAGAATAAAAATGCGTTCCTTAAGGCAATTGATGATAACTACTTGACATCCATTTTTTTCAGAAAAACGTACTCAACAGGCGTTGGATGCAGTACGCTTTAGTCAGGAACTTTGTGAAGTTGGCGCCGATGTGGAAATTCTTAGTTTTGCCTCCATCCTTCTAAAACGCCTTGAGTACTGTCAGCAGTTTAAGCCACCAGTGGATCCAAAGGTAAATATGTATACATATATGGATTTTCTCGTTTAAGAGATGTCTAAAGTTTTTCTCAACAGATCTCCGATTCGCTGCACTTTTTGCCAAAGATTCGAGCTCCAGCTACCAGAGATCAACATGATATACCACTCTATGGTATCATTACCATGCAAGTTGTTGAACCATCACTATGTACTCTACAATGGGAAGGTTAGAAGTTCATTTATTTTTCCGAAAATGTCCTTGATTATTCAAACTTCCTTTTCAGGCTTCTCTCAGCTACGGCTACACAAGAAAGCGGATCTTCTCTTGTATTCCCGCGATGCTGATGGTGTTTCCCTCTGTCATGGTGGCTTAGAAATCAATTGTATGATTAAATATAAGGATTCAAATTCAAAGTTTCTGCCCATTGATGTTTCCGATCATCGTGATGGCACTTATAGCATCACTTTTATACCAGATGCCCAAGGTTCCCTCATACTGACAGTTACAATCAATGAACGGCCAATTAAGGGAAGCCCATTCACATTCCAAGCTAGACAAGTTCGCCCGCATGCGGGAATCTATCATTGTTGCTCGTTTTGCTCGGGTAAAAGTAAATGCTCATGTGAGGGGCGCATGCCAGGACATAGTGGTTGTGGCCACGGGCATACAGGACATCCAGGACGACGTCATTGGTCCTGTTGCGGCAATGTACTGGAAAATTCGGAATGCAATGTGGCCAATAAACTATTAAATGCATAAGATGGAATATTTTGTCCTTCCAATCAATCTTTGAGGCAACTGTACATATGAATATACATAAGTGAAAAAGATTTTCATTTTCAGGCAAAGATGGCTTCCTATTTAGAATTTGGTTTTTATGGGTAACTAAATCTTCGTGAGACTCATTAAAATTGAGAGAATCCAATTCTTGTAGGGAAATAACGTTGATCATAAATAAAAATTCGGAATGCAATGTGGCCAATAAACTATTAAATGCATAAGATGGAATATTTTGGCCTTCCAATCAATCCTTTGAGGAAACTGTACATACATATGTATTTAGTGAAAAAGATTTTAGTTTTCCGGCAAAGATGGGTTCCTTTTTAGAGTTTGGTTTTTATGGATAACTACTTTTTCGTTAGACTCATTAAAATTGAGTCTATCCAATTGTTGTAGGGAAATAACGATGATCATAAATAACCGATTTAAAATTTTGTTAATATAATAATTTCTACTTTTTTCCAAGTGTAATGGGTCCCCTTAATGCTAAAATGCTTTTAGTTTTGGGGTTTTTTTTGTTTTATTATTATTCATTTTAGATATATGTATACTGAACCGAAAAAAACAATGATGGTAATTTAAAGTGTAAAATAAATGTGACAACTTTATGTTGTTATTTTTCTCCTTATGTTATGTTACTGCTTGAAAATGGATTAGCTTTAATCCTCATTATCCGAATACCAAGAGAGACGCTCTTCATAAAATCGTATTACCATTTGGGGTATTTTTACATTGGCCACCGTTGATGGAACCATTTCGGCCTGATCAACGCCTTTAAATTGAATAAGGAATGTGAGCCTACCATTATTATCGGAAGCTCCCAAAATCTTCTCGGCCTCTAGACCACGATCAAAGCCGGTCCCAACTGAGGAGACCGAATCACCACTATCAACCTCGGCTTCTGACCGCTTCGACTTTCCAACGGAAGCTAAAGAGAAGCAAACAAAATATATGAGGTAAAGTTTACATATTAATTAGAGCTTAGTACTTACCTGGTTCTTCGGACTTACGTTTGCTGCCTCCACTTGTGCTTCCAGACGTACTGGTGCGTCCGGATTCCTTAACCTTCGTACTGCTTCCTGGGCGATCTTTCTTAGTAGCAGCTGCCGCTGCTGCATTACCCTAGACAATCCAAAAAAAGAACAGAACAGAAACATGTAAACACAACTGTACTTGCGCGTCAGTCAGATTCTAAATATACTTACCTCATCCTTGCGGCTCAGTTCGTACTGTTGAATTAAATCTTGGCAATCTAAATTAGCTTCTGGCTCCCATGTATTTTCCGATTCTGAATATCCCTTCCATTTAAGATAATATTCAACCTGGAATGTTGTTTTTAATCCTTTTAATGCATGACCATCTCCACAGTCAGAACTATAATAACCTACCTTGCCCTTGCGCACACGCCTATCCAATATCTTTTCCACTGCATACTCCTCCTCTTCTTCCCCATCGGAGGATGGATTCTCAGCATTCTCCTTCTTTTTGCTCATTTTATTTTTTTTGTCTGGAATTTTAAACTGTGCATGCACGCATACATTTGTACATAAAAGGAAAAACACACACAGGCAAACATATTATTTGATGTCCGCAATTTCGATTAGAAAATGTACAAATACAGAATTCGCTCACAACATACCTTAATATAAAGCCTATTTCAAATTATTCGAGTGCACTCCACCAAACTCAGTGTTTCCCGAGCAAAATTAGTTAAACAAATGAAATTTATGCTACTTTTAGCGGCGAGGGCGAGCGAAAAAAATGCGCCTTCCAAATGACGCCGGTTGCACTTTACCAACACTGAAAAGCGCCCTAATGTTAAGAATAATGAATCGTTTTAGTCACGATTTTAGCAAGATGAGTAGCTATTAAAAATATATTGAGAAACCTAAAATTCTAGCTCAAAAGTAATTAAAACGAATTGTGAGTATTTTATAAAAGTTGTAAATCTCAGTTCTGACATAAGTATCACAAACTTATCTAAAATATCTCAAAAATAACGAAGGCAGATTTATTCAAAATTTAACAAGCTCCAAAAATTAATTAAGGTCACACTACTAGCACTGTTAGTTTTCTTGTTTCTAAACACTGTCAATCGAGCTACCGCTACTTTTTGCGTATAAAATTATTTCGCTTTTTGATATTTTTTCAATTGAATAATTTTAAAAGGAACCGAAAATGCCCAAGATAAAGAAAAGCCGAAAGTCCTCATCATCCGATAGCGACAGCGGCCCAGAAGATGTAAGTAAAATTTAAAATCCAATGCCGGCAAACTAAAGAGAGCGCGCTTCTCTAAGATATCGCGGTAATTGAAAAATTTATTTGCTTGTCCCGGATCCCTTTAATTCTCTTATACTCACAATTTCATGCTCTTGAATTGGCATAATCGTTGTTAAATATTCTAGTCTGTTTATATGCAGAAACATTTCTTAAATAAATATTCACATATGTATGTACATATGTATGTATGCATTTTGTACATCAAGACATTCATTCAGATATTGCTAAAAAAAAAAAAAAAAAAAATTGGCAAAATCGAAAAATTGATATTTTTCAAAGTACGGAGCCAAGATGAAAACACGAGCCTATAAGTCCTGTGAACATACGTACAGTATGTTATAAGTAAGTATATATGTATGTATATAAATTCAACGAAGTTCAAATCTTTGAGAGGGCAGCTGACCGTCTTGCGCACCCCTTGCTACGCCCATGACTAAGCCGTACTTTAAGCTGAGAAAATATGAAATAAAATAGCCAACAAAAAGAATCTTCACTCTTGCAAGTTCCTGAGTATCTTAATTATCTATTAAGCTCATTTATGTATTTGTTTATATTTTTTTAAAGCGCAATCCACCACCGAGCAAAAAATCCAAGGAGGTCTCTACTTCTTCCAAGAAGGACAACAGAGGAAATGGTGATGGTGCTACCAACTGGACACTAGAGAAGCTGCGTCAGGTACGCATCAATGAGTTCCGTGGCCGCAAAATGGTTGACATTCGTGAACACTATGAAAAAGATGGCGAGATCTTGCCTGGAAAGAAAGGAATCTCATTATCACTGCAACAATGGAAGAAACTCCTCGAATACGCCGACGAGATAACGCGTGCTGTCGAAAATTAAAATGAATGAGTCATTCTAAATAATTTAACATTTTGTTTTAATACAATAAAAGTTTAACTAAGATATTATTAGGGAAGTTATGTTATTTACTTAAAAATAAACACATAGCAGAACGCAAATTGTTAGAATGATTGCAAACGGTAGCCAAGTTTTGATGAATCCCCAAACTCCCACATAGCGACCGCAGAAGAAGAGCCAGAAGCAGAGAATGACCATGTTCCAGCTGGAGCTATCTTTGTAGCGCATATTAATTAGGGCGGTGGCCACATGCGAGTGACAATTGTCGCAGAAGATGTTATGTGTTCTGGTTCCGTACAGTACTGAAGCCTTGGAAACGGACTCATCCCAGGCATTGCTACCACCGTTCACATACTTGGGATGCAGGCGTAGATATCTTGTGGGTTGTCCAAAGCCCATGTGATCCTCAGAGACAAAATACGGACCGGCAAAGTCTCTAATAATTCCATTTCCCGTGCAAATGCCCATGTGACCGATTAATGGAAAAATCCAGGTTAAGACTGGTATTGGTGTCCAAACTATACAATAGGGGAAGCGTTGATCGTCTGAGTTAACAGGAGGCAAACGCTCTGGGAAGCAACCACCACCCTCCGACCTAGACATATTGCTCTCCAGATCCTGTGACGGCTGTCTCTGGTGATTCGAAGCGGAGCTGGACAGGGATGATGTTGACGCAGTCATTATTTATAATGGAAGCAAAATCACAACACACAGTCACTCACTAAATTACTAAATGCTAACTAATGGGGAAAATTTTCAGATAATGTCAGAACTTGGTTTTTTTGTTTTTGTGATAACAAGAAAATTTAGAGCACTCACACAAGCATACATAGATACAAACGTATGTACACATATTCATACATACATCTAATGCAAACAAGCGTTTTTATTTACAGTGCGTCGTTTAGTGTTGAGAAACGTAATGCTTAAAACAGCTGTTGGTGTTTCCTATTTATTAAACTGTGTTAGTCGAATCGTTAAAGGCAAATGACAAACATGACGCAGGTGTTCATAAATGGTGCCAGAGATGAGATCAATGTCAAAGATCATGACAGCTTAGGTAGGGGGTATTTCAAATTTCTAGTGATTAGAGCTTTATTCTTTACATTTTTCTGCCGTTTAAGATCCTTCCATACAGGAGCTCATACGATTAGCCGCCGAGGCTAGAAAACAGGCTTATTGTCCTTACAGTAACTTTGCTGTTGGCGCCGCCTTAAGGACGAGCGATGGTTCCATTTATACAGGTTGCAATATCGAAAATGGGGCATATGCTGCTAGCATTTGCGCTGAGCGTACAGCAGCAGTGAAGGCGATTAGGTAAGATGTCGTTAATAATTACCGTTAGCGCGAAAGAACCTAAACCCTGAACCTTTTTCAGTGAGGGCAAACGCGATTTTGTTGCCTGTGCTGTGGTTGCCCAACAGGATGGTGGCTTTACCACACCCTGTGGTGTGTGTCGTCAATTTCTATCAGAATTTGTAAATGGCAAGGACATTCCCCTATATGCCGCCAAGCCCACCAATTTGCCATTACGGGTCCTTTGCACTAGTATCCTTCAATTGCTACCCAATAGTTTCAGCTTTATGAATGGCAAATAGTTAATTAATTAACATTTAAGTTCTTTATTTTTGATTTTTTAATACAATGTGCAATATTTCGAATATTTGATTGTTGAGTTATTGTGTTATTTTATTGATTGGATAATAGATTCTGTTTTCTTCTTTTATTAATATTGATAATATTATATAATATTAGAAAGTTGTAACTTTGGCAACATGAATTTGTTAAGGATTCGGGTTACTGGGTTATTGATCGGGTTTACTTACCCGATTATTAGAGAAAATTAGAAGAAAAACATACATATGTCAATAATATTAATGCCACGCTCCACTGTTTCTTATCAAGCAACCACGCCTTTCCTCTCTCTCTGCTCTCTCCAATTGTCGTTTAAACGTTGAAATGTTTATTTTTGCCACCACCACGAACAGCGTTTGGCGTCATTTATAACAGCTAAGATCACAGACCGTCCATTTGTCAGCGGACATTCGAGAGAGAAACACGGGAGCCACGCACACATCGATTGGTTATAAATATACTTAACTAACTCAAAAGTTTTAACCGCGCAATACATATTTAATAATTTATACACACATCATGTTAAATTTAACTAAAAACTTTGCCCGCCCTGAAAAAGCCGATGAGGTTGTCACCTACGCTAACCTGGGTAAGTTTTTAAGATCTTTCTCTAATATTGGCAGCATTAGTTAGTGTTTGGTATTTACAGATCCTGCGATCCAAGAGTTACTGCAAGCAGCCTATGCAGTTCGCCAAAATGCCTATGTTCCCTATAGTGGCTTTAAAGTGGGTGCTGCATTTCGCGCAAAACATTCAAATCAAATTTTAACCGGTTGTAATGTAGAAAATGCTGCATTTACCCCAAGTTCCTGTGCTGAGCGTACAGCAATAACCAAAGCTGTGAGTGAAGGAGTCCGCGAGTTTTCCGCTGGAGCTGTTTTGGCTTATCAGCCTGAGGTTTTTACGACACCGTGCGGCGTGTGCCGTCAGTTTATTCGCGAATTTACTATTGATGACCTGCCTATTTACATAGCCCAGGCTTTTGATAGTAGAATTTCGGCTAAAGAAGATCCTTTTCAGCCAGACGATTCGATTTTATGCACCTCAATCTTTAATTTGTTACCTAGCAGTTTTCACACTTATCGGAAGTAAATAAAACGTTAAATTAAAGCCGATTGATAAGCTAGTTCAAGGTTGACAAAAATCCGATCTAATATCAATCTACACATGTGTATGTAATGATAATCTAATCAATTCTTTTTTAAAACAAAGTAAAATTTACGTTTAAACAACAAAAGATTGTGTTCAATGAAGGTATTATAATTATTTAAATGCATTTGTGACGTAACAAAAGGGTATGACGAGCCCCTATAAATTTACAATATAAGAGGATATGGTAAAAAAAAAGACAACTGGATTCTCAATTAAAATTTCTTGACCTTAAAAAACAGCAATTTTTAAAGAGTTTTTACTAGACACGATCTTGTTACGATATGATGATATACATACATACATATGTACATCCATACATACATATGTATAAATAATACCATCTACATACATACATACATACATACATATGTATGATTCAGTTAACCGATTTTGGTTAAATTTAAGAAATGTATTCATTGGTATATGTATGTATGTACATACATACATACATACATACATGTGTATGTACATATAAAATTTATAAAAACTAAGTTAAAACTTGAGAATCAAAAAGTTTTCCATACAAAAATTTTTAGAAGCGATTGTCCCTACTGAAAATACATACTTATGTACATATGTATGTACATGTACATATCTACATATCTATATGTACATATATGTACATATGTATGTATGTATGTACATATGTATGTCAGCCGCTTCTGATAAAGTTTAGTAAAAGTGCCTAGAAGTGTAACGTCTTATATTCGACCGATTATGCTATCTTTAAATGTATAATTAAACCGTATGGCAATAAAGATTAAATGACATTGACATTGCATTTTGATTTATTTCCACTTAAACAAAAATCAGAAAAAGGGGGACTCCCCTGTATATGTGCATATGCATTTATTTAAAAACTTTGAATGCAATGAATTACAAAAAAAAAAGTGGGGACTCCACGTTAACTATGAAGTTAAGTACAGTGTGCCACGAAAGTCATCGTACCCATGTTTTTCATTTTTTAAAAATTAAAAAAAAAATTTGTTGGGGTTTTTTAATTTAATAAAAAAATAAAAAAAAAAAAAAAAAATTAAATTATTCATTTTGCCCACATAATTAATAAAAAATCAAAATTCTTATTATTTTACTTTAATTGCGTATAAACTTTAATTTATACGCATTTTAAAATTAATTTTGTACTGAAAAAGTCGTGTTATGTTGTTTGTCTAATTATTTTCAACTTATCTTTTTCTTTTATAAGTTTTTCTTGGATGCGATAAATTTGAATTTTATCCTGCTCTGTAATTCCGGAACAACCAGGGCTATTTAGGAAATTCAGCAATGTGCTAGATGCCTCTATCGCTTCTTTTAAAGTCGTCTCTGAAACAATTACATCGTCTTCATCAGTGTCTGCCAATCCCTTGTCTCGCTCATGTTCATCGAAGTTACTATTTTCCATGCTTATGATTTCTTCATCTGACAAAACAGCAAATTGGGAGGTATTTTCATCACATTTGCGCCATGTCTCTATATCCTCTGTGGTAAATTCATACTTAATATCAATTATTTGTGCCACATTCTCGAGCGAATTCGATATTTCCATACCTACATATAATAAAAATCAATAAATTTTTGCATGAAAATGTTTTATAAAATTTTCAAAATATGTACATATACCTACACACCTTCATTATCTGAGCAGAGCAAATTATTCCAAGCGTTTTTCAAAACTTCAGAAGTAACAGCGCCCCAGGCATTATCAATCGAGCACAGGGCTTTCTTTATATTAAATTCTTTCTTAAAATTTTGAACTACAGTTTTACGATAATGACATTGAAAACTCCATATTACACCCTGATCCATCGGTTGGATCGAGGACGTACAATTTGGTGGAAAATATTTTACAATAACGTTCTTAGCCTTAAAATCGTGAACGTCTGGATGAGCCGGGCAGTTGTCCAATAACAAAAGGATTTTGCTATCATCCGTAAGACCGATTTTCTTAAAATGCTTTCTAACCTCTGGCACAAAGTTTTTGTTAAACCATTCTAAAAATATTTGTTGCGTTACACACGCTTTTGAATTGGCCTTATAAATTACGGGAAACTCGTATACATTTTTTAGGTCTCTTGGATGAGTACTTTTACCAATAACTAAAGCTTTGCATTTGTGTGTACCAGCAGCATTAGCGCAAACTAAAGTGGTTAGTCTTTCCTTTGACGCCTTATGTCCATCTATAAATCTTTCATTATGATAAACCAAACTGCTCTTGGCCAAACACTCCCAAAAAAGTCCTGTCTCGCCCCCATTATAAATTTGCTCATTGATAAGATTTTCCGTTGATATCAATTCATTTAGTTGTTCTACAAACATTGTGGCACTTACATAGTCTTCTGACAAATTTTCGCCTTCTGCATTAAGTCTTTTTATTCCATGTCTATTCTTAAAATTTCGCAACCACCCGTTGGAGTATTCACATTCAGAATGAATGTTTAGTTTTTTGTGGTATATTTTAGCCTTTTCTCGTATCATCAGTCCTGTAATTGGTGTGCCTTTCAAACTCTCTTGTCTGAACCATTCGTAAAGTGCCAAATCAACTTTTGGCTCTTTAGCTGCCTTTAAAGTTTTTCGGTTGCAAAATCCATCCACCGAATCACTCTCTGCACAGAACTTTAAAAACTTGTCTTTGTTTTTTATAATGTCATAAACAGTCTGTATCCCAACTTCGTATTTTTGAGCTAACATTTTAACACTCACATTATTTTTGGAATGCTCGTTAATTATTTTAACTTTATCTTCAATATTTAAAACGTTTCTTTGTCTTTTTACCACTGGTAACGATGCCATACTAAATATATTTAGATCTAACCATCCGCACTTCTCAAATTTCAAAATTAAACTAATCTCTTGTAAATGCTTCCGACTCATCGTATGCAAACAAGGGAATTCCCCGTTTTCATGTTTATTGTATTTTATGTATGAATGTATGTATGAAGTTAAAGTACATAAATAAAAAAATTCTGCCATCACGGATAATAGAGGTAATCATACATACATACATACATACGTATGTACATATATTTGACTCAACAAAAGTCTACGTGCTCTTCCGAGCATGCACTGTCTGCCGCTTACGTTTTTCTTAAAGCTGAAGCATGTGTCCAAATTCATTATCTTTGGTGTGTATTGCTTTAGCTGGATGAAATTTGCAAACTCTTCAGTAGAAATGTGGCGAAAAGAATCACCACTTGAAGAAAGTGTACGGATCTTGTAGCTGCACACCACGTAGCAAAAATCGTATGCAGCGATATTTAAAAACACGTCTGGAAGCAAGACAGCGATCCAAATGGCCGTTTTAAAAACGGAGGGCGCATCAAAAACAATCACAGATCTAGCCAGCCATCTGCACCTTTTGATCGAAACAAGCGCCAAATATAGCATTTGGTGGACAAGGATCCGTTTGGTAGCGAAGTCCAGATTATTTCGGAGCCAAAGATTAATACTCTATAGGATTTACATACAACCGCTCGTAGGAGCCATCAAGTCATACAACTTAATGTCGTAAACTAATATGTATGTATGTATGTATGTACATATGTATGTATGTATGTACATATGTATGTATGTATGTACATATGTATGTACATCCTATTTTTAAAATCCGCATCAAAACTTTTCTGTTAGTTTAAAAATTGGCGAACTCCTTGGGTATGTATAGGGGGTACGGTGACTTTAGTGGCAAACTGTATGTAAACATGTAAAACATATGTACATATTTATATATGTGAATGAAATTGTATTTTTGTAACGACTACCTTTGCTTTATCTGACAAATATTATTGGCATGTTAGTAATGATTTGTTCGATCTTTTAAATTAATAATTTTCGGCTGATAAATTTAAGTACATAGACTTTTAGCAAAAATGATGGAAAAACGCAAACTTCTCAAGAAATATATAAAATGTTTGAACGATATGGAAGTTGAATTAAACAACCGTAAGCTAAGTAAAACATTAAATACCTATATTGAAGCTCTGGACGAGCTCCAATCTGAGGTGACTAAACGACAATGCAAGGCGGAAGAAGAGGCACAGGCAGCTTCGAATGGGAAAGGGTCTATTAGCACATCGCCAAATTTACCCCATCCTAAGATGTTAAATGAGTATATTACCACATACAGTGAACTGGGTAAGTAAGAAAACAAAAATGGATTATTAATTATTATTAATTTTAATTGGCACAGATGATAATGGTCGAGAGCTATTGGATGCGGCTTTGGCTGTCCGTCACAATGCCTATGCTCCTTATAGTAAATTTAAAGTGGGGGCTGCCTTTCGATCCAAATGTGGTGTAACTTTTGCTGGCTGTAATGTTGAGAATGTGGCTTTCACACCCGGATGTTGTGCCGAACGTGCAGCGCTGGCAAAGGGTATAAGCGAGGGGGCATTAAAATACACAGCAGGAGCTGTTGTGGCTTGCCATCCATCTGGATTTACCACGCCCTGTGGTGTGTGCCGTCAGTTCATTCTTGAGTTTGCCAAAGCCGATATACCTCTGTATATAGCCAAGGCTTCGGAAGATGAGAGTACCATTCCGCCAATTGGCGATGATGATGAAGTATTGGTTACTTCCATCTACAACTTAATGCCGCATAGTTTCACAATATTTGAGCCATAGAGAAAGAAGAAAAAATACACAATTGTTTTGTCATCCATTTTTATTTCGACTTTAATTTTGTTAATCTACACATATTTTAGAACTGGCTCTCCTGACCCATACACAGCATATTCGCTCTTTTTCGCAAACGGTGTAATTGCCTCATGGACCAGTAAAGGCTTCACATCGGTTAAATCATAATCTATAGCACTAAATTGTGGATCCTTGTAGTTATCTCGAACTTCAGTTTTCAAGCCCGTATTGGGTACTCTTTTCAATTGGCTCTGGAATTCACCACAACGCTTCGGACACTGAGCGGCTGCAGATGTATCACACATATTCTCATCGGGATTACGTGTCACCTTCTTAACCGCTGGCAAGTGATCATTCCAATTCCAAAATGTCACATTATCATGGGCGGCGACCCCTGCTTGTAAATCGAGTGGGTTATATCTTACATAGGAGAGATTGTATGTGGTGGCCGATGGATCTAAATATTTTGTGTAACCTGATTTGGAACGATCGATAATCAATTTGGTGGATTGTACTGGTGTTGGCATAGTTATTGGCAAAGGATCTTCCTCCAGTGGTAAATTCTTTGCTGTATATGTATCTGCAGATACACTGGTTATTGGTTTCATCTTTCGTTGCACAAACCGCACTTTACCCTGCTCGAAGGGTTTCATAAATTGCACTTTCATATTGAGCGAAGGATTACGTAAAATATCCGGATCTCCATACTAAAAATTAAAATAAAAAAATAATTCTTATAAATTGATCCCACACTTTTGATCACAATTCGCTTACCTTCCATTCATAGTTGGCTCCATATTCCGAATATTGTTTCTCATGCAATAAGGGATCACGAACATATATGTTTTTGTTCGAGAACTTGGCATTCAATCGATTGCCCAATCGTAGATCTGTAATATGACGATGCCCACGGTAGTAAGAAGTCCGCATATCGGGTACATCAGCATTTGGAGGCTGTTTATAATCTAAACAACCGAATTCATCCATCGAGAATACGAAATCAAAAAAACTAAACTAAAAGATAACTCTAATTTACTAATGTCTTAACAATTTAAATTCAATTAGTGGTTGGATTTTTGGCTTTTGTCGTTCTTGTTTCAGGAGGCAAGCAAACAAAATTTGAAACCGGTGTTTATAATGTTGCCTAGCTACCAATTAATAATTTCTTGATTTATAATAACAAGCCGACTTTCTATACATAATCAACCCTATATCTACGAGTATTCATATGATTTACGCAGGAAAACGATTTTATATGAAAAATATTAAGCATATGACATTTAAACATGTTTTTATACCATTGTATATTAATTTTGGTTAGAATCTCCGGCTATATAAGGTATATACATTCTTGATATTATTTCCATGTCCGTCAGTGAAGTCTAAAACAACACAATCTCCACTGAGACGCTTAAAGGTTTCAAAGCCGAAAAGTAGGTTCTACATCGATAAATTAGTTGTTTTACGAGGGATGAATTTGATATTTTTAAGAGTTTGATGTACTTCTAGATGTATTCACCAAGTTTGATCAGGATTACTATATATTCATAATACTTTAATTAATCGAAAGCCACTCCTAGTTATCCCTTCTCAGCGCTTCTCAGTCAAGGTGCATCTGCAAGGCAACATTAGTCCAGTTTCGCTTTATGTGGTTTACAGTAGAGCAATCTTTTAGAGCTAGGAATATCCAAAAGGAGCTTTAAATGCTTCGAGTAGAAAAGATTTTGAATACGCATTATAATTGCTTTACAAACCGAACAGAATTAATAGCCTTGACCTACCATAACTGTAAATCTCTTAGTGCACACCACGGAGATCTAGCCAACGACCAATCAAGTGGAAACCTGGACTCTTCTAGCTAAGTGGTTTTCTCTTTGTAAAGAGAATTGATGGCAATCGATTTCATGGTACATATTTCAAAGACTAAACATAAGAGTTCTGCATAATATGTGTACAATATCCATTTCCAACACAAAATTAATCGAGCCACAGACAGATTTAATATTCGATAGCCTTTAAATTTTTTAATTCCTTTTTTTTTAAGTGTTTATAGGTCTCCACAGTATTCCTTTTTAATTTGTGTTGTACCACTGTTGAACTGAGTCAAGAATTGTTTATTCCCATCGATTTCAGTTTAGTTTTCATAAGTATGTACAATCTCATTTCATCACTTCATGTTTGTTTTTATATATTCAGCTTTTTCAATACAATATAAATGTAGTTGTTTTTTTTGTAGAGGAATGCTCATTAGACACAATATAAAAGCGTTCTGTTTTACAAAACAAAACAAATTAATACATATATAGTACAATAATTGTTATAATTATAATATAAAAATGAGAGAAATAGGCAGAGTTTTATAAAACTGATAAAACTGTTTTGCTTAGCAATGAAACAATTGATTTACTTCAGGGATAAAGAAAGGGGCTTAGCTATGAATGGGTGTGTAAACAATGTGCGGATGACATGGTCTATGCTTCCTGTTGCCCCCAATCATCACCGTTATCGTCTTCGTCACCATCCTGCGCAGTATCTCAGGCAATTCCCTTTAAGGCCAACAAGGATTGGCGGAGATATTCATATTGGGTTTTGGCATGTTTGATTTCCAATTCGGAGAGTTCAACAAGACTAAAAAAAAATACAATACAATAGATATCAATGTAAAGTCAAAATAAAAATCTGTGACTCAATATTTAATTTTTAAAATGGTTTTTTAAGTTTTACTAAGTTCTATCTTGTTTTTATTTTTGATATCTGCTTTAAGTATATAGAAAAATATCCTCTTATTCAAGTCTCTGATAACAAATTTTATACAATTTAAAGCTTTTTCTAAGACATTTAAAAGCATTTTCTATTTGAAAATTCGCCTAATTTTACCACACGTACTTGGAAAAATCAAAAAATTATTGTACTTTCCGACTATATAAAGTGTATATATTCTTGATCAGCCTTAATAGCCGAGTCGATCTAACCATTCCGTCTGTCTGGATCAACAGCTTCTCCTCCAAAACCCTTACCGGTACAGAGGTGATATGGAAATAGGCCTCTTTTTGCTATAGGCCTTGTATACCTTAGAATCACTTCGCTGTAGCTTCCTTAGGAACAACATCAACAATTTTGTTAGTTTTGTTAGCGAATTTCATGTAATTATCTACCACTGTGTTTATTATACTTCTAAACACTATCTCCTACAAGAATCGATAGGAAAATTTGGTAAAACTATTTGTAAATTTGGTATGTATAGAAATATCTCTGTTTCAACAGAACTTGTCGACTATATGCTGTAACTGCTATTGGAAGAATCGGACCAATAAATTTATTTTGTAGGTAAACCTTTTTTCTTAAGCCATTTCTATTATAACTCAAATTTTAAGAGTGTCACATAGTTCTTAATGGATCTGGTGAATTCTATATATGCAGTTATATATATAGAATATATATTCAATATTTATGTATTGCATTTTGAAACGATAATTCCCAGCCAGTTAATGATTATTATATACTATAGAATTTAATAACCCAATCCAACTAATTTGAAAAGTGCTGCAAGCAAGATCAGCGAATATAATAACCTGGTTAAGTTGTATTAATACTATATATAGATAAAACGGTCTACTTACCTCTTTTTAAAAGCAGCCACTCGACGATTACGGAAACCAATGAGTTCTTCCTTGCCGCAGGCTGACATGGACTCAAATTTCTCACATGCTTCAGCCTGGGCAGTTTCAGCCTAAATGAATTGAATATGATATAAAAAAATTGATTAGATTGATTTAACGATTATAGTTTAGAGGATATTTAAAACACAACAACAAGGACATGCTAGTATGGCATATTCAGTACACATTGATACATATATACACAAAATGTGAGCAAGCATGCGGCAACTCCAATAAATACGAGTATGTGTGTGGGGCTGGGCGATTACTATGGGACAATCTACTAAACTTTTGTTTCTTAGTTTTCTTATTATTTTGTTTTTGAATGATGAACAATTTGCCAAATACCTCTTGCACCTCCAGAGGCTGCAGCGGATGTAATCCACCACAGCAACAACAACATACAGAGACAGAGATGGAAAGCGCGAGAGAGCGTGATGTGAACAAAAGAACAAAGGTTTTTGTTTATAATTTTTTGATTGATTTGATTGCATATTTAACAAGAACAAGGGGTCATTGCACAGATTGAGCCATATAATGGATTATTCCTGAAACATATTTACCGCATGAACATCTTTGTTTTTCGATCGTGCCTTCTCCAAATTACGATTGGCCGTCTCATAGGCGGACAGGCAACGTAGGCGACGTATTAATAAGGCTTTGGCCGCATCACTGTCCCTCTGATAATAGCGCAGAGTGTCACCTAGCTTTAAATCCTGATCGCTAGCCACCCGAGTTTCAAGATTCTTTATAGCGAAGTAACAATATAAATAAACAATATTTAAAAACATTCGATTTGAAATTTCTAAGAGCAATTTTTGATAATATTACCTTAATCCTTTCAAAGATTTCAGCAGCCTTAGCCACAAATGTCTCCATATTGCCCTTCTCAATTGTGGATAATTGGGTCAGTGCACTAGATATTTTCTGATGCGCATCACCGACATCTTTGTGTCGTTGTGTCATCTTTTCAGTTCGTGCTGCCGCTTCACGTAAATGACCGTGATATTCGGTGAGGAATTGCAATTCATTCTCAAAGAAATCATTCACATCCCGCACCGTGGCACTTAATAGTATCTCGTCTGTAGTCTTGCCCAGCGATTTAACAAAACCACCAAAAATGGCCATTTTCTTTCGTGGCTTGGCGCACAAATCTTGATCATATTCAAGGAATACTTTTAAGTGCTGATCAACGCGAAATACTGGATGACTGGCCAGGCGACGTAAAAATACCTCATGCATGGCAACGGTCTTCTTGAATGTGGCCAAGTACTCGCTAAAAGATGCAACAAAATTGGATTATATGAGTATATGGGTATCAAAACAATTGCTTACGCCTCCAGCTCGGATTTCATTTTCTTGAATTCTTCTTTGGTCATATTACCCTCACCCTCGCCCAAACGTTGCAGTTTCTCGCGTGAGGCATCAAAGTCTGGACGTGGCGGGCAAGGCGGAATCTAAATTTAAATATATATAATTAAGATCAATTGACATGTTCAATTGGAATGATTAAACACATACAATGTAACCCGCATAGTCGTCGTTCTCTTCGATGCGATCGTGTAACCATACGAACTCTTCATGCTGTCGCACTACATTGTTATCCTTTTTGGCAAATCCTGGTAATGTCGTCCTTGTATGAACAGTAAATTTCACCTTCTCCTTTTCGCTTAGAGCATCGGATATTTCCACATGCAATGCATTTTCACCCAATGGAACATCACCACCAACTGGTGTCGTCACTGGCGCTGATGTGGATGAACTATCCGGCGAGGTTGCTGAACCGCCGCTTCCATTTGTTGCACCGCCACCATCAACCGAAATTGGATTTGTTAATGGATTTGTAGGCGAACCAATTTCCAGAGTAACCCCATTCCCTTTGTTTGCCGTGGGACTATTAAGTATGTTTGACTCATCCGTTCCGTCCTACAAAATTTATATTGCAGTCTAATTACGCCCATTTCTTTAATTGAT
This sequence comes from Drosophila sturtevanti, assembly GCA_018150375.1. Taxonomy (NCBI): domain Eukaryota; kingdom Metazoa; phylum Arthropoda; class Insecta; order Diptera; family Drosophilidae; genus Drosophila; species Drosophila sturtevanti. The sequence goes on along the minus strand of JAECWJ010000708.1, from coordinate 246,938 downwards.
AAGGAACTTTTGTTTGGCTGTATATGTGTGCGTGTGAATTTACAGCTTCAGTTAGAAACTTAACTTTTTTTGCATTTTGTAACTAAAGTCTTGTTTCGGTTGTGCGTCACTTTGATCACAATTTGTTTTACTCACCATCATTTTTGTAGCTGTGCAAATAACAATTGAATTGTTCTAAAAATAATAAACAATCGTTTCAATTTCTGTCTTGCGGTTTGTTCCTAAAGCGTTTTAAACAGAACAGAAATCCCAAAAAAGAATATGCATTTAGTGGTGAGCTTTTTTTCACCAACTATTGTCACTGTGACTAGTCACTTACATCACAATAAGTTAAAGCGCTACTATTAAGCGCCAAAATTTAATATCAACATATTGCTCGGTTATCGCTTAAGAAACTTTATACCCCACTTTCAAAATAAACCAAATTAACATAAATCATCGTTTCTAAAGTCATGAAAGGACAATAGCAAACAGCACGCCAGCTACTGTTGTTGGTAACCTGGTGAGGGAAACAATGACAAGAACTTGCATCTTTCTGTCCTAAAAAAGTCCGCCTTAAAGTGCTACGAAACTAGGAAAGCCCTTCCTTGAATCGATGGGTCAATTACAATAAAAAATACAATAAACATACCAAATTTACAAATTCAAAATTTTTTGTACCGATTGTTCCTATAGCAGCTATATGTTATAGCCAACCGATTCTGATAAAACTTGATTGAAGTGTTAAGAAGTATATTAAACTCACAAATATCAAATTTCGTGGCATTCGGTCGAAAAACAACAGAGTTATTGAGGATAAACTTTATTCATGACCGATCGGTCCTATGGGAGCTATATGATATAGTCGTCCGATTCTAATAAAACTTAATTGAAGTATTAAGAAGTATATTAAACTCACAAATATCAAATTTCTTCATGACTGATCGTTCCTATGGGAGCTATATGATATAGTCGTCCGATCGGGATGATTCCGAGATATACAATGCCTGCAGCAAAAAGGAGCCTATGCTGAAAATTTCAGCTCTGTAGCTCCCTTGGTCTCGGACGAGCAGCTGTTGATCCAGACAGACGGACAGACGGACATGGTCATATCGACTCGGCTATTCATGCTGATCAAGAATATATATACTTTGACCAAAATTAATATACCCTCTGCAAGGGTATAAAAATAAGAATACTTTTAAAAGGTCTAATAGAATTAACTATTAAGGAACTCGCCGAATTAAAAATTTAAATCAGAAAAAATAAATTTTGACTGGTTTATTGTCCCTGAGAGCCACCATATTATGTGTATTCAAATGTACACATTAGAACTCTTAGTGCATAGCACTTTACTAGTTTTCAAGTTTTCACCATTTCTCCAGCTTAAAACAATTGTTTTTATAGACGACGTCCTTACACATTCCTTAGGGTTGGGTGTGAATAAATATATTTCGTCGCAGATATGAATGTGTGTTATGTACATACACATTTTTATATTATTATATTTATTTATATACTGAACAGCCGCTATATGGCAAAGTTAAAAATTACTAGCTAATTCAAATCTGATGTGTACAATTATTTGAATTATTTGTGCTATTCCTAACAACTTTGCAGGTAATTTGATTCAAAAAAGTGAAAAATATAAAACAAATTTGATATGTTTCCGTGCGTCGCTATCTTTTTAAAGAGTAGCCAATCGCAGTGATCAGTCACTAACGTCACGATAAATCACACAGCAGTAAATATTTTAAAGCGCCAAAATTGAATAGGAATAGAAAATTTGATTTAGGGCAATTGGGATGCGGATTACCGGTAAATAAAAAAAACTGCATATCCTTAAAATTCACAATCAAATTGAACGTTATGGCGCATTTCTGCTATTTTATTGGTTTTGAAACTTACATTTTAAGTTTAATTTGCGAAAACTGCAATTTATGTAATTTACTGAGAATATCAAATAATTGAAAGCTTTAGTTAACAAATGCCTGTAGCAGCAATGCTAATGTTGATTAATTTAATCAATTGAATAAAAGCTTATGACAAGTCCCATAACTTCAATCTTAATTGCTTATTATATTTGCTTATCAATATTCTGTGAACTTAAGTACAAGTCAGTCCATTATTAAATTTTAACGAGTGCAGAAAATAAAAAATGTTGTCCATTCGCCGTGATAGCCCCCAACATGGGTCAAAATCATCAATTACAATTACAGTTTTACTATACTTCTGCTGCCTACTCGGTAAAAGATTCATATTCGAATTGCCCGCTCATTTGTCTGCGTCTGCGCTTGAAAACAGAAAAATAGATGTAAATTTTTTTTTCAACCAAGAGTCATTCATTTTCATTTTCATACTCATTCTCTTTAGACTCAATTGGAAGGTAAGAAAAACATGCCCGCCTTCACCTCCACTTATCTATTTCACACATTCGCACTTTGGTCACGTTCCCCCCTTTTTTCCTCATTTGTGGTAGTGTATGTACATATATACATTTGTATGTGTACATTAATTCCAATTTTTCAATAAACACATGAAGCACTCGTGGGCCAAATCAATGGAGGCACTTTGAATGCTAGTTATTATCATAACGAAGTGAAAAAAATAGAGCAGCACATACCGCTTCAGTTTGTGGACCAGGATCTGGAGAATGCAATTGAAGAAATGGTCGGATTAAGAAGAAAAGCCAAAGCCAAAAATTTAACAGATATCAGCTGGGCACATGCAGTCAATAGCCAGAATTTGCTGCAAGAGGCTTTAACGGGTAAGCTATTTAAAGAGAGAAAAGAAGTTATGAAGTTATAATTGTAATAGGTTTAAAATGTGCACCTGTTCTAGATATGCACCAAGGCATCGACTATAACTTTTCACAGGGAGACCTTTTAAATCAGCAATCTGCATACATAAATAATAAATTAAATTTGTTGCCCTTGTTCTTTTTTCAAAGGTGACATTGATTTCATTGAAGCTGATATTGTGTTGGGCAAACTTAATGGCCAAGGTGAGGATCTACCAGTAATGGCACATCCACCAGCCACTATCTCAGATATAACACTAGAAGACTTCCTATATCAAATCAAAGACTACAATGATGCCCATGAAGGAATGGAAAAGGGTGTTAAATTGGATTTCAAATCAATTGAAGTATTTGAGGGCTCGCTGGACATTTTAGATGTCACCGTACCCAATGTAAGAGCGAAGTCCCAAAACTGCAAATAAGATAACGCTTCTCATTATTTTACTTCCTTCTGTTTAGATGGCTTATCCGATTTGGTTAAATGCCGATATACTCAGTGGTCCAGTGAATCAAACTAATACAGTTCCTGTGGATCCAGATAGATTCTTTGCCGGTTGCATGCGTTATAAACAGGCTGTTCTCTCCATTGGCTGGACCACAAATTGGGGTGCCGATTTCCGCGAAGGCGAATATACTATAGAGCAATGTGATGCCATGTTAGCTACCCTCAAGTTCAATAATGTGCTCTCCATGGAGAAATCCATGGGTATCACTTTTCCAGTACGTGCAGGAATTGCAGCCAATAGGGCGGAACAACTTCATAATTTGGTGGCAGCCGTAAATGAGACAAATCAGAGCACTTTGACCATTTGGTCATCCAATGGAGATTATGTGGATGTGCCACTATTGAGGAAACTAATTTTCAGCTTTGGTATAGAGCGCGTCTATTTGGATGTGCCCGAGGAGCTGGCATCGCAACTCAATTTGGGCAATTCCGGCAATGGGACCAACACTTTTAAATCTTTGGCTAGCTTCGGTTTTGTTAGTTTATGCTTTTGGGCCATATCGAATTGGCTTCAACGGATATAATGGTTAATATATGTATATTGAGACAAACTGTGACAACAAATTAATAAATCCTTTTTCATACATTTGGAATTCAATTTTTAGAACTTGTTTTTCATTTTTATTATTATTATGACATTATTATGCAAACTTTAAGGAATTTTTAGCATACATTTTTTGGGGCGGGTATTCACAGTTTTGATCTATAATTAAGTTATGAAACCTCCTCATAGTATATAAATAGATGTAATGTATATGAAAAATTGGTTTTTTATATCACTTCATTGAAACATGTTCTGTATAAAAAAAAAAAAAACTAAAATGTATTACAAATTATCATACAATTTAATATATTTATATATATTTATAAATACTTTAAAGTTTTCAATGATGGGCAAAGAAGTGGTGGGGATGAATTCTTTATCGTTTTTATATACAACGTTCAGTTGAATCTATTAAAATAGTTAATGACTTTTCTTGTTTTGGGTTTTTGATTAACATTCTCTCTACTTTTTGGCACTAAAATAAATAATCTTATTCAATCTCTCTCTCTCTCTCTCTCAAGTGTAGGGAGGTGTAGTGTATAGCTCTTTAAAAGTTTATGCGTGTGTTATGTGTGATGAATTGATATGCATATACATACATATATATAAATTGGGATTGGCATAGGCAAAATGGCTTTATCAGTTTGTGCTCATCTAAGCTAGATCGACAGATAACAATTTAACGAGTCTTGGGCAAAACTTGATTTTTTTTTTTAAACTGAAATGCATGAATGCGAAAACAAAAATTTTTTAAGTATAATTTAACCGATTTTCTACTTATTTATTATCTAACTATCACATCGGGAGAGTCAGTTTCAGTAATTAAACGCGCTCTCGAAGAGTTATCAATGCTATTCTCCTCCTGTAGGCCCGAGTCACGTCTGTAATCCAGCAGACGGACTCCTATGCGGTCATTAGTAGATCTTTGATTACTGCGTAATGGTGATGCGGATGCTGCCGTAGTCGATGTGTTGACAGCATTATTTCCACCGCCCATACCGAATGTGGTAAGTGGACGTAAGGCCATCGCCTTGGCTTTGGGATCGCCATGGCAGAGGTGGGTCACTTGACGTGTTGGATACCAACAAGTACATATAAGGCCGCCAGCAAGCAAAATTCCAGTGACTATCTGGCCAAGAAGAACAATAAGAGGAACTAAGGCTATATCAGCTGCAATATCTTCCGTGACACGAACTCGCTCCTCGCACCACATCATTGGCATCATTATCCGTGGAACGTTTCGAAACAAACTAATAAAAAATCATCAATCAATCATTAATCTTTAAATATGTATAACATGTTTTATTTTTTTTTTTTCTACTTACCTTACTCCAGATATCGGTTCGATGAGATAGTTCGCTTGAAAGCCACCACCCACATCCATGGGCACTCCAGCATTTGGCTCTAGGGTCATAAAGAATTCATGTTTCTCCTCTTCCGGTAGTAAACCATCGACAGCTTCCAAATAACTGGGATCCGCTTTATAGAAATGCGGGAATGACATGAACACGGAGGAATTCTGAGCACATTTCCGTATATTAATCACACCGATCGGCTGGCATTCACCTTCCTCACAAAAACAACTTGTCTCTGGATAGAGAGTACCATTATCCAATGCATGCTCCGTTCCACTAAATTTATATGCTGTCACACCATGCACAGTAAGGGTAGCCGTATAATCCAAGGGAACAGCCCGACACATTTTTGGCATATACATATAGACAGTATCCCCTGGCTTTAAATTTGGTGGAAAGAATTCACCCATGGAACCCTTAACCTGACCACAAGATCCCTCAAATGCTCCTGTATGGGTCAAATTGTTCCATGTGTGAATCTGTCCCATTTTGGCAATATCATCAGCACCGGTAAATATATTCAAATGACCATCAAATTCCTTTGAGCCATTGCGTGGATATTGAAATGACACACGTCCATATTTAACAACAGACGGATTTAGAAGCTTTCCGATGCTAATGAACGGATGCTCAAAACCCTTAAATAGGAATTCCTCTGCTGTTTTTGTGATGCTTACTTTTTGAGAATATAGAGAATTGGCGCTATTAACTAAAAAGTTGCCGAAAGATGATTCTGAAGCACGTAGAGCTGCGGCCTGTAAAAACCAATTAATAATTATAATCAAAGTATAAAATTTTGGAATATCTACATATGTATAGAATACATATTCTCTTTGAACTCACATGCGCTATTGTATTAACCGATGTAATGACATCGCTTAAACTTCCATTACTGCCCTCGGCATCAAAGTAAAAATACGATTTTTTGTAAAATGAAACTGAATAATTTTGATTATGCCAATCGATATCGACCTTATCAGGCTTTTCCGTAAAACGATATGGACCCAATTGTTCAAATCGTGGCTTTTGACCGGAGCCAACATAAAATTGCTCCGGATTGGTCCAATTGAATATGTAAACATCGAAATTGAGAGGCAAAGGTGAAACCTTCCAGCCATCAAATGATCTGGATGTGGGACTGAGTGCCATTTCCTGAAATAAGTTATCACAAATATTAATTATAAATTACCAATATAATTTATTTATTTGTTCTTATAATTAAAACCAATCAACATAAATTAAGCCAAGCTTCATTAGTTGAAATTTTTGTTGATTCAATTTATAGTCAAATTGAGCAATCAATTTACACTAATAAGTAAAGTATATATGTATTATATTTCAATTTTGAAACTACAACTAAAGGAACAACTGCTTTTATTTCATAAAAATAATTTATTAATTTAATGGAAAGTAAGGGGTGATATTCTTATAACCTATTTTTATTTTTTGAAACATACATACATACATATGTACATATGTATATTCCAAAAATAGTTCTTATCAAAATCCAACTTTAGGTATTTCCATTTATATGCTATTAATCACAAATCGCTTAGTCAGCTGAACAACATTTTTTATTCTGAAGAGAATAAGTTTAGATGTATCTATGTATGTACATATGTATGTACATATGGGCATTAGCATAAATCTTATGTACATACGTACAATCATATGTTATTAATAAAATCTTATGTAAACGACTAATATGAAAATTATTCATTGTCATTTCCGATATTGATAAAATGTGTTTAATTTTATAGGAAAACTTAAACAGAATTTGTTCTACCTAGAAAAGGATAGATAGTTACACACATATGTACATATGTAAATAGAATAATAATACTTAAAAATAATAATGAAATAAATGTTGATAATCGTGAATATTCTGTCTAAAGTTCTTATCAAATTTGAATTTCCGTTTGCATGTAATTTCTACAATTGGGTAATTATTATCTTTAACTGATAATCAGTGCGTTTAACTGATAGAAGAGAGCAGACACGTGTACAAACATACATATGTATGTACATATGTATGTTCATTTACAGTTATTTAAGCTAATATTACACAAAGACATCGCAATTGGCAGGTGTGCAATGGTCGGTCAAGGGCAAAACACCTGGAACTAAGCTTTTTATGAACAGATATATGTACATATGTAGGAATTGTCGCCTTCCCTAATCGAAACCAAAATATGACAAGAGAACCTATCGCTAAATTATTATTGTGTTTTTTTTCCCTTCATTATTTTTATTTTTTTGGTGGGTGATAAGATTACATACATATGTATGTATTATCTGAATGAATAATCTATGTGAGTAAAGGTACATGTGCATATGTATGTACGTAGGTGGGAAACGATTTTCCTTTGGCCAACATAATGGTAATAGATCGTTTTGGTATCGGATCATTAACCCTGCAACTGTTGAGTGATTCATTTGATGGATGATAGAGTCAATCAATTTAATCACTAACTATGATTATTAGTCAGTTGCCTAATAAAAGCAAAAATGAAAAATGTAATATCTTATCTCTTGTTGTTTTTGAACACCTGCAAAAATAGTTCTCTTTTTTTTTTTTGAAAGGTAAGTCTATATACTATATACATACATACATATGTATATATGTATACGTTTATACTATATATGTACATGAATTAAATGAGCCTCAATCAGCCAAGAATTGATGGGGTTAAAGTAACACAGCCGCTAAAAATTCTATGCAAATGAGTATCAACTTTGTTGACCCTTTCAATTTTCTGTCAATTTGCAAATAGCAAAAAAAAAAAACAAAAAAAAGACAGAGAATGGCTACACTTATTTATGGGTATGCCATTCCACAGTGTACATATGTACATATATCCAAATTGATAAGATATGAGATAAGATAACATTCTGATTTAGATTTTGTACTCACCTTGCCGCGCATGCGTGTAAACATCTCGATCCAATTGCGAAATAGATAAATGCCGCCGGCTATGCAACATATTCCTAAGAAAACGATGCCCAATCGGGCGCAGTGACGCACACGTGATGTCATCTTCCGTCTTCGTTTCGATCTGTATAATAAGGCAGGGGGCGGGGGGGTGGTAATGAGCAAAATAGGCAGATAGAAATCCGACTGACTGGCTTCTCCTCTGTCCGGTCACTGGCTTTAGATTGACGAGTTTTTATTTTTTTTTTGTTCTGCTGGAAGAGAGTTGTGCGAGTAGAAAAATTATTAGACGAACTATATGTACATTTGTATGTATGTATGTATGTGTGTATGTATGTATGTATGTATGTACATGCGGGTAGCCAGCTTATTATCATGGGCAAAGCTTATCAATTCCAATTTCCCATACAGGGCTCGATGCCAATAAATGTCTAGGAGCTCTGAGAAATGGCAACAAAAACCAAATGAGAGAAAATAATGACAGAGAGTAATCGAAGGAGAGAGAGAGAGAGAGAGAGAGAGAGAGAGAGAGAGAGAGAGGTCCGATCACGCGGTGTAAAACACCCCAATAATATCAGCCAACCCCAGTCTAAAATGTTTTTAACTGCGACGCACTTAATTATACATTTTGATACATATGTACATATGTATGTATGTATGTATATTTTTGTGTCTAATTGTAATAAAATTTTCACTTGCCACTGGCCAAGTTAAACCAAAATTAAATACATAACATGTCCCTTTATATAAACATACATATGTATGTATGTACATTTATATGTATGTATGTACGTATAATTATAATATGTATTATGTATACCCTTAAGAGATACTTAGTATGTGTTTATGTATGCACACATGTGTGTAGTATGTATATAATGTACATTATTTCTAAATACAAAAGGCTATGAAAACAACTTTTATGATATTTGGGGTTAAATAAAAACGTATTTAAACCGGTTTTTCATACAACCGACTCTAGGTCTCATTTTAAAAAACACAAAAATTCTTATGAGTCATTTTGAATTTTCTAATACAATTCCAAAGCCTTCCCTTAATTTGTTTGTGATTTATATATTATAATTTGATTAACTATAAATTATTTTTTATTTGTTACTTCACATTTACAAATATAGTTTTACAGTATTAAAATTCTTTTTATTTTATATAGATTTAATTAATGTTTAATATTATGTTTTCAATTGCAAATAACAAAAATATAATTTTAATCATCGTTTAACTTCTTGTTAGTCTTTATGCTTAATTAAATCATTATGTTAACTGTCAAATTGAAAGATTAGCAATCTAAGTTTTAAGGATTTTCAAGCGATTTTGCATTCTTTTAGAATTTAGAATGATTAGTTGTGTAATCCATATGTATACACATACATATGTACATATTACATACACATACATCTTTTACTTTGCAATGCTTGGATTAATGTCACCCCCTAAATTTTCTGGCGACTGAGCTGGTTATGACATTACGTCGATCCCTTCCGATCCAAACCAATCTTTAGCGAGCTTACTCGTATCTTTTGGATTGTTGTCTCATTCACATGTTCATTTTATAAGCATATTGCAAATAGCATATGGGAGAATAACATTTTTCAGCTTGCCCATTTCGATCGATAATCCCATTATATAATTTGGATCAACATTGCTGTTTAAAAAGCAGACCTTAATCATGATTTGCAAGCCACCCCCCTGCTTAACTGTTTTTAGCTTGTAGCTTGGGTGGCATTACGTATTTTCTACGTAACGATTTTGCGCTCCACAGTCCAGAGGATAGTACACCAGAATGGATCTGGTCAGTTCAAATTGATTTTAGGGAAATCCAGGTGTGCTTCTATCTTCTATTAGAAGTCTACGCCAAACAGTGACATTGCTAACTATCAGGATGAGATATTTTTTACTTACACTTGAACCAAAGACTGATATTTTTAGGAATAGGATACATAATTTGGGTTTTTTTTCCAATTTTTGATTATTGCTCAAAATTTAACAAGATTTGCTAACCAATAAAGCCGGAAGGTCCATGTCGACCTGTACGAAGTAGAGATACTTCATAAATAGGGTGACCACATGGGCGGTAGGCCATTCGGGGGCGGTCGACCACCCCCTGTGTTTATTAAAATCTTTAAATTACAATTTTTAAAAATTTTATTTAAAAATTAAGTAAGCAAGTCGTCCCTGCCGACTTGGAGTATACCCCGTACCAAAAAATAATATTTCATAAACTCAAACTACATCCAAATCCCCATTAATTGAATACAGTCGGGCCTCGATTATCCGTGATCCGGTCAACCGGTAACCCCGATTAAAAGTGATGGCCAAAGATCAGTCTATTGGTTTTTTTTTGCAAGGTTTTAATTTGTTTTCACGATTAACCGTGATTACGGGGGTGGAAGTGGGCGTGGCAAATTTGAAACAAACTTGATCTGCGTATACACTAGACGGATATTGACACCAAGTTTGGATACTCTAGCTCTTATAGCCTCTAACGATAACTTTAATTTGACTCTAGTCAAATTCTTTTTATTAGATTCAGGAGTGCGAAAATTTGACAATCAAAAATATATAAAAAATTTTGATTCATTTAATTCTGTTGCTAACTCGCAAAGTGACGGAGAAATTGTACCTAGTCTTAGGGAATATAAAGGGTTGTGGCATATCCAACAAGAATATAATTTTGGAAATACAAATGATTTTTATTTGGCTAAAAACGAGTGTTAAATAACCGCCACTTTATTTTAATTAATAAGACGAATGATTCAAAGGATTGCAATTAAGTTTACAAATCCATAAATAAATGGAATAAACACAGACATACATATATACATACATACATATGGATATATGTACATTTGTATATACATACATCCATACATACATATGTATGTATATCTGTATGATTGTACACAAAATGGAAATTTCTTGACTGGCAATGACTTTAAAACTTGTTTAGTTTGAAACGTTTTTCACAATTAAAAACTCATTTGTGCGTAATATGAGGAGAGTTTGGGTCTGTTGACCATGGCATCGCTTATATACATACATACATACATATGTATGTATGTATGTACATATGTGCATTATTATTATTGAGTTATAGTTGTTACCAAGCGGCATCCGTCATCGATCGAGGGGTGGAATTGGTTATTGTTTATATTATTGATAATATTTAAACAATTTCAATGCAAAAAGCACGTACAATTATTTATATTGTATTATTAATGCACACGTAGCGAGGTTAAAAAAACACTGAAAAACCAGTTTTTTTTCTACGCCCAGCTCTTTATCTATATCGCACACTAACACACAATTGCACACACAGACATTCGCACACCACTCTTTAACCCACCTTCATTTGCTCTGATTATTCCCCTTTTCTAAAGACGTGTGTATGGTATGTATGTTTGTTTATATATGTACATATATAGTCAACCAGAAATGTGGTTAAATATAAAAAAAAACTTTTTCGCATATTGCCAATTCATTTGAGCAAATAATAATCAGGCAAATTAGCACTTGGGCCAAGCCGAGTCATACATACATTGTTTTTCATTGTTATGACTATTAGTTATTGCTTTTTAAGTCATTTTTTTTACAAAACATTTAAATATATACAGCCATACATACATATGTACATATGTATATGTATTTATGTGCGTACATTCTTTCACAGAGAATTAGTGAGAATTGAGTCCTTGAATTCGCATGCGACGTCACTTCCGCAACCTGTTGACATGTTTTTGCCTGCTTTTATATGATTTTTGTATCGTTGTTTTATTAATAGACAGTGCAATGTGCCAAAACCAAAAACCCAACTCGCAAATTAATTGTATGAGCCGATCTCGAGATACCCTACACCAAGAGGCGGTGTAAAATTATAAGAAAAAGCTTAAATTTCCTTCTCTTAACGACGATATTCGAAATTGTTGTCGTCTCACTCAACAGTTTAATAATCTTCTCTGGGTAACCGGCTTCTCTACTTAATGGTTTTCATAAATCAAGAAGGCAAACAAGGCATGCTTTCCAATATCAAATAGCATTCTGCCTTTTTGTCCAGGTGCAGGGTAGAGTTATCCACCCGCGCTATTTGTCCGATATAAATACCTACATACATACACGTAAGTCAGTACACTTATGCATACATACATACATACATACATATGTATGTACATGCATCCATCCATAAATGTTTGTACAGTATATGAATGTACACATGTATGTATGTATGTATGCACATATGTACATATGTATGTATGCACTTATTTTATCGGGTTCCACTCTGCTAACTCACTCTCAGTGATGCGTCAGAAGCATGGAATTTTCGACATAATAAATGCTAACTCCCTTATAATTATGATATGAACATTTGCTTAAAAATGGTGATCATTAAACAAAAGCGAAACAGATAGACGCGGCACGTTTAACTTAGGAGTCCGCGCCCTTGCCACTCATATGTACATACTCTCTCTTTATCGCACTCTCTCTCTCTCTCTTGCTATCGCGGTAATGGTCTCTCTTACACATTGTCTCCCTCTGCCAATATGCGTAGCGTTAGTTTTTCTTTATTTTGTCATAATTTGCTTACATTTTTGTTATTATGTTTTCAGCCTTGTTTTTTAGCACTTCTGCTTCTTCTCTGCTGTCAACTATTTTCTACATACATGTCACTTCTAATGCTTCTTCGGCTTTTCCAATTGTATATTTTGATTTGTACACTTGCATTTGATTCAATTGATATCAATTTTAATTGTAAATCGTAATTGTTGTCACTTTATAAATATTCAACGAGGTAGCAACACGCAACGAGACGCCAATGTCTAAATACTAAATACTGATTCTTTGCGTGAGCGCCTTTGCCTTGCCTCCTCTGTAGTGATGTGATTTTGGGTTTTAATTGTCTTGTTGTCTCACTTGCTCGCGCACAGTCTTAATTGCATTTCGCACCGTTATTTTATTGATCTTGGTTGAACCAACCAACGCGATCGATCGTCGTTTCTCGTGTGGCGGTTGCTCTGTGACTAAAAAAAATGTACATTTTAAAAGTCGTCGCCACCAAAGCAGCAGCAATTATTTCTTTTTCATTAAACGAAAATATGATCATGGCCGTATCGACTGCTGTATACCCTATTGGCTTAGTTAAGTTGTAAATACATGTACATACATATGTATTATGTATGCATACATATTTAGTATTAATACGTGTTAATTTAACGACTCTTTGTCAACTTCGATATTGACATAAGGTTGTTTATTGCAGTAGGTTAATAGCTACATATGTATAAATACATACATACATATGTATATTTTATGTATGTCTGTATGTACATATGTTTTAACATTTAGACACATACATATGTATGTATGTATGTTTATATGTGTGTCTCTATATATATATATATGGACATGTATACAACACAATATGATGCATTCGTAAACAAAAATTTTCATAGATATCAACCGCTATAGAGTATAATGAGACAACAACTACAAATGAGCACTCTCTTTTACTCTCCTTGTCAGTTTTTGTCATTCTCTCTCTCTGGTTTTCCTTTGCCTTTGCTCTCTGAGCGAGTAGGGAAACCTGTTTGTACTTTTATTTCTCACTGAAACGGTAAGCGGTTGCGGCGGAACGGTAAAATTTTCAAATACTTTAACGTGTACTTTTTTGCAGTTTCATACTGAAAATTCACCAAAAATTTCGGGAAACGTATCATAAATTATTTTATCAGCAAATGAAAACGGAAAGAGACTACCGATGAGTGTTAATGTTTCCTGGAGTTTTTACCAGATTGGTGTACACTAATGTATGTACATACATACATACGTATGTATGTATGTATGTATTTTCCTTAATGGCGTGATTAGTAATAAAGAAAAAAGCAGCAAAGTTCAAAAGATAAGGGTTATTTCAATCACTTTTATTATTTTTATTAACTATTAACTTAATTTGTACACACCCAGCAAATATCAACTATGTATGTATGAATGTATGTATGTATGTATTTACTTAAATCTACAGTCAAACCCCTTGGAACAAATGTACATACATATGTATGTATATATGTATGTATGTAGGTATCCTTATCACATGCGATTTACCATATTCTAAAATTGATTTATTTAGCATTTTCCGCTGGCTCTTTGGGAACATACTGAAGTCCATTAAGTAATGGGGATCCTTCGATAGTAAAATTTTTGATTTGTTCTGATATACAACTAGAGTCCATTCCAGAGATCTCCATCGTTTGCATTAGCCGTTTCTTTAACAGAATTTGCCGTGGATACCAAAGAAGCATAATCAATCCCAAGACTACACCCAAGCAGCATAATATATTTCCAACCACTATTGATATGGGTACCAATTTGAGAAGGTCCAGTAAATCGGGTGTTACGCGTACATTATAATCAGCCCAGATGAGAGGAAAAAAGTGGCGGCGTGATTTTCGAAAGACACTGTAGAGTTCAAAATATGATTTAGGTTCTTAGATAAAAAAAAATAATTATTACTACATACGATTCGGGTCTTGGTTCCACCAACAGACTAGCCATAATACGTGCTTTCATCTCCAGAATCATGCCGGTCTTGGGCTCTAATGTAATGGTCATTTCGTGGCGATCTTTATCAGGTTTCATGCCTTCCACTTGCTCTACGTAGAAGGGATCGGCTTGGTAGTAATGTGGATAAGAAGCAAAGACAGGGACATCGTACCAACAGCTCGATACATTTAATAAACCCGATCGTACCTGCTGGCAATTATCCTGACAATAGCAACGTTCTTGGGGACTATCTGTTGCTGAAGAATTAAAAATTAAACTTTTTCATTTAAGAAAAGATTAAAGAAAAGTATAAAGATATACCATTTGCCATATTTCTGGCGCTGCCCTTATAGACGTAACCCTCAATGCCCTCAAAGGTAGTGGTGCCGGCATAGTCAACTTCCAGTTCGCGGCAAATATCCGGCAAAAAATATGATATTGGTTTATTCTTTGTTAGCGGTGTGGGATGGAATTCTCCGGTGCTACCCTTCAACTTGCACTTCGGGTTGGCGAAAGAGACATTATCATATCGCCAGCGTGCTATTTGACCTATTTTACTGAAATCCTGGCGGCCCGTGTAGACATTGTGATGTCCATAAATCTCTGTGCTACCATTACGCTATAATAAAAATATAGGGAATGTATTAATCGAACAAAATATAAGATCAGGATTAAGTATACCGGATAACCGAAGCCAATTTTTTCATATGGAAACTTTAATTCTGGCATCATGCTACTTGGGACCATTTTGCTCATCTTAATCAATGGTGTATCAAAACCGTCAAACATCCAATCTTTGGCATGTCGTGTCATTGTCGGCTCATTGCCATATACATTAATGGCCATTAACATAAGAGTTCTCAGCACCGGATTCCAAGTGAGTGATTTGTGATGGATACCGACATTTATCATATTCGGCGTTATAATTAAATCCATTGGATTTCCCGCACTCTTCTCCGCAACGAAATCAAAACGACTTCGTCGAAAATATGACACTGTGGAATTCTCATCATGCCAAACCACATTTAATTTTTGCATCTTCTCAGTAAAACGATACGGACCCAATTCTTTAAAAGATGGCTTAATTTGCGGATTATTATAATCCTCCGAATTTGTCCAATTGAATAGATATAGATCCAAATTAAAATCCATATTGGGTTTTTCCCACAAATTCGTTATCATTGAATTCGGTTTCAATATCATAAACCATTCTAATGCTCGTCTATGGATATTCTTAAAGTTAATTAGACAAATAGCACTTATGCTGGTCAGCAAAAGACCCACTAGACTAGTCCAAATAACACGCTGTTTAACGATCATTTCACCGTGACCATAAAATCTGAAATAAAACTGAAACTTAGAATTTGCTAAACTATTTAAGCGTCTCATGTGTTGTTTTTATACCCTGTACCCATTGGGTAGAAAGGTATATTAGTTTTGATAAAATCTGTGTAACAGGCAGAAGGAATCTTTTTTGACACCATGAAAGATATACATATATATGTATTCTTAATCAGCATAAACAGTCGAATCGACTATAAGAACAAGGAGTTTCTCAATTTGAGACGAACATTTATCTAGTGTTTACGCAGATCAAGTTTGTTTCACATTTTTGTCACGCCTACTTTCGCCCTTTAATTAAAAAAAAGAACAAGAAGAGCTGTGTTAATGCTAGCGGATTCTTAACACCGAGCAAATTTGGTCGGAATCGGACAGTAAATATAGAAGATATACATGGGTGCATACATATGTAGGTACGTATAAGCGTTTTGTATTGAAATGCCAAGTGCGAGAATCGCTAATGGGAGTAAGCAAGATAGCATGCCCTTGATGCTCTATTCTGCAAGCAGTGTAAATTTCTGCAAGCAGTATAAGTTTTACGCACTGATAGGAGTGAGCGGGAAAGAATTTGTTCGTTGTTGCGGTATGTTAGATCAATTTTATTTCAAATTGTTCGAAGAAATTT
Source organism: Drosophila sturtevanti (assembly GCA_018150375.1). Classification (NCBI taxonomy): domain Eukaryota; kingdom Metazoa; phylum Arthropoda; class Insecta; order Diptera; family Drosophilidae; genus Drosophila; species Drosophila sturtevanti. The sequence continues at coordinate 230,305 of JAECWJ010000708.1, read as the reverse complement.
GACTTTGTGAAATACAGGGTATATTCAAAGTATTCATATATCAAAGTCGGTAGGGGCGACTTGCTTACTTCATGTTACTTTTTTTTATCCTCAACTGGTTCTACCTTGACCCCAGGCATCTTCAAGTGTTAAACCTATCTGTCAACTGTTTGTACGCTTGGTCAATCATGGTAATATGAATATATACATATATTAATCCATATAGAAGGCATAAATATTTATATAAATAATAGTTACATATATTATTAAAATTATTGTTGGCCTCTAATTAAAATTATTTAATGGCCGATTATAATCGGTTCAGAAAAAACGAATTCCATCCAAGAGTTAAATTAAAAACACTGTAGTTGAATATTTAATTCAACAAATTCTTACAACTGTATTATTTATTTAAATTACGTTACTTTACTTGACATTATTTACTAAAAAAAAGTTGCGAAAGTAAGCGCAATTAAACATGGTAAATCTTAAAGTATTGAAATAGATTAAGGTTTAAGTCAATTTGTTTACATAATAATTGATGTTATGTATACTAATTAATTTCAACAATGTTTACAAATTGATTTAAGCCTTAATCGATTTTACTAATTTAAGAATTGTGGATTATCGTTCAAAAAAGTGGTTTAAATAAAAATAATGCTTTGCCAGGGTTGCCAATTTTTCGAAGTTTTAAAACTCATTTAACTATATTCAATTTATTTTTATTTTTTTTTGCGAATTTCTCAACTTACGCCGAATGCAGAAATTCGAGAGTTGTTAGCAAAAATTAGTAAACAATTTATTGTTAACCAAATTAATTATTATGAATATTTAATTAATTTTCTCAGACGACTACTCTGTGATCTATAGGTTCACTTTTCACTTCGATTCCGTCTTTATTTTTTTTCTTTTTCACTTTAAGACCTTCTATTAAAAATACTTTCTTCTTCCACTTTGATTGGAATTGAACCGCCACGAATGCCGACTTGATAGCGACTGACGTTGGAAAACACAATTTTCAATACTTCAATACAAACAAAAAAAATATAAAAAAGGGCAAAAACAAATATTAAAATAAAGTCAAGAAATACAAAGAAAGAATCAACGACAAAAAAAAGCATAAATGTAATGCACAGAATGAAATGATATTGCACCTAAGAAAGTTAACGATTACACTGAACGAAATGAATTCAGATATGTCCACAAATATAATAGCGATTATTTTTGAAATAACTTTGCCTTAATTTAATAACCGATTAAAATTGTAATAGAAGCTTAAGCTATTTTTTTGTCAGTGTACAATTAATTTTATGTTTATTGCACTTAGGCCCCGATGTAGTACTTATAGTTTAAATGTTGCTTTGCTTCGTCGTTGTCAGTTCAACAGCTCCATAATCTTGCGCTAGAGCTAGGGTTATCTTTAACGATTTTGTGCCGACGGGAGTTGGTATTCTGCCCCTCTCACCATGGAATGCCTGCATCATACTTATGTACATACATACATATGTACATACATTTGTCGAAGCGTTTATATTTTGTTTTTGGGTCTTAAAAGCGGCACCTTATCACCTAAACTCTAACCCGATCGCCATCGAATATGAGCACAAAACTTCTCTAAATTATTTATATATGTATACGTATATACATATGTATGTACATACATATGTATACTTTATATATATTTACTATGTCAATTAGTTAGTTAGTGGTTCAGTGCGTCTGATAAGGTTCCTGCAATCTGGGCACACAACATGAATCCACCGATTCTCAAAACACTTGCTCCCAATATGGCTATTGATGTATTGAGAGAGATAAAACCAACAAAAAAAAACTAGATGGCGGCGTTGGCACTGCATTTGGCATTGCTCAGGGATCTATGTATGTACATACTATCATATGTATATACATATGTACATATGTTTATAGGGGGAGGAATACCATGGGCGTAGAGAGAGTAACCTGTAATTATTCACAATCGCCTAGCATAAGCATAAGTATTTGTGATTGTTTAATAATATATTTAGGCCAAATAGACTTAATAATACAAATTAACAATTATTTCTGATGTACATTTTAATTTCACATATGTACATACTTCAGTAAAATTTATGTATTAACTCCGCCTTTGGTTTGTTTTAATAGTTTGGGAATAGAAAACCGAACTGGCATATATGTATGTATATGTATGCACATACATATATACATATATGTATATGTGTATTTTTTTTTTAAAGGGCAATAAATAAAGACTAATGAGGCTAAAGGGCATGATTTAATCATCAATTGTCTAGACAGTCCAAGGAAAGGGGTGACTAATATGAAAATAAGAGTTTTTCTATACAAAAGAAATAATTAGCAAGCTCTTTTAAGGGAATTTAAATCAATCCAGATATACTTCAACATAATTTGATTGCTGCTTATGATTTTGTTTTTATTTCAGTTTAAAACTTTCACAGTGCATAATTCATACATACATATGTACATACATATGCACCCAGTTTTCCAGCAGGTTATAATTTCAAGTACAAATGTTGTAAATCAAAAAGTTCAGTCTTAAATCAATAGATTCGTTATCTGTATATTATTGTCCCCACATATTGATTTATGGGTTAGGCACATACATTAGGGTACATACATATGTACATAAATTCACCCCAGTTTTCATCTTACAAAGCTGAACTTTAAAACCCCATTCATATAATCCTCGCAGTGAATTAGTCTCTTAGTTTCGATCCGTAGCAGCCGTTGATTATCTAAATACCGCGATGAATATATAATTTCAGGATTAATATCACTGTTGCGGATCCACAATTCCATGGGTTCATGGCGCCATTTTTGTTTGGTTAATATGCCCAACGAATGCCATACAAGACCATCGCCCATGCACTTAGACCGTGTAATATCCAATATTTTTAAATATCGGCAATTGATGATGAATTCTAATATACCCGCTGGACTCTCCAATTGATAGCCACATAAATGCAATTCGGTTAAGGCAGGTAGCTTACTGGAAAGCTGTACTAATGCTTGATCTTCTAGACACTGTAATTGATCCTGTCCCTCCTCCAGTTGACTATGTAGCTCTAGTCTTTCAAGCTGGCGTAGATTACTCAGTTCTCGAAAGAAACGCCCATAGTCATGTAGTAAACCGCTAAAACGGAATCCCTCGATTTGTCGGCGAGTCCCTAAACCCCTTCCGTCCCCACCAGGTAATTGATTACTTGGACGCGCTAAGCGCGATAAGACATCAAAAACAAAGTTTCTCGAATATATGGATAACTTATGCAGGTTGGGCAATCGCAATAGCTGTTGTGTAATATCCGATTCCATGCAAAGATGATAGTCGGCTATCTTGATGTGCTCCAGTGTGGGACACAATTGCAGATCGATCAAATCACAGCAGTTGACCTCATCACAGTCTTCCATAATATCAAATTTTCTTAAACGTAATTGTCGAAATATTTCTGGAAAATATTGCGATTCCAGATATTGACAATCATCCAAACAGAGTTCATTAAGTAACTCCAAATCACATAGATATTTGCCTGTTATTTGGCATCCTCTCAGTTTCAATTTTCTCAATGAGGGAAAAACACGACGCAACAGACGTACATCTTCATCCACAAAACGAACACGTCCACGTCGCTGGCTCTCCACCAGCCACTCGAAACTAGTTACTCCACTCAAAATATGATTACTTAGATAACGTAATCGTCTCACATCTAACTGATGGCACCTTAATCCTTCCATATGCGGTCCTAGAGCCAATATAAATTCCAAAAATTGTTTTGCTGATGTTGCAGATCGTCGAAACATTTCGTCCTCCAAAAATACATTTCGAATTCGTGTCCTCCAGAGCATCTGCACAATACTGGTAAGTCGACTATGTAACTGAGACAACTCAAATTGTTGATAGACATTTAAATAACGCAATATCAGGGCCAGAACATCGTCATTTAATTGCATCAGGGATGAAGCATCATGTTTTTCTAAAAATCAACATTAATGTATGTATGTATATGTATGTATATAAAATACCAGTATGTATGTATTTATTATTTGTTGAACCTTTTACCTGCTTCTTTTTTAGTTGTTGCTGATGTCATTATATGTACGTATGCAGTTGGTTCTTTACAGTTTTAGTTCATTTTCAATACTAAACAAAAATTCGCCACAGATGATCGTAACTTACCTTGTCTGCTGCTGCCACCCGATAAAGATTCTTTAGGGGTGGTTTTCCAGTCACAACGGGCGCACTAATTCCATGACTACCTATGCGGATACGTAGGTACATATGTATGTGTAAATTTATCTACCTAACTTCCATTTTCCATTTAAAAATGCATAGTGATGAGCAGATACTCGAATCTGTACTGTGAATTGTGAATTTTGTAAATGTGACTTAAATGAGATGCTAAAGAAAAGGTAACATCCAGCAGATGATTAGTGAAAGTTGTCTAACAATTCTATAACTAACACAAAATTGTTAAATTTTAAAATTATATATAGACTACTATTTTTCTATTCATCTGTTTAAATTTCAATTAACTAACTAGAATAACTAGTACGAAAAGTAAAAATAAAATATCTTTTCGAAATAAAGTTACATATCGAATTATAGTTGATGAATTTAGGAACTTTAGTTTCTATTTTGCCGTTTATAAAGTCTGAGCCTAATTAATTGAAAATCTAGGTTATCTACAAAGATCATGTCATGTCCAGGCACAAAATATTATTTGGTTTTAGTATTTTTTCCTAGAAATTATTATAGCTAAAAATTAAGTTATTCACATTATATAAAATTCAGAATAATCAATCTTTGCTTTATGTTTCATTGACAAATAAATAAAAACGTGTAGTTTCGAATAACAAAAATTTAATATGAATCCATTGGATTTAAGAAACTCGAGTGGAAGTTCTGCTGATAATAATGCTACTGATGACCAACATCTGACAAATGAGACAATCAGTTTTGAAACCACATCACAAAATTTGCAAAATGTGAGGAATCGTTTGTTTAATTTAGTTCGCCGCTTCTGGGATCTCGATATTGCCCTGAGAAATCTATGTGAACTTTGGGGCCGTGGCCAGGGAGAGACATTGGCAATTGGAAATGAAATGGATCAGATATATAATTCATATCAATTTGGTGGTAGTCTACGAAAATTGCCAACCATTCCAGAAGAGAATGAGGATGAAATTAACGAAGGCGAATCTTAAACCATGTTTCGAATCAATATAAAAAATTTCAAACCAAATGCAATAAAATAATGATGGTCGTGTATAGAGGTATCAAATCATTTTATCCTAACACTGCTTAACAAACTTTTAGACCACTCTATCGACTTAAATTGTAAGTTTAGTTTGATTTTTAATTAATACATCATTAGAATATACTCTCTGTCTTTTGGAAAAACGTTGTTAAATAGTTAAAAGGATTTCAAAGTTTTTTTCCTCGTTTTCATTGCATATCTCAAGGCGAAATAAAATATTAAAAAGTTCAGTTTTCAAATGCTGTAGCGAATTTTACCCATACATTTAAAAGTTAAATATTTAAAGTTATTTTTTATAGTATGCTTATGCTGTTTTTTGTTAATTTTTATTTTTGTTTGCTTTTTAGTTTTATTCGTTTGTTTAGTGCTTACTACTTTATCAATTTAAATTACACTTTCTTTTATTCATAACTTTTACAATATATTCTATATACGTTGTTGTTTTTGCTTTATATTTAAATTTTGTTAATGTTATTATACTTTTTGTTTTATTTTGTCGTTTTGCAATTTATAATCCAATGTTTTCTTGTATAGGCATATATATTTCCATTTGTTTTCTTCTTTAGGTATATATAGTGGTATTGTATCTGATTTTATAGTACATTATTGTTTCTATATAGTATTGTTACTGTTATTTTGTTGTTACTGTTGTTTCTGTTGCTGCTGCAGCTGCTGTTTTGCTATTTAAATGGGCTGTCAAGCGTTTCATTTTTTACTTTATATCTGTATCTGTATCTGTATGTATGTATGTATGTATGTATATATTTATTATTTATGTATATGCATTCTTGCTGTGTTTTTAGGAAACATTTTTAATGCCGAGCTCTTATTGTTAATAAGTAAGATGTTTCTCCCTCTGCATGGATGTATGTATATATCAGTGTTATTGATGTGTGTGCATGCAATTTACAAAGAAATTTTATACTTGTTAAATATTGCAACACAATCGAATTTCGTATTAAAAATTGCCTTTCGCCTACGTCACGTACATATCTTTTATATATTAGTTAATAATCGTACATTATTTATATATATGCGACTCCTATACACACACAATCACCAATTCAAAAAACACCAAAAAACTAACACGGCTAAACAACTACATAAATATATTTGTATGTATGTATGTATGTGTGTGTGTTGTCTGCTTGAATGTGTTAATGTGTGTATAACTAACTACGTTTGTGTGAGAAACGTCCAGTGTCTCATCAAAACGTAGTTTTTAAATGATTTTAAAATATATATGCTACATATACGAATGTATTTTGTTTTGTTTATACTTTTTACAATTACATTACATATCGATCATGTGGGATGATTTTAAATAGTTTAGTTAAACAATTTCTTGGTTTTTCCTCATTTATCCTTTTTTTTTTGTTTTTTACAATTTTCAATTGTTCCCTGCATTTTTAGTATAATACGAAATAACTTTTCCACTGTCGATTATGGTTTATAACTTAATAAAAATGTAATGTACGAAATAATGAAAAATTATTAACAGAATATTGCAAATGGGTTTTCGATCTGTTTAATGTGTGTGTGGATCAGCAACTTATTAGAATAGTTCATCGAAATAAATATCAACGAGTTCCCATTAAACTTAACCTCAAAATACTTTGATAAAAAATAAATATGATGTAATTTTTTTTGCAATTTATTTGTGTACATGTACAATATTTTCTTGTTTTTTTTTTTTTTAAATTGTTAAATTAAATTTGTGAAATTAAATATATATATGTAGGTATATAAAATGTTTCATTTAAAAGGAAGCATAATGTGTGTGTGTGTTGTGTTGTATGTATGTGGGTGTGTGTGAACTGGTGTTAAAACTCATGTTTAATTATATAATTTCGTGTGATCATCATTTTGTTGTTAAATAGTTTTCATTTTGTAAAAATTTAAAGCAGATATGTTGTTGCTTGTGGCGCTTCATTTTATTAACTCGGTTTTTTTTTGTTTACCATTATCAATCATCATCTTTCATGTTTTTAACATAAGCACAGTTAAATGTTTCTTTTTTTTTATAATTGTTTAGAGTTGTGCCTAGTTATACATATATATATATATATATATATCTAAATATATATGGGTTTATTTGTTTTTATTTTGTTAACTTTAATAGTGGGGTAATAACTTGTTGTTATAATTCTTTCTTTCAATTAGTCCATACATCTATATATATATATATATATATATATCCGTTATCGTAATTATAATCATAATGATAGTGTGCTGCTCATCATCCAGCCAAATATGATCTTTCTATCATAATCCGTCTACATCATCGTCTTATTTCTTTTTATTTTTTTAGTAGTTCAACTAACATTAAATACAATAATTATTATTTTGTTTACTCTCCTTTCTCATCCTCTGTTCGTTAGTTATTAAAATTATTATTTTCGTCTTAGGCTTAACGTTCTCTGTTTTATTATATTGTATATATATATATATATGTGTGTATGTATGGGTTAGTTTAATGATCTAATACGCCTTGAATCGATTGAATAGATTTGTTTCATTCTCTATAAAGGGATATCCTCAATATATAACTGGGCTATGCATTACCGATCCTATGCATGTATGTGCTATGCGTTTATGATTTGCCTTAAAAAATGCAAAAAATAATACAATTTGCGTTTTGTTGTTTTCTTTTTTTAAATAGATTTCCCAAAGTTGCTGCATTCGCGTGTTATATACAAACTATAAGGAGGTATATATATATATATTTATATATATATGTAGTACGATGATAGGTCTATATATATATGAATGAGAAGGGTGAAAGTATGTGTCTGCTTCTATAGCTAAAACTTAAAGGGACATCATAAAAATACATGATAAGCTTTCGCTGCTGGTTACAAAGTTAAGCCATATATAATATGTATTTAGAATAAATATATATATATATATATATATATATATATATATGCGTAGAAATATGTACACATAATATATATATATATATATATATATATACATATGTATGTATAAAGGGGGAAGTCTGGGAGCGGTTTTAGCACAGCTAAATGTTTGTCCACAAACCCGTCTCAAGATACATTTCAAAAATGTATAAAAGACGTTTTTAAAACAAATTAGACGCTATGCGTCTAAAAGATTGTTGATACACAGAGAAGAAGATTATATATAGAAAGAGACATAGGAAGAAAGAGGGAGAGGAAACGGAAGATGAGATGGTTCTTTTTTCAAATATCTTGTATTGCACTTTAAAGCTTGCAGGGGAAAGTATAAGGAAGAAAGAAATACATTATTAATTTCCGATTCCGATCTCGCTTTCAAATCATTGACAACTGGATTTGCAAAACAAAAGTCAGTTAATTCTCGTCTGAGAAATTGAGACTGGATTACATTTTTGATTGGGATTGCTGAGATTTTTGACATTAATCGCATATAGATAAGATAATATGCAAATATATATATAATTTTATATATATATATATACATATATATCAAAGTATACAACTTATCCCAATCCCTGATACATTTATTAGATACTTATTTGTTACGGCTTTGATACAGCGTAACCAGCGCGCTGTTAAAAAACTACTTTTATACTATAAACTAGCTGCTTATGCGTGGATAGGCGTTGCTTCAGTTCACCTAGCTGCATCATCATCATCATCATCATCAGCATCACCTCCTCATCAACCATCGGATCTTGCTCCTTACCAAGCTGAAGCGGTTGTGGAGGAACTGGATGTGGTGGTGGTGGTGGTGGAGTTGTTATTGCTGTTGCTGTTGTTGGTTGCAAAACCGTGCAATAGAGGCTACTGTTAGTAAACCACCGGATGTTGTTCCACATTGGCCGGCAAATGTTGCAATTGCATGGCTGCACGTGCCAAAGCACTGGGATCACTGATCAAGGCAATCGGCACTGGCGGAGGTTGTTGTTGTTGCTGCTGCTGCGGCGGTTGAGCCTGAGGATGTGGCTGTTGCTGTTGATGATGCTGCTGCTGTTGCTGTTGTTGTTGCTGTTGCTGCTGCTGCTGTTGTTGTTGTTGTTGATGCTGTTGCTGCTGACGATGCTGTTCCTGTTGATGATGATGGGCTGCCTGTTGAATAGATAGTTGCAGCAATTGCTGTTGTTGCTGCAATTGTTGTTGTTGTTGCTGCTGCTGCTGATGGGCAGCAGCGGCAGCCGCAGCAGCTTGTTGTTGCTGATGGGCAGCAACTTGTTGCTGATGATGAACAGCAGCTGCCTGCTGCTGAGCGGCCGCCGCAGCGGCTGCTTGTTGCTGGACGGCAGCTGCTGCTGCTGCTTGTTGCTTTTGCGATTGCTGTTGTGCCGCGGCGGCAGCATTATGGGAAATCAATGTTGATGTCACCAGGGGTACCAGACCCGGCGTCAATTGAACCGAATTGGCTCCACCTGCGCCCGCTGCTCCCGAAGTTATCTGCTGTATGGTGTGCATCGTTGTCGCCGAATGGTGGGGAACTGAAATGGTAAAAATTAAGGTCGCATAAGATATTGTAAATGTTTATAACGATTGCGCCCTCGTATGGTATGGGCCGCGCGTATGCAGCATTCTCTCAAATTGAGTGTATGCCCGACTCACTTATGATCGGTTTCACTTCCTGTTTGACTTGGGTCAGTACACCAGCTGGTATTTGCGGATGCGGATGTACGGGTGGTGGCGGCATCATAGCATCCGGATGATTCATCTTCATGTGGCGCTTCAAATTTCCGCGCTCAACGAAAGCCTTGCTGCACAGTGTGCACGCGTGCGGTTTCTCGCCCGAATGGGAACGCATATGTGAAACCAAGTGACCTGCGAAACGGACAATGGAAGCGACATGAAGTTTTGCGAGGATATCAAATTTCGAAGAAGGTAAGCGAGGGGGAAAAGAGGATACAAAAAACCAAATAGGTCGGAGTCTTGTGTCTTGTGTTGTGATACTCGACAATAAAAAATTGAATTTATATTTAAAACAAATAATAATGAAACTTAAATAATTGGCAATTCATTTTTTTTTTTTGTATTAATTAGTATATATCCATTAGTTAAACAACAATTAGTTAATCGGGTATCACAACATATTGTTCAATCTATTTTCACATTGAGAAAGAGAAAAGATAAGTTTTAATATTTCTTTTAATGTTGTTGCTAACGGGAGGGAGTAAGTGTGTGTGCTGCTATAGAGATTCGTTGGAACACTATACTGACGCCACATGCTTTCTGCTGCTGGGCACTCGTTTACTCCATCCCCAGTAGTACACAACAATTTTATATTTACCTTTGCATATAAAGTTCTTGGGACACTTTTCACACGAGAACGGACGCTCCATCTCCTGACCCTTGGTATGGCTACGTTGATGGAACAATAGATTGCCCTTGAGTGGAAACGATTTGCCGCATGTCTCGCATGTGAAGGGACGATCGCCAGTGTGACAGCGTGACATGTGATTGATCAGATGCTCCTTGCGCGTAAATGGCTTATTGCAGACATTGCAACAGTGCGGATTATCGCTGGAGTGCTGACGCATATGATTGTTGAGATGCTCCTTTCGGGTGAATGTCTTCTGGCAATATTCGCACTTATGCGGCGAATCCCCAGTATGCAATCGCACATGATTCGTCAGATGCTCTTTGCGAGTGAATGTCTTCTTGCAGTAGGAGCAGCGATGCGGTGAGTCACCTGTATGCTGACGCACATGATTCGTCAAGTGCTCCTTGCGTGTAAACGTCTTGGTGCAGTATGTGCACTTGTGCGGCGATTCGCCTGTATGTTGCCGTACATGATTAACCATGTGATCTTTGCGAGTGAACGCTTTCGTGCAGTACGTGCACTTGAACGGTGTCTCACCCGTATGCTGACGAATGTGATTGACCAGATGCTCCTTGCGTGTAAACGTCTTCATGCAGTAGGAGCAGCGATGCGGCGATTCACCCGTATGTTGACGCACGTGATTTAATAAATGTTCCTTGCGCGTAAACGTCTTGGAACAGAAATCGCACCGATGTGGCGTCTCGCCTGCTTGCATGGCAAAGAGAAATGAGAAAATGGTAAATATTTTAGAGATTAGTAATCATCGTCATCATCATCAGTGATCCAAATACAAAGTTAAAGTGTTATTGTTTCTTTCTTTCAATTTTTTTTTTTTTTTTTTTTTTTGGCGAGAAGAAATATATAGATAAATCATTCACATATTTAATTAATCCAAATTATGATTTAGTGTTTTTTTTTTATTGTTTAGCTCATTTATTTTGTAGTATAATATAACCAACGAGATTCAACTAGTTTATTTCAGATCGTTTTGAATAAATTAAACATTTAAGTTAACTACTAATTGAATATTTCTACTTCTATCTACTAATTGATTGATTGAAATTTATTGATTCGAGAGATCATTAGGATCAATGCATTATAATACATATATATTCTTTCTTAACGCCTCTTTTTGTGTGATCTTTTTAGTTAGTTTTTGCTAGCACTTAAAAATTTGTGCACTTTGAACGGAACGAAAGGGATCTCACCCGTGTGCTGGTGTATGTGATTGGTCAGATGCTCCTTGCGCGTGAACGTCTTACTGCAGTAGGTGCAGCGATGCGGTGATTCACCCGTATGCTGGCGCACGTGATTTAACAAATGCTCCTTGCGCGTAAACGTCTTGGAGCAGAAATCGCACCGGTGCGGCGTCTCGCCTGCTTGCATTGCAAAGAGAAAGATTTGGAAACGGAAAGAGTTTTTAATAAGCATTTGCTTAAACGTTTAGTCTTCAATTTCACTTTAATTCAGTTGAATCTCCTGGCTGAGCTTTTTTTCACAATTTGCAAGAAAAATTTATTTATTTATTTTTAATTTTTTTCTCTTTTTTTTTTTTGTTATTGCTGCTGATTGTAGGGCCAAATATCTCTCGCTGTATTTTTTTTTGGTTTGTTTTTAATGGAAAAGGGATCTCTCGCTCTCTCTCTCTGCTACATATATGTATGTACATATATATCTATCATTTGGATGAGATTCTAGTTTTGTCTCTTTACCTGTATGCCAGAGTATGTGATTGGTGAAGTGCTCCTTGCGACTAAAGCTCTTGCCGCAGATTTCACAGCGAAACGGTGTCTCGTTTGTATGGGAGCGCATATGATTAGCTAGATGCTCCTTCCGTGTATATTTCTTGCCGCACACATCACACTGATGCGGTGTTTGACCTGTTTTTTTTTTTTAATTATTTGAATTAAACGGGAAGAAGGAATAAGGAGGGAAAAGAAAGAAACGAAATACATATAGGGTAACGGTATATTTTTCATTGATTTGGTTACTTTGATTCCGTACAAAAAGTAAGTGTGGTTAGGCGCAAGCGATTCTAAATTTTTTGTTACTAAATTAAACAAAAAAAAAAACCAAAAAGTTTCAAATATACAAACAAAAAATAAATAAATAAATAAAAGAAAATAGTTTTTTTTTTGATTCTGTTATAAAAAATTTTCCCCCCCGCACTGTTAAGTGTGGTGGGCCGTGGGCTGGCTCGGGCATATGGACGTGGGCGTGGTGGTCTGGTGAAGCATAGTGTTGTGGTGTAATGCATTGTATATGTATGTGTGTGTAAGAGAGATATGTATATGTGTGTCAATGCGATTGGGTGTACATATGTATGTATGTATGTATGTGTATATGCCTGTTAACTCTTTTTACCCCCCTCCCCACCACCCATTATGCTGATCTCTACAGGATGCAGTTGTATCTCTTTTATTTTTCATTCCTTTTTTTTGGTTTAGAACGTGAAGTTCTGTTTTTACTGGTTTTTTTTTTTATAAAAAAACCAAGTCAGGTTTTTGAGACGCCAAATACTAGACTGGACAGTTGTCATATATATGAATGTGAGTGTAAGTGTGTGTGTGCGTGTGGGTGTCGGTGTATCCGTGGTCTGTGCGTGCGTGAGTGTGTAATTGTGTGTCTCCAGCATTGGATTATGTCGCAGTTTGTTGTTAACAACAACACAGACGTTGGCAATCGACAAGCAGCAACAACAAACTTTTTCTTTCTCTTCTTAATAATTTGTTCTCTTTTAGAGGAAAAAAAGATATAGTAGAGTTATAGAGCATACACATGAGCACCCTGTTAACAGCACATAGAGGAAAGAGGCAGGTGCGTAGAGACAGGCATATATATATGTATATGTTTATATATATATATACACGTATATAAAGTAATGCACAAACAAGGATATGATTGGTAATGGATGGTTTTTTTTTTGTTGTAGTTTTTAGGATCACTGGGAAGTAATAAATGTATGATCAATGAATGAATGAAGAATGAATGGATGGATGGATGCATATGAGGTCTGGAAGGATGTGTGTGTGTGATGTGATGATTATGTCTGAGGGAGGAAAAAATGAGCGGTATGAGCGAGTGAGCGTGTGTTTCTTATTATGTTTTGGTTTTCTGTTTTTTTTTTTTTTTTTGATTTTGCCAAGGATATGAATATGTTAGCACGAACGTTCTTTTTCCAACTTGATCTATTATTGTCTTCTAGAATCAATATTTTATCTTTCAAGTTTTGTAAAAATCTTTTATTTTATCGACTAGAAGCAATGAAGATTTAATTTCGAATTAAGTTTTTAGCACGGTTTTCCGTGTGTGTGTTTTTTTTTTTAACTTTAATTTCTAGCTAAATCTTAAATGGAATTTCGTTCATTTTTGGTTTGGTAACAGATCATATTATTATATTATTTTTTTTTCAGTTTCAACAATGGCTTACGGACAGATCGAATTCATTATCAATTCAGTTTGCTAATCTCTGATCAATTGTTGGCAATTAAATGAAAAAGAAAAAAAAAACGTTCGTTTTAAGCGGCATTAGTTCGAAATTGATTAGATAATATATACGTAGGAGGAGAGACTAAGGATTTAGAAGGAACATTAAGCAACAAGCAATGAGATGATAGCGACAGAACACGATAGTGGTTGATTAGGATAAAGGATACGTCGTGGTGTGTAGGAAAGCGCACAATGATCTTTTGGTTTGGATATTATTTTGTTTGCGGTGCTTGTTGTAAAATTGATTGATTGATTTAATGTTGTTTGATTGATTGATTGGTTTGGTGTGATGTGGTGATGGCTGTACTAGTAGTTGTAGTAGTTGGTTTCTTGGTTGATTTGGTTCTAGATTTTTTTTTGGTTTCTTTTTTTTTTTTTTTTGTGAATCTGTGAATTTTTTTTTTGGGTAGTTCTATTGTTTGTCTGATCTGAATTCTATAATAGAATGGCGCTCGCCGCTCGTCGCTTTTTGTCCGCCCCCAGACCAAATCACACTCACCAGTGTGCCACATGTAGTGGTTAACATAGTGTTCCTTGCGCGTAAAGGACTTCTTACAAATATCGCAACGATGTGGCGTCTCACCCGTGTGTTTGCGCACATGGTTAACCATATGCTCCTTGCGCGTAAACGTCTTTGCGCAGTACTGGCAACGGAAGGGCGTTTCGCCCGTATGCGAACGAAAATGATTGTCCAGATGCTCTTTGCGGGCAAATGTCTTTTGGCAAATGGTGCAGGCGAATGGTTTGTCCGTTGAATGACGCTTCATATGCCGCTCCAGGCTGGCGTTATTAGCGAAGACATTAAAACAAACGACGCAGGTGAACATCGGTCCGCCAATATGGATTTTACCATGTCGTGTCAAATCCTGTGATGTGGTAAAACCCTGACCGCATACCTGACACATAAACGGTTTGCGTTCACTATGATATCGACGATGGACTATTAGCTGATAGCGAAACTGGAACATCTTGCCACATATATCGCAGACATGCGTCCCCGTGGCAATTGGCGTACCATCAGGCGCTAGGGCTACCTGGGTTTGACCGCCGCCGCCGCCACCAGCGTCCACGCTGCCATGTATGCCGCCCTCCATTTTAGGCATAAGCAACTCACCCGTTGTGCTTGATGTGGTACCCCCGCCGCCCCCACTAGCTACACTACTGCTGCCCGTGGATGAGCTTGTGGTTGTCGTTACTACTCCTGGTATTCCGCCGCCACCCACACTGCTTGTGGTCGAGGGTACACCAGCTGCCGAAGCGGCAGCCGCTGCCGCTGCTGCTGCATTTGCCGAGGCCATCACAGCAGCTACTGCCGCATTATTTGTGCTGGCGGCTGCCGCCGCTGCAGCTGCTGCTGCACTGGATGCATGTGTTTGCGGCGGCAACGGTGGTGGGGGTGGCAATTGCCCACCATGTGCCGCTGCCACCAATTGATGATTCACCACATCCCCATGTATTTTGCCAAAAACTTCATGATATGTAAACAATTGTGAAATATCCTCAATGTTCACTTTATACAATTCCATGCCATGCGGCGGTTTGCCATCTTCCTTAATCTCCGATTTGGCCAATGATGAGGGCGGCGGTGGTGGGCCACCGCCCAAGGTAATGGTTGTGCCTCCAGTGGTTACCACCGGTGCAACTACCGATGGTACCGAACTGGCAGCGCTAACGTGCTGCATTTTATCTCAATGATCTGTAGCGCTCCGCTCGCTCCGCTCTGTGGGTTGTTTTCGTATTCTTGGGGGTTTATTATTTTGGAGGGTTTTGGGGGGGATCGGCAAATGATGCCCCTTTTTCTCTCTTTTTTTTTTCTTCTACTTTTTCTCTTATTCTTGTTCTACTTTTTTTTTTTTTGTGGCACTTTGTTGCGGTAGTTGTTATTGCTGTTGGTATTGCTCTAGTTGTTCTTGTTGCACTTCGCCTACATATTGTTGCTGTTGCTATTGTTGTTGCTGCCGCTGCTACTGCTGCTGTCGACTGCTTTCGCTGATTGTGGCTACAACAAACAAAAAAAAATACAAGTGATAATATTTAAAGGTGTTTGGAGAGAGGAGTCACTTTTGTCATCTCCGCAGAGGATAGACAGAAGAAAAATGAAAGTAGTTTTTTCCCCTTTTCTTTAAGTCTTGTTAAAAAAGGTCAAGAAATCTAATTTATTTATGTTTATGTTGGCCATTTACCATGTATGTATGAAAGAGCTGTTGGTTGTTGCTGGGTGAGATGATGCTATATATGCTCCTGCTGTTGGATATGATTGCTGTTGTTCATCTGCAAAATGTAAAAGAATTGAATTAGTTTCAGTTATAAAATATACATATGTATAAAAAATTTAAAAATATTTTAATTAATTTAGAACACATAAAAGATTTATAGTAAATATTAATACAATGATGAACAAATTTTAGTTACTATTTATACTACCATGTCTTAAAAACAATTGTTAAAATTAATAAGTTAGCTCGTTGGCCAAGTTCTGTATTTAATGGAAATCAAATACTAAAGTTACTATTATTTCTATGACTTAAAATCTTTTGAGAGAATATTTAAAGATTTAAAGGTGTTTGCAAAACATCTGCCTGTGCATTAGTGTGGAGATACATAGATATACATACATATGTATGTACACATATACATACTACATATATATATATATATATATATCTATATACATATAAAAGTAAATAGAAGGTGTCGCCGAGTAGCAATAAAACATGAGATTTTCCATCAATAATGTTGCAACTAATAAAAGAGAGATGACAAGTGGATGTGAGAGATAATGGGGGAATGGGGGAAGCGAATCAACCCTTTATTATGAAAATACATTCGTTATTTACTTAAGTTACATACATATGCATATAGTATATATTTATGTTTATGTAATTATGCAAGTACAGTTGGCCAAAACACAGTTACAACACGCACACACACACACATACACAATAAAACAAAGCAAATATGTTGGCCAGTTTATCGATTTTGCATTAAAAGTTCTATAAATTGCCCATTAGCAAAAACCACAAGCAGCCCCATATAGACCGACCAACCATACCTCAAACCCCAAAGACACAGAACAAATGGAAATAACTTTATATAAATTGTAAAAGGCAAAATGAGAGGCAGAGGACGGCGGGAGAAAGATAGAGAGAGAGAGAGAGAGAGCGAGAGACAGAGAGATATTGTGAGAGAAGAGGAAGAACAGTAAGGGAAAGGGAATGAAACGAGAGACAAGAAAAGGGAGTGGAGCTAGAATTACGCCGAGGAGCCTCGCCTTGGTTTTCTAGTTTTTTAAACTGAGAGAGAGGGGAGCGGTGGTGGCGGGCAAGCGGATAGTAAGGCAAGCAGGATTCAGGATTTAGATATCCAATCACAGAGTATGCAAGCAATTTGATAGAAATGTTGAGAGAGCTCAAAAGGGAGAGAACAAATGAGAGATGCGGGGACAAAATGTAGTGGGGGTGGTGCTGATGTAAATATCAAGAAGTACAAATCGATTAAAGACAATGCTGCAGATTGTATGTACGTGTGAGTGTATATGTGTATTTGTGTTGGGGCGGGGGTGTACTATGGGAGGGGATTAGCAAAAGTAAACGCGCATGAGCGGGGAGTGCGGTTGGGGCTGCTATGCCGCTGTCTCTGCTAATGTTTGCATAGGTCCCTCCTCCTCACAGACTCAGTCCTGGTCCTTGCTAAGCGTTTTACAGTTACAGCTTTACACAACGATAGTTCAGCCAGCCAGGAAGAGAGGACAAAGAGAATAGGGGAGGGGGGATTAAAAATATTTACTACTCTTGACTCTCGCTCCTCTCTCTCTCTCTCATCAACACATCTCTTCTCTTTTTTTGGTGTTTGATTGTTTTTTGCTGGCAAATAATTCAGAGATACAAAAAGAGAGAGAGAGAGACACACACACATATTTATATATATATGTATATATATATATATATACAAGGGAGCGCGAGCGGTGGAGAGACACAGAAAAAGGGCGCCACTTTTTATATGGTGAGGTAGGAATATACTTGTATGTCCATTGGAAACTCCATTTCCCCTCTATCCTCTTCATGATGGCCCGGGCAAAGCAGTTTTCTCTTACTCTTATTTGCCTTCTTCTTGGGCGGGAGCAAATGTGGCTGAAATATATGTGTGATAAAAAGCTAAGCCTAAAACATAGACAAATGGGCCGAAGAAGAAGAACGCCTAATGATAAAACAGGGTGACAAAATCAAGTAACTGTAAGACGAGTTTGTTACAAAAAAAAAAGGGAAGGGGCGCCCGGTTTAAAACTGGTGCAGTAACTAAAACACACATACACATATATATATATACATACATATATACCCACCAAAAATAATTAAATAAATAACAACAAATAATTAGTAGCTTTTTCGAGATATAATGCAATTCTAGTTTCGAATTCCCTTTTTCCCCAATTCGTAGAAGTTACAGTTGACCTTGTCTTAAATTTTAATCGCTGTAACTGTAACTACAAAATTACTACTCGAGCTACGATATCCTTTAACCCTAAATTCTCATATTATATGCATTTTTTTATATGCAAAGATTTATAAAAGAAATAATTAGGCAATTATTATGCCGAATACTTAACTATCCATTAACAAATCGATAAAACCATTTTCATTTTATATCTTACATATACATACATATTTACAAACGTAAGTAAAATAAATTATAATTATATATCTATTATATAATAAATTATTATAGAAATTATATTATAATTTCTCCAAAAAATCAAATCAAAATCATAGACATATTTTTTAATTCTCATTCCCATATTAATACATTTTCTATGTACAATTACAACTTGAAATTACTTTGATCAACTTTTATTTTCATTGCCAGCCAATTTAATTATTTTTAAAGATTAATCCAAATATGTACATATTAAATACTCGTAAGCACTTACCTCATGTGAATGACCATCTTTCGGTTAATCCTTGCACTTTCTGCCATACTCTCCAGGAGCTGATTAAATATACATTTCTGCAATGCAAAAGAAAAAAAGAATAAAAATAAACCAAAGGAATAATAAAAATAATAATAACAAATAACAGCAACAAGTTTGTGTTCTTTTTTAAATATTTTTTTTTTTTTTGTTGATGTTTCGTTTCAGATGTGTTGATGTTTACGCGAAACATATCACACATTCCGCGCGCGGTACAGTTTTACCCCCGCAGACCCAACGAACGAAACACAAGACAAAGAGCAAAAGCGGAGGCGAGGCAGAGAGACAAAAAAAAAACTAAATCAAGCGAAAACGTTTTTCTTTGCTTTTTTATGCAAAACGGCAAATTAGACATATTCTATTGCCAATTGGGAATTAAAAACAACGAAAAAAAATTAGATAAAAAGAAGAAAAATAAATACTGTAAATGTTACAATTCGATCAAATTAATTGTATCTATGTAAAAGCTAATGTGCATCTGCTAGATTCTAGAATGGGGGGCTGGCTCGCTTGCTCTCCGCCGCCTCTCTCTCTCACTGGTTAAAAAATTTGTATCTTTTTTTTTGCCTTCCTTTTACGCTTCTTGTGCACTTTTCTATATGCTTTATTTTGTTGTTCTCTGCTCTCTACTCTTCTCCACCTCGCCTCTTACTCGCTCTCTCACTCATCTGCTATTCTCTCACATTATTCATTCCGCCTAAAGCGGAAAACCAATAAAAACGAATTGAATCGCAAAGCGTAAGTACAAAATAAAGCGAAACGAGTAAAGTAAGAAAAAATGAAAGCTGAGAGTCGTATAGAGCGAGAGAGCGCCGTCGAGAGAGAGAGAGGGACAAGCACAGCGAGAGCAAGTCAGCGTGCAAGAGAGACGAAAGAAACAACGAAGCGGGTACAGGCGGCGCGTCGCATACAAGTTTTTTTCGATACTTTTTTTTTTTTTTGCTTTTTTCTTTTTGGCTCACAATTCTATGTGTGGTGTGTGCCCCCGAGATCTCGAAACTCGAGTTATAGTTATAATTATGGCGCTGCCTTTGGCTCTTGGCTTTTCTTTTATTTTTAATTTTTGTTTTAGCAGCAAGAGAGACAAGCAGAGAGACAGACAGACCGACGGACAGGAAAAAAAGGAGAGAACGAGTGTCAAAAGACACTACACACAGAAATTTTCATTACAGACAATTAGTGTGCATTTCATAATTGTTTAACAAAATAAAACAGACATCGAACCCCTATATATGTATATACACACACATGTGTGTGTATATATATGCATGTTAATGTATCTAAGCAAATCAGAAAAATTATTCATATCCAATTGTGTAAATAAGAACGTTTTATACAATTTCTTATTGACAGCTTGTTCTATCCGGCCTAACATATGGTAGTCTAAATTAACAATTTTTTCCATATAAAACCATATTTTGGAGTCCATGGTAAAACGAAGGTGGAGCGGCTGTTAATGCAGTTCGGTTTTTTTTCTTTTTCTTATTTAATATTAAATTCTCATAAAAACTCAAATGCAACCCTGCGCCGCCAATAAGAATTGACAACGATGATGACGTTAATGGGAACTCTGTCTATGTATGTATTCACACGAACGAACACACACGCACGCACTCACATAAATTTATAGGCGCGCTCACTCACTCACACATATCAAAAGTCGACCGCAAAGTCATTTGATTAATATTACTTTTTCTCCTTTTTTCTCTCGCTTTTGCATTTTAGAATTTCACATTTATTCACTGCAATTTCTTTCAATTATTTCAGCTTTTATTCATCTTTCCGTTTCTTTTTTTTACTAGCTGCAGTTTCTGATTTACTCTTCCGTTTATTCTTTTCTTGAATGACTTTTTTTTTTGCTAAAATATTGTTCTTATGACGCCAGTATATGAAAAATTACTTGATTGTGGTGGTTGAGCGCACACACACACACGCTCACTGTCTCTCTCTCTCGTTTGGTTCAACTGAATGTGTGTGCGTGTGTTTGTGCAACAGTAGTGGAAAAATCAGAATTCGTAAAAACGCCGCGCGGGTGAGAGAGCGGTGGTGTACAATTGAAAACAAAAACAACACTGAACCAAAAAAAACAAAGTCACACAACTCGTAGGCTCAAAAAAGTGGGGCGAATTTAAGTTTCATGCACTTAATGGGCTCATAAAAGCGGGGCGAATTCAAGTTTCACACACATCTCTAAAAATAAGCTAAACTCACAACACTAATTTGCAACTTGGTGGGGGAGGACGCATTTGTTTATAGACAATATTTTTTAAAACTAACAAATGCAGATTTCTTTACATGTTCTTATGGGGGCCAATAGGTAGAACTTTGAATGTGTTAGAACTTTTTGCAGTATAACAGCTCACATTTAATGTTCTTATAGTGAGGACTACTCTACTTTGTTAGGCTTTGCCTTTTTTTTGTAATATCTATGAAAAATCTTGTGCCACATGTGAAAATCACTGGGACTTGCTTAACTTTTTTCTAATTGCCACCTTGCGAGAACATAACACAACTAGACTGCTTACGCGTTAAAATAGCTCCTCATATATACAATCAAAACTCAAATTTATTTAAATTTGTGTTTAAATTGATTTATTATACACTTTACACTCACTCGGTCGTCCACAATTATTTACTTTGACTGCTTGCAATATAAGTGCTGGAAAATTGAAAAATGTGAAAAAAGGCTACGGTCAAAATTTCAGTGTTGACTAACGAAAGTTTTCTTTTCTTTATTAATTTGAAATTTTCAGTAGCACACCTTAGATTTAATTTCGTTTTTAATTAAAAAATTTCAATTTTTTTTTTTTAATTATTTCCGTTTTTTTAAATTTAAAAATTGAGATATTCTTTGTGTGTTTAGAAAATAACGAAGTTCTGTTATGTGTATTTAAAGAATTCAGAATATTCAAATAAACTACTTTTGAGTAAACTAACGGATCACCGCCCGTCCGTGACTATATTCCCATCAAATTTATTAATTTGGTTATTTGTTCCATTTCGATTCGTTGCTATTGTTTCTGTTTATGCAAATTTAACAAGAAAACTTTTGTATATTTAAATAACATTTAAAGAATTTTGCAGCATTATATTTAATTTTTGTTTTACTCTTTGATTTGTTTTATTTAGCATTTTATCGTAAAATAAATTACAAAATAAAAGATTTTTTTTTAATTTGTGTATTGCATATAATTTTTATGCTTAAAGATCTATAATTATTATTTAATTTTACTCACAAATCTTTTGTTGCTTTTTTTTTTGGATTAGATATTGCGCCGTAATCGATTTAATGCTTCTACTTAACGTCTGGCCGCACCCCTTTTTTCGTTTTACTTAATTGTTTTTATTTTTGTTTTGTTTATACTTTTGTGCCTAAAGGAAGCAATCGCTTTTATTCTTATTAATAAAGCTAAAGTGGAAATAATTAATAATGCAAAAATCACAAGACAAAATCATACAAAAAGGCAGTTAGAAAATATATGTATAAATTAAATTCGTAACACATGTACAGGGAATTGTTTGTTTGTTTGTTTCTTTTCTTTTAGAGGGGGAAAAAAGGCTAAAAAGTTAAGCAATCTCTGTTTGTTTTTACAAGAAATTTTCTACTTTTCACATTATCGTTTCTCTTGGGGTTTCTTTTTGGCAATTGGTTACGCGCTTCTCGAATTGTTTTTTTTTTTTCGTTTTAATTTTTGTTTTAAATCTTTTAAAATCATCCAAATTTTGTTTACTGCAATCGGTAGAAATATGTATGTATATATATATATATTTATATATAGTACATTTTATCGGTAAATCGAATTGTTGGTATATATAAAAAGTGGTCCTTAATTCGAGACATGTTAAAAACTTTTCTTTCTCATAGGTGTTTAAAGGTGCTGTTTGGGCTAAAAAGAATATTTTCACATAAAGTTATATATTTTTGTTTTTTCTTTCTATCAAAACTAAATTAATTACAAGGAAAATAAAAGGGGAAAAAAATTAGAAAATGTCTGTTGTTTTTTTCTTTTCGTTTTTATGTAGATTTCTAATTACGAAAAATGTAGTAATTTCGATCCGATTCTATGGACTATATATGAATACAGTTTTTTTTTTTCTTTTTGTTTCTGTTTTGTTTTAAATCCCTTTTTTAGTAGGCTAATATAAATCACGATAATATGGCCACGCTGCGACGCGGACCACCCTGACTGATGTTGTCCATGGAGGACCATTTCTTGATGCCATTCTTAAGAGCTTCGGCTGTGACTTTATCCTGCATTACTCGGGACATGGCCTCCAGTTTTTGGGCCCGCTCCTTTGATAACGGCTCTGTGGGAAAATTTAATTCATTTGCCTCGGCTAATGTACGCAAATCGAAATAGTATTTGGCATAGACAGAGGAGGGTACATTTATATTAAATTGCAGCAACTCAAGAAATTGTCTTTCCAATTCATTCATATCCTCCACTGTAATGTCCTTGAGTATCTGGCAGTAGTCCACATTCCATACAGCTTGATCGTCCCACACTTTTGAGGCGAGCAGTATGGCACCTAAAAAAAAAAAAAAGAATAAATAATATTAAAGTGAAATAATTTCAGATAAGAAATAAATTTGTCTATGTCACAAGTTAATTGTGAATCATCTCATTTATCTATCAATTTTGAGTCCAGGAAAAATTGAATGAATCAACCAACAGGCGAGAGAGAGAGATAGAAAGACGAAGTGTGGAAGCTGTTTACTTACCCAATACCATGCGTTTCCAATTGCATGGACCTACATCCAATTCCGCATAGGTTAACAGACGCTCTAGATAGACTAGAGTTATGATTGCACATTCCGCCGTCAATTGGGCGGCATTAAATAATGTTCTCACAAATTTATATATCTGACGATGTTCGGGATTATGCGTATCATAGTTATCTGGAACTGGATCATGGGTTAATGGATGTAATTTCTCATCAAAGATACTTAATCGTCGATCCGATTGACGATTCTTAATATGATAATAAATGGCCAATGAGACACATTTGACAGTATTCTTGAGATTTGGCTGGGAGACAGTGCTGTCATCCAAATATATGGTGGAACAAGAGGAACTTTTCTTCATGCCGCCACAACTGGTGCCGCCAGGAGTACTACCACCACCGCCACCACCACCACCTCCGCCGCCGCCGCCGCTGCCACCGACACCGACACCCGAAATACAACTCGCTTGTTGTGCGATCTGATGTTGGGAACGTTTACGGGTCATTCCCCCATTTTCAACTTTAGAACGTTCCAAGAACATTGTGGCCGCTGTGGGATCAACTGAGGGGTCCTCTTCGCCCTCCAGAGCTTCTCTTTCCGAGATGTGTTGCAGATTCTGTTGATTCTCAAAATTATCACTACTACCAACTTGCTGATGATGACCACCATGATGATGATGATGAATTGCCGCCGTTGAACCACCATGATGATGGCCATCCAATTGATGCTGTGATGTATGTGGCGGATGACTCAACTGATGCCGCTCCTCGAATACCGGAGGCATATCCTTCGATTTACGATCCGAATGCGGACTGGAGTAAGCACAACAGTTCTTATTGCCCATGATGATTGAGTGAGTGAGGGAGTGAGATATTAGATTGAAGTAGAACAATTCCAACAATAAATGCAATTCGACTTGTTTGACTAGCTATTTAAGTGTCGTCTGATTTTAGTGGCAATTCCTGATCCACCTTTCTCTTCTTTTTCTTTATTTTTCTTTTTCTTTGTTTGTTGTTTTCTTTTGTTCCTTCTTCTAGTGCTTTGGCTGCTGTTTGATGTTCACGCCCAGTTCAGGATTTTGGCACTTGGTCGACAGTTTGAATGTAACAATAACAATGTATTGGTGTCCATTCGGATGGCGTTGGCATAGTTCTTGTCCTTCCACAATATCCAACGCCAAATGGGGGGCACAATCTCCTCACAACAACTGATGAAAAGTCGCTGTAAAATAAAAATAAAATTTAAATAATGAGAAAAAATGCCAATTTATATTAAGTTGAAGCCACGTTAAGAGATTTAAAAGAGAAGAAAGAATTAACAGAGAGAAAGAAGAGCAAAAACAATTCTTCAGTTTAATTAAAATAAAAAACTGTTTATAGGGAAAATATAATACTTGAAGAACCGTTATAAAAAAAAAAAGAACCGTAACCCTTATAAAATAAAAACTTTTCGAGCAACTAATAACTGTATCAGAAATTTAAATAACTTTTGGTTACAAAATTAATGTTAATTGTTTTATTAGTTTCTTGTTCATTTTTTTTTTTAATTATTTGCAATTGATTATTTTTTATTTAAATAAAATCCACAAATAGAATTGATAAATATTTTGCCGGTTGGTCTCTCCTTTAACATCTAAACTATCCCACATCGAACCTTGTTGTAGATCTAATATCTAATTTTTTCTAGATAAGATTCCACTTGTGTTATGTTTCTGGCCTGCATTTATTTACCCAAATGTGGAATTAAAAGCCAAACCAGATTATTGTGGTAAAAATTAATTAACCTCAGACACGAGACAAGAGGAGCCGCGAACCGCAGTCAGTTAAGTTTGTCGTTTGCCTAATTTGGTTTCGTTCGTTTGTTTCTTCTTGTTGAAAGGGGCGGGGCCTCTATTGGGGCGGCTAGTTGACTGTAAGTTACTCTTTTTGCATTTGTCATGGCAAAAAAAGATTGATAAATGCTTGATTTAATTGTGTCAAATGTTTTTTGCAGACATTTATCATGGTCTGGTTAATGTGGGCAAAATTGAATGAATGAAAGAATGAATGGAAATGGCAATAGAAACAAACATACAATCACACGCGCACACACAAATGCACAAACACGGACACACAGTCACACACATACACTAAGCAGCAACACCCACGACTGATTGTTGAAAGCCCCGACTACTTTACATACAAAATTTCTACTTGAATTGTAATTGAAACTTCACTTATACACTTGCCTTGTGCTCAAAGTGCTGTGCATTGGGCACTCAAGTTATCTAATTAATTAATGAAATGCTTTTTCACACATATTTGAAGATTTAATGTTTTTTTTTTACTAAGACTAAAGTCATCGATAGTATCGATGGAATGGATTTTTAAATAATATCGATATCATAAACTTTTCAACTAACACTGCTCTGTTGTTTAACAGTGCAGCTAAGGCGATAACGATTATTCTGTTGCTTCTGGGTATCGCGGCCGCGGTAAAATAAAATTGGACTCTAAACTAAAAGAAATATATATTTACATGAGAAACAATAAAATTACTTTCCAAATCATTTAACTAAGTAACCCATAAGGTGGATAAACCAAAGAAAGATCAGCCATATTTAGGTTTAATCATAATTTTTATTAATTGGTGTATTTAAAAGTCATATGATGTTATTATATGTAAATTTTGACTTGAAAGTATTTTTCGTAATAAGCATACAATCTCTCACAATCAGCCGTGGTTATATGCCATATTATATATGTAGGTATAAACATTATCTGAGTTGTTAACATAGTAGGAAAATTAAAAACAATTTTTGTTATACATTAATAGATTTCTGTTATTTTCGGTTTTTGCTTTTAAAGTACTCAATGCCTTTTGCTTAGTAAATAAACTTATTTCAGTTTAAGGTTATAAAATAAATCAAATGAAGAAATAAAATTATTTACAGTTGTGGGTGCTACTTTATAATGTTTGCGCTAATGTTAAATAAATTTACTACTTTTTTCTTATTTTTTGTCATCTTTAAATTTTTATTTACACAACATTATATATTTGGTTGGAATATTTTTTAGTTTTTCTTTTTAATTGTAATGATTGCTTTCAACTTTATAATATATTTGGTTTTTATTATTTTCATTTCACTTGCAAAATTTAATACACAGTTAGTATTGGTAGAATGTTTTAATTGAAATTTATCAGACATATGAAGAATTTCATTGGTGTTGATAAAAGAAATTGAAAATTAAAGTATATTTAGTAAAAAGTTGTGAAAATTGTTTAAACATTCGATAGTTTGTTTAAGGAGCACACAATCAGTAAATAATTGCAATTATCCTACTATAACCTTTTAAGTTTTCTTCGATTTACCATTAGAAATAAGAATTATGAATATAATAGTTCCTTATTGATTTGAAATTTTGAAATGTCACGGAGAAGTTATTTGTTTTATGCTAATTATATATATCTACATTCATATATATGGTATATATATATATATATATTGAAATTGTTTGCTACTAGAACTACATTTTTGTCAAATAACATTCAATTATATGCTGATTCGATTAAACATTTATGCATCATCATCATACATATACATACACATATATATAATATAAATACATATATTAGATTAGTTAGTATGGATTACTATGCTTGTTGTATTCTCAACAGATATTAATAACAATTTTTATTATCTAATAGAAACAACTGAAGGGATATGCTGAGGGTTAAGCTTTGTGTCTTATTCATTTCTAACGCATCAAATTTTTACAGCATCTAATTTCCTATGTCCATTATATATGTATGTATTTAGTATATTATTTTTTTAAGGTTTTGTTTTCTTTGTACAGATTAATGAGAGAGCGCCTACTAAATGGTATAATAATTACTAATCGCTTTGAGCGTTAATGTTTGATATTATTACAATTATTTTTCATTAAACGTAAATGTAAGCTATTTTAAACCCAAGCAGAATTTTCATGCTATAATTTAACAAAATTTATCAAATAAACAATAGCTTAATAAGCAATAGTTAAATAAACAAAACCTAAATAAATAATAATATGTCAGATGTAATTGAAATATCTAAATAGCATTTGTTTGTAAACTTTATTTTAAATTACTCAACCAAAAAGAAATCTTCAGATCGGATTAAAACATAGTAAAAATGATTGCCCTAAAAAAGGTACCCAAATTTATCTGTTTTATTTGAAGAGAAATATAAATATAAAAAATAAATAAAAATGACTTTCTGCTTGCAAGGGTATATATAAACTTCGGGTTGCCAAAGTTTTACTTCTATTATTTTGTTTTTTTTTTTTTTTTTTATACATTTACGTTAGATTAAGAGTATTTTAGGTATGGTGACATATTTGGTTATTTTCATTTTATACATTTGTTACCTTTTCTTGTGGTTTCCTGTTTGTCTGGTTATGCCTTCTCATCGTTATATATTATCGACTACCTTAATAAAGCTATGATCCCAATTTCAGCTGATAATTTGGTACCTTACTGCTAAGCGCATTTACCACTGCCCTTTATGCCCTTTATACTCTCACTTTTCGATTATCCAATTTATTGATTACGATTTGAGACTTGATCTTTTACATTCGAATAGTCGATAGTGAATTGTGTTAGCTTTGTTTGACCGTTGCCTGGTTAAAGGGCAATGGTAAATCTTAAAAGAATGGTCCCGCTATCAGACATTTTGAAAAAACGTTTTAAAACATTCGAGTTTTGTTCAACTAAATTGAAAACTTTTAACAAAACTGTTTGAAAAATTTAACATAAGGAAAACTAAAAATTTTCGTTTGTTTTCTTGTGTGTGTAGTTTTCGAAACAAAAGGATTTCTCTGTTTCATCGTATAAAAATAAATATTTTATATATGTTTTTTTCTTTAGTTTCATTTAGTTGTGCCTATTATATGTTTATGTATATTATATATTATATTTACTTAAGTTTTATCATTTAGTTAAGGTAGCTATGTGCAATTCTTTTAAGTTTTCATTGAAACATTTTTAGAAAAAGTTGTTTTTGGATAGTCTGTTAGAGAGAGAGAGAGAAAAGTAGATAGGTATATATATATATATATATATATAGAGGATATACACATATAGTATATACAATTCGTATAGTCTAGATGTTCAGGTATTTGGTTTTTCTTTTTGGTTTGTAGTTAGGTACTTAATAACTAGACAGTCATCAAAAAACTGTCACCTTTTTGCTAATGTATTTTTTTGTTTGTTTGTTTTTTTGAGCAACTTTTTTAAAGATTTCAAATAATATTAAAAGAAAATAAAAATAAATGGTTTCTGGTGTTTTTGTTTATATTTAAATAATATGCATATATATAGTTCTATATGTATATTTCATAATAAAATTATACAATAAATTCCACAGGTTTTTCCGAAGCTAAAAATAAAATTATTATTAAAAATCTAATCACTTAATTGCTTGAAAAATGAAAAAAATTTAACAATTAATTTGATGCCAGTAAAATAATGAAAGAACTAAAATTAAATGGAAATTTAAACTATTTACAAAACTTTTATTTAATTATACAATACATAAATATATAGTTTATATTGTGCTTGATTCTAATATTTGCTTAAACATTCTCTATATCATACATATATTTATTTGTTTTGCTTCACATCTCTGTAGTTGCAAAAACAAAATGAATAATTATACATATATGTATTATATATACATATATTTTTATTCCAATGTTTATCTTGTTTTAACATAGAGAGAGCGTTTTATTACATGTTTTATTTTTTAATTAAGTTATCAATTTTTGTTTGTTTTTTTCTTGTTGAAGTATTAGTTTAATTTAGTTGTGTTTTTCTTTTTCATTTATGCTTGGTTTCTGGAAATTTTATTCGGCTGTTCTCAGTTTGATTAATTTTATGTTTTTGTTTATTATTAAATCGGGCTTGTTATGTGTTTTTTCTAAGATGTCAAGCTCTTATCTATATATTATGTATATATATATATTTATATATATATATGTTAGGATGTCCAATTTAATTGGCAGCAGCTTCATCTCCATTTCCATCACCTGCAGCTTCCGTTTTCTGTTCCCCACTTGGCGCCGCCTCCGGCTCTGGTTTTGCCTCAATGGCCGCAGTCACGGCCTCGTCTTCCAGTGCATTGGCGGCAAGTTCCTCTGCAGCGGTAGCCAAAGCCCGGGCCTCAGCATCTGTTATTTAGGAATGAAAGATATTTGATTAGCTAGTTTAAAGGTTTTTAAAAAAAATTAAAATGAAAATTATTAAAAACCAATTAGAACTGTCTCATGACTTGAAATTTTCTATTCTGACTGAATCCTTAGAAAGATTTAGAAACAAAATTTGGTGCGCTTATATCCAGCAGTATATAAGCATTATATAAGTACTTATATATATAAGTTTATAAGTATTCTAAATGAAATGATGCTTATTAAATAAATGATTTGGTTAATGAAATGAAATAAAAGTAAAAGGTCATGAAGAACGGGAAGCGATGAAAGATCTTAGAAATGGAACCGATTTCTCAATCCTGGTAATAGCTTAGAATTCTGTTAGCTAGCTTTCCCCCTTTTAGGGATAATATATTGGAAATCTAATACTATATCAAGTTGCCGTCTTACCTTTAAATTTTCTTCCAACATCACTATAATCAAAGGATCTATGGTTGACATAAAAGCTAATCCAACACAAAATCAAATTTTAATCTACTCTAAATCCTTTGGAAAAGGATTGGTTTTCCATTGTTTAGAAATTATATATTCTAGCAAAATTTTTGAAATTTAGTTTCTTGTGATATAATATACAAGTTCTATTTGATTGATGATTTAGATCAGTGTAAGCATCTGATATATACTACTATATTTCGAATGATTTTTTTCAAAGTGAATACGCACCACAATCGATACTGTGAGTAAAAGTTTTTGTTTTGTTTTAGTTTCATATTGATTCTCAATTTTATATTCAGAGTATATATATTAGCTTTTTGGATTTTGTTAATACACTTACACTTTAGGTTAAACATGATATATAAATAATTGTTATGAATTATAAATGAACTGGGGTAGTATTGCTCTTTCTTCGCCGCTCCATAAGTTCTGCGTAAATATGGGGGGATGGGGGGAATTTTGATTGTACATGATAAATTTTTGCATAAAATAATTAATTTTGTCGTTAACTAAGATCAAAGCAAATGCCATTGGCGTTTAGTTAGTTATGATTAAATGAGGTTAGATGTTGTGCTAGTAGTGGTATTTTGGTTGGTAAAAGTGAATGGCAATTAATATTTAGATTTAGTTAAGACTTGGAAAATGTTGATTTAATGGCCGAGATTATTTTCTTTTTCTTCTGCCTTAGTCTTTTCTGCCTACCTTTGATGGCCTGCTCCTTCCAGATTTTCTTGTTCTCGATAAGGCAACCCAGCCATGGCTTGGGTATGGTAAATTTGGCTGTATTGCTACTGGTGGGTAAACTCTTTCTGGCCATGGTAATGGCACTTTCGGCGGATTTTGCTTCTGTCTCACGCTTTGATTCTTGCTGTTTATCACTGGACAATGTCCTCGTACTTAACTGTTGGGCACCATCAACACCCTCTTCGAGAAGTGGTGAGGGTTTTGGTTTCAATACCGGAGCTATAGGACCCAATATATATTCAAGCATATCGGATAGAACTGACATACTTGGTTCCACAATAAAATCAATGAAACCAATTTGCGATTCGGCGACCAATGTATTCTTACGATCACAGAGCGGACTAAAAGGTAAACCCAATTCTTTTTCCAAATCGCCCTGACGAAAGAATTCTTCCAGCAGTAGCATTGTCCAACGATGATGGACACCCCACTGTTTGGCCGGGTGGGATATATCACAACAATGCAGGACCACAGACAATGCCTTCGATTTGTCTATGGTGGCCTCCTGTAAGGTTAATAAATTCCTCATAGTCTTCAATTGCTGGAAATGGCAAGTCATATCGGTGGCCAGCACCATATCAATGATTAAAGTTCTCAATTCCCGATACTCTTCACGGGACAAATGCGTCAATATATTATATTCATCCTCTTTCAATAAACGAAAACTAGCACTAACATGATGATTCTCTAAAACAGCTCGATCATTATACATTAAAGCCGTTTCCGATCCAGACATAACATGAAAATTATTTGTAGTACCCGTATGCTCATAATCATGCAATAAAGCAGCCAATAGCGAGGCAAATATCTCGAGATCTGTTAGCCAATTCATTAAGCCCGTATTACATAAACAATAGTGCATTGTCTGCATTACATCAACGGCATGCAGATTATTATGATATGGATTCCGATATCGACAATAACCCTCCTCGACACGATGAAGGAATGCCTCCAAAGTAACTGGAGCTATTTTAAATTTGTGTATCACACCATAGCGATTGAGCAGATCATAGGCAACATATTTAACCACCTGACCACTGGCTGCCTCAGTCAAAGCAAATACATCAAATGTCCAATCATCAAGATTCTGTAAAATTAAAGTTGAGAGAACATTATAAATAATATATTAAAAATCATTTAATATCCAAAATTAACTTTTAATCTTATATACTTGAAGTGCAATGTTAACCATAAACTTCTTAATTATCCTTTTAAATATTTTAGGTGGTTGTATAACTAAATAATTCAATAAAAAAGTTAACAGCACTTATTCATAAGTCACTATAATAATATCGACTAATATATTATGTTATTATTATGTATAAAAAATACACAAATATTGTGAAAAATATGAAGCTAAAAAAAATGTTAAAGAAAGAAACATTAAAATATCTTATAAATATAGAATAATTGTTATTTTATTATTATAATTTTTGAACACTTAAATATGTAGAAAAAAAATCAAGTCTATAAAATGGAAAACATAATAATATAAATATTCTTTTTATTATAAATAAAATGAAATAAAACATAAATTTTCTTGTAATATATTTGGTGAATGGATTTAACATTGGATGGTTTATTTCGGATTAAATTTTAAAAAATTGAAACTTAAATTTCTAATTTATATAATTTGTGATAATTGGCAATTTCTAAGTAACGATAAAGACACGTAGGAGTTACTCTAATTAATAATATTTGATTTGTGATATAGCAAAACTAATACACTCAAAATAAAGAAAGGTAGAAGCGGAAAAAAAAAATTCACACCATTTTTTTCCGAACTATCATTATAATTTATCAACATTTTTTCTAAGCTTGCTTATTTCTAATTTTAAATTAACAAGTTTAATTTCTTTTTTGTAAAATTAAACTCGAAATTTGAAGTCAAGCTGCTCCCATTTGAACCTTAAAAATTATTGTTATCAGGCTATCAAAAGGGGTGTTTTTTGAGTGTATCTAAATTGTTTTAATGAAGTTTTATTAGTCCATTTTTTATTTACAACTATCAAAACTCGATAAATTGCTGAATTTTAATCTAAAATGCAGGATTAATCTTACCGTTAATATTATTTATGTTAATATGTATACTTACTTTAAGCAATTTAACCACATCGGGTGGAAATTGCATTAATGCTGAACTGGAAACACGTCTATAAATGCGATCCACAAAGATTCCCGCCCTAATGGCATGGGCCACCGATCGAAATTTTGGCTTCTCATCGCTCTTGCGTTTGCTGGTGGCCATTTGACGGGTGAAGGTTGAGGCCAACCATTCCCGTACTTCCGGTGGCACTGCATCCGGTTGCACTTCCGATAACTCATCATCTTCATCGGCAAGACGCCTAAGGGTTTTCAGGTAAAAAAAAGGGGCCAAGGGAGGTTCCAGGAATATGGGAAAAAGGGGGAGAGACAAATATACTCATTAGTTCAGTTGAATTTGAAAGATTTATTTGTTTGGATTAATTTGTTAAAAACATATTTAACTTAAAAATTATAAAATTTTAATAAAACAATTATAGCTTTTTGTTTTCTTTTTTTAGAAATAAGTTTTTTGTCTTTTAATTTGCATTTAAGTTTAGCTTCAGTTAAATTTAAATTAAAAGAAAGCAAAAGCTAAACAGACATAATAAAATAATACAATACAATTGTTAAACTTTATATAAAAATAAATAACCAATAAAATATTAATCATTTTCTGTTTAATTTTTTTTTTTGCTTTGGTGTTTGGGGTCAAAGGAAGGAAGTTTTATTAGTTTGTTTTGTTTTTGTTGGAATTTAAAGAGAAATTGTAGTTAAGAAGTTTTAATTGGGTGCATATAAGTAAAATATAACAAATTTTTTTTTATTAAATAGTGGCAAGAGTTAAACAGTAATACATATAATATTAAATAGCTATACATAAATATACATATACTAAGTTAAATTAGTTAGTTGAGAGCTTAAAAAGTTTTCAGAGTGGTGTGTGAGGGGGGGGTGACAGGGTGGGTATTTTTAGTTTGGGGACTTACACAAAACTTTCTACTCAGCAAAAAAGCTAGAAAGCAGGCAAAGTGGACATGCTTCAAGTGTGTGTGTGTGATGGTGTGTGTGTGTGGGTTGGTGTGTTGAGCACATGGTGACTTAAACGAATTCATTAATTTCATGCCAAGATTTCTTGATATTTCTTTGCAAAGTGCAACAACAATCAAAATAACAATTGAAACGAATTTACAACAATTGTACTAGACATACGAGTAGTAATACACTGAGAGAAACAATTTGAGCTATTTCACCATGAAAAATGTATCCTTTTACTTTTTATTAAAGTCCAACCAGATCTTTGATATATAAAGTAAAATTAGCTTAATTTTATTTCGTAGTTTATTTAATTCAAAATGGGATTATTTTTCTGCCCATTATTTTATTACAAGGTAAAAAATTAAGAGAGAGAGAAAAGGTATTTTGACACATCGGGCATGTTTGTTTATATAAACTCCGATACAGGTATTATTTTTTTTTGGTCTTATTGCTTTTATCTAAAGTTTATTTGATATATGTACCTACTTATAACTTATTGGCCACCCAAATACCTACTTATAAATAAATATATTCCGATTATGTTTTATGGAATGTTCGGAATATACATATGTACATACATACATATGTATTCATTATATATATTATATATATTATATATATTTTATATATTATATATATTATATATATTATATATATTATATATATTATATATATTATATTAATTATATATATTATATATATATTGTTATTAAATCTACACAAAATCTTATAAAAGCAAAATAATGTACATACGTTCATGAATTCGTTAACTTGATGGCATTTACAGCATAAGTTTTTATAATGAAACACTCTATAATAGAGTAAATCATAAACTTTCACAAAAGGAATTGCCTTGAACAAAAGTAAGTAATAATTCTTTTAAAATGTTTGGCCATATAAAAATATAAATATATGGCAAAACATTTTTGAAAAAATCTCAAGTACATCTGTCTATCCCTCAATTTACACGGTAGAAACTTTCCTGGGAAAACTGTGAAAGCCGAAATAAGTATTCAAAATTCAAGTACATATTTAAGTATATAATAAACTCAGTTATTCAATCCACTAAATTAATCGAAAAAATCACGTATTTTATATCTTAATTTATTTCCAAGAAGCAGCGAGAAAACTGAATAAAATTTTGTTCAATCTTAGAACGGTAACTTGAACCTTAACAGAAACTTAAGTGAGCAGCATTTTTGGGAAACTCCCGTTTGGAAACAAATGGAATATGAAACACAATTTCATTGTTCCTAATAATGCAAAGGAGTACCGTATGAAGAGAGGAATAGATGTATTGAAACAACAAGTTTGTGAAGTTATTTTACTTTTACATTTTGATGACCTTTAATTTAATTTTTAGTAAATTAAGAATTTGTTCAATTTTCTGCATCGCTTTTCAAATTCCTGAGTGCTGCAATTCCTGAGCATATATCTATATACATATATAGTTGATCGAAAAATAAATGGAATAAATATTTCTATCTGTCATTGCAATTGGTACTTGTAAAACTATTGATAACTTGATTTGCTAGTTTGGCCAATTATTAAAGCCGATTTGCAATAAAGAGAAAAAGTTGCAAGAGCTTATAACATAAATGAAAAGTAACTCAATAATGTACAGTAAAAGCTGTCTTAAGCGAACTCAGTAGTTTCCATTTAAATTCTATAGTCGATGTAGATACAAATGTGTAAAACTTATTTGGTTCTAAAATTCCATTTTCAATTTCCTATAACGCGATATCTTGTTTAAAGAGATGTTTGCGGTCCTTAATGGTAGGTTGCACTGTGTCACATATACATATATATATGTATGTACATATGTATGTGTGTAGCATGAAAAAGGACACGACGACTTTTACCCTCAACTTTGAAGAAACACTTTTTCATTTGTTTACTGCCATTCAGGTAAGGGCATAGGTTAAATGCCTTAAAAGCTGTTGTAATTGGCATTGATAAGGCACACTATACACCCACACAGTTACACACACACACACCCAAACACACACACATATATATATGTATATATATACTTTGAAAATGCCATTTTAATTGGCCCATTACGTGCATCTTGTAGTCAATCAGCTCCTATTGCTATGACAACTTATTTGCCTTCTTTCATTGTATTGTATTTTTTTTTGTTTTTAGATAAATTTACATTTTAAATATATCTGAAACAAGTAAAAAACAAAAAAAAAAAAAAAAAGTTTTGCAGGGAAATTGTTTTTCATGGAACTGGAAAATTGAGCCTTTCATGAAGCACCTTGTGGCAATGTCTGGAGCAAACCGATTGTATGACTTAAGCAAATTGGCGCAATATTCAATTATGGTTAATTAGAGAAACTTCAGAGATTAGACAGCGGAAGGTCTTAACACGAAGCGATTGTAGATGGAATAATGAAGAGATGAGGAAACCAGACAAGAAGATTATGCTAAAGGTCTGTGGCTTTTGGCTTCTATGTTGATTTGCGGTCAAGACAGGATTTGATGACTTGACTGCGATTTGGTAGTTTAGTTTAGTTTAGTTTTGGCTCGTTTTACAGTCAACAATTTGTGAGTTAGAGAATTGGCAAAAATTAGTTAGTTAACTACTATCCGAGTGAAGGATTATTTGCTTTGACGGTACTTGAAAATTAAATTTGGTTTTCATCAATTTTTCAGGAATTTACTATACATAAATGTATATGTATATACGTATATGTATATGTATACTATATCCATTATATATAATTGAGTATTTATTCCTTTATGAACATGAGTATGAATAATGAGTATTTGAGTATTTCGATTTCTTTGACCATCAATTGGAATCTTTTTTTGTATACATTTTTGCAATAACAAAAACAATCGGTAAAGTAGCTAAGCACCCAATTTAGACATTACTATTTAGTTAATAGTTTGTTTTTTTCGTTGAAGAGGCACTAACTAGTTATTCAGAAACTAAGAGTACGTTTACCATATTGATTTTCAGAGTTACACGTTTTCACACGTTTGACTAAAACTTTTTAATTTCATTCTAGAGCTAACTCCAGCTTTAAGTCTTCAATTAAATTGTAATTACCGTTGCTTTAGAAACTGTTTTTAATGAGTAAATTTTCACCATTTCAAATTTTAAATTTAAGAATATTTCTGTTTCATTTTTTAATAAATATAACTTATAATTTTACATTAAAATTTTAAAGTTGTTATCTTTTTTTTTAGATTTAAGCGGTTGTTATCGAATAACAGGAAATTCTATCGACCTCTAACAAAAACTTCATTTAGTTTTAACAAAACCTGAAAATTTTAAAATTTCTTTCACATGAACAAATTTTATTAATAACTTCCATTTTTAGAAGAATGTTCTAAAGTCTTCTTTAACCACTAAACACCTCGTAGTTTTCAATTTTCAGTACCTACTATTATATTGGTATGTATATCATACTTTATTATGTAATTATGCATGTATGTACCAATTACTTTCTCCCTAATTACTAAAAACTAGCTAAAACCTTGTTTCATTCTTTTAGATCACATGAATTCTTAAAGTTATTGAAAACTTTTGAGTTTATTCCATGAGATTGAAAGGGTTGAAACCTTTATTTATCATTTCTTCCTTACATATATACACATATAACTCGTATTCATGATGAATATCGCATATTGTCTAAAGATTGTCTCTTTTTGCATACATACACTTCATAGGGCGCTAGTTCGCTTTCTTTATATTTTCCTCAACAATAAATTGCTTCTAACCCCCTTCAAACCCCATCCATAATGCCTATGTATCTATGTATGTATGTATGTATTTGTTTATGTGCCAGTGCTCCTTATATAACACTAACCACAATCTATGAGGATGGCCTGGTGGTCCAAGCTCATAACTTTCCTTTTTTCTTTGTGTGCGCTATGGTTTTTTTGTGTATTGCACTTCCTACGAATAAAAAATTACTTTGTTGTTTGTGCAAGAATATTTGAATGAAATATTTTGTGCTTTCTTTTTTCATCCAGAAAGATTTTCGAATATTTCAGACAATTGAGTTGTCAGTAAATAATTTTAAAGAGTTTTGATTTAGAATTATTTATATTGAATAAAATACCATTCCGCTTTCATGGCATGCTCCTGCGCTTCAATTGCACACAACATATTGCGAAAGATTTATTAAAAAATTGAAACTTTCTTAGATTTTCTTTGGTTTTTTTTTTACACTTTTTCTTTTTCTTTCTTTTAGTTTTATTTATGGTTATTTTGTGAAGTTATGCTCGCACCTTTTCTTCTTTTCCTGTGTCTCCTTGGCGCGATACTGAATTATGAACTGTATTAACTCGACGGTTATGACGCTTTGTCGGCTACTTTCACGTCTCAGACGACTCATGGCGCGCACGGCGACGACGACCACGATAATGACGGTAAAACGGTTGATTCTATGATATTCTGATGCCTGTTCTACGTGTTTAATTCCTGATGTATATGATTCTGTTGGTGCCGCCTGCTCTTCTTTTCCTGCTTGACCGTCCTTCATGGATGAGGCGGCAACGGGCAACGCAATATTTGCACACAAAAAAAGGGGGATAAAATTGACTTTGTGACAATGTCGTGACCGTTTTGAAAATTAATACATCACTTTCAGTTTTCGTAATTAGCAGCAGTACACGACTTTCTTGTCTGTGTCAAAATGCGCTTTTAATAATGACACAACAAATATAAATATTTGTGCAACACTTTTTTTTCTTCTTATATTCCCTTTTCTTTTTTTTTTTTTTTTGGCGATACTTTTCTATTATTTTCTTCTAATTCGCACGCCGTTAGTACTTGGCCCGTTGCGAGTTAAATTTAAACTAAATGCGCGCAAAATACTGGCAAAAAAAAGCGTTGTACCATACATTCAGAGAAGCCTTCCTTCCTTCTGCAGCTCCTTGCGTGCTGGCTTGGAGTTCCAGAGCTCGGAGAGTTTCGCAGCTGGATTGCGTGTACATAGCTTGGCACACGCCAACTGCAAAAATTAAAAAAAAAAAAAGAACACGAAAAAAAAAAACGGAAAATAGGAAAGAAAACCCTCCACAAAGAGGAAAACTTTATATGGAGGGCGGCCATATCAATTATGTCAGCACTAAGACATTGCAGAGTCATGGCAAGCCCACAAAACTAACTATTATGTACAAAATACCATCAATTTACACTTGAAAAAATTATTTTTGGTAAAAAGAATCAAGAGTTTATTATATCTAATAACAGGAAAAATTTTGTCGTATACAATGGCCCTAAAAACAAAAGAAAGAATTAAGTGGCAACACCAAAAATAAGAAATACCCTCTATATGGATATAGAATTTTATGCATTTTTTTGCACTGTCTAAAAAATATGTTGGCCGACATCATTGATGTTTTAAAAGTTGTTCTATTTATCCCTTGTGAACTCTGCTCGATCCCTAAAGAGATACTTTATTAATTAATTATATCGAAATGTTAAAGGCGTTCCTTCTTTCCCCTTTGGTTCTATAAATTTATACCGTTGGGAGGATGGTAGGTTTGTTGAAAAGTGGCAACCATAGATGAGGAGTGCCGGCTTTCACTCTATATATGTATCTATTCTATCTTAAAATAATGTAATAAACTTCTAATTCAAATGTCTGAGACGTAAGTCTTCTAAGCAGTAAGAAATTTATATTGGCGAACTATAAAGAACGTACGAATACACGTTTAATTTCTAATCCTTTGAATTTTCTTTAGTGTAGCTAAAGATATATAATATGTATGTATGTAATATATGTAAAAGTATATATAGTATTTTACTATTTCAACAAAACAATTACACAAAATGCTAAAAGGCATCACCACCAACAATAACAACAACAACAGCAGCAGTAGCAGCAGCAGCAGCAATAATACGAACAGCCACTAGAAAACAAAAGAATAAGGATAGCTTCAGTTTTCTGATAAACACGACAACGTCACGACGCTAGAAGCAACTTCCTTTTTTCTTTATAGTAGTTGTTTCTCTTCTTAATTTTCCCCTTTTATTTTTATTTAGTTTTTTTTTTTGGTTTTTGAGCCTTGGCGTTTGCCTTTTGTTTAATGACTTTGCATGCCAAGAAGCAAGAGGATGTAGTCAGAGTTAGAATTGGGGTTAGGGTTCAAGGTGGTCATAAGGGGCCATAAAACTTGCCTTTACCAATTCCCAAATGGCTAGGCATAGTTACATACATACATATATACATACTAGTTCGTTGGTTGTTTATTTTAACACAATTGCATTTCATTTTCATTTCGATTTCGTGTTGGTTTGTGTTCACTTTGCGTGCTATTGGCGTTTGTTAAAATAAATTGCAGCAGTTATTGGCACATTTGCATGATTTCTCCCCCGCCCCTCCATCTTCAATAAACTACCCTTCAATCTATAGCTAATATGCATTCAGAAATCACGCAAACTTCAATCAAAGGACCAACGAGCGCCTTAAAGTAGGCAACAGGTTGCCTTTAAATCGAAGTGGAGAAAAATTGAAAGAAGAAGAGCCAGATAAATATTTGTTTAGCTAATTTAAAACAATTCTAGCGGAAATTTAATTTACAAAATTTCTTTTTTTTAAAAATTTGTTTGAAATTTACGATTATGGCATATTTCTGTTTCTTTTTTTTTTTTCTTATTTTTTTTCTCCTAAGTATCAAAGAGATTTTTGTTGTTCACATAAATTTGTGTTGCTAAAAAGTTCTTGGTAATTTTTTGTTATCTTTTTGTTAATGCTTGAAAATTGTTTAAACCTTTTTGTGCTTGATTTTAAGGCTCATTTAATACTGCTGCTGCTGCTTCTGGCTCTAATAGAAGGCCAAAATGATGATGCCTCTCTGCCATGTCATGCCACTTAATAGTTATGCGTGCAATTTCCTGTGACCGTGCTACAAGCGTTTTGTCGGTTGGCATTCCCTATTGTCATTTTGGACCGACCAACAAAAACAGCAACAACAACAACAACAACAAAAAGAACAACAACAATGAAGAAGCACGGGAAATTGCTGGCAAATTGACAGCTTTGTTTTCTGTCAATGATTTTTGTATCTGACGGTTTTGGAAAAATCCCTTTCCCATCTCATATGGACCATTTACCTATACGCTATACAAGAACAACAAGCGGCGAACACAAAAGATGATTCCATTGACTATGTGAAATTATACCAAACGAGAGTTGGTTGAGAACTTCTAAAAAGTCAAACTATAAAGAAGCAAAGGAGCATCATTGAATTGTCTAGACCATAATATAGAATCAATCAATCAAATATTATATACAAATGTATTCTCGATAATCCACTGATGTTAATTAACTCATTTTAAAATATTACGGCTTAATTAAACCTTCATGTTGGAGAATAACTTTAAAGTTAAATCAAAATTAAAATCTTATCAAACTTTTCATAGCAGAAGTGAAAGACCACTGGAAAAACTTCAGAAACTTGTGTAAGAAAGACTTGGTCGGAAAATGCATTAGATTACAAACTAGATTAGTTTTGTTGTTAGTTGCAGGTGCTAGATTATAGGTTATAGA
Source organism: Drosophila sturtevanti (assembly GCA_018150375.1). NCBI lineage: Eukaryota > Metazoa > Arthropoda > Insecta > Diptera > Drosophilidae > Drosophila > Drosophila sturtevanti. The sequence continues at coordinate 188,603 of JAECWJ010000708.1, read as the reverse complement.
TTTTTGATTAGGAGGAAATAGTTTGATTTTGATAATTGAATGTCTAAATTCCAAATCATTTTAACATAATGAAATACAATGTTTAAAATTCATAGAACTTAGATGACACATTGAACAATTTTGGAATGGTTAAAAGCTTTATCCAGTTTAAAAAACTAGAAATTTATAACTATTTTATGCATTATTATGAGAATTTTAACATATATATATCTTTAAGGAACTTATTAATCTTGGGTGCATTAATTTTAATCAGTCCAAGATAATAAATATGGAACAACATTTATAAGCAGGGAAAATAATTGATTTTGAGCTTATTAAACAAATTAACCTTCCTTTTTATAATATAATTTTTATAATTACTAATTATTTTATAAAATGCAGTAAAGAAATTGTTCAAAAGCAGCTTTCATCATAGTAAAAAATCCTGATGTCTATGCCTAACTTTGCATTGCCTGAATAATTATTTAAGTTCAAAAACCAAAATTTGGTTGAATTAATTTTCTAAACTTTTATAGAATCTCTCTCGATTCAGACGCCCACATTCTTAAGTTATTCGGATTAAAGTGTTTGTTGGTTGGGTCTTTTTTTGTATTACCACATAGAATAGCATAATACAAACAAATAACAACGGCTCCAAGGTCCTTTCAATTGATGCGCCTATTTCAGGACTAAACTTCTGTTTGTCCCTTTGGTGAGTTGCTTATGTGGCAAAAATTGGCAGTTAACATCATTTATTATTGATTTTTCTTTCTTATGGCTAATATCAGCTGGTAAAAAGAGGACCAATTCAATACGTAGTTTGTCTGGAAAAGGAGTGTTAAATAAAGGGGGAAGGGAAGGGGGTATATACTTTTTCGTTTTCTTTATGTTTTCGTTTTGTTTTTGGGTCAGACCCCCGAAAAAGATGATTGATGATTTTTTGCGGCATGGTTACTACTATTAAACTCTTTGTCTATTAAATAAAAGAACCTTCGATTTTGTTAAAAGAAAATGTGTGTGGGTGAAATTGTGGCGTTATTTGACCTAATTTCAGTTTCAAAGATGGGGGCCTATTACATACATATATACATATATATATATATATATACATACTTAATTGTTACTGACTCATTGAAATAAATATTATTTCGCATTTTTAATTGCTTTTTTCCACTCGATTGGTGGCAGTGGTGCTGGTGGTGGTGCTGGTTTGTGGTGTTTGATTAAGGTAACCGAGCACTGTACTCATTAATTATAATGCACATTTATAATTTAACGAAAAACTGACAATTTCTGCGTCCACTTGTTAAATCAAAGTTAATGGAAATTAATGACATGAGTTGCAATTACTTTTTGCCTCTTACTCCGCCCTTTTGCATAATTGTAAAACAATGCAAAAAATATTATATTATTAATTGTGATTTATTGGATAGGAAAGAGATACTTTTTTTAATTTTGCTGTTTTATTTTGTTTATTTTATTATAAATATATTTTTGATTTACACTTTTCTTTCTCACTCTCACGTATAATTTCTTCCGATCGTTTAGAGTCCGTTACCGCAAACACATTAAAAATTATTTCTAAAGCTTCTTATCGTCATGAATGGAGCCGCAAATGGCATTTAATTTTGTGAATTTCTTAACAAAAAAAAAAAAAAAAACAAATAGATATCGAAGTACCGTCAATAAAAATCAACATATACGCATATGTATGTATATATACATATATGGACAGACTGGCATAAAAAGAATAACGAATTTTACAAAAATTGTGATTTGGAGAATTTTTATTATTATTTTTTTTTTGTTTTTTATCATAATTAAACAAAGAAAAAAGTTGCGTCAACAAAATATTTGATGATAAGAGAATAGATATATAATTGACTTAAAGTGAGCACTCAATTTCCGGATGCCAGTGTGAAAAGTTTTAGATTTATTAAGAATTGTAGGTCAATTTTAATTAACACTCAAGTTTAAAGAAAATGTACGCCATTCATTTACATTTAAAAAGTGAAAATACTTAAGCTGCCACTGTATATTGCAGTCTTGTGACTCAGACTACTTTCATATATCAGGACATGCAGTTCCTCATTTCACATATACAAAAATAGCTTTTAACGCACTTTATGCCTTCTGCAAGTGGCTTGGAAATACATACATATTTATGCATATAGTTTATATGAGTACATGAATGTATCCTCCCCTCCCCTACACTTGTAAGGTGTTTCTATATATACATATATAGTACCATGTAGAATCACATAGTTCTTTGTGTCAGCACTCTATAAGTAGGCCTAGCTAATTAGTAAAAAGTCGTAAAGGATTCACATCAATTAATGAAAAAAGCTTTTTATACCCTTACAGAGGGTATAATAAATATGGTCAAGTGTTTCCGACCCTATAAAGTACATACATATATTCTTTCTCCGCATCAATAACCTAGTCGATATAGCCATGGCCGTCTGTTTTTTTCTTTGTAGCTTTTAAACTTTAAATTTAAAGCTATATGGGTTAAACTCGAAAAATAGGCTCTTTAAAGATTTATACTGGCCAAGTTTAAGAATTGATCGGGTCGGCCAACTATAAGGTATAGAAATAGTGAAAATTACAGGTACCTCGGCAAGAAAAGTTTCTTTTAAAAAGTTCTCAGAAAAACTTTTTTGTTTGTTGAACTATCTGAACCATATTTCAGATGATAATTCTACGTTAACTTAAAAGTTTCCCAAAAACATAAAAGTTTAGAAGTTTTTTTTTAATTTGGTTTTTATACTGAGTACTCGAATTCATTTTCAAAAATGTTTGGTATTAATTCTTCAAAGTTCAGTTAAAGTTCAGTTCCATTATTCATATGAGTTTATATTTATATAAAATTATGATTAACGACTGCAATATTCGATAAAATTTCTTAAATATGACCTAATAAACAGTTTTTAGCTAAGAATAAGTTCTTGATACTCCAAGTTTTGAGTCTTTATTTTGCCAACTGAAAGTTAAGTTTGATAAATGGAAAAAAATTGTTTTTAAATTTTATTTATAAAAAAATCTCTTTGGTTTTTCATAATTAACCAAATAAATATAAAAAAATCCAAAAAAAAGGAATTTTTTGTATTTAGAATAAATAATTTCAAACTTTTTGTAAACATTTGTCAATAAAATAGAAAATTTTAAAATGAAGGACATTTAACACCCACGCAAAGTTGGCTAACAAACGATGATTCATCTTAAACAAGAAAATAGATACGAAGGGTAAAAAACTTTTCTAGCAATAAGTTTGAAATTTCTATAAATCTTTAATCCAAAAAAAACATTTAATATTTAAAAATTTGATCGGTTTTTATTGTTTAAAGCAACATAGAACTTTCATATTTTAAAATATTTTTAACAATTCAAATACATATTTGATATAAAATCAATACAATTTTTTTAGTTTCCATTTGTTTTATTTATTGGTTTATTATCTTTTGTAGTTTACACATATGGAGGAGAATATAAATTGAACGGATAAACAGCTAATATTAATGGATTTTTTTCTGTTTGTTCCCAATAAAGCCGGATTTTGGCCATCATTGGGGTCTTGGGCTATTTTCTATCTTACGCTTCAAAGTTTCATTTATCAAAGAAAAAGTAAAACAAGTAAAAGAAAGAACTTTAATGCTACTCTTCCTGACAATTTGTCTTCATAAATCGGATGACAAGCCCAACTTACGCCCACCTTTTAAGAGCTTAAAGACCCATGGCAGGAGATTTACTTCGACTGTATTTTTTTTTTGGTTTTTTTTGTTGAAGACGATGATTCTGGCTTTCAGCTTCTGATGACTTTTAAGCTGTCTAAAATATAAACAACCACACAAACACACAAACAACTGACATGATAAACTAATTTTGGTGTTAGCCAAACATGTAAAACTGAATTAAAGTGACAGCCGACAGAGAATGGAGATGATTCTCCGTATACATATATATACATACATATAGAATCTTATGCCAGTGGCATTTTTGGGTTGATTAATTTTCAGCCGAGAAGTGAAAGCAAATCATCATTGTAGTCGGTCGGCTGGTGTACTTGGTGATTCTTTGTGCTGGTGGTGAAGTTGGTGCGGTGGAATTTCGTATTTTCACCGAGTGCAACACAACATGGAGATGGTATACGAGTATACATATGTATGTATGTATATGAAGGTATGAAGGTAAGATGACAATGACATTGCGAACGAGACGACAAAATCAACAATCACAGAGACAAAGACAAACCGCAAGCGAATAATTCGTCGTTTATTGCCATCGCCGTTGCCATTTTCATGGATGTGACTATGACGGCGAGTATAGCTGAGAACGTGGGTGGAACTGCTACATGTCATGGCATTGGTGGAGGTCGTTGATGTGGTCGCTGAATGGCATCTAATTATACATACACAAAAAAAAAAGTACAACATAAGTGTAGTTGTCATTGAACAAGACTTAAAATATTCCAAAAATATTCCATTTTTCGAATTACACTGAATAGTTTAGGGCAAAAATATACATCAGTTTCTAGGACAAAGAGAAATTGTAAATGTTTGTTATATATACGTTTTCTTTTGTGTTTTTCCATATTTTTCTCCCTTCTGTCTCTTTCAACTCATTTTGGGGTCGTAGGTGGTGACAGGCATTCGATTTTGCGTGTCAAGGCTGAAACTTAATATAGAGTATGAGGATGTAGTAGTGATATCCTTCAATTTGCACGTTCTTTGGACTTTTCCATTCCGCGTATTGACAACTTAATGCCAAAAGGAAAACCCAAATGTATCGCACTGAAACCCAAAGTCAACTTGAGCTAATTACTCACAGCGCTACCATAAACCAAAAGTGTATAAACTATGGTATAGCTAAAGGGATTCGAAGTTGGGAGGAGAGAAATGCGGTCAACGAACGTTGACAGAGTGCTTGAACAAAGGAGATGCAAAACTCAATCAACCATGAAGAAAATATATTAAAAAAATTTGTAAAAAAGCCACTCGACTAAGATATACTCTTATCAAAAAGCCAAAAGTTTAAAGATTTATACTCATATATTTTGACTAGCTAATGATATTAAATCCTTAAGTCGGTCGAATCTATGGCAAATTAAGGACTTTGAAAATAAACAAAGTTCAAAGAGCTTTATAATGGAAACTAGGCTAATGTTATTTTATTTAAGTTCCTCTGTTAAATTAAGCCATGTTGTCCTTTATTTACAAACTCTGTTTACCAACACCTTAAAACTATGCTGTTAACATGCGTTTGATGTTAACAAGTTAACAACAGATATCAACTGAGCTGAAAGCAATACAATTTGACTGTTCAGTTTTAATTAAAATTTAAACAAGTAATAAAGATATCATAAAAGCGGTCCAAAGTACTGCATCCTCTATTAACTTTAATCTCTAAATGTTGGGTTTCAATGTTAGTACACTATTTATATAGATTTTAAAAAATTTAGAGTTTAGCATATTAAAATATAGAATATTCACACTATTTTTTCTCTTTAGGGATATCAAATTTTTGACTAAATTGGTTTATATAAAAATACTTTAAATGGTTCTTATTTGATAACGTATAAGTATATTGATATGAAACGAAAAATATATTATTGTAATATGAAGATCAAAATTTATCAGTAGTTTTTATTATTAAAATTTTTAATATGATTGCTAAAATCCTAGTTAACATTTTAAATTCACAACCGTTTAAAGCAATGTGATATAAGAAAAATAGTTCCTATACTATCCAAGAAGCAAGTAAAATCCTTCTTTTTTTAAATTCCGCGTAACCTTTGTTTATATTTGCAATTGCAAGTTATTTAGAAATATTTGCCAATTTTGCTTTGCTTTTCACGAAGAGTATACAAAATCGTTTTGCTTTTTTTGTGTTAAGGCTTAATCAGTCAGCTGGGAGCCGTTATAGCTACTTGGTTTATGCTTGCTACTTCTATTTTTTCCTTTTCCTTTGGTAGTTTCAATTTCGTCGCATTTATTATACTCATTCCAAACGATGTCGTTCAGAATGCAGCAATGCATATAAATGACGGGGCAATTGCAAGAAGTCATTTGTTATGGCGAACTTCTCGTTACGTTTTTCTTCGTTCCTTTTTTGTGTGGCTTTTGTACGGCGATTAGAAATTAACCCACAGGGAGGTTACGGAAAACAGAAAGAGCATATAGAATGTTGAAACTATTCAAGGACATGCACGACGATAACAGTTTAATTTGAGGACTTTGCAATTTCTATAAAATTATAAAATTATTTTGTATTCGCAAATTTGACTTATGTTTATACATTTTATGTTATTATATTTAATAAATTCTAGGAACTAAAAACATATGGAAATGTCTAGGATAATTTTGGCCACTTGAGATTTGGTTGTGGTGCTTGAGAATTGGTTTGACGAGATCGTTCTTTCTCTTTTCATATGGAAGTGGCCTGACGACGATTCCATCTCCAAACGGTTGCATCATCACATACATATACCAAAACGCTGGCATCCCTAGAGAAGGCTATTTGGCGTACAGTTGCCACACTGCGTGTATTATACAATGTGGTCATATGTGCCCCCTCCGGATCGCTTGGATCCATTTCCCACACATAGACTTTGCCCTGTTGATTGCCCAAAGCAATGACTTTTTGCCAGGGATTGAAACCAAAGCGAACAAACCAGATCTCACATTCATCGTATTCAAATTCGGCTATAATAGTGCAAGATGAATCACTGGGTTTAACTTGCTCAAAACTTTGATGCAATTGCCCGGGCTTCCAGCAGACAATGGAATTTTCACAGGATTTTGATAGCACAAAGTTTCCAAACCATTGAACACAATCCACATAATTTCGATGGATATCGCGAGTGGAGAAGTCTGGGAAATGTTTTGTAATTGTGGGAAATGGTAAGGTCGATTTATCCTGATTGAATGATTCAGACAACTCTATTTTATGCTGGAATTCTGGTGTATTCAGGCACCACAGCTTTAGTGAGTGATCCATGCCGCTGGAAACAATGCGATCTCCACGCATATTAAAGTCAATGGATAAGACTTCATCCCGATGTCCTTCGACACCACCAAATATTGCAATGCAAACATGACTCTGAATGTTCCACAAGCGTATGGCATGATCCTTACTGCCTGATAATAAAAGTTGTAGTTTATGAGGATGGAATTTCAGCTCATTGATAGCCTGACCATGTCCAATATAGTTTCCCACAGCTTCATTTTGTTCAATATCAATTACACGTATAATACCACGATAACCAGCTGCGGCCAAAAGTGGAGCGGACGATTTTAAATCATAGGACCAGGCGCAGGTATAGAAGACTTCATCGGGCTAGTGTAAAAGAGATGGCATAAATCGATGTGCTTTTCTTGTGGCTACATCTTAGATGACTCACATCGGGATCTGCATAACAATGTAGCAATTGAATGCCACCATTCCTCGGACATTCGTAGATTGTGCAACGGTTGCTGCCAGCTGTGGCAAAGACCTGTGGCTCATCTTTACCGACCAAAGTGTTGAATGTCACACCAAATATATTCGCTCCATGGTTCTCCTTTACATGGGTGCTGCAAGTCATTCATAATGGAATCGTGAAATTTCCGATCTTCGTCTTACTCCCACTTACTCATATTTGTAGGCGGCTCCTGGTTTATGTTTGGATTTGTTACTCCTTCTTCCACGTCGCTTACTTCTGGTGCTGGACGTGGGTGACTTGCTACGTGAGGTAGTGCTGTTAGTTGTAAAACTAGTTGATTCGTCCTAAAAAAAATGTGTTTTTCCTTTGTTTAAATTGTTCCTTTATTTTAATTCAACTTCGTTTCTTACTCCACATGATTCGTCCGATTCTGGATTGTTGCTGATCATTTTCATTCACTTAATTCACTACTTTATAAGCTTCCCCCAATTATTAACTTTCATTTACTTGTTACTTTTTACTTTTTAAATTAAATTTTCACTTTGTTGAGGTTTTGCTGATTTTGTTTAGTTTTTGGCGGGAAGTGTGACCAAGAAATGTGATCAGTTCTCAAGCAAGATCAGCTGTTTTATTTGCCCATTGTCTTACACGTAGATAATTATCTACGCGCGTCAAATAACAAAAATCCGTTACGAGAATTACATTTGAAAATTTTTAAAAATATATATAAAAAACATTTTTTTATGGCTGTTGCTCAACGGACATTTACATGCGCTTTCGTTTAGCTAATTTATTTGAACGATATGAAAAAAAAATTATAATGGGGACAATACACATGCCAATGCCATGAATTCAGGTGTTGAACAAAACATATATATTATGGACAGTAAAACATAGCATTTGATTTCATATATTTTAGATTAGAGACAAAATTTATAAAACTGTTTAGACAATTTAAGTGATTATTTTTATAATCAATATGATTCTTAGTAAAAATAAATACATATTAATATTAAACAGATTTGTTAATTCTTTGAAAAGTTTTATAAATTTTTGTCTCTTCTTTTTAATGAATGGGCAACTTACATAAGGTATAAAGGAAAAAACGGGAGGGACTTACGGGTATACATACATAGAAAAGAGTGTTGATCATAAAAATATTTACATAGTTCAAGCGAGCAAAAATATTTTTATAGTTAAGAAAGATAGAAGTAAGGGACAGAGAGGCTAGACAATAGTTTACAGCAGTAAATAACGCAGACAAAAAGTCAGTAGTAAGTAGCAGATAGAAGAGATAGTAGATATATATATTTATTTATATATATCTATATAAGTAGGTATATAGAATTAGGCACCCAGCTTATACGCTCTTCATTTAATTGAACTTTCATCAATGATTAGCACATAAACTAGGAAAATGTTCAGTTTATCAGGAGCAGTGTTGGTTAAGAGTCACAAGAAACAATAAATAAATAAAAATTTCAAATCAACGAAAAAAAAAGAACTTATAACAAAAAATGAAAAAATAAATAAAGTTAGGCTTAGTTTTAAAATTTGTTTTGTTTTTGCTATAAGAAAAATCGTAATTTGAATTCAAGTACGTTTTATTTGTGGACATTGATCTCGCCCAGACAGGTGTACGCAGTCGTCTTTGTCGCTGAACGGTAACGGTCGCTTTATTACTGCAACTGCTACTGCTGGAAACACTTTGAGCCGCATCGACCATGGAAGGAGATGGAGCAGTTGCTACAGATGTAGCTGGCGGAGCGCTTAATTCTGTTGTAGTTGTAGCTGCAGTTGTAGGTGTGACTTCCGGTTTCGTTGAGGCTGAGTGCTCTTCCACTTGGACACTTGGTGACTCTGTGATAGACTCCAGAACAGTCCCCGTTTTGGACGTCTCCACAGCGCCAACCTCGCCGCCTGGTTCCGTCTGCTCCGTTTGTTCTTCAGATGGCGGACCAGTTGGACCACTGTGAGTCTGTGGTGCCAACGAAACACCCTTGATGCGACTTTCTATGCTTGGCTGATTGTCCTGGTGCTGTTGCTGCTGCTGCTGCTGTCTTTCCCCCTCCTGCTCTTTTTGTAAACTGCAATTACTGTTTGTATTGTTGTTATCCTGCTGCGGCATTTCACCCGCATTACTATGAATATGCTGACTGCAGTTTAGGTTCTTACAGTTACCATTACAACGCTCCTTGCTGACGTTTGACTCACTGGCAGAATTGCATGGCGTCGGAACGATGATGGCGACGACGACGACGACGACGGTCAAGTGTTTTTCGCACAGCAGTTGGCAGTGAGTAAAAGCGAAACCGGTACAGACAACATTTTTTATTTTTATCACATTTTGTTCATTTTGTATTTTTAAGATTTGTTTTTTTTTTTGTAATTTGGATGGCAATAGAAAGAAAAAAATATATAAAAATAGAGAGAGAGAGATAGTACATCAGTTGAGAATTGTAAGAAAAAGGTATTAGTCCCTAACAAGTAGAATGAAAGAAAATCGCCTGCTTCTATAATCCACAAAACTGAATCATTAATATTTTTGCATGTATTTTTACAAGAGAAATGAGAAGCAAGAAACTTTCAACCCTGGGAAACTTCACCAAACTTGTTTATGTAAATCGAAGTCTCATGTCGCTTGGGTAGAGATGTGAATTATTCATATGTATATATGTACATATGTATGTACAATCATTTGTATATATGTACATATATATCACAATCTTTTGCCACTATATTTGTACATACATATGCAGATGACAATGGGGAATTTATTTTAATTGAAATGTTTGTGTCGTAAATAATTGAAAACAGTTTTAGTCTGTAAGGAACTAAAGAAAATGTCTTGCAATGGCAAATTGATTTCAAATCTTTAGTCAAGAATTGTTGAAACTATAGCAAAAACTCAAATTAATCAGTTTTAAAATTCCATCTGTGAAAATATTTAGTGAAAGTAGTATGTGGAAATAATTTACTTTTGGATTTTCTTTTAAACATTACAAAATTTTCCAATTTGAAATTGAAAATAATTATGATTAAATATAAAATGTATGGAATTTGCAAATCTGTGTAAAAATTTTACTATCATTTTTTCCTCTATTATATCTATGACAGAAATCGATTGATTGTCAATATATTAGGTATATACCTATTTCGTAGAAATTTCCGTGCATTAAGGTTTTAAAAGTTATTTTTACCAAAGATTTGAATCAATTTGCATTAGCGACCAAAAATAAATATAAATATTTTTCCTAACATTTAAAGTTAATAGTTTCTTAAATATATGTTTGTTTATATAATATATGTATATAGCGAAAAGGTGAAAATCAGAGCAGAAGAGTTTGTAGTAAAGAGCGAAAATTCATCTGGCGGCACAGTTGCGAACAGTTTGGGGGGGTTGGGGGTTGGGTTGGGATGAAGGGGTAACAACAAAGTTAGAAATAAATACGTAGATTTACACCGAGAATGCTTAAGTTAAGTACGTTTGAGATAGAGAATTCTTTAATTAATATACGGTGCTTTAGTTTACTGTTTCAACGATTGTCATTTAGCAAATAGTCAATCGTTGGTAAGGGGAGGGAAGATAGGGGAACTTAAACGTTTAGACTCTTAGTACGTTAGCTAGGACTAAGTCTAGAAAGTAAACGCGTTCTCTTGTTTATGAATGATTTAATGAGAGTTATATGTATGTACGATGATATAGATCGAAATATAGAGGTTAATTAAATATTATAGAGAAAGAGTTAGGGTTACGATAGACGATAATGAATTTTGTCTTTTTTGGATACTGGCAGAGCAAGGCAAAATGAAAATTCATTATTCTCGATTCACAGAAAACAGAAGAGAGCACTACAAATGATGAAATATATAGAAAGATATTAAAATATAATTAATGAAAGATATAGTAATAGTATTAGATAGATAGATATAGATATAGATATGTGATAGGTGATCTTTTTTTTCAATATAGTTATGTATGTTGAGTATATTTTATAGTAGGAAAAGACAGAGACAGAGATAGAGACGTTTTGAATAAAAAAGAGTTAAAAATCAACAAGAGTTAACGACAATTGAAACCAAAAGCATAAAATTTGATTTTTAGTTTTGTTTTCTCTAATTAGGAAAAACTTACTCTTCGCTCTCAACGGATGAGGACGCAATCTGCCCCAATTTTGTTTTACCTGTTGTGGGGCTTCTGCTTTTTATTTTGTTTTTTTTTACATATTTAACAACAAGAGACACACACACATACAGATATATGTATATATATATAAAAAAAAAAAATAGAAAAAATTATTCAGATATAGGGTATAAATATTTTAAAAATTTAAAACCAATAAGAAGTATACAGAAATGATATAATCAATTTCAAATGGGAATCAGAATGATACATAATGATATAAAGATGTATGGGATGATAAAGAAATGATTGAAAATGCGTTTCTAGTACGGAAAAGCTTGCCTTTAGAGAGTGCAAAGTCCGAATTTGTTATTGTATTTTTGTTTTTCTTTTTTTTTTTTTTGTTTTTTGTTGGATTTAAATAATTTTTATGGGGTTTTCTGAGAACCTACTGAAAGCCTAAACCAATCATATGATGAGCCGTAGGCGAAAGCAGAAGATCCAGCGATCAGTTTTTTGTTTTTTGTGGTTAGAAATATATATACTTAAGATACTTATGACCCAACAAGTGAGTCCTTGGAATATAAGAGATAGAAATAAGATCTTAATAGATTTAAGAACATACCTTGATTCGTCAATGAAGACTGCTTCAAGCACACGAGCAGCATAATGGAGATTACGTTGCATATCCTCATATGCCACCGTTTCGTAATCCATGCGGCGGAGAAGACCACGTATTCTGTGTGGGAGAAAAAAGAATGTTGAATGAGAAAACTGAAAAAGCTAATTCAAAATTCAAATTTCATGCAGTATTCAAGCATATTAAATCATTTTTTTGGACTTCAAATTTAATTTAATGTAATTTATTAAGCTTCAGACATTCTTGGCTTTGATTGAATTTAACGACATTTGTTCAAATAATTATTTCCGATTTAAATTTTATCCAAATTTTAAATATATATCTATTATGTATTGTTTTCGCAATATATACATTTTAGATGTTAATTAAAAGAGTTTGAAAATTAAAATCAGAATTCGTCAGTAAAAAATGTTCATGTATTTCTAGCTTAGTTAGTTCTATGAACTTCTTTGTAGTTAGTTCTTTTAACTTCTGTTACCGTTTCTGAATAGAACTAGTTCCAAGTTAACCTATTTATTAGATTAACTCATTGCAATTAAGTAGAAATTGCCTACGGACTAGGTTAGCTAACTGACTAGAGCCTGAAATATACAAGTTCAGACATAAACATTATAAATAATAATAATAAGAATTGTATTTCGGCTATAATTCGAATATACTTATAATAATCAGAACTACCAACCTCAAATTTATTGAGAAATTGTTGGATTATGGGTCCAAGATGAATTGGCATATGAAACATTGAACTTTAAACGGTAAAACTAAAAACACTTTAAAAGAATCGGTTGTCTGAATCGGTTTGCATATCCTATTGTAATATGAATTTTAATTTTTAATATCAAAATTTTTAATAACTTACCTCCCAGCCGCTTTGTTTAGGGCATCTGGCGTATCGACTGGTGGCAAATTTTCCGTATCCCATTGCGAAGGCGATACCGATAAATTCGAGGTTGTTTCAAACGAATGCACTGAATCCGACGGATTTTGATCGCCACGCATTAGCGAGACCCTATTTACATTTATTGATGATTGATTATCCGCCGATTCGCGACCGCCCCCCGCATTCATATCGATTGCTGACGTGGTATTCGACGTATTTTGTACATTATCCGCCGCATAATTGGTTAGATTTGGTGACGACGGTTGCATTTTGTGGCTGTAGGAGGCAACGGAGGCAGTGGCGGCAGCGGCAACAGCTGTTGGATTATGTGTACCAGGCAATTGATATTGATTACTTGCTGCTGACCCCTCAATAGATCTACCAGATCCGTTTGTATTATTTGCACGGGAACTTAAACGCTCGGCAAGCGGCTCACTTAGCGGCGCCTGGAAATAATTGATACTGCCTACAGATGGTCCAGTTGTAGCTGGCGATGGCGAGGTGAGTTGCTGCTGATGGTGTGTACTGATTGATGATTGTTGAGCGTCAATTTGGGAAAAATTTCTGCTATTTGTGCGTCGTATAATGGTCAATGAACCATGTCCTGCAATATGCAAACATAGATAAAATAAAAAAATTGAATTAGTTAGTTTTTAATACGATAGAAAATTATTAAAATTAAGAAAGCCAACTATGTATATTGAGACTTTAATTACAATACTACTTTGATCTAATGAAGGGTACAAAAATATTGAATTAAGCTTTCCTTTTCTTCTTTTCTTTTTCTTTTTTTTTGAACAAACAGAACCACTTGGAAGAGTTAAGCACAGTGGTACCGAATGATGTGAATATCAATTGAAAGGGATGACATATTGCAATAATGTTATATACATACATACATCGAAAATATTCAGCGTAATTTTATATAGCTATTACGATTCCTGTTTTCCAACCTAATTATATGAGGGTAATGAGCTTTGAAAATCAGAATAGATATATGTAGTAAAATCTAAAATAATTCCATAAAGATGATGTCATTTCTCCTTCTGGCTTATCACAAATAATTAGCATTATGTGTACATAGAAAATAGATATAACTGTTCAGAAATAGAATTAAATATTCATAAATTTTATTTACTTGATTCATACATACATATATGTATGTATATAAATTGAGTTAAATCAATTCATAGAAACCACTGTGCCAATTTCCTATGGCCTAAGGGCCTAAAGCAAACTCTTTTTTGCTAAACAACAAACGGAAAAAAGGATAAAAAGGAATCAATAATTTATTCCAATCATTTAAAGCCATTGTAGCATACAATTCTTTATTTAGTCTAACCCAAAAAAATATTCTATATAGATATATTTGTACCCTTTATGTGTGTTTTTGGCTGTGTGTGTGTGTGTGTGTGTGTAACTTCTTAACGAGCAACCCTCAAAAGAGTTGAATTCCTTTCCCCTTGGCCAAAATCGAAGGGAATCCATGCTACTCTTGGCCTTTCCCACTTCAACTCAAGGTCTAAGCTGCCTTTGAGAGGAGAGTGTCGAAAATTGCAAAGATTTATCTGTATTTGTTAAGCGTTCAGCTTCAGAATAACAACAAAACCAAGATGATGAAGACGAGTAAGATGATGATGATGATGATAATGATGAAGATAAAGGAGAAGGCGAAGAAGACTCCTGAGGCAATCTAGTATGGGACGCCCCCTATAACCGCTACCATACAACGAAACGTTAACTGCACTCCATTTATTTTGGCAGTTGCAAGTGTCTCGAGAAGCGAAAAAGGTGAAGGAGCTCAGCTGACATAAAAATCGCTTTATGCTGCACTTAAATTTATGTTACACCCGAGATTCCTTTACTTAACTGCCACGACTACGCCTCCTCCTAACTCCAGACAAAACGTTGAACAATCTACGACCCACATTCTTGTCCTTGTCATTGTAGGTCCTTATCGTCTCAAGTTTTTGTTAAAATGAAATGTTTTATGCGTTATTTTACTGGTCGGCATCTTTAATGAGTTGAACGCTTAAAATAACCATAGCCAAAGTCATACAATGTGACTTAAATTGCTGTTTCCTCTTACATGACGATACCCGAGTTGCCTTTTGACACCTTTTGTGTTGATTTCTGAATCTACATACATACATACATACATTGAAAACTTCCATTATGGCCTCAACTCAGTTTCTCAGTTTGTCTACCTTTTCCGTTTAATTGCTTTCTATATACATATATAAAAGTTAAGAAAATAAATCAAATTTATAGTTCTCAAAAACGGCTTAACAATTCCAGCCATAAATTTTAACAAATAAATTTTGAACTTCAGAGCTAACAGAGTTTGGCTAATTGCTACTGTGTTTACAGACCATTTCCCTGGAGCTTATAGTCTTTCGATTCGAGAATAATCTCTTTCTTTGCCGATTTGCTCTGTCATGCAATTGATGGAAATTAGATTTCATGTTGAAACTAAAATTAAAGCATTATTTCTGGAAGGGGCTACTTAAAACTTTGTTTTTCTGCTCAAACCTAATTTTAAACACATACTTCAAAAGGAGATACATGAATATTTTACTTTACATACAAATTTCTTAAATTGTAAGAATAGATAAAACTTTTCGATATTTTTTAAAAATTTGTAAATAAAAAAATAGAAATTTTAAAATTTTAAACTTTATTCCACATAATAGAATCCAATCATACATGGTTATAATAATATTTAATATTAATTTAATATGATTTAAATAATCTTTAATCAGTAATTATTTCCCTCTTTATATAAACATATGTTTAAAATTCTTCTATATTAAAAATAATAAGAATTTAAATTGAAAGCTAGTGGTTTTTCTGCTATCAAAGACAGTGAAAGCTCTAGTCGCGGAGACCTCCGGCAGGCGGACATCTCTCCTAGATTTTTAGCATGATTTCTTTTCATCTCCCGCAGGCAGAGAAAAGTACTGATACCGTGGCTATCCGCCCACGGGAGCTTTCACTGTACTACTAACAAAAACGTGAAAATCTGTAGTCTGTCAGATTCAAAATAACCAAAAAAAGTACACAAATTTCTAAGTTTTTAAATATTTTAATGAAATTATTAAATATTTATGAACTCGGACATCTTTTCAAAGTTTTACTAACTGCCCATAAAATGAAATCAGCTTAAAGAAGAAATTGACAAATTCATTGTCTCGGTAAAGCCTTAAACTTGTAATTGATTTAAAAATTATGAATTTAAGTTTTCAAAATACTTTTAGACATTCCATTTTCCATTTTACGCTGACTTGCTTACGATAAATTTCTGCTTGATAGAATAAACTTGATTTGAATATTTTTATGAATTTTATTTATTTAATTTCAATTTTATTTGCTTTCAGTTAAGTATCAACATAGTTGACAGACTACAACAATTGGTTTAAAGCATTCATGCCATACAGAAATCTGTGGCACAGCTGGTCCATGTGCATAGGATTATGCACCAGAGTCGCTGCGGTGGTCCTGTCAACTACAAAATGTAAATGGAAATGAAAATGTTGCCCTTGTTGTCTTTGCTAACGAGTTGCCCGGCAACCCAGAATCCTTTACAATCTCTCTCAGCCTTATGATGAATTATGCAAAAAAATTTGAGATAAAAACTCGAGTTGGGTTTTTATAATTACCTTAGTTTTTTTGTTTTTGTTGTATATATATATATATATGTATTTCTTTTACTTACTTGCTACTTGACCATTTATTGTCGCATTTGGGCCCAGGTCACAGACTGTTGGACTTTCCGCACTGCTGCCGGACGTTGCAAAAGCACTTGGGGCACCACCTGCTCCTGGCGTTGTGCCACCACCAATTATATTGCTGCCACCACCACCAGATGAATTGCTAATGCCGCTGCTGCCACCCGCACCCGAATTGGCCTCGTCACGTTGCTGTTGCTGCGACTGTTGCTTACCAGGCAGAGTTTCTGGTGTACTGGCAACTGCAAAAAAAAAAACACAAAATCCAAAGAAAATTGATATGGAAAAATGCTTTTCACCAAACAATACAAAAACAACAACAACAACATAGTGGGTATTTCAAAATAGATTGTATATGCCAACAGGTCCTCTCACAATCCCAATATACATACATATGTTATATAAAAATACACATATGTACCAACATACTCGTATATGTACACACACATATACATATATGTATATGTATATATACATAGCATGCACACCATTTGCTGTCTAAAGCCTTTTTTCGTTTTCGTTTATTTCTATTGTTGTTTTATTTTGTCAGGATTCTTGTTGAGGCTTAGGCCAAAAGTGTATTTGTATTCTCTATGCTTTTGGACTTTGTTTGCACTTCTCCTTCAAGGATATTCATACATACTAACTTTGTTGTTGTTGTGGGCAAAAGAGTTTTGTCGACTAGCTTTACTATACTCATTGTACAGTTAGTTACTTGTGGCTGTTGGATAAAACAGTTAAACTTTTCTCGTTTTCTTTAAGACGTGAAATTTTATAAAAACTTTTCATAATGGTTCTTGAAGTGTAGGAAATAAAACCCAATATAAATAAGATTTTCGTATAGTTGCTATTGTTAACAAAGTTGTTTGTGTCTTAAATGACATAAGTTAGCAGATATTCTGACTGGAATCTAAACTTTAAATAATTTGCAAAAATTCGTTAAAGTTAAATAATTATTATAGTAAAAATAATTATAGTTTATTTAAATTTTATTTAGTTATTTTAAATCTAATGGTTTTTACGATTGTATCGCTAGGCGTTAACTTTTTAAAAGTCACGTTTGTATATTTTAAATATATGAGATTGTAGAGTTACTTGACGTAACTTAGGCTGTATAACATTTGGATATTTATACAAAAATGCATATATATGCATAAGTATACATTTATTTATTTAATTAAACCCTAGCAGAGTATAGAATAAAATTGATCAGATAATTGTAACGCATATAAATAAACGATTCCGACACCATAAAATATATACATATATGCATGACCAGCATCAATAGCCGAGTCTGTTTGTGTCTGTTTCTTCGTATCTTTTCAACCTTAAATTTTGAGCTACTTGAATAAAAGTCATATCATTCTGTTCATTAATCATTTATTCAAATCAAGTTTAAGATTTGATCGGATCGGTCAACTGTAAGGTATAGAAAAATAGAAAAGATCAGTAGTAGGCAGAGGTAAAATTTGTTTTTGAGCTATCTCAACCAAATTTGGCATACAGATGATACTTCTACACCAAATGAATAAGTTTGAATCAGATAGGATAATATATACCGACATACCGGCGAGTTTAAATTCCCATATGTTGTTTTTTTTTTTTAAATCTTGATATGCCGATATGAAGGAGAAAGTAATTAATTAAACTGCAAATACCCATACCCATACCTTTAGGCCGAAATTAGATTCTTTGATTTTGTAATTTTCAACTGATTAAGCGGAGCTGCGTTTTAGTTTTTGTTTTACTCATTTTGTTTTTTGCATTTTTGAAAAGCTTTAAGCCAATTTTGACCTCAGGAATGGTTTAAAATAAAAAGTAACGACTGTTGTGCCTCAGTTTATTTAAAATGAACATCATTGCTTTTTAAACTATTCGATTTTATAATAAAACATATGCAAAAATCCTGTAAATAATAATATATCGTATGTGTACCTGAAATGGAACAGTCTGAAATATATTTTATAAATATATCACAGTTTATGAATTTGGTATATACATATATAAAGTTCTAAAACTTCCTCCCTATTAAAATAAAATATCAGAGAGTTGATTATTCCGACTATCTCAACAAGTATTAGTAATATGAATTGCATATTATAAGTGTAAATTAGATTTAAACTGTGTGACTCATGACTGTTCATATCTACATATTTGAACATTGGAACAAACTTACTAAGCACTTTAATATAGACGTCTAGTTCATCTACAACCTTCACTTTTATTTCTATTTTGTTTTTCTTTTTCACAGAAAAAGGGGGTAGTATAAATAGAACAAATTAAAATAAAAATGGTACAGGAATTTTTTGGTTTTCTTTTTTTAGACTTGGCTTTTCACATAAACACCAAAACGAAATAACAATTTCCATTTTAAGGCATTTCAACAGATTGATAAAGTCCCAAATTTGTTTCCCTTCAAGTTTTTCTTTAACGCCTTATCGTCCCTTCGAGACGGGAAAAAAGAGAGAAAAAGAATAAAGAAAAATAATATCTCGATAGAAATTGGTTTTTATGCTGTGGAAAGCCTTTTATTAGGCTAACCTAAGCCATGTTTTGTTCTTGTTTGTCTTGTTCCCAATATTTTCATTTTTTTTTATTTTTATTTTTATTCTTGCCAAGGCCAACAGCTGCTACCGATTTAGCCCCAAATAAAAAGCAAATGATGCAAATTTTAACTTTTGTTGATATCGTAGCTCCTAAGCCACGTCGACCCAAAATATGCGAGCCCTAGTTAGAGGTAGGTGTTGATTAACTTAGTTCAAATGAAAATTGGCAAGTTTACTTTTATCATCATTAATTACCAAGTGACAAATGTCGTGACATAAATCTAACTATATATTTGTATTTGGGAATTTTTCATTTTGCTAATTATTTTTGTTTAATATTATTATATACTATATATATACTATTATTTGTGTGTGCAAATTCTCGGTTACGTTAATTCTAAGTACGAATGGTGTGCTATGAAACCACAGGTTATCAAATAATGTACAACATATAAAATAGCCAACTGGTTTAGCAATGTTTCAGTCTTGTCTAAACAGCTGAAACGTTAACACCGTTCCGGACGTAAATAAATCAAATAAAAAAAAAAAATGCGTTTCTTCGCTCTTTTAGCAATTTGCTTATTCGCCTTGATGGCCCTAACTGGAGCCCAATCTGCGGATGATGATTTTTGCCCTTGCACTAGGAATTATGAACCTGTGTGTGGATCCGATTCCCGTACCTATTCCAATGCCTGCGAACTGAGATGTGCGGCCAAAAAGGCAGCCCGTCAAGGACGCAGTTTGACCCAATCCAGAAGCGGACAATGTTGATCAAAATACATATACATATACATACGTACATATTTCATACATATTTCAAAACATTTATGAAATGAATAAAAACTTTCCATCACTATTGTGTAGATGAAATGCTTTATGGCTTCTGTTATTATTGACCCAATTGGTTTCTGGCAGTGGGAAGAGTTGTTATGTTTAAACAATTGTGTAAGTAAAAACAAATCAAATAAATCATAAATACAGCTAGGGATGGATGCAAAATATTTCTACGATTTCAATTTAATTAAACCTTATTTTGAGTGAGCAAATTATTTGTTTATAATATTTCAAAACTCTTAATAGCTTTTGTCATTTGTTTTTTTTTTTAATTAAGAAAATTTAAAAAGCATTTACACTATAATTATATATTTCTATTCCTTATAGCTCCTAAATAGAGGTTTCAATGCAGATGAATATGAATTTCTTTCTCAATTTCTTAAATCAATTTCAAATGAAACATTGAGAATGTGATAAAAGTTAAATTGCTGGGTGGAATCTTTTCTTGTATATTTGATAAAAGTTTCCAAATTGGGCTTAGTCTTAGCCGATGTTAACTTCGTTTATCTTGCAAATAATGCACCGTGGGCTATAATTATATTAATTGATTAATGATCTCAGTTTCTAGTTTCTTTCCATCCCTAGTGTTTTGTATGTAGGTATCTTGTTTTTTTTTGCGTTTTAAATTGTTATTGTTTCTAAGTGCTCTTAAGTTCTCAATAAATCTAGATTGCGGGTTTTTTTTTGTTTATTTTGCATATACATATATGTATATATATGTATGTTTGTAAAGTTGTGCTTAATCAAGGGGAAACGTGTATTTGCAAATTATTTATATTATTTACATCTTTTTTTTTACGAAATCGCTTTACATTCAAAACATCCCTCTAGAGTCTAGACCATGTTAACGCCTTGTAGAAATACTATGCCCACTCTGTGATTTCCCCCTTGCCTGATTTACGGTTATTGGCTTCTCCATACACACACACACACACTACACAGATAGACCCGTAGCCAGGGATTTGTTTGGGAGGGGCACACATATTTTATTAACAAAATGCACAAGGTTTCTGGTCAGTTCAGTGGAGTGTAGAGCGGGTTTGTGTTGTAAAGCGGAGGGGTTAATAGGATAAATAGTTTAAGTGAAAGGTATTCATATGGGTTCATTATTTTGGAAATATGTACATATATGTCAAATATATATAAGCAATTGACTAAAAATATTTTAATGTATGTACATACATATGTTCATGTATATAGTTATAATATCGTACAAAAGTTAATATAAGACTTCTATTAGGGAAATAATTTGCTAACATTTTTTTAATAAAATGTCTATGACGCGGTCAAGATCAACAGTAATATCCCAATATAATCCGAGGTAGCGTTTTATTCTTTTCATGGTAGGATCAATCCTAGCCATTATTGAAGGTTAATCGGGGATATCTTAGCGCAGAACAACCGCATATATTCTCCGTTTACTGCTATTAATGGCATTGATCATTTGCTTTATTCACATCAGTAAATCACGAAAAAAGAAGCTAACAAAAAGTAGAATATACACATCGCTTTAGTTTACTCTCAGCCCTTTCAATGAATCCGATTTCAGAAATGAGAAGTATTTACTTTTTCTTTTACTGTCTGGAGCATACTTTTCAACGCTTTTCTGAAAAACCAAATTTGCATTTGAACAGTTGTTGAGTGAGTTGAGTCAATGTATGCAATCGAAAAAATAGACCATCCGAAATTTACCATATTTGGCAGTCGTCAAAAATAATAAACAAATTCCTCTACGGGGCTTAAGCCCCCTGAGCCCCCTCTCTGACTACGTTCCATTGCCTAAAGCGGAGTTGTTGTAGTGTCAACGATAATGGTTATCGCTATCAAATGCAACGTGAAATGATTTTGCTGATAAGCACAAGTTTTCTATACTTCACATTGATGATTAATACAAAACACAGACAGGCAAAACAGTTATCTTCTTTGTACTTATTATTATTATTATATGTATAAATAAACATATCCGTTTTTTCTTTTTATTTAGACATTACGTGTAGTTTAGTTTTATTTGTTGATATTATTTATTATTTGGCCTTTTTATTTTATTCTAGAACTAACAGGTGCCGCTGCGCAGTAGATCCAGATTACGTCCATTACGCTCAACTTCACGTCTAACGCAATCGTATTCACATCGATTGGGATAAGTTATCAAATTGCTGGCACAGACAGGATCATAGTTGCGAGGACATGGGCAGATTTTTCTAGCAGGTTTCACTTCATCGTCGTCAGCTTGGGCGGGTGACATGTAAAGGGCCAACAGCAGGCACAGAGCCATCAAAAGATGTAGGAATTTCATTTTTTTTTCAAATTTTCTCCAATGGAGGGTTAATCCACAAGGTTTACTATGTGGTTTCAGACTGAAAAGGTGCCGATGATATTTGAACTTATTTTGTATTCGTTATTGGTTCTAT
The DNA here is from genome assembly GCA_018150375.1 of Drosophila sturtevanti. NCBI lineage: Eukaryota > Metazoa > Arthropoda > Insecta > Diptera > Drosophilidae > Drosophila > Drosophila sturtevanti. The sequence goes on along the minus strand of JAECWJ010000708.1, from coordinate 166,042 downwards.
TATCTTATCGCATTGAACAGTTAAAGCTTTTCTATTTTTGATAGTTCAATGTGTAGTAATGAAAAAGCTTTCTGGATATTGGCTATAATTTTAATACTATGTATGTAAATAGACTAGCAAATATTTGCATTTAATGAGTATTTTTCTTCAATATATGTACATAACAAACATTTCTCTTTACTTTAGTTTTATCTTTTCATTATCGCATAAAAAAAGCTTCACAAGCTTTTTCTCTTTCTTGCTTTTCTCTCTAACTCTCTCTCTCTCTCTCTCTCTCTCTTGCTCTATATCTTTCTGTATGTGTGTGAGTTTCTCTCTTTTTGATCAAATGTCGAGCCTTTGATTGGCCCAACAGGTGACACAAAAGTAATTGAAGAAATTTCCCACCTCTCATAAAAAAGTCTTGTAAAAGCAAATTTTATTTTCCTTTATGAGTTCTCTACACTTTAATTAGTTAAAAAGCTAGCTATTTTGATACTCTACATACAAATATGGATAAAACGGATGTTTAAATATCTCCAAAAAGACGTGCTAGATACTAATAAGTAAAACTATGAAACAATTATATTACATAGTTTGATCTATTTTGTGGAATTTCTTTTGATTAAAAGTAATTTCAAGAATTTAATTTAAAACTAAAATCACATTCTAAATACATATGTATGTGGTTAAGCCAAAAGTTAAATGATTTTTCATACTAAACAATAAAATTACTAAACAATTAAATAAAATATCACATTTTTTTAATTTTTAGAATTGCCGTATAGGGTTATAGGATATTAACTTATAAATGCAATATTTTCCGAATAGAAATCTAATAAACAAACAGAACCTTAACTCGGTGTGGTATTCTAAGATAGAGGGTATCTGCAAGATCATACTTCACTATAGAACATTTTTTGTAACTCAATTTAGGCTCTCCCCTCTCCCTCCTATACACGCTTTATATATTTTTCTTTGTATTGCAGCCTATTCAATTTCAATTAATTTAGTTCAAAAGTTGTCAAGACTCTGGGGAAATCTTGGGACTAGAAATTTTAGTTATAAATTTGACATAGCCATGCGAGGTTTATATCTAACAATATTATTATTAATATTCACTTTAGTGGTGGTAATGTCGTTAAATTGCCAACCCTGTAAACTACTTGAAGCTCGCAAAACTCATGCAAATGAGACAATAGCTAAAAAACAAAACTGACACAAAGGAGAGAGCGAGGGAGAGAGAGAGAGAGAAATAAAGAGAGTGATGGACGGTTGTTGTTTTCAGTTTCAAAATAATCAGCAACTTGTTGACTAATTAACAAAACACTTACGCATATACAAATCTATATACACATACGTATGTATGTAGATACATACATATATGTATGTATATATAAATATATACAAATGTAGGTGTATATGTCTACCCAACAAAAATCAGACTTAACTGACAAACACAGCAAAGTCTCAGTCTCAAGTGAACGGTTGATGCGTTACGACAAAAGTTTTGTGCAACTTTTAAATTCTTGAAAAAGAAAGAACAAAGAAAATGAAGTATTTTGCCATAGTTACTCTGATTGCCCTGATTATGGCAATGATTATGTTAAGCCCAGCTGAGGGCAGCTTTTGTCCATGTAATCTAAAAGAAAAGGGGGAGGAGGTCTGTGGCTCAAATGGTGTTACCTATAAGAATCGCTGTGAATTCGAATGCACCCAGCGGGACTACAAGAGGCTGGGACGTAAACTAAATATACAAAAGATGGGAACATGCTGAGACAGGATCTTAAAATAACTGAAAAAAAAGCAATTCCGAAAACATTTTGATTCATGTTTAAATAAATGTTCATCTTGAACAAAAGAAATTGTATCTGAATTCCAAGAAATTTTGGTGTAAAAGGAATTTTCCATTGAACATTTAACACAAAACAAGTTGTCAGTTTAATTAAAGCCATGTTCTTTTGAAAGCTATTTCTTTAAACTGGAAATTTAATGAAACAATTTTGCACTATTCAATTTAACGAATTTTAGAAAATCCTAAATAAAAGCTAAACTTGTATACATGTATCTATGTATGTATTTTTTTCAAAAACTTACACAACTTCCACAAGATGTTATTATAAATATACTGTTCTTTGTTTCTTTCTTTAAATATTATATAGATTTACTAATTTTAAAGAAAATATACAGTTATATATGTAAGTATTCAATAATCAAATAAGTTCCATTTATCCGTGAATTTATAAGTAGCGTAGCCATTTATTTTGCAACACTACGCAATAGTGTGACCATGTATATTAATAGAGTGGAAATAACTAATTTGGAGTGTAAAAATTAAATTTGTCAAGAAATTTTGCATTTCCTAATTAGTTTTCCTTTACAATGATCTAATTATTTTCAATCACTATATTCTAATTGCAAAAGAGTAATTGAGTTTAATGTAATGGAACATTATATAAAACTCTATATAAACCACAAGGTCATTTACTAATGCAATCCCTAGACAGATGTAATCAAGTAAAATGTATTTCAGTGAAAATGAGTTTAGAGAATAGGAAATACGTATAGTCGGTATTATTCTGCATTGAAGCATATCGTACTTTGAAATCTATTCAACATTTCTATATACAAGTATTGAGTACCTGTGTATGTATATATGTATGTGTAGATATTGTACGATTACGTGTAGTATATAGCATATACATATGTATGTATATACATGCATACCTACATAAATACATATGTATTTATATATGTATATATGCAAATATTTTGCCATTCAATGCTAATTAATAGCTAAAATAAAAATGAAGATGAATGGCAGTTCGAAGGGGAGGAAGTGAAATGATGTACAAGTACACAACTACGTCATTACTTTGAGTCAATCGTTTTCATTGACACTACGATTTCGATATGATTTGATTTGATTCGATTTAATTTTCGTAAAGAATTCACCTCACGCACATCAATCAAATTTATGCATAATTAATCGACTGACGGCGGCCGACAGCCTTTTTGTTTCGATTCATTTGTTTGATTTTCATTGGACTTATGGTATATATGTACATATGTATGTATGTATGTATGTATGTATGTATATGTATATGTATGTTCCATATATAGATTCTCTTCATTGATTGCTTGCGATTTGATTTATTAACTGAGTGTTGTTTAGCTAATTGAATTTCAATACGGGCGACAGAAATCCGTCAAATTTTGGCAAACAAATAAGTATAACGACAACACGCCCACCCAGCTGATGCAACAACAATAAATATTATAATAATAATAATAATAATAATAATAATAATAATAGAGTACATTTATGAGACAGCGTAGGAGGGAAGAAGAGAAGTGGAGAGTGACTACCGTTTGCTTTATGACAGGAAGCTGTCAGCTGCACAGAATTTTATTTGAGTCGTTTTTTATACCCTTTAAATTATAAAAAGAAGTAAGTATATAAGGCTGAGCTAAATGTATGTAATAAACAAAAGATTTAAATCAAGACTAAAATGACCACAAGAAATGAAGTTGGCTTTTGAAGACTTAGAATACTTTAGTATTCTATATTCAATGTAAAGGCAAAGCTTCACCGCGATAAAAATTGATTAATTATAATTTACCTACCTCCTACTTAACACGGGGTATCATCAAGTTAACACCCGCAACTAAATGTTTTTTATTTTTTTTCCATTGTGGTTTTGGGGCAGGGAATGTTATTAAAAAGATAATAAACTGAGCGTCGAGTTGACGATTTTATCTCGTGTTCACTACAACGCGAGATTGGCGGGAGAATAAGGTAAATTGCTTTTGCATAAAACTCTGGTAAAATATGAATAAATGTATGTACATATGTCTAAATGTTAATATGAATTGTTCGGTGAAAGGGGTAAAAAATGATGCACAGAGCATGAAATTGGCAATATAAAAATATATATGTATTTTGAAGTTGGATTTTAAAGTATGTGTGTGTGTGTGTGAAGTATGAGTTAATATAAAATGTTATAAAACATAATTGTTTGCGATTTAAATTATTACTGTGGAACTTGTCACAATAATTACTCATGACTAACAATGAAATGTAGTTCTTTACTTTATTTATGTTTGAAAGGTTAGCCGTTTATTTATTTATATCTTTTATATATAGGTACATCGTCAATCCATATAACGGTACTTAATATACATGACAGACAAATATACAAATATGGAATATATAAAATAATACACTGAAAAAATTAACACATTTTGATAGATACATTTTTAAGATAGATAACCGGTAGTGAATTCTAAGTGAAAGATGCATCAAGAAGAACTATTAAATTATTCGTTAAAATCAAGTAAAATATTTTTGTAACTGGCCATGTTTATCAGGCCAAGAAATAATTTAACAAAGTGCTAAAAATGTTAGTTTGGACCAGTTTTTTGTAAGGGACCATTTTTTTTCTCTGTGCATTAAAAGTAAATTTATGGTTCTCATATTAGTCTCTATTTTTATTTTGGGATAATCAGAAATTTAACTTTTATCATTCCGTTGTTAATATGTATATCGATAATAATATAAATTTCTATATCTAAGTATTAAACAGATGGATGGCTGTATAAATAAAATCGAAACTCACGTACATAGTTCATTAGTATAGGGTTGACTGTATTGCTTCGTACAACGACTTGTGGCAACAACAATCTCTACAAATGACAACAAAACAGCGAACTTTGCCATCGTTGTTGTGGTTGTTGTTGTTGTAATCGATTTGTGATAACAAGTATTTGATAAGCGTAAACGTATTGACAACATCAAATAGCAAATTTAGCCGCCGTCCAACCCCTGTCAGTTATTCTTCCACTTCCGCATACATACGCATAAATACATATATACATACAAACACACCCATACATACATAAAAGCAATGGAATCTTGCCTCAATAGCAATTTGTTAATGCTTTAAGGGTTCCTCTCATCGTCTCTGAAAATGTATAGCATATGTTTAGGCGCGTGTCTTAAATTCGTAACTAATCGGAGTCAGTTTTGCGTCGTTTTTTGAATTCTTGACTTATTTTCTCCAGTTTTTTTTCCTCTTTTTTGCTGTGTGTTTTTAATATGCCAAGCAAATGCTTCCACTTTTGATATGATTAAATATTTACATAATAAAAAATGTAGGCTTTCGGTATTTATTTATTCGTGTTTGGGGATCCCGAAAACGAGAAAATTGAAAAGTGTTGGTTTTTCTTTTTCTTTATTATTTTTTTTCCTTTTTTTTCCTTTTTATACATATTTTTTTGGCAGGCCCTGACACACAAAAAGGCTTTGACTCTCTGGTTCTGGTTGCCAAAAAAAAAAACGCGGGCAGCAATTCAATCAGCGTCGCGACATGAAAGGTAAAAATCCCCCTTGTTCTGAAACTAAACTGAAACAGACAGGTAAAGTAAGGTAGAAGGGTGCTGGCGGGATAGGAAAACAGATGGTTAAAAAGGAAAGTTGCTTTTGTCAGACAAGCGGTCGACAGGTCGACGGATTAGCTAAGGGGCAGCTTTAAAAAGCACACCCAGTCACACACACACACATATACACACAAACACACGCAAACGGAACTTTTTGGCTTTAAAATTTCAGTAGACACACAAAAACCTCAGACTTTGATTACATTGAATTAGCAAAAGAGAATGAATGAAAAAAGAACAGAACAAAAAAGGAAAGGAAAAGGAATTTCAATATACGAAACACTTGAACCACGCCCATCATTGTCAAACCCTTTTCATGTTGCCTAATAGATTTCTAGGAAATTGTTTACCGAAAATTACTTATGCCAAGACTTTTGCACATATTTACTTAGAACATTTTCCCGATATTATACATGTTCCTTATGTTTGTCAAACATGTGAAAATGCCGCCAACGTTGGTATATGTATGTATTTGTATACTAATCAGGTAAAAAACAGGAACGTATCAAGATGATTGCGGCCTAAGGTCAAGTAAAAATGATAACAGAAATTTTACTCAATATATGATAGTTTTTAATAACATTATCTAATCAAATTACAGAGCATCCATTTAAAGGTGAAAAACAATTTTTGGTTTATACTATGTAAACAAACATGGATTCACATTGTAAAGAACTATCATCCTATTCCTACATACATATATCCGTACCTGGTAGAACCCAAAAAATGATGACTCAGCACGTAGATTATGTAAACATTAGCTTTGGTTATTGTTGTTCTTTGAAATGTTGGAAAATGTTTTAATTAAGCTGCCAGAAGCCAGAGCACCTAACTAACGAGTATCTATATAAACAGGCACAAACAAAAGGTGGGTAGTTAGGGCATAGTTTGGACTGCAAAAGTTTCAGTTTTAGGGTCGCCAGTTTTCTGGTCATGCAACAAAAGTTCGCGGCTTTAGCGGGCGGACACTGCAACTAAAAATTGCAACATGGCAATTGAAATTAGAAAGTTGAACAAGACAGATGACTACGAGTATTCATGGTTTCGACAAGTTCCCATTAAGTTAGATAAGGAATAGTTGGTGAAAATCTGTTAAATCTGTTCTTAAACCTGATGATACGTGACTAAAACGAAGCGAATCTTTTTCAATTTGAAAAAACCAAAAAAGTAAATAAAAGTATATCTTTTTATAAATTTTATGTTTGAATTTTCTTTTCACTAAATAACGAGTCAATTAGCTACTTTTAATGCGTTATAGTGCTAATTAATTTGTTTATTTTTAGCGTTGTTATGCACTAATTTAGTTAAAGGTTATTGACCAAATCCAATTGAAATTTATAAAATTGTGTATTTAAAATCTGGATATATCATATTTATTTAATAGAAAATATTTATTAAGTACATAGAGTGAACTTTTGATTATATCTTTGATTCAATAATACGATTCTTTCTGAAATAATAATATAAATATTTCTAAGGAAAAAACTATCTAACTGAACTCTGCTAAACAAAAATTTCATTTTTTCTCTCAATTTTGTTTTGATGAAACAAATCGTTTAATAGGTTACATATTATTTTTTTCCTGTATTTATTATAAATTCATTTTTACCCTAAAAAATTTCTAAAAAACTGTTTTCAAAAATAATTCCTCTCTTCTCTCTGGATATTTCATATTTTATGGATTGAAAGTTGAATATGGTAAATGTAAAGTTTACAACCTTTTCAAAACTGCAATCAATTTTATTCGAATTATTTTATCTAAAATCAATTTGCTTTACAGAGATTTCATCAATATATTTAATTTTATTATATCTACATAAAAGCCTCCAAACTTCCTCCCTATTTGCCTGTTTTATTCAATTATAATGTAAGCTATAACACATCATTTAACTTTTGATGACTTTTTCCAATGGATTTTTTTCTTTTTGTTGTTGTTGTTGTTTGTTTTGGTTTAGTTTGTGGGTAAAGTGAAAAGTTTTGTCATAAGTCGGCTAACCGCATAAAAGTCAAATGTTTAACTGGGTTTCAATTTGATTTCAATTTCAGTTCAATGTCAAGGTTGGCAATAAACTTTCCACTGTTTGTTTGGTCAAATGGTCAAGAGAACAATAAAATATAAATGTAAGGAAAAGTTCAATGGGGTAATTTATCCCTCACATAGATCAACAAACACTTTCCACAGCAATTGTATAAATATTTTGTAAAAGCTAATCAAGTAAAGCAAATAAACAAAACCGGAATTGAAAAGCCGGCAAAAAAAAGAGTATAAAAGCCGGTTAACTCCAAACGAAAGCACAGTTAAACAGTGCGAAACATTCAAAGAGTCACGATGAGAGGAAAATTTAAAGCTTTCGCTTTGATGTGGTTGAGTGCTTTTGTATTTATAGCACTTGGATTATTGACCGAGGCGAGATTGGTGCCAAAGGATCCAGTGGATGATAAATACAATTGGTGGCAACATGAGGTTTTCTATCAGATCTATCCTAGATCCTTTAAGGATAGCAATGCTGATGGCATTGGAGATCTTCGGGGAATAACTTCAAAATTGGAATATTTTAAGGAGACGGGCATAACAGCCGTTTGGCTTAGTCCCATATTTCAATCACCCATGGTTGATTTTGGCTATGATATATCGAACTATACAAACATTCAACCTGAATATGGTACTTTGGAAGACTTTGATAATTTAATAGCCAAGGCCAATGAATTGGGAATTAAAGTGATTCTGGATTTTGTACCCAATCATACTTCAAATCAACATGAATGGTTTAAGAAATCGATAGCCCGTGAGCCCGGATATGAGGATTTTTATGTTTGGGAAGATGGCACCGAACTGGATAATGGCACACGTTTTCCACCAAATAATTGGAGATCTGTATTCTCCGGTTCAGCCTGGGAATGGAATGAAGAGCGGGGGCAATATTATTTACGTCAATTTACCTATGCCCAACCCGATCTTAATTATCGTAATCCTGCCGTTGTACAAGCCATGGATGATATAATGTTGTATTGGTTAAATAAGGGCGTGGCTGGTTTTCGCATTGATGCCATTATCTATATCTATGAGGATCAACAGTTAAGAGATGAACCACTGAGTGGCACCACAAATGATCCAAATTCATATGACTATCTTGATCATATTTATACAAAAAATCAACCAGAATGTTATACTTTGCTTCAACATTGGCGTCAACTATTGGATAACTATTCAGCAAGTCATGAGGGTCCACTTAGAATCATGATGACAGAGGGTTATGCCGATTTAAAGTTATTAATGGACTACTATGAGGATGCCCAGGGCAGAGAGGGTCCACAATTCCCTTTCAATTTTGATTTCATAACCGAATTGAATGCGAATTCAACAGCTGCCGATTTTGTATTCTATATAGAAAGATGGTTGATCTATATGCCACATGGACATGTAGCCAATTGGGTAATGGGCAATCATGATAACCCAAGAGTGGCCTCACGTTATGGTGAAAAGACTGTGGATGCCATGAATATGCTAATGATGACATTGCCGGGAATCGGAGTTACCTATTATGTAAGGCATGGAATATCTAATCGATTATATAGGTATATATATTTTATATTTCTTCTATGCATATAGGGTGAAGAGCTGGGCATGGTGGATTATCGAAATATTAGCTGGGAAGATACAGTGGATCAACCTGCCTGCCAAGCCGGTCCTGAAAATTATAAATGGATCTCACGTGATCCGGAACGTACACCCATGCAATGGTCGGATGAACTAAATGCTGGCTTCTCCTCAGGTCCTTCTACTTGGCTGCCCGTTAATCCCAATTACCGTGAATTAAATTTGTTAGCCCAACAACGGGCTACTCGTAGTCACTATAAGATCTATCAATCTCTATTAAAATTACGCAAATTACCGGTACTAAAATCTGGCTCTTTTGTGGCCGAGGCTGTAAATCGCCGGGTCTTTGCTTTTAAACGGTAAGAGAAGACATTACATCTTTTGATTTGGAAATCATCATGAATTCTAATCCATTTACAGTGAACTGAAAGGCCAACATACTCTACTGACTGTTGTTAATGTGGGCAATCGCACAGAACAAGTGAATTTGAGTGATTTCATTGACCAACCCAATTATTTAAATGTTGCAATTGTCGGCGTTGATTCTCAACATAATGTGGGAGATCGACTTAATGCCGAGGCTATAAAACTTGATCCCTATGAGGGTTTGATTATTAATTTGAAGAAACGAAAGTATTAACTTTATATATGTAAGAGGTTTAAGGACAGAATAAAGTGGAGAATTATTATTAAAAGGTCAAAAATTTAATTAAGAAAAAGTTTATCGATTGCCAATATGACTCGGTTAAAATGATAACAGATCATGAAAAACTAGAGAAAATTATACTAAAATATTTTAACTTTAGATGAGGATTTCATAATTTCGTATAAATTGTAGTTCGCTATTGGTTTTATTGGTTTTATTAATATCCTTAAAATAACCTTTACAAACGGAAGACCTGAATTGACATGGTCCAACTAAACTTCAATGCCTATTTTAATATTTCTAAAATCTATTCAAACTTTAATTTAGTGATTCTCTTACTTGCATCAAAGTTCATTAACAAATTTTCTATTTTAAAACCTATGTATTTAGCGTACTTTAAAATGTATCTGATGTAGTCAATCTTTCATTTTCAATTTCCATTTCACACACAAAAAGACAAAATAAATAAATAAAATAAAATAAATACTGCGAGTATTTACGCGTTTTTCAAAAAAAAAAAAAAACAACAAGTAGTATGTATTTTAATTGAATTGAGAGCACTTGCTTTGTGCCCTTTTGGTGTGTTGTTGGAAGTGTTGTAAGTACAGTACGTGCCACACTTTCACTCGTAACTCATAACTGTCAACACGCAGCCAGCCGCCGTCGGAATCGTCTTTACACTCATGAATTCTCATTTCTCTCTCTCTCTCTTTCTCTCTGATAAATTGTCGTTGAATTTAATTAAAATCCCTTTGGAGATTGCATAAATACATATACAATTGCGGTTTTACACTGAATACCCATGGGGCGGAGGGGTATACAAGGCCGCAAGAATATGACAAACGGTACTTATTAGCATGTTTTATTTTTGCGAGACATGTACATACATATGTATGCATGTATCGTTTAAAGTTATTAAAACGATCACTTAGAGATCTTATAAGAGAAGCTTTTACTTTTCAAAAGTTTTTTTTATCCAATTAGACATTTGGATCACTGCAGTTGATTTTTAAAATTTCAAAATTTTTTGAAAACAGTGTTAAGATTGTGCTTAGAAAAAAAGAGAGCGCTTGCGTTTTCAATAGCCTTTAAGTTATTGTACTATGCTTATTTTGAGAGAGAGAGAGAGCCAGTGAGAGAGACATTCATTTGGATGGAGACAAATAGATTTTAATATTTTGTGCTGGATTAGATATTATAGCTCATTTGCTATGAGTATCCTTTATTTTGTATTATTTAACACTTGTTAAAGAGTATCTAAAAGTCGGTGTTAAACTTTTTGTTTTTCATGTGTCATCTATTTCGAGAATTTGTATGTGGATTGAAATTGTGTTTTTTGTTTTTTTGTGTGTGGATTGCAAGCTCTTGGAGTTCATTTATTCTAATAGATCAGCTGAGAAATTGAGAAAGCTTTCAGTTGATCATTGACTGCACAGCTGAGAGCAGTGAAAAGCATCTATCATATTATTAATTAGAGGTAAATTATAAATCAGTCACGCTCATAAAAACTGATTTGCAAAATGCAAAAAAACAAACAACAAAATTATTTTGTAAATTTGTTGGCATTTAAATTGATAAACATCTTGCTCATTATAAGTTAACGGTTCTCGCACAAATTATTTTAATTAGATCACAATTTTGGCTTTAAAAGCGTATACCCAAACTCGATGATTCTCATTGTAGTCTCGCAACTTGTAAACTCTCAAAAAATGAGTGCTCATCATCGTCTACTTCTTCAACTTCTTTTTAGTCTTCTTGTGCTAAAGGATCAAAGTATGTCCTCGCTGTTAAAAACGGATACGGAGGACTTCACTGACTGGTGGCAACATAATATTTTCTATCAAATCTATCCAAGATCCTTTAAGGATAGCAATAATGATGGCATCGGGGATCTTCCAGGTATAACGTCGAAATTGGATTACATTGCCGAACTAGGGATTACTGCCATTTGGTTGAGTCCTATTTTTCAATCACCCATGGTTGACTTTGGTTATGATATATCCGATTACAAGCAAATCCAACCAGAATATGGCACTATGAAAGATTTTGAAAATCTCATCGAAAGGGCTTATGGTTTTGGTATTAAAGTCATTTTGGATTTTGTGCCCAATCATAGTTCCAATGAACATGAATGGTTTAAGAAATCGGCAGCCAAGGAGAAGGGTTACGAGGACTTTTATATATGGCATGATGGTGTAAAGGATAAATCTGGTAAACCCCAGCCACCTAATAATTGGCAATCTGTCTTTTATGGCTCCGCTTGGGAATGGCATGAGGGTCGCAAGCAATTCTACTTGCATCAATTTACCAAAGAACAGCCTGATCTCAACTTTCGTAATCCTGCTGTGGTTCGGGCTATGGATGATATTATGTTATATTGGCTAAATAAAGGTGTTGCCGGTTTTCGCATTGATGCAGTCAATCATTTATTTGAAAATGAAAATTTCGAGGATGAACCTTTAAGTGGAAAAACCCAGGATCCATTGTCTTATGACTATACCAAACATATCTATACAAAAGATCTACCCGAAGTTCTAGATATGGTCCAGCATTGGCGTCGTCTCTTAAATGAATTTTCAGCTAAAAATCCCAATGGACCCACTCGCATTATGATGACTGAGGCTTACGCTGGCCTTACTCAACTGGCGGATTACTATGAGGATGCCAATGGGGTGACTGGTTCACATTTGCCTTTCAACTTTCATTTTATCACGGATGTGAGTGGCGACTCGGATGCGCGTGACTTTGTCTACAATGTGGAGAAATGGTTGATCTACATGCCACGCGGTGGGCATGTTGCCAACTGGGTCATGGGTAATCATGACAATCCGCGTGTCGCATCCCGTTTTGGTTCGGCCAGTGTGGATGCCATGAACATGCTTTTGATGACACTGCCGGGAGTGGCGGTTACCTACAATGTGAGTGCTTATTGTAAGGATACCAAAATGGAATGATGTATAATGCAAAAACTTGTTATCCCTTCCGTTTTTATTTCGTTCACAGGGTGAGGAACTGGGCATGGAAGATTATCGGGATATAAGCTGGGACGACACGGTGGATCCACCGGCTAGAAATGCTGGCCAGTTAAAATATAAAGAAGTCTCTAGAGATCCAGAGCGTACACCATTCCAATGGAACAGTGAGATTAATGCAGGTGAGTAGTTTAAAATTAAAATTTAAAAAAAAATAGTAATTATTGTAAAATTAACTTGACAACGGATAAATTTGTATTGAAGAGGCTTTCAGGTTTAAATATAATTTTAAATTTAAAGAGGTCGGGGCAATTTTCATTTGAGTCTAACTAAAAGAAGTTGGTAAATGGGGATTGGTATGTAAAGTAGAATTAAAAGAATTGTTAAAAGAATAATTTGCTAATGAATTCAGTTCAGTTTTAGTTTAGAATAAAATACATCCTTGAAATTTTCTCATGAATTTCAAAAATTCTATAGAAACTTTTTTTTTCTTAAACTCCTACAGGCTTTTCCAATGCTTCAAAAACTTGGCTACCAGTTCATCCCAATTATACCAAACTAAATGTTGAGGCTCAGAAGGCAGCCAAGAAAAGTCATTACAAGATCTATCAATCACTTGTACAATTGCGAAAATCGGCTATATTGCGTCGAGGACGTTTCAATATAGAGCCCTTATCCCGTTCAGTGTTTGTCTTTAAACGGTAGGTATTATAATCATTTTTGTTTGCTCAAAATTATTTCAATATCTGTTATACATACATATATAGATGCCTGGATGATTTTGAATCAATTGTTACAGTAATAAATGTAAGCGATAAAGAGCAAATGGTGAATCTTACAGAATTTATAAATAATGCCAAGAAACTAGTTGTGGAAGTAGCTGGCATTGATTCAATTTATGAACCCGGGTAAGTTTTTTAACTTAACTTTCCAAAAAAAAGCTAATTTCATTGTTCTACCAACCTTTCATCTATCTACATATACAGTCAACCCCTCCCCGCAAGTGCATTGCCCCTGGCACCACACGAAGGTCTTGTTTGCAAGTTGGTCTAAAAGAGAGCCTTTTTTTTTACAATGCAGAGAAAACTTTTCGTTTCTTACTTACTTAATTGCATTTATATCTTATTGACATGACAGAAATGTAGAGTAAAACCTAATGACTTTTGTGTGTTTTAATTTGACTTAAATAAATTGAATTCCGTTTCGTATTCGGTATAGAGTTTCAATTTCTGGTCACAATGTCGCCTGGCAACATGCCCGTCCACCATGCCCGGAATAGAAGCCAAATGTTGTTGTTTGTGTTTCATTTTCCAGCATCGTGTATAATTTTTCATGTAGCAACAAAACGAAAGATTTATGGTCTAAAGATTTCTAACTCTCTAAATGCGATGGCCAGGGGTCAAGAGGTTATGCAAAAAAGTTGTGGTTCCTTTAAAGTTTTAAATGTCATTTAATACGACATGTTCAAGTTGTTCAATAAATTTGTTTTGTAAAACTTTTCCTCTCGATTGCATAATGTTACTAAAGAAGTCAGAAAAACGTATCGCAAATGTGGCATAACAATTTGGAACTTTTATTATTTAAAAACTTATAACTCTCAGATAAAGTTTTAACTATGACACAATATGCTTAAAAAGCCATAAAGAAATATATTTCTTTTTGATTAAAATTTTAAAATTAAAGTTACAATTATGGTAATCATTAGTATTATTGATAATATTATTAGTATTATAATTACTTAGTCAAGTATAAGTAGATTTTAAAAGATTGATGTTTGGCACCCTGGTGTTGCAATCGATATGTTGTTATCGATAATAATGATTATAGAAAAAAACACAGAAAGCGTTGAAACTGTAATTCTTAGCTAGCTCTGAAATATAAATTTTCAGAAAGTTGCAAAGTTTGAGGATCTGTGCAGAACTTTTCTTGTTTTGGCTCATTATTGATTGTTTGATATCGAAAATTGCTTTTCTCTCTTCTTTATTGTGGATTAATTAAGTCTCGAGTTATCTAACTAAATATTTCTTTAAATTTTCGTTTATGTAGCATAAAATTCAGTGACATGCACCAATGGAACATTGCCTTTTATATCTTGTTAGTTTGTGGTTTCTAGCTAGTTATAGATACATATAGAAATACCTATTTACTTTATTACTTGGCAATATCCAATTTCGATATATTGCCAAGGCGGTGAGGAACAAAAAGAAAATGCCATTAGCAGGACCATAATCATTTGTTATAGCAACAGAAGCAGAAACAGAAGTTAATCACCAATTAGTTGCGAATTCGTATAAGTTGAATATTCTCCCATAATTGGTGCTGAAACTGGTATCTATGAGTTACCACTGATTGGCAAACAAAATTACCTTCAAGGTTTATTTTTTCCTTATAGAAATTTAAATTACATAAACAGTTTTAGTTACAGTATGTAACTTAATGCCTACTCAAATATTTCTCTGAATTATTTTTGTTATAATAAGTATAAGCAGAGAAGAAATTTTAAATCTTTAACAATTTTTCTTTTTACATTTGCATTGCTATTAGGAAAGCCATAAATCCTGTTGTAACTTTTTATAAGTTTACTAGAAAAACGAAGTTTAACTTGATTAAAAATTCACTTTGCAACTAGATGGAAATTGTTAACCGACAAATTGCAGACAAATAAAATATGTATATAAAAGAGCATAATAAATTATTATATTTAATATGGAAAAAATGTTTAAGCAAAAAAGTGTTAGAAACAAATTAAGCCAAACATTTAAAGTTTTCTTAAAGTTCTACTTTTCGTAGTGAAAAACTTGAACAATTCATTGCTCATACGCCTCGTTAGACACCGCGAGAAATTTATCTTTTCACCAGCTTAAAGTTTTTTTTTTTTTGTATTAATATAAATTTGTATCCCGTTGCGCTTAATTTCCCCACTGAACTGAAGCTGAAGTTTGGCATATACTTATATATGTATATGTATATTATAAAAACTATCTGAATTATTCAGTGACAGCTTTTCCTGGCAGACAATTCAACTTAATTTGACAGCAGGGCGAAGGCATAATATTAAGTGAACAGTGTTCACTGAACACCGCTCCCTAAAGATGAGGTAAGTGCAAAAATTGATGATGGGAATGGGTTAAGATAACACCATCTTTCTCAATCTAATACGCATCGTTTTGCTTTTAGCAAGGAACGCCGTGCCCTGGTTAAACAGCTCATAAAATCGGCCAATGTGGTTTTAGTGGCTCTACTAATGTACAATTTGTGGCGACACAAATGGACCAAAGTGAATTTCCATCAGCAGCAGTTTTGATTGATTTTTATTTTTCTCTTTTTATTTTTTGTTGCCTCCATTGCTATTGAACTGTAGTGATTGATTGATTGATTAATTAATAAAACGTACAACCACGACAGGCTCAAATGTCATTAACAGTTGGCATAAAGTACGACTTTAATTGGTATGTATGTATGTGTGTATGTATGTCTGTATACATGTGTGTGCGTTTCATGGGATTTGTCAATTAAATTTCCGTTTCT
Source organism: Drosophila sturtevanti (assembly GCA_018150375.1). Classification (NCBI taxonomy): domain Eukaryota; kingdom Metazoa; phylum Arthropoda; class Insecta; order Diptera; family Drosophilidae; genus Drosophila; species Drosophila sturtevanti. The sequence goes on along the minus strand of JAECWJ010000708.1, from coordinate 149,880 downwards.
TATTCAGGCTGAAAATTGAGCTTCCTGTTTAATGTGATAAAGAAGATGAGAAACTTGTTGGGAATTTAAGTAGGAAGAAGGAAAGTTATTTTTTTATTTCGAAACTCATTGCTACATTGTAAACCTAAAGTTTGTCATGACTTTATATAGTGTAGTTCATTTTATAGCCTCGTCGTTTTTTGCTATTATGTTTTTCTTGCATTTAATTTTCAGCAAATAAATGAAATGTTCTCATTGCTTATCCTCAACATTTGTCCATATAAGCCCTCGCTTTGTTAAACAAAATGCAAGTTGGGCGCCATTTCAATGCATTTTTTTAACGCCCAACGCCCAATTTGATAAATTATCCTAATGAACTTAAAGTGCAAAGAAACGATTAGAGAAATAGCAAGATAACTCTCTAGTGAGAGACAGAGATACTAGATATATAGTAGAGTGAGTTGAAAGTGTCAACATTCATTTTTATTCAATTTGGTGCCAAGGACTACATAAGGATGCCTTTAGATGCCGTTGTTAGTTTCATGCATTGCTCCTGGTTACACTGATTGCCAATGTTGGCTGTAAAAGGAATCGGATATGCCAATAAAATTACGCTAAAGTGCTTGTAAATTAACCGGAGCGCAAATATACGAAAAGCCAACATGAATCCCTTTGTACGACTGTTTGTCTGCTTGAATGACTGACTGAGTGGCTAAGTGACTGACTGATTGCCGCAGCAGTTGCCGGAGATAAACACACTCACACACACAACAAGAACAACATGTGTGTGTGTAATAAGTAAGCAAATAAGTAGAACAATATGCCAAATGTATGACTTCCGGTAAACAAATTTCCTATTCCTATTACTCTGCCTTCAGAAGTAAGCAATTGACTTTGAAATTTTCATATACAGATATATATATATATTAAGAACAATTTGAGTGTAAAGAAGAGATTTGAAAATTTAAAATGGTTTGTTTGATATAATTTCTCGCGGTATGAACAATTTCTTATTGTTTATTTTATTTTTGTTGAATTGGATTTTGATATTAAAAGGGAAGTGAATTTTATATAAAAATATCACATCAAATTCTTAATTCTTAGAATCCATTATGGAGCGCCATATACAATTTAAGCAATTATTATTCAAATCTACGTGCATTTTAACGATATATTATTATGTTGATTTTAAATATATATTTTCTTGTTGCATTGGTGGAAAAGTATCATAAATTTGCCATTTTAAATATTTCAATATTTATTTTCAGCATTTTTAAGTTATTTTCTGAATAATCTTTTCTTGACAAAGATTATTAAATGCCGTTAAATTATAAAATACAAATAATTAGACTAAATTGATCCAATAATTTTGTGAATGGATGTAAGATAATTGAATTAATTAATCAACTTATCTTTCACGAATGATTTCATGATTCTAACGGATCATTGATCCTTTGTTTGTCTTTGTCTTTTAAAGTTAACAAAAATTTCTAAATCTTAATATATTTATTTTATCATTTTATTTTGTAAAATCTTTATTAATTATTACATAATCATAATTTCAAATGGTTTTAGGTTAAAACAGTTTAATACATATCAGATTCAACCTTGTTTGTTGCTTCATTTAAAATTTACTTTACAATTTTTTTCGATGTTATTTTGTCATTATTTAGAAAAATTCATTTAAACAAATTTTTGCTCACTTATGTGCCAATGTAAGGGTAACAGATTTAAGTCTCACCTGATACCAGAAACGCATCTCATTGTCGCCGCATTGTCTGGGCCGGCAATGTTCTTTTGACATTTGAGTAGCAGCGGCAATAGCTGTAACAAGGACAACGGTAATGCCTGTGTGAAGACTTTAGAGTATGTGTCTGTGTGTGTGTGTGTGTGTGGTGAAAATGTTAGGGAAATATCTCGGGCAAACATTTTAGATAGACACGAGAGCCAGAAGGCTGCCGGCGGTACACCTTAATGTCAGAACAGCGAACGAGCAGCATCCCTTTCTCTCAGCATTCTACCAATAACCCTTTCTTCTTTGCAGCAACCAAAGTCTTTTTGTCTATGTGTGGCTGTGTCTGTGTGAGTATGTATGTGTGTGTGTGTGTGTTTGTGGTACGCGTGCGTTTCTGTTTCTGGCAGCCGCCATTTTTGGCCGTTGGCTTCATAAATTGCACAGACAGTTGGCGCCACTTTTAACTGTTTTTAATTAAAAATAAAAGCAGAAAAAAATTTCCTAGCATTGGTAATCAGGTGTGTGTGTGTGTGTGTGTCTGTGTGTGTTTGGCTGTGTGCAATTGTGGCCCAAAGGGTTTACGAAAATTGATTTTAAGCCTTTAACATTACAATACATATTCGAATTTTTTTTATTGTCTCTGTTGCTGACACTTGAAAGAAATTGCCAGCCCCCTCCCTCCCCCCCTCCAAAAATTGATTGCCAATTGGGGACGGCCAAAGAACTTTCTGTTTTCGCTTCTTTCTTTTTTATTTCATTTTTTGTTGCATATATTATCCCTTAAAGTATGCTTTAGTAAATTCAATAAAAGCTGACAACTTTTCTACAATTCGAACGAAAAGGAGCAATAAAAGTCAACCCATCCACACATACTGCTCTAGTATGCATTCAAAATTTTTCTGCGTTTAGCCAATGAATGGAATTTATGCAAATTTATGAAAATTCCCCTTTTTATGTCTATTTTTGTTTTCCCCAATTGTCGCAAAAGGCCAAAAAATATATATGTATGTATATATGTAAAAAAAAATACACCCAGGCAGCCCATTGTAAGGACGAGGCATGTGAATTATGCGGTCGGTCTCTTTACCATTTTTTTTTATTTAATTGTGCGCCTGAAAGTATGCAAGAGAAATTTATGATTGGATGATACAGCGAATCGATGGTAAAATTTTAGTGACGTTTCCCACAGATTCGGTTTATTACTCTTTAAACATGCAGGAATTGGTTTTACTTTGGAATGCGAATAAAATATTGTGGAAAACTGTAGAAAGTCGGATTCGTTTAAGAGGTAGGTAAAGAAAGGTATTCGAATTAAAACCCAGAATTGAGAAATCTATTAAAAATTGGGTTAACCTTAAGATAATCCAAAAATCAATGGATAAGTTTGTATCGAAAAATCTTTGCCTCATATCATCTGTAACTATTTAAGTACAATAACGGATCCTGTATTTAAATGTTGGATTATTTATGCTTGGATTATTATTTCTACCCTAATATTTCGATTTATCTCAAAAGGAGACCCACATATAAATTAAGTTATGAATTGCACATGTCTCACAATGATCTTAAAACATTTTGTTAATACGGACTTATAGGTAATAATTTAGGGGTTTAAAGTGAACATAATACATTTTGAAAAGAGCACAACAAAAACCATAAAATTTAATTTTTAAATAGATTTTAGATTAAAAAAACTAAAATAGATCAATAAGTAATTAAGTCATGAAGAAGAATAAGATTTCTTATAAAAAATCCCTGTGAATATTTCGAGAAATCTGTATATTTTACTTTGCTGTTCTTAGAAATTAAGGCAAATTAAGACTTAATCTATAATCCTTGATCTGCTGTAGTATAATCTTATTTTAAGTTTAAAAGCTACCAAAGACGATTATTATTTAAATTTTTCAATCTGTAGAACTTTGAAAATAGATATGCTTTAAACTCAAGGTCATTTATTGTACACAGATAATTTTGCCAGGCCCTCTTTTAGGCGCCTTACATTCTCCACTGCGTTTTGTGTGTTATTTGGCTCATTGGCTCAGTCACGTAGGGGCCACAAATCGTGAGGCGATTTTCCTAGACAAAAGGCAGCGTTAAGTTAAGCCATTGCCATGCCACGCCCAGACGACTAGTAACGCCCACATTTTGTATATTTGGCACAAAGGCAATACAATGTGTACGACAACGACTCCTGTTCTAAGGTCTGTGTTCTGTCCTGGCCTGTTCTGTTCTGTCCTTTTGGGTTTTCAATTTATGGGCATTGCAATATTCTTCGTTTTTTTTTCCTTCTATATGTATATATATATATATATTTTTTTTCTTTTGCAAATATCCGTAGCATATCCTGTGGCGACAGCGCCGACAACACAATGCAATAAATAGCCAAGTGTTTTGTAGGGGTAAAGAGCAGTCTGCTTATGCTTATGGTTGTCTTTATTTGTGTTTGTGTGTGTGTGTCAATAGAAGTGTATGTATGTGTGTCCTTCAATTGACATATTACACTTGTCGTCTTTGGTCTGGGGCTGTCTCTGTTTCGCGATCCTTTGACTAGTTATGGCTGTCGATTTGTTTGCCCACCAGACTGAATCCCTTGGAAGTTTGCCGCTTCGTTTGATTCAAGCTTTGGCTAGAAAACAACAGTTGACCGACCGACAAGTTGAACTTATTGACAGAACTGGCTAATTGATGTACATGGCAACATCTGCTCTGGCAGCAGCTGGCTTTGCTTTCCCCCTGGCCTGTTTTAACCCACAAAAAGGGTTAAATGGCCCCATTTTATGTATGCGGTTCAATGAATTTTTCATAGGCCTCAACTAATTTATTTATGTGAAATTTAAATACATTTCATTTTGGTAAAATGAATTTTTCAATTGGTTTCTATATTGCCCGCAAAGAAATTAGTTTAGTTTTTGGTCAGTGTTCGGCATTAGAATTGTTTTTCTATATTATTGGCCACTAAAATCTATCTAAATTGTTCGGTGTTTTGTCATTGTTATTACTAATAACTCATGCATTGCATAGATTGCTATTGCAATTTTTTCTCTCTTTTTTTTTAATTCCATAAATCCAATTCATGCATTTTTATCGCAAATGAACATTCGTTTTCTATTCCTTTTTTCTCTCTGTCTCTTTCTCTATTTCTGTCTCTCTATCCATTTCTGAACGTTTTTGTAGTGTGGTTAGCCAGTTTATTAGTACAAAAACCAAACAGAACATGGCCCAGCAGTAACAATCTTAACCACAATCATGTAAACTATGCCCAAAACGGAGCTCTCTCTCTGTTAGTTAAACTAGAGCCCAGGATAGAATAACAATGATAGATGAGCATGGGCGTATCAAGGGGTTAACAAGGGTAGAAATTTGATATATAGTGGAGTTTGGAAACTTTTTTAATCTTGATTCGAGCAATTTCATAAAATTGCTTAGTGGTGAAAAGCTGAACTGACTTTAAATCGTTAATGAAATTCAAATGTTTTTGTTTCTTGACTGCCACAAAAAAACATATTAAATTACTGAGATATATTAAAATTTTTAGATTATTAAATGACTAATTGATTAAAACGTTTAAATTAACACTAACAGTGTTCATTTTGTCTCTATATCTGTTATAATATGAAAGTATTATAGTGTATATATGTTTTATTCGAAGAGAACGGCTGTTAATTGGTTAAACTGAATGATGGAATGAAAATGTATAGTCTGGCAACTCTTTAGATTCCATTTTGCGTTTTCTCTCACTTTTCTCATTTTGCGTCTGCAAACTAAATTTGCCAGTATTATGGTAATGTCAAACGGTGGTCTACGTAAATTGAAAGAAACTTTATTATACGAAACACAGTTCATGCAAATATACGTCTGGTATTATTCGGTGGGAATCTAAGGAGAAACCAATCAGGACGTATTCTGCTGGAGCCCCAATTCAGTCGAGAAAGTCGGTACCATGTTTATTAGATCCCTATACTTAAACCAACAATATGTGAGATGCTTTATAATATATTCCAAACTATAGATTACTATAGATAGAAATCATAAACATTTTATTGTTCCCATTGCAATACTAAAGTTTCGCTCTTGACTGTCATGATCAGTATTCAAAATTTTAGTGCAGCAATTGCAAATAAATCAATATTAAGGATACTCTAGAAATTTTGACTTTATATGTTCTTACTTTTAATTGCAGAAAACAAATAAAAATCCCCCTCCGACACGTACATCCATGAGAAAAATGAGCAAGGGGAACGGGAGCTCTGTTCAAGTGCTGGCTACCTACTGCCACTTGGAAAGTAAAGAATTCTTATCTTGGTTGAGTAGCCCATTTTCATTTTAGGTATTTTCCTAAAAATGCTAAGCAATTTGCTGTACGTTATCCAAAAAAAAAAAAAAAAAAAAAAATGAGAAAAAGGAGGAGAGAAAGGTAAACAGACAGACTTTGATACCCCAGACCATATGCAAGAATCATAAAAAGTTTCTCATAAATTTCCACCGACAACAACAAATCCTAAATGAATTGTTCGCATTACAGCCGAGTGCGAAAGAGAGAAAAGGGATAACTTTTATAATGGGCAACTGGCTCACCTCTACCTAAATCTCCATCCTCGCTTTACTCGTTGGAAATTCAATTTCATTTTCAATTTAATGCTGCAATGGAGAGCTGGAAAACTCTTACCACTCACCCATGTGCCAGTCGTATCTGTACTTGGGCATTCTAACCCAAGTACCAGATGGAAAATTGCTCTTACAATCTGACTTTTTTGTTGCCATTTGAATTGACTTACCTGCAATGAAATGATAGAAAAATATTTAGATATAAGTACGTACATACATACGTATGTATATAAGAAATGAGCATACCATAGCATAGGAAATGAGAATGACAATGAAATTAAAAATTAAAATCTGCAGCAGTAGCTGATTGGAGACTTCTCGTTCATTCATTCATTCATTCACTCATTCATTCATTTCAGAAAATTCATTTAGGGGCAAAGTTCAGTTCAGTTTCAACAAAAGAGCGAACGATTCAAGGTGACTCCTTTGCTTTAGCTAACTTTTTCTGATTTACAGTGGTTTAGAACATATTAAAAAGGGAAAGTCATAAAATCATAAATGAAACTTTTATAAATTGAATCAGTCAGATTTATCTATACAATGAGATTTTCTTATAGTTCTGGACTTTTAATTTTAATAATAACTAATTTCACAGTTAGCTGACTTTCTGTTTTGAGGATATTTTTAAAAAAATAAGGTACTATTCCATATTTAAATTCAATATATTCTATAAAGATTTCCTGTTTGATCTATGTATTGATCTAATGGCATTAATTTCAATAAGTCTCCTTTTTTGATTTCATTTTACTCTAATAAATATGTGTTTTGAATATATAATGAATCAAAAATGAATAAGTCGAATGAATTTGAAATTGCTTATCAATAGTAAAAGAATAATGTCTAAAACATAAAAACCAAAACTTAAGTCCGGGTTTTCGGTCAAGAATTATTGAATAATTTTAACTTTTCCCATATTTTTATATACTCTAGGATAAGATATATTTAATTTTTAATAATATGGGAACTTAAACCACAGTACAGTTTTGGGTCATGTACTATTTTCTTTGTTCTTTCGTTTGTACGTGCTCCAGGCGGTTTATGTCTCTACAATTTTGCAACCTCAATCCTTAATTCTCTCTCTCTCTCTCTCTCTCTCTATCTCGCTATCTCTGTTCAATCCAATCCCATTGGATGGTAGCCACTTACCTATAACATAGGAGTACCCGTCCAGCGTTAAGACGCATTTGCGGGTGGTAGTGCCCAATAAGGCGCCACTAAGACCAGCACCGACACCACCTGCCCCACTGCCACCACCCATAACGCTAGACGGGTACCTGGAGGACGTGCTTAGTCGCCCTTTATTGGAGTAACCACCGGCAGCAAAGCCAACATTTGCACTTGGACTGGTTGCCATTGGAACCGTTGCGGTTGTTGTCTCACAGCTATTCAAACTTTCGCGACGTGGCGGAGCCGCAAGGCCCGAAAATTCATCATTTCTATGGCTTGCCGATGCGATGCCATCACTGGAATGATCTCGTTGTGGATCACAACCGGCCACCGGCGATTGGCGTGAACGTTGTCGTGGAGAACGCGGAGCGGATGAGGATGCGGATACCGATGACGAATCGCCTTTATCTTCTTGGCTAATGTTCAATGTCTGCGGCTTATCGCGACGCGTGGGCGGCGACTCATCTAAAGTGTCGCCCATTTTTTTTTTAAATTTATTTTGTAATTTTTCTTTCTATATAATAAATTAGTTAGTTAGGTTAAAGTTAAATTTATTTTTAATAATATTCAATAAAACATTGTAAACCGAACCGTTACGCGTGTGGGATGAATTTCATTTGCCTTTTTTAGTGTTTTTTTGTCGATTTTGCCAGATTTGAATTTGAAATTTGCACTTAAATTCACTTTTTGTTAAACATTTTATTTATATATATATTTATTTTATATGTTGTATAACCTTGTTTGGTAAAAACATAGGACAATTAATTAAAATCAAACATTCAAATGAAAATATAATGGAACGTGTGAAAAGCGCTTTCCCATTCTCATCTCTCGATATGTGATGGAAAATAATATTACTCATACGCAGCGTAGGAGTAACTATTTGAATTGATATATATGTGCAATATATCTACTATATGCATATACATACATATATATATATTCATATGCATGTCTGGCTTTAATTGCAGCTTTTTTTTTTTTATTGCCTTCTGTGTTCAATTTTTGTCGCTGACTGAGTGACTGATGGACAGATGGACAGACTTATTCACTGGCTCTGACATTGTTTGGCATTATTTGATTTTGATTTTTATCGTTGCAAAATATTGACATGGCCATGTCGTTAGTATTTGGTGGATTGGTCACTTTGTCATTTAGCAATGATTTTTTTCTTCTGTTCTTGTCATATTTTCCTTTTTTTTTTTTTGTTTTTGCTTTCGTTTTTGCATATTTGTCATAATGTCAAAATCCATCAATGCCAAATGTTTTATACTGTTGCGACTTTAGTTAAATGACTTGCAATAAGGTATAATAACTTTGGCATAAAGTTTGCAAAGTAAATTTCTATAATAAATCTAAACATATACTCGGAAATCGGAAAACTATATGTATAACATCGATTATTTATTTTGTTAAAAACCATTACATTTTAGCAATTATTTCTATGTGCGATTTCATAAAATGTAGTAAATATAAATGCAAGTGTAGCAAAATTTTGTCATAGTCAAATTTTATTTCGACCTTCCGGTTTATTATTATTATTGTTATTGCTCATATACATTTTTACTGTTGAATACATATATTTATTTTACTAAGGGAAACAATTTTCAATAATTTTTATTTGTTTTATATTGCTGGATACAAATGTGGCACGTACCGCAAATGTGTGGCACAAAAAAAAGAGGCGACACTTTGAGGGCATCACGTGCCAAAAAGAATGTCTTCTTAGCCATCTTTCTCTCTTATTGGCACATTGCCTAAAAATTTCTAACTTTAAATGTGATGAAAAGAAATAAACTTTAAGTCTATTAAAGTTGGCTAAAATGAATGTTGGTAGACTTAATGTTAACAAAATTATAGACTTAATTTATTCATTTGAGACTAGGTTAAATATTTTTATACCCTTGCAGAGGGTATATTAATTTTGGTCAGAAGTTTGCAACGCACAGAAGGAAGCATCTCCGACTATATAAAGTATATATATCTTGATCAGCATGAATAGCCGAGTCGATATGACCATGTCCGTCTGTCCGTCGTCCGTCTGTCGGATCAACAGCTTCCCTCCGAGACCAAAGAGCACAGAGCGAGATTTTCAGCAAGGCTCCTTTGCTGCAGGCATTGTATATCCGGAATCATCCCGATCGGACGACATATCATAAGCTCCATAGGAACGATCGGTCAGGAATAAGCTTTATCCTCAATAACTCTGTTGTTTTTAACCGAATGCCACGAAATTGATATTTATGAGTTTAATATGCTTCTGATACTTTAACCAAGTTTGATCAGAATCGGACGACTATATCATATAGCTCCCATAGGAACGATCGGTCATAAAAAGGATTATCCTCAATAACTGTTGTTTTTCAACCGAATGCCACGAAATTTGATATTTATGAGTTTAATATGCTTCTTGATACTTCAACCAAGTTTGATCTGAATCGGACGACTATATCATATAGCTCCCATAGGACCGATCGGTCATGAATAAGGCTTATCCTCAATAACTGTTGTTTTCAACCGAATGCCACGAAATTTGATATTTATGAGTTTAATATGCTTTTGATACTCAACCAAGTCTGATCAGAATCGGTTGGCTATATCACATAGCGCTATAGGAACAATCGGTACAAAAAAATTTGTAGAAAAATTTTTTCCCAACCAAAAATGAATTTGTAAATTTGGTATGTTTAATTTACAATAATGCTTCTGGTGAATTATATAGAAAAATCTGCAAGGGTAACGAACTTCGGCACGGCCGAAGTTAGTCCATCTTTCTAGTTTTTTAATAGTTTATTTAATCAAAAACTAATTAATAATTTATTTAATCTTATTAGTTTACTTATTACTATAATGATAATCAATGAACTAATTAACCCTTTTCCTAAAAATTCTTTTAATAATAAATAATTTCAATTGTTTAAAGTTTTCATTAATTTTTTATTTCTGTTTTCCTGTTTATGCTTCCCTTTATGTTTCTTTTTCTTTCTATTTCTATAATTAACATTTTTTTTTGTTTACCCCATTTACAGGATGAACAAAAATTTCCATTTTGCCATTTTCCGCAAATGATAATCATCTAATTTCAATTATGTTTCGGTTTTTCAAACTCTACCAAATTTTGTTTGCCCGCAGCGAAATAACAATTTTTGGTATTTTGGGTTACAATTGCGGTTCGAGCATTTTCCTTTGAAAATGTCAAAAGCAGCTGCCAAGGCTTTCACAATTTCATATTTCCAGGATCCTGCCCCCCCCTCCTCACACACACCTTCTATAATGTCCTTCAAGTGATTTCATCTTAAGTAGAGCAAGAGGGATGAAGAGGTAGGGGGGAACACAAAATATTGCTTATACGCAGCGTATTTATCGCCTTTTGCCTAATGAGGTATCAATAACGCCACATTTATGACTCAATTAATGAAACATTGTTGTTATTGCTTGACAAGGAAGAGGGATCCTAGGGGTGAGGAGGGGGTAAGGAAGGAGGGGGAAGAGGCTCATGCGTTGGGTAAAATCAATGCCAATGAACGAAGTAAAAAGCATTTTGGTGAACGCATAAATCGTAAATCGTGTTATCTTTATGTGTTACTTATAGTGGGGTAAATGAACCCCCAAAAAGTATGCAAGAGTTCAGAGAACTCTCACTCTCTGTCTCTGTTTCTCTCTCTTTCTCTTTCTCTATGTCTCTCTGTGTAACTTTCATAGCTTTTACGCATAAATTTAAAATTTGTATGCATTGAATATGGCCATTTGTGTTTGACTTCTCATAGTTAGCTGATATTGTTGCTGTTGTTGCTGTTGTTGTTGTTATTGTTGTTATAACTGTTGTTGTTTGCGCGATTGGCCATTTTTATCTGGCAAAGTTTTTGGCAACCCGCATAAATAATGCAGCTTATGATAGTTTATTTTTTTTGTTCTTGGCCAAAAAGTCAAAGAAATCAGTTGAAAAGTTTCAATGAACTTTACAAATATATATATGTATATATATACGTATATCTATAGCGACAGCCAGCATCATAAACATGTCTATGCCATTTAACATCCGGACTGGAAAGACAGCAAATTGACAGATGAACTCAAGATGAAAAGCGGCAACAACAACAAGTTGGAGACACACTCACACACACACACATAGAAAAGTCAATTATTTAATTAGAAGCTGTCACTTGCAGTGCCTTAAAATGTTTTCTTTTTTCTTTGGTTTTTATACCCTGTACCCATATGGAAAACGGGTAGCTTAAAGTTACTTATGTGAAAGTAGCAGGCAGAAGGAAACATTTCCGACTACACACATATATATATTCTTGATCGGTGTAAACGATTAAAAGATTTCCGTCCATCCTTCCATCCGAAGGAATACCTAGCTCTCGTTTTGTTCTGAAGTGCCAAGAGCAGCAACGGCTGTTGAATGTGAGCGAAATAGCATGATTTTGCTGCTTTGATCTGCAAGCAGTATTAGTTTCCGCAAGCAGTATTAGTTTCTGAAAGCTCTCTTATGTTTCTCAAGTGCCAAAAGCAACAACGGCTGCTATATGTGAGCGAAATAGCATGATTTTGCTTTGATCTGCAAGCAGTATAACTTTTTGCAAGCAGTATTAATTAGTTTCTATAAGCAGTGAGCAAGAAAGCGGGCATTTGCTATTGCACTATACTAAAAATATTACATTTAAAATTTTTTATTAAATTGATGGCGATTTCTATGTTATTTAATTTTTATAGCATCTCTACTTGATACAGGGTAAGCTCAAAGCCGTGAGGAACCTTGCTTTATTTTTCTTTTATTGTCGTTAATGTGGTAAAGAAAAAACAAAACAAAAATAATGACAGAGTGAAAAAGCAGTTACATACACAGATAATTAAAAACATAAAAAAAAATACAAGAACAAAGGCAAATTGTCGCCTAGACAAGAGGAAATTCACACAATACATACTATCTTCATACATACATAGATACATATATGTATGCACATACATATATGGCATAAGGATAATTGTATGCACTTGGCAAAGTTGGAAGAGTTAACAAACAATAGGAAAAATTAAAAAGATAGGATAAAGTTTAACTTAAATATGTACGAATATGTAATTCCCCAAGTACAGGGTAAACTGATTTTAATGGGGATCAACAAGGATTAATATAATGCAATCAAGTGTAATGTAAAAGTTGATTAAATCAATGTGATCAATATCATTGAAAATAATATTAATAATAATACTGGTAGGAAACTTGAACCTCTTTGAAAGCATTCCAATGGGAAATGAAATCCAGACTAATATTTGAAGTTTGCACATATATTATTGTATATTTAATAAATACAGACTAAAAAATTCTGCTTCATTTTATGCTTAAACATTTCAAAAAATGTATTTAAATATTATTTAAAATTAGATTGAATGCTGAACCTTAAGATTCTAAAAAGATTGATAAATATGTGTATAAAGAGCAGCAAACGTTTTTCAGATCAAAAGAAATTAGTTTTTAAATATCAGATATAGATCAGAAATTTAAAATATGTTTGGTTTATTTGTTGTAAGAGCTATTAAATCAATTGGAATCTTAAAAAGAAACTAGAAAGAAATTTGAATTAACTTTCATTAGAATCTGATGCATAAAATTAGTTGTCAAATGATTTTTAGCTCGAATAAAATTCCTGTCAAAAAATTGGAAAAAGTAATGCAAATCTCACACAATAATCAAATACATGTAGAAAATGAATTGTTTACTTAATTTTCCGAATTTAATTCAGAAATCTAGAAGAATATTGTATATACTTTAAATATATTTTTAGTTGAATGTTGTTATAGTTGAATAGGATCGAAGAAAATGCAACATTTTTAAATTTGCCTGCACTGTCATTTGCAGACCAATAATTTTAATTCATTTTAATTGTTGTAATTTTGCATATAGTTGTTGTTTGTGGAGTCCTGGCTGCTCGTCTCTTGACATTTCTATCTTGTTTCTGTTCCTGTTGTTGTTCTTGTTACTGTTGTTGTTGTTGTTGCCATTGTGGGGCGCCAATGTGACGCCATTGCGGATTTGTGTCTCGTCTCTTGTGTAAATAAAAGATGAGTTAAAGTGCGATAGCAAAGTAAGAAGAAAAAAAAAATGTTGCGCAGGACAACAACAATAGAAACATCAATAGCAACAGGATGAGGCAAAAGAGAAACAGGGACATGTACTCGTTAATCACACCCTATGTTCTGTGGATGGATCGATCAGATGCAATAACAACAAAAACCAGCAACAACAATTCGAACAGAAATTGCATGTAATTGAGGGGAAACAAACAAACAAACGAGCAAACGAACAAACGAACAAACGAAAAGTACTGGCATAGAGAAAAACAAGTCCTTTTCCTGGTCAGGAAGTGGGCAATAAATTTGAACCAAGGACAACACTTTGAGGCAGTCAGGCAGGCAGCCAGGCAGGCAGGCAACAACGACAACGACAACAGCAACTTGACTCAACTTGACTTGGACTTGACTCATTAGCATTTTGGGCCATAAGAAACATAAGGACATGTGTCTAAGGAAGCCCCAGACAGGCAACTTGACTTTCGTCATCATCATCATCAGACGTCAGTATTTCAATTGCAAATTGTTTTTTCGTGGTGCCCAGCTGTGGGTTAAATGCACTAACACTGCCCTGATATACACACACGCACACACACACACACACACACACACACACACACACACACATAGAGTCCCATTTACATAAAGCAACTGAGATAGAGGCAGAGAATGCGAGAAAAGGAGAATCAGAGGGTGAGGTAAATGAGAAAAGTCGCATTATTAATTTGCCGCACCGCACGACCATAAATAAGGATATATGTGTATGTATACGTCTCTATGTGTGTATGTATGTGTGTGTATGTGTGTCTGTTTTTCTGCACATAGAAAATTCAAAGGACTCCCTCACATATCCTTGTCCATATGTTCTGTTTGTTTGCGGCTTTCAGTTTTTTCAGCTCGCTTCGTTTTTCTCCAGCTACACGCAATTTTCTTTAGCAATTTATTACTATTTTGACTTGCAGATGTGTGTGTGCGTGTGTGTGTCGCTCTCTTTTTATGTACATGTATTAGTCAGTAGGTGTATGTGTGTTTGTATGGGTGGGTGCTTTCAACACCCTCCCTCCTCCCCCTTTCGATCGATGTTTTGGCTTGAGTCTCTCTTGAGTCGGCGACAATTTGTAAAGCAGGCAATTATCCTTATTAGCTGCTTATTTATAGCCATGTTTGTTTACTCGTTTTTCCCATTCACAAAAGGGAAAAGTATCGGGATGGGGAGGGGGCCCCCCCCTTTGGAATTGGCATATAATTGGCAAAGATTAGCAGCAAAACTGTTCAGAAATTATGCAACAGTTGTCTACTTAAAAGATTAAGAGAACAAATTCAAAGTATAAAGATACAAACATAAATTATTCCATCAATTTGAAAAGAAACTCAAGAAATTATTTGCGGTAATTATAACTTTTATCATTATCCTTTGATGCAATACAAGGCAAAAAAATAAAAAGCAAATATAATCTTTGCTTTTGTTTATACAATTATACAATAATTATGGTCTTATTATCCTTTCCTTTTTATTTATGAAAAAAAAACCCTTTCACTTGTTTTCGGTTTATGTTTTTAATAAGCATTAGCTAATCCCTGCTATAAAGGGTTTAGTTTAAACCTTCTTAGGAAATCTAAGTATAAATTATAAATTTTGATGCTTTTCCAAATGGAATTGATTGTTTGTACATATAAGTTAAATGTGAATGCTAACTAGCTAATTAGGATACTTCTTAAGCTATCTAGTCGCTATCAACTCCTCCCTACTTGATATAGAAGTGATATAATCATGTGATCTGAATGAAATTCCATTGTATTTTTATAAATGACAAACAAATATAGTTTTTTTTTTATGAAAATTGTACTATATATATAGTTGTCAGTATCCAATTAAAAGGATTTAATAACGAATCGAATTCTTATTGATTGTAAACTTCTGCCGATATTTAAGATTTCTCTCCTCCTAGAAAGGGTGTAAAAATAGGTTCCACAATCCACATAATCCACATTAGTAAGACATTTTTATTCCGAATTTCAATCAAATTAATTTACTTGAGATAAATAACAATAAAAAATCATAATCCATTTTAGGCTGATCACGAATATATATATCTTACTTAATAGAGTGTTTAATGTTCTCTTTTATGAGGCCTGAACAAATGATCAATTTATAATAACCTCAGCTAGGTTGTTAAACCTCACCTAATATCTTTTGTCAAGTAATTTTCTTAACTTTTGCAGAGACTTTTCACGAGTCAAGACTTTCCTTTAGGCACTTTTCCAAGAGCTTCCAAGTCATATGAAATTAATGCATAATAAGTTGAGCCTACTTGATGCAGGAAGTCGGAACGGGGGAGTGGGGGGTTTTATTTGTCTAAATAAGATGAAGAGAAGATGAAAATGAAAATGAAGAAGAATTGGAGGAAGTGTTGAAAGCTTTCTCACTTTGGGCAACTTTTACAACATAAAGCACATTGTCAAATCAGCGACATTTTTATTGCTGCCAAGTGTAAAGCGAAAACTTCCTTTTGGGTGTTGGTCCTTTTTGCTTTCCTCCTTCCTCCCTTCCCCCCCTAATCATGCGACACTTTGCCACATCATCTACTTACATACATACATATATGTATGTAAATAAAGAAAAGTCTTTTACTTTTTCTCCCTCTCTCTCTCTCTCTCTCGCTCTCTCTCTCTCTCTCTCGCTGTGTCTGACTCTGCTTTACATGTTGATGATGATGTCGTTATTAAACGCATAAATAAATTGTCAAAAAAAAAAAGAGGAAAGTATAAAAATATGAGCGGAAAAAGACGCGCAAATATGGAAAATTTCTAAGAAATGAGAGGAAGTTTGTGTATATATATGAATATATATACATATATATGTGTGAGTATGAAACAGGTAAGGATTTTAGATGTATAGACTCTTCTCATATCTTTGTTTGAATTTTTTTTCTGGTTTTTTTCCTTTCTCTTTTGGTCTGCCCTTTTATTCTGCTTTTTCATATGTTTGCATTTCCTTTGCGACATTTTCTCTGCTGTTGACTTTGTCAATGTTTTATGACTTTATTTCACTTGCAGACATATGCGACAATTGACTTTAGGAGACGGAGGGAGGGAGGGACGGGAATAGAGTAGGGTCGGCACCTCATCCAAACAGCAACCTTAAAAGCCTTGTGGTCACAAAACGCAGGGACTTAAGTTGACGGTTAAAGGACGAAAATGGAAGGTATACCAGTTTTCATATGCGACATTATTCATAATTTATGATATACGCAGTGCACTACAAGAAAGAGAAAGAGAGAGGGGAGGGGAAGAGATAGAGAGGGGGTCACACAGGGATATGCATATGAATATATAGATGTAGCAATTTGATTTATCTAGGACATGGGAATATAATGGCCAACAAAACTATTTAATGTAAAAATTTGATTTGTGGAATTCGTCAGAAAATTGAAGACAAAAAAAAAAACTATAATTCTATATAAGCGATTAAATATTTAACTATTAAAAATTTTATTGAAACATTTTGAAATTACATAATCTTTTAAGTCAGTTTAACTATTTGGAGTTATAGAACATTGAAGAGAAGAAAACTAATATATAGAAATATTATAAGAAATGTTTCAAATGGCATAGAAAAAAATTAACCAAAATAACCAAATAAAAAATAAATCTAACTTAAATATAATTAATGGACTTAAGTAATAATGCACTGATAAATTCTTATAATTACAAAGAAATTAATAGAATAATTCGAACCTGAACTAAAGATTGAGATTGAGCCTTTGGGATTGATATAATATATCGATATTAATAGGTACAAAAATTTTGTTAAATTATAAATGGTTATAAATGGTATCGAAATTCTAAGCATAATGTTTCTATAATTTTATATAGTATAATTCTTCCTATATCTTATAAAGATCTCTGAATTGTGGTTTTGGTAACATTCCCGTTATGCAAATACTATATTCTTGAGTAGCCATATCTTTTAAGCTAATTTCATTTGAAATTCGTTTTTGCCAAAAAACTTTGCAGACCAAAAACTTTGGTTAGAGTCATTAATGTGGCTTCATTTGCATGTGTTCCCAGTGGAATTGAGATTTGGAGAGCATTCTTCTTTCTTTACTTTCTTTTTGCAGTGGGTGATTAGTTTGTAACGTCCGACTTTTGACCACGTCTATCAACAGTTTTGCCCTAATGCCCAAGCAACATGCAATGCCAACAATTGACCTCATTCTGTTTACATTTGCAGCTGTTGCCGTTGCCGTTGCTGTTGATGTCCTGTTGCAACAATCACATCTCCTTGCACCAAACCTCCTCATTTACTGTACTGTATCTTTCTTTCTTCTTAGTCTACTGGCTAAACTAAACTAAACTAACTGCTACTGTTTCGGCACAATTGTCGGAAAGTTCTCCAAAAACCCTCTCGATGCGATGCGTTCAACTCTTCAACTTGGGCTTAGAAAAACGCCCATTGAATGTGGTTTGTGGTTGTTGGTGGTGCTTGTGTCTGGTTTGTCCATGGGCCTGGTGGTTGTGTGATGTACAACAAATCAAGACAAAGTTGTTGTGGCACGTTTCTCTTTTTGCTGCTCGGTTGCAAGTTTTTGCAACAATTTTGCATAATGCCCTCCCATTTTTCTTCTCTTCGAGCTTGGCTGTTAAATGCAAACACTTCATTTGCAGTCAGCCAAATAAAAAAAAAAACGAAATAGAAAAGAGGACAGAAGAATAAGAACTTTCGATTAAGCCAGAAAAGCAAAACAGAAAAGAAAAAAAAGAAGGTTTTTCCACCACACGTTCACACAGAAAAGTTTATTCGCAATTGAAGTCTATACTTACAGGGAAATGCAACTTAAATTTCATGCCTGGCTAGTCATAAGAAAATTTGTTCATTTTTTATTTTTCTTCTTGAGGAGCCAAACCAACCCCTTTATGAGTAAGTATATCAGCAAAATGTATAGGTAGATGGTTAAGTGTAGGGTTTGAGGTAATTGGGTCTATGCTGTATTTTGTAGTCATAAAAATCAACAACGTCATAGCTCTAACAAATGTCTGAAACGACCTAGTCTCCTATATGTATACATATATATTGAATATATATGTTCATACATGTATTACCCCTTCCATTAAATATATATGTATAGTGTGTGCGTGTGTGTGTGTGTGCAATTTTCCTTTAGCCATGTTTGCTTATTTGTATTTGCCATACACACAAAGTTGTGACTTTTCGGGTAAATAAACATGGAACCTCTTTTTTCCCCTTTTTATGAAAATGATGATGATTTTGCCGAATCACTCGTGAGTCTCTCGTCATTCATTCACTCGACACTCATTTGATCCTTGCCTCTGTTAGCCTTCAAAATGATGCGCCATTTCTCAAAATCTTTTCACCCACACATACATACATACATACATATGCACATATCGTATCGTTGTATTGTAATGGTGTGAAATTCCAAAATGGCGCCCCAAGTCCTGGCTATTGTCATTTATCAAGTTTATTAGCGGCATGAATGAAAGAAATGAGTTTATGTTAAGTGTGTAGAAATTTGAATTCATTTTGCCACACAATTAAATTGGGTAAGCAAAAAACAACAACAAATGAGAAATAAAATATAAGTAACAATCATATATATTTCTATATGTATATATATACATATGTATATGTATGTATGTGTTTGTAAACCATTTTTTACTCTATTCTTCAAGCATGAACGCTTTAAAAAAAAAAAACTGAATGAAAAATTGCAAATTTTCTTTTTGGTTCACAAGTTCATTGTGTACCCATCGTATACCCATCCTCCGATTGTGTTCTATTATAATTCCATGTTAAGATATAAATCTTTATGATGAATTCTTTATGTAAATGGAATTGTCTTCTTTTTAATTATACTCACTAAATCATTTATGAAAATGGAATTTCTTTAGATTTACTAAACAAGTTGTTCCTACTTTAATTATACTCATCATATGAATCATATCATATCCAAAATTGTGAGACAAAGTAAATTCAAAATTGAAAACTCTTTTCCCATTAAAAAAGCTTTTAAGCGATTTGCATTATCTAAAATGAGGTTTAAGGATCTCAGATGTGAAGTCCATAATACTGGAATCAAGTAAAACTTTACAAATCGATTGGTTTACTAAAATTTCATCGATTTCATTCAAGATTTTTGTAATGTTTTTACCTAAGGACTCTGATAGGTTTAGTATCAATTATTTTATCTCGATATAATTAATAATAATTAATATTGGTAAAAGTATCCTTTCTTTAAGGTTTTTTTTCATGCAAGAAGTTTATATTTAATAAGTAAATGAAAATTATATTTCTTTAGTTTTGTCAAAACTTTTAAAGTGATTATACGATAGTATTCAAAAAAATAATTTACGTTAAGAAAAATACTAAAACTGGATGAAAATTGTTAAACTTGGCTAACAAATGATGCTTATTCTATATATATAAAATATTGTTGTTCGAAATTAATACAAAAATAATAATTAAATAGATTCTAATGACAATACTTTTTAATACCAATTTTATTTTACTGAAGGATTAAGTCCAAAAAACAAATCATTAAATTTTTTAAAGCAATTATTTTTTATTTAATCAAATGAAAACGAATAATAGGCAATTTGCATAATCTAATTTAATTTCTAAATGTACAATGGGCCTTAACTTTCAATTATCAACTAACATTTTCGACATTTTCACATACATATGTATATATATATATACTTCAACTGTCAATAGCTTTTCAGATCCCCCCATTGAAAAGTTAAAGTTTTTTCTTTCTTAACGATTCCCATTGAATTGAAAAGCTTATTGATACTTTGAATTGGTTTAGGTACACAAAAGCAGATAGTTTCTTAGACTTTTATTTAAAGTTCACTTTGCAATTGAGGCAAAAGTCCATAAACTCTTCTTTCAACTAGTTAGCATTTAAATCACGGCAAGTAAAATCACAAAAACCGCGCCTACACCACATAGAAAATCAAAAACTTTAGCAAAAAGACACACACACACGCAGAGAATGAGAGACAGACATCAACCCACATCACACACACACACACACACACACACATACATACATACATATATACATATGCATACGATAGAGGGAAAAAGTTTCTTTTTTTATCCAACTGACAATTTGTAACTTTTCAATTCTTTAACGACAAATTTCCATTCATTGCCTTTTGGCTGTGTTTGTTTGTTGTTGTTTATCTTGTTGTTATTGTTCGAATGGTTTCACATTTCAGCGCGCCTAGAACTATGCAACATTTTGTGGTGGCCAGGCCCATACATTTATACATATATATTTGTTGTACATACATATATATATATATACAAAATGTCAGCCTGCTTTTATTTGTGGGTAGAATAAAAGGACCAAAATAAATTTAAATTTTCGGTTTGCTTTGCTTTTCCTTTGGTTTGGTTGGCGTATTTTATGTGACAGTTCCCAGCCGCAAAAACAATTGCAGAGACCATGCCCCCCCCACCCCACCCTCTCTCAAACTACCAGACACGCCTCTCCAACCCTCTCTGTTTCGACGGCTAGGCACTCTTTCCTTAATGTTTTGCCATTTCAGGCTATTCATTAAATATTGAGTTCCTTGCCAGGCTGTCGCTGTCTCCTTTGCCTTCTTCCTTAGTCTTTTCTTTTATATTCCAATTTTCTGTCATTTTTGACAAGTTTTCTTTTTATTTTTTCTTTTCCTTTGTTTTTGCGGTTTCGGCGGTTTTTGATGCCACTTTAATTAGCAAACGAGACGGCAAGTAGAAAAAACCCACAAGAAAAAAAGAAGTAACAAACTTTTCGGCCATCTGTTGTCCTGGGAACTGAAGCAGGTGAATAACTTGAAGAAAACATCAAATTCTCAAAATAAAAAAAAGAAAAGTAGAAGCATAAAAAAAAGCGCATTTGAATTGCTAATCAAGTTGTTCATTCGAAAAGCAACAAAATACAACAAAAATAAATGGTAAAAAAGAAAACTTAAAAATAAAAACCGGCAAGAGAGATAGACACATGGCTAAGAAGTTTTTAATGATGCTGCAATGGAAGTTTTTTTTTTTATTTTGCGTTTTACATTTCGAGCAGAGAAAAACAAATGTAATTTGAATTTAATTAATGCGGATAAAGAAAGGCAAAATTCCAAGTGAAAATTGCAAGAAATTTGTAAAATTTGTATTTGTCTGCTTTGGGTCTACGCTGGCTGGCACTGGCTTAAAGCCAATTGGGCCAGTAGTCGAGTTTTTGCCAAAAGCGATAAACATGCCAAGGCGTCAAAAGCGGCAACGGAAGTTGGTTTGCGCCTCTCTTTCACACACACAAACTATTTGTGTGAGTGAGTGTGTGTGTGTGTGTGTGTGTTAGGTTACGAAAAGTAAGCAAAGTTTGTGCATTCTCTTGAAATTTTTATAGAGCACATTCATAAAAGCCAAATGCAGACCTTTTCTTTTACTTAACTCAACTGCAACCCACAAAATATGTTGCATACTTTTTCGGTGCGGAGCTTAGCAACTTTGTTGCTAACCGAACTATTTGGTATTCAGAGACAAGAGGACGAACGCGATAACAGCAAGGGGGAGTGTGCAAGAGGAAGCATTAAGTAAATGCATATAACACCATATTCACCTGTACAGTGAAAATTCGCTTAACTCGGGTGAACAAAGTCTATGAGATTATTATTATATGTATGTATATGTAAGTATTGCATTACAAGGAGTCAGCTGAGTGCCTATAATCCTCTTTAGCGGACAGAACGTTCGGTCCATCCAAAAGAGTAAGTACGGTATATATACTTATATATATATCTGATTTGCATAAGCTGTATATTCAAGGCATTTTTGTAACTAGTAGTAGACTATACGAAGATATTTCAAATTTTGTTAAAGGAATGCATTTCAGGGTGTTAGTAACTTGACTGAAAAACGCTTCACATTGAAAGCCATTTATTAAGTATTTTAAGAAAGAGGATTTCCCCTTTTTAAGAAAAAGAAAATACCAAAATGGACAAAGAAAATGGTGATACATTTTTAGAGAGCCAATGAAGATGGGGGCTCAGCCAAATATGGATATTAAAAAGTTTCTTAACTTATGGTGTTTTACATGCCTTTACTAAAACGATGTATCCAGCTCTATCATACTCCTTCATAGACTGGTTTAGTCTGTTTTGAAATAAGTTTTCTCTATATATTAGCAGTAAGAGTTTGGTAGCTTTCTCGGGCTTTTTTATAGAAGAATATCATAATCCTATAGCGAATAAAATTTTACTCAATACTTTTGATTAATATTCTTATAATAATTTGAAATTTTTTTACTAATAAAGATTATTTATTAGATCTAATATTTATTATATAAATATAAATATAAGTATAATAAAGTTATATGTTTCTATCTCTCTCTTAAATCTTATGTAAAAAATTTTATTTCTTTTACTTGTTGAAGATATATTGAAAGATAGTGAATTTAAGGTAGATATTATAGCGATATTTTTATTTTTTCTTTTCATTTAAAACCGTAAAATTGCAATTTCATCAGTTATACAATTTTCGAAAAATAAAATATCAATATAACTTCTCTTTTTAGTTGTTTTTTTTTTTCATTTTGGCCAAAATTGAAATGCTTTCAACTAAGCTTATTTCCCATTCACCGCAATATCTCTGATTCTGTTCTTTAATGTTGGCAACCGCATAATCGAGTAATTAGGCAGGACGCATAAATTCATTATGCCATTAAGTGCACATACACCGACAAACACACAGACCCACACACTGACATAGAGACCCAACCTTTCCCAAATTATGGGTGGCAATGTCAATTTAATTCAGAAAGTGAGCGGCCATTTAGCCAAGGATGAAAAATATGCGTTGCATATACGTACGTACACATAGATTTTAGCCAACGCTCGGACACGTGTCAATGTATGCTCAAAGCGTTGATGATAATGATGGGAACGGCGATGACTACAATGACGACGCCAATGCCATTAAGCCACTGCCAGTCAGCCTGCCTGCGCAGGAGGCTCAAATTTCAATGCAAGGACGCGAAATGTTGCGATAGGCCCACAAAAGTATGCTACGCAAAAACAGTAGCAAGCGAAAATAGCAAACGAAAACGAAAAAAAGAGGAAAAAGAAAAGAAATAAACAGAAACATATACACAAAAATAACTTCATCAATTTGGCCAACAGACATGTATGTGTATGTATGTTCATATATGCCAGGCCATAGCCTCCATTATCGCCGTCAACAAAATGATGCCAGCCATCAATATTGTCCTTGCGGATGTGCAAGTGTGGGTGTGTATGCCAGCGATACTTGATGTGTGTATGAGTGTGTATGTGTTGATTTTATTAGGCCGCCCAACAATTGTTTGCTTAAAAGTTTTCATACACACACATACACATACCCCATACACACACATGGCAAGTCAGCTAGGCCAACGCAACCCAAGCAACTTTTTGTGTGCTCTTTGACTTTAGCTTTTTAGTTTAGTTCGCTTTTATTTTTTTCATTTTAGCACACATTTTCTCGTCCTTGTTGGCCGCAGTCATTGTCCCCATAAGATTTTGCACGTCTGCCATTGCGACATTTCTTATGATTATTGATTAGATAAGGGAAGAAGAGAAAGCAAAGCAAAGTAAGCGAAAAAGTAAAGCAAAAGAAATACATTCAACAAAATAAAAACAAAACAACGTTAAGTCAAAATAAAAAAATAACAAAAAAAAAAAACGAAAAAAAGAAAACTTGGCAGCACTTAAGTCACTTAACACGGCCAATGGGATTTCTTTTTATTTTGTCTTCTGGTTAGTACAGAGACAGAGAGAGGAAAATGAGAGAAAATCGCCTAGAGAGTGGGAGAAGTATTGGAGGCCAGCAAGAGAAAGATGGGAATAAAGATTTAGGGTCTGATAAGCTTTTCACTTAAAGAGCTGTCCTTATAAGAACACACACATATATATATATATATATATTTATATAAATGTATATAATCTGAAACGATTTGAGCTTCACTGTCTTTACTTTGACATCTCAATCAAAGCTGTACCATTAATTTATAATTAATTAATTAATTTGTTAAATTTTATTTATCGAATAATTTAAAACATATTGCAACATATTGTTTCAATGTTGCAATATTTATTTGGTCAAAACATTAATTAGAAGTAAATGATTTATTTGGCATAAATAATATTTAAAGAAAAACATTTTGGAAAACAAGTAAAAATTTCATTAATTGTAGAAAATATATACATTGTATATATTGTAGAATATATATTCAATTTCAGCTATAAGTTGAGTACTTTGCCAAATTATAATATTTGGAAAGTTTTATGTATAATATTCAATTGAATTATTCAACTCAATTCAATTTTTAAATTATATTATCAGGAAATATAATACTTTCTTTTTCATTGTTTCTTCATTCGAAATATTGCAATATTTCTCTGAATTTCCCAGTTGATTAAGGAGAGATAACATTTCAGTTTTTCATTTATTGAATTTCAAACCGCAACTGGAATACTCTTATAAGTCTTAACATTTACATAAGATTTCTGAGTTATCCAAAGATAATGTAGATATAATGTTATTTCTCGTAGTTTAAATAATGGTATATAAAAGCAACAATTGTTCAAATCGAGCGATCTTTGAAAAAGTAATCAAATGGAATGATTTTCAGATTTTTTGGAAGGCATTTAGTTTTTTTCCCTTGAAACTATATAAATTTATGATAGCATTTTGATAACGTGATCCCCTTGATTCAGCACAGTGACACCTGCCTAAAGTTGCCAGGCTTTCTGTCAGTCAATCAAATTGCTCAAAGTGGCGTTTAATTTTTATAGCAGTCAGTTTCCCCCTTATCCAAAATACAAAAGAAACCAAACATAAAAACAAAAAGTGAACAAAAAAAAAAAAAAAGAGGAGAAAAAATTACAAAATTTTTTTGTCCGATGTCTAAAATTACCAGGAGAAGCTGTTGATCCAGACAGACGGACAGACGGTCAGACGGACAGACGGACAGACGGACAGACGGACATGGTCATATCGACTCGGCTATTCATGCTGATCAAGAATATATATCTTTATATAGTCGGAGATGCTTCCTTCGTGCGTGCAAACTTGACCAATTAATATACCCTCTGCAAGGGTATAAAAATTGGCAAGAGAAAAGAAAAGCCACAGCTACAGCCGCAGCGACAGCGACAGCCAAAATGTTCACGCCATCAAGGGAAACAAAAGGAAAAGCGAAAATCTATAAAGAACAAAAGGGAAAAAGAAAAACCAAACATAGAGATGAAGAGACTGAGTGAGTGAGTGACTAAATCAGAGAGCGTTAAATTTTTCAACATTTTTAGCAAAGTTTTCCTAAGGTCGCTGCTCCTCTCCCTCTCTCCTTGCTCTCTCTCACCCTCTTTTTCTGCTTCTAAATTTATCTGTAAACAAAATGTGATTTTTCTTTTTGTTTTTGCTTTTCTTAATTTTATTTAGTATTAATTTTTTATATATAAGAAAGCGACACGGCTGTTTATTTAGTTGACAGGCTAATTGAATGATTTCGAGAATTTTGAACAAAAAATTTTCCATTTTTATTTTGGTTTTTTTTGTTTGTTTTGTTTTGTTTTGTTTTTTACCAGTTCTGTTTTTTTAATGGTCTTCAAGGTTCGTCAGTTTAATTATCACATATCTGTGGATCATTTGCGCTATAGTTAATGACACTCGATTGTCCAGATTAAGTCGGTTCGGTACTCGTAATTAACACCCAAAGGGCATCGTTAACATCATTTAAGACATGTTTCAGAAAGCACAGTGAGTGGTCCACATTCATTTAACCATATCCAGGTGCAGCAGGTCCCAACACAGAAAGTACATATGAAAAGGTGAAATAGGAGGAGGATGGAGGATGGAGGATGGAGGCAATATCGACATTTTTTCAGGTGCCATCAAGAGGTTAAAACCTGTTTTACTGAATAACTGAGGACAAAAAATGTTGAGATGATATGATGACAAACAGCAAAACGAATATGAAAAGTGGAAGAGATTTTGCTTTTGACTTTTTTTTATTTTTATTCAAACAGATAAAGTGTAATAATTGTTGACTATTGTATACTCTTTTTGTATTGCTATGATTAGAGGGTGAGATTTAGTTTTGCTTATGTTATATGAAGAAAGAATTGATTGTTTTTTTTATGTATATGAGATAAACCCAATTGAATGTAAATTATAAATTTTTTATTTAATTTAAAATTGTAGTTAACCCTTTTATAATGTTTAAATCATTTCCAAGTAATGGCAAACTCTTTCATAAAGTCATTATACCCACTGACTACCCAAAAAAAATAAATGTAAAAAGGCAACCGCAGAGTAACAAAAAAAAAAGAGGCATAAATGCATTTAATTAAATTGCCTGTATCGCTGTCTCGGCGTCTCCTTTAAGTTGTACCCCCCTCTCCCAGTCCACCCAAAAATGTCGCCCCCTCCCCCCCTTTTTCCGCCAAATTCTCTCAACTTTTTTCATCTTTACGAGTTGCGTGTTTAAACGAAACAAGTTCGCTGGGCAGTGAAAATTGATGGCAGGCTCAATAACTTGCCGTTGTCTCTTCCATGTTGCATTTTGTTTCCCAAAAATTTAATGAGATTTTTGGTTTTTCTTTTTTTTTTTTTTTTTTCGCTTGTTTCATATATATATTTATGATATGTAGGTCAAAGCATTTTTTTGTTTCTTGGACAAAATCGGGCAAAATGTTCATACGCATTGTTGAAATTGCATTCCAGCACATGCACACTCTCAAACACACACACCACACGCACACACACACACAGCATGTAATTCACATTTTATGGACGCATTTTGATTGCTCTAACCATTTGGTGGGTATGCTTATTTAATTGATCCCCTGGGCCTTTGTTCAATTAGCCAGTTTGGCAAACAGCAAACAAACAAAAACACCAAAGAACAGAACAGAACAGAACTGAACAGAAAAAACAACAACAACAACCACAACCACAACCACAACCACAATACACTCGATAAAAGTTGTCACCGTCAGAGAGGCCAAACACTTGAAGATATTTTTTTTTGGAGAGCTTCAACACGTTTTTCTTTGGTTTTTTCTCCCTCTCCCTCCCTCCCTCTCTCTCTCTCCCTCTCTCTTATTGTGTGTGTGTGTGTTGTCTACGCATCTCAAAAGTGACTTGGCCGAATGGTCATGGAATATCTAACAATAGTCCAAATTAGAAATAGACAACTACCAATAACAAGAATAGTCATACCAATAGCAACAACAACAACAACTGCAAAGTGGCAGCTCCAACAACAACAACAAGCAATCAAATATAAACATAAAGACAAGAAATATTCAAAGAGAAAAGATTTGCAATCAATGCAATCAAAGGGAAAACGATTTTTCCAATAATAGACAATGATAATGATTTTTCTTAGATTTAAATTTGCACAGGTTTGAAATACTTAACTTTGGTAAGAAAAAGATATAGTATAAAGTCAGGGAACTGATTTTTTTTAGCTACTTTTATGTAAAATAAATTGAGTTACTATGAAGAAATATTTTCAGGAGATCAAAGATTCTTTTTAATTTCCTTTTAAAAAATTTGTTGTATTTAACTTATTTAACATGTGGAATTAATAAATTAAATTTGATTTTTTTAAAAGAAAATTGTAAAGCGAAATAATAAAAAAATCTATTGTTTAAAGCAATGGGAAACAAAGGTTAAAAGAATTAAATTTATTGATATTCTATTTAGAATTGTCCATCATTATAATTAATTTTGGATATTCATTTAGAATTTTTGAATTATTTAAATATTTATTAATTTTAAGTCATGATAATCACTTGGTATGTTAATATAAACGATTTTTTTTAACGATTTATTGGGATTCAGTGTACCATTTTTTTTTAACACTTTCTTAATCAAAATTTTAGTTCCTGTAATATACATATGTATAATATAGTATGTACATATAATAAGATATAAACATCTTAGCTCTTATTTTATACTTTAAAAGTATAAAAAATTAATAAAATAAATTATTACAAAAAAAAATAATATCTATTTAAACTGCACAGTGACATTAATTGATAAAATTATTGCCCCACTGTGCCAAGTCTTTGAGGGCGACAATTCGTTGTGCGGGCAATTAACAAAATTATTTTTTTTCCCCCATATATATACGTATGTATATATAGATATACATATATTTTGCGTATTCTTTTTCATACATATATACATATATATATATATATTTTTTGTTGTAATATTTTGTCTGGTTTTGGTTATGTGACGTAGGCAAATGGAAACGTAAACGTTGAAAACGTGCTAGATACTTTTGTATCTTTATATCTGCGTGCGTGATATTGCATCCGTTAGGTGTGTGTGGCTGCATGCAAACGATACGAATTTTCGGCCAACTATTTTGGCCAGCCAATCGACCAAAAAACAAACGTCGACGTTGGCAGAGCCAACGCTGGCGACGCGTGCGTCCGGTGCGCAGTTGGCTTTGATCAACGTTCGAAGAAAAAAGCAAAAAAAAAATAAAATGAAAACACAAAATGTATCTGTAAATGTATCTGTATCTATGTATGCATGTAGGTGTATGTATATGTTGAGGTTGTTTTCCCCCTCAACCAAAAACAAATTTGTTGTTTGCATTTGAAGTAAATATAACTAAAGGCAATGATGCTTGTGGCCACATTTTGTAGATTTGTATAAACAATTTGCGCAGCGTCAAGCTACAACAGCAACAACAACAAGAATATAACAGCAAAATTGAATGCAACAGCAGCAACAACAACATTAACGTTGAATTTTGCAACAACTTCTTCTCCTTCTTTATCGTCTACTTCAACTATAAACATTTATTTTGGCCATTTGATTAAGAGACAGATTTTGGATGCATGTCATGTGAAGAGATCGATTGGACGCCTTTTTTTTTCTTCTTGCGGTTGGATAAGTTTCAAAGTGAGCTTATACCAAAATTAATTAGACCGAATAATGGTGTTAAATTGGTATTTACTTTCAATTCAATTCCGTTGCATTTTTTATTCGAGATCTTTTTGCAGCATTTGCATTGGGATTTAAATTTTTTAATTTTAGCTTATATTTTTTTATAGTTTCTTTCGTTATTAGAAATTCATATTCCGTCTTTAATATAGTTAAACTAATTATATGTAGTTAAACTGTGCATAAAAGCAAAGGCAGAGATTTGTAGAAACAAAGCCATTGACTAATTAATTAAATGTGTTTTATTTGCATTGAATTTGAATTTTATCTTGACTAGTTTATATTAGTTAAAAAGAGAAATTATTTGAGATTTGAGTTTAATCAAATTGCAATTCTTACAATATTTTTGAGTTAGTTTGTTGAATTTTATCCTAACAATAATATGTGAGCCATTTTTATTAAAATTTCATTAAAGTAAGTTTGCTGTTCTCTTGAGATATATAATATTGCTAATTCGATCAGAGTTCAATTTTTTTTTAATTAAATTTTATTTGCACCTGAAATTAAAAATAAATTGAACTTAATTAAATGACTACACAGCAAAAGGATTAAAAAACTGATTGATATACA
Source organism: Drosophila sturtevanti (assembly GCA_018150375.1). Taxonomy (NCBI): domain Eukaryota; kingdom Metazoa; phylum Arthropoda; class Insecta; order Diptera; family Drosophilidae; genus Drosophila; species Drosophila sturtevanti. The sequence goes on along the minus strand of JAECWJ010000708.1, from coordinate 119,743 downwards.
GAGATCTAGCAGATATTATTTTTAGTTTGCGATGATAAAAATTTAATTTTTTGTTGAGTATGCCTATAGAATATATATATAGACAGATATATAGATATAGTTATTAATTTAAAATCATTGAAAATGATTCCATATAATTTCCAACAACAACAATATTTAAAGACATCTTAAATTTGTTATAAAATTTATGCATATTTTAAGTTGTTGTTGCTGTTGTTGTTTTTTTTTTATGACATATTCATTTAAATGAATTGTTTAATATTTTTCTTTACGATCATTTGTTCCTGTATAGAAAAATTCTGATTTATTGATTTCGAGTATCGGGCCATATGGATTGATGTAAGCCAGAAGAAGGAACTGGATTTGTTGTTGTTTATATTTTGGTTGTTGTGGGTTATTTGTTGTTTTTTTTCTTTTCTTTATGGAGTCAAAGTTTCCGCTTGGCATGTAACAAATTTGGTTAGACTTGAGTTTTGGGGTCTTGTGCTCTTTGTACACATTTGAAAATGGCAAACACGTAACGCTACAAATTATGCGATAAAATAAACATAAATGCTTGCATTTCATATGTGAATACATATTGTTGTATTTACGATTTTTATGCGCTTTTTCAAACAACAACAACAAAAGAAATGAAGGGTGGGAGGGGGGAGGGTAAAAGAGCTAAAACCAAAATTTTTATGATACCAAATATTGCCACCATAAACGTTAAATATCTACATAAATGTAGAACGGAGGGAGGGTGATCGGTTGTTGGGTTGTAAGTGTGTGTGTGTGTGTGTGTGTGTGTGTGTGTGTGTGTGTGTGGGGGAGTGGGGTTTTTGCGTTAATCATTTTGTATACAATATTATTTATTTTAATGGAGTCGCGACGAGAATCAAATTGATTTGATAGCCTCTCAATGATTTTTTTTGTGTGTTTCATTTAATATACATTTATTTATTTATGCAAATATAATGACGTCAAAAATGAAAAAACATAAAAATAAATACAAATAAAATCACCACACTGACAAAATCTGTGTGAGATTTAATGGGGCGTATGAGCGATATATTTTTGTTGTTTTTTTTTTGTCTGTGCTTCATATGTATGTTTTTTTTTTCTCGTATGCTGCTAATCAAATTTGCTTTTTTTTTCTTTTTTGGCTAATAAATGAATTTTGGTTTTCACACTTGATTTAAGTTATGTTAAATGAATGATTATTATATTGACAAATTGCATATTGCATGATAAATATGAAATAATGTATATCGTATTGTATTTGAAATCATTATAATATATAGATATATATATAATATTTCAGGGTGTGAACTGAGAGATAAACTAACAAAAATTCGAGAGAAAAAGAAGGTGCGGACACTTTTCGCTTTAGTTAATTTCAAGTGTGTGTGTGTGTGTGTGTACTTTTTTTTGTTGTTGTTGATAATGAGATAAGAAAGTAAACTGAATTGGTTTATTTATCGTTTTTTTTTTTTTTTTTGTATTTTGGCGGTATAACGAAAAAGAAGAATTTTAAATTCAAAATAAAGGAGAAACAATTTGTTTATTTTTTTTTTTTTTTTTTTTTTAAATTTGTATATATTTTGTTAGCACTTTATTTATACTAATTTCGATTGTGTTAACAATTGATGATCACTTTGTATCTTTTTGCCGGGTTGTGAAGAAACGATGCTCGAACTGAACGCGATTTATATACCGATATCGCGATACAAAGAGAACGACATCGACAATAAAGCGATAAGAATTGAAATGGCAGCAGCAATATGACAACGTCCGCACATGTTGCCTGCTGGGGATAAACTGGAACTGGATATATTTTTTCGGAGTTTGATATGCCACCGTTGACGTTGCCGTTGCTGCTGCTGTTGCTGCTGCTGCTGCTGCTATTGTCGGCGACAATATAGAATCACAGAGACACACACAGAGAGACACACACAGAGACACACACACAAGAGACACACACAGAGAGACAAGAGATCCAACCCAAACACATCCCAGTGCAACCAATCGAGCAAACAGCAACAAAGCTCTCCATAGACAACATTTAAATCTGCGCATGTGGGAAAATTCTTAGAGTGTGAGAGCGAAAATAAACAATAAAAGCTTTATGCCTTTAACGGACAAATTTTCCTCAATTTCCCGCTATTTCAATTTGACTAAAAGCTTTAGTGGAAAGCTTCAGTTAGAGTGTTTAACCATATAGTTAGCTTTACGTAGCAAACGTAGAGAAACCGACTTGGATATACCTTGAATAAACCATAAAAATATTTCGATTTTATCACAAAATATTTCTAATTGGTTAAATCGGAATCTTTGTAGTCCTTGAAACTTCCATTTAACTATAAAACCCTCGAAGATCAAAGGTAAAATTTAAAAAAATTTAACAATATTTATCTGTCGAATGCTAAGAAATGTGAAGAATTTAACTTTATGTTAATCAAATCTGTTTTGATAACTTGCTCTGTTTGTTTGCCAAATCAATATTGATCTCCGATTGCACATATTGCACAAACTTGTAATAACGGTACTAACAATAATGAGTAAAGAAGAATTTCGCAAGGGAATAGTTGAATTGGACTGTAAACACAGACTTTGGCATACCAAACAAAAATGTACCGTTACTATCAAAAAGGATATCGGTATAAAAAACTATACACATTACTTATTTCTGTGAGGTATATACATTAAGAGTAACAGTTAAGCATCTAATTAACTAATCAAAGCTGTAGTTGGAAAGTGCTCTTATTAAGTGATTAGAACTCTTTTGTCCAAATTAAACAAAACAATAAAATCTCATTCTTTGCTTGACTGTTTCATGAGAAACAAAATGATAATGTGATAACCTTCTAGGAAGAGTATACATTTGTTTTAATACCCTTGCAGAGGTCTTATTAGTATTGGTCAGATGTTTGCAACATACATAAGAAAGCATCTTTGACTACTAAAAAATATATATCCCTGATCAGCATTAAATGCCGAGTCGATCTACCTGTACGTCTGTTCGACTCTCTGGATCAACAGGTTCTCGTTCGAGACTCTTATGGCTACAGAGTCTAAATTTTGTATATAGGTTTCATTTTGCTGAAGGTTTCTACATCTCAGAGTCATCCCGGATGGGCAACTATATCATATAGCTCCTATAGGAACTATTGGTCGTGAATAAGGTTTAATCTCAATAACTTTGTCAATTTTTAAGCAAATGCTAAGTCATTTAATATAATTGTGACTTTAATTGTGAGTGTAATTTATGTCTCAACTCGTTCACCTAGTTTTATCAGAATTGATTGACTTTATCATATAAGAACAATTGGAACACAATTGGTATTACCAAATTTGGTATGTATAGAAATATATATGTTGATTTATAACAGAATCGGTCGACTGTATGCTATAGCTGCCATATGAACAATCGGTATAAGAAATTTGTTTGCATGGAAAACTTTTTTCTCATGCTATGGACATCAAACATAAATTTGATTAGTGTTATATACCTTCTAATAGATCTGGTAAATTATATATACATGTCAAAGAGGCAATTTCCAAGTTAGCTCATCCTTCTACTTTTTAATCACTTAATGACAGTAGTTTAGTTTTACTAGTGAGTGATTCTTTACGATTAATTTAGTGTCAAGTACATAAGTAATAAGTGTACAAGCGAACGATTAGGAATTATTTAAAGTTAAAGTAAAAACTATGACTTTTATTTTGTTATATCAAACAACTGCAATTCTTCATAATTTCAAAATTAGTTAAGTAACAATTATTGATCAAATCTATTCCCTCCTATATAGATCATATACTCAACCTATGCCCTTCTCATAACACACACCGATTTAATTTCTTTTGTTACAGTAACCCAAAACAGTTCCTCAACAACCCAACACCCTCTAATTTTTCTGCTATATTAAATTACCTTAAGGCTACACATTTATACCACTCCATATAAACCCTGTAAATAAAGCTAAATCCCAATATAATTTGTATTTGACTATTAGCATCCTTATAAATATGTAAATATATAAAATCATCCACACAATATCAGAGCAGAAGGCCAGCGTTGCCATTGCCTCTTATAAACCAGCTAGCGTGTAATTTATAATTAAAAATGTTAGCTCTAAAATAAAAATTAAGAAACTGTAAGACTTTTGATTTTTTAACCACTATACATAGTATACAATAAGTATCATTTATGTTTTACTTTTTTTTGTCAGTGTAATTTGTAAATTTATTGAAATAGTTCTTTTTCGTATTTTTCGTTTTGTACATTAAAATAAAAGTAGTTTAAGTAAATACCAAACGAAATAGAACTTCTCTAATAATTAGACGAATAATTAGACATTCCTTCAATTAAAATTCAATTACACAATTGCTGCACAAGCTCAACTGACAAATCTGAGTTTTAATGGTGATCAAGAATATTCCTATATCATTGCTTTGCAAAGTCCTTCTTTATTTTTTTTGTAGCTTTTATATCATCCTTTTACTCCTTCGAAATAAGATATGAAACCTGGTTAAAGTCTTTGATAAATAAAATTTCCCCTTATTTTGAATGAAGAAATCGCCTCTCTCTGAATTGTTTAGCCTGCCTCTCTCATGCTCTAATTCTCTTACAGTTTCTCTCAGCTTCCTTCGATTCGGAGCATTTATTTTGTTTTTCCGAGGGGCTTCTTCAACAGGTTGCCACCCACTTTTCCTTTTTACACTTCTTTTTACTTTGGTTTCTGCTTTGTGTGCGGTTTTACAGAGCGCAGCACACGGCAAAACAACAAATTCGGAAAGCCTTCGGGTGGAAAACCCATGCGATATATGTATATATCTTTCGTAGGTAAAAACAAGCTGAATATTTTTGTTTCTCAACTGTCTGTTTCCCTCTCGAATTTAACAAGTGTTCCTTTAGCTTTTCTTTTCCTCATTTCGCATATTTTACACAAAATTTTTTCTTTTTTTTTCTGCTTTTTGGTATTTATTATTTTATGCTCCTCTGACTTACCTAAAATGGAGGCGTGTCGTTTTTTTTCTGGGTGGAATGGGCGTTGAGAAAAATAAACAAAGCTTCAGGCTTAAGTAGCGAAAAGTATTTTAGCGACTTACCTGAAATAAGAAGAAAACAATGAGGAAAAAAATTAGATGAAAATGAGTCATAATTATGGCAACAACAACAACAACAACAACAATAGAAAAACATGAGATTTCAGATTTGAAATAGAATACACAATACTTATCTCGCTTAGCTTGGAAAGGGGGATGTGAGGGTTGAAGGGGTATTGAAAGTTGGAACTAAGTTGGACATTGTGGGCATGGCTATATAAAGGGGGCGCACAGCTCATTAAATGAGCACAAAAGCTGCCGGAGCAGTTCAAGAGGCAAACCATTAGCATTAATTGAACCAAAGATGAGCCGAGCTGAGACTCCTTCGGCAGAAGCTAGGTGAGCAAATGCTGACTGTATAAAATTACACAACTCACAAATATACATACAAACATACAATATACAATATATATATATATACACATCAGATGAAAAGCCCCCCTAAATGTACATACATACATATATACAAATAATAAAATTTACTTTAAACGCAACCACAAAAGTGGCGTTAATACATAAACCCAAATTGGTGGCTGAACATAAGCCGAACGAGAATGAAAGAGAAAAAAATTGATTAAAAATTCTACTTAAGTTGTACTAAAACCAGTCAAAGAACTTATTAACTGAGTTACATTTTGGTTAATTACCTTTAAGTAAGTGTAAGACAGACAAAAGAAAGACTACATCAAAGGATATACCAGATATCCTTACAAATTGATGACTCTCTTTGACTGTTTAATAAAAATTGAAAACCAACAGGATAAGACAAAGTTTCTATAACATTTCATATATTAAATTTAATTCATTCGAATAAGCTTGATATTTCAAATAGAAAATTTAGTTGCTATGTCATAAAATTTCCATTATAAAATGAATCGATGAAAATAAAGCTTAATTTAAATTTGATTTAGTGAATTCGAATTCTACTTTTTAGGCTATATATATTTAAGTGATCGAAAAATAACTAATTATGGGCAAAACCTTATTCTTTAGCCATTATTCGTTTGGAAATATTTATGGGTAATGCAAAGTATAATATTATATTTTTTATTGTTATAAAAGGGAAAACTTAATAAGGGTTTATTTTTGTGTTTATTTTCTATTTTAGTTGAATAATTTTTAATATTTTTCCAAATTTTTATTAATAATGTCTTGAATTTTTTATCTAAGTTGTATAATTTGTAAGATTCCGCCAAATTCTCATTAAAAATGATAAGAGACGAGTTACTTATTACACAAAATGTCATATAGTAGTCATTGTCAGACGCCTTACGCAAATAAATAAAATAAAGTGACTTCATTTAGTGCATAAATTTCTAATGCATTTAAATAAGAAAGTTACCAAACAATTTATTTTTTAATTTTTAGTGAAGATGCTAAGATGAAGTCTTAATTATTTAGAACTAATCTGATTCTTTTAATAGGGAAAAAATATTTTTGATTGAAAATTTTGATTTTAGGAATTGAAGACTTTATTTTTACAACTTAAGGGTTTCAAGGAGACCCAATACAAAGAAGAAACAGATGATTTATAGCCTAAATTTATAGCTTAAATTATTCTTAAAGAAACTAAATATACAACAATTATTCTTATTAACCTTCATATATTTATTCCAATTAAAGTTTCATATATTTTTAGTTGATATATGAAAAATGACAGTAAGACAATGTCTTGATTACATTGAAACTGAAGGAGAAGTTGGTTTTTTTTTCTGTAATCTAATATTCCAATCCTGGAATCCAAGGGCAACCATCACTTAGATTATCTCAAGGTATTGCATTATAATTTTTCCTTCTTTGACTTAACAAATTAATCCCATATTAAGTTGTTATTCGTTTATAAATGAAACAATCATTTGTGTGTGTGTGTTTTTTTTTTGTTGTTTTAATGACATCCGTGTGACTTTAAAATCACATTTAATTTTTGCAATTCTTGAACAAAATTGCACTTTATTTTTTCAATTAAAATATAAAAATATCTTAAAAATTTTATCATTTTCAGTGCTTAATGTTAAATTGAATTGCTATAATCTGATCAAGTGCTGACAGAATCTTCAACATGCCACATCGGCAACGAGTTAATCTGTCGAAATGTGAAATGGATGGCTTGTTGCATGTTCAATTTGGTATTTTGCAATTGAATTTTCATTCGTATGAATTGCATTTATTAATTATTTTCTAATTTATAGTTGTGTTGGGCGAGGATGATTTTTCATTCACTCTGACCAATTCAAATTTACACTCATAATTAAATTTTCGGTATGTGAGAGCAGGCAAATGCAATTTACATACATATATATATATATATATTCTCAACTATGAATATAACTCATACGCAACGTTGAGAGCCAAGAATTTGCAATTTGCAATTTGCAGTTTGCCGTTTGCTATTTGTAGAAGATGGATAAAGCTGACGGCCCATATGTTACTTGGGCAACAATTAGTCACTGATTCTATCTAAGTTTGGATTTGCAAATCAGCATTATCTAAATACTAATTGGCCAAATTGTCCTGAGACCCAGACACACACACCCACACCCACACCCACACACACACACTCACCTATGTTGTGTGATTAACTGAGAATTGTTTCCTTTTTATCTTGGGTATATGTTTTAAGTTTTATTCAAAATTTTTTTTGGAATTGTTTTTCGATTTATTTTCTTTTTGCTTGTGCACAGTTTAAGCGCCGTTTGACTTCTGCAGCTGCCACACTAAAGTTGCATGTTGATCAAGCTGGTTTACCGCCTGACCAAAACTGGACAAGCACCAAGCCTCCATACTCATGTCTAGGCTTTGGCTTGATCTGACTTGCCATTGCGTGTCACGCAATGGAAACCAAAAGGAAAAAATATTTATATATATCTATAAAAAAAGAGAGATACCAAAAATATTTTACAAAAAAAAAAATGTACAGGCAAATAAGCCTTAGGCATTAAGCCGCTGCACTTAATCAGTGTTATTAATAAATCAAAATTTAAATCAAATTCTAATTATAATTAAAATGAGTTAAGCAAAAACCGAACGAAGCAGAACTGAAAAACTGAAAAAACTGAACTCAACTGAGTTTTGAATTTGACGCACAAATTTCACACAAATCAGCGTTAAATGTCAAAACGCATGTTGCACAAATGCGTCAAATGCCACAAGTGCGAGACTAGCAATAAATCATCATGGATATATATATATTTTTATTTTTATGAAAAAGAGTGAAAAATCAACCGCTAACAACACAACCTGTTGACAGACATCCGATTTGATAATTTTCACAAAATTTTCACAAAATGTTCAATACTCTATTCCATTGAGGTAAATCCAATTTGTGTTAAATAATTATTGAATAATTATATTAAAAGTGTTTTGCAAACTGGTGCCAAATATAAGATATAGATATCATATACTATATCGCCCCAAACGATTGTCAATCTGAAATGTGCAGTAAATAAATGTAAACGAAAATTAAAGGCACGCAATATTGTAGTGATTATTTGAATGTGCATAATCGACTTAGACCATTGAATACCCTTACTTTTTTTTATTTTAGGAAAAAGATGAAATTATCGAATTTTGAATTTCGAAATTGTAATATTAATATGAAGAAATCGAGTCTATTTTTATTTAATTAAAGTGCATTTGAACTTAAAAGAGATAAATATAAATGAGAAGCTGTTCATTATATGAACGAAACTCTTTAAAATTTATCACTTTTATCTTTAGCTATAACTAATAGTTTAAATATTAATCAACTAAAAATATGACCCAGAATAATTTATTTACTTTATTTATCCGATGAAGATATAATAATATCAATCCAGGAATAAAATGAAATGTATTTGTGAACTTTTTTAAAAAAACCATTTAACCAATCAAGTTTTCTAAATAGGATTATATATACATATGTATAGATAAAAAATATTTTTTTCTATAATGCTAACTATGGTTTCAGGTTACTTGCTAAGGACATTTTTCCTTATTGGCTTTCCAAACATCCTTCAAATCGTTTGGCTTTACCAATATACCCGATATAATGAATTTTCGGAAAAGCATAATAAACTAACAAATTTAATCAAACATTTTTGGTCAGCATCGTTTAAACAACAAGAATGAGGGAGAGAGAGAGATAGAGCGTGAGAGAGAGAAGAGGAGAAGAGGGAGATACAAACACTTTGTATTTCATTTTTATATTTTTGGTTGCATTAATTATCGCCTTGCCATGAAATATGCGTGCCACGCATGCCCACATCTTGGCTAAAAAAGGGGGTGGTGATGAAGGGGGTGCTGGGGAAACATTCAGCGGGTGCCTGTTGCTTTTTGTTTTGTCTCTGTTTTTTTTTTTTTTTTTTTTTTATGGCAAACTTCAACTGTTTGAGTGACTGTTTACCTGGGCGCCAATTAAATTTAATTCAATAAGTTAAAACCGATCAGCAGGCGATACAAATTTTTCTGTTGGCCTTTCAATGTGTTTTGCCTAATGAGCCAAGTCAAGACATTCGTTGCAGGAAATTGACAATCACTAACGGTATTAATCGCTTAGACTAAAAAAAAAGGTTTTAAAAGACAGGTTAAAGTAACAGTCAGAGTAGCTAATTGACAACTAATTGAACAAATTTCGAATATTGTATATACGAGCACAGGAAACTTTTTAAATATTTTATAAACAAAAAAAAATACGTTATATTTTTGCGATATTTTGCCCACAACGCAACCTAGTGCCAATTTGTGTTAACTGCAATAAAGCTTTGGCAGGCAACTTTTTGTGTGTGGTGAAAAGCTTTCGGTCTTGTCAAAGAGAGAAACATGTGTTGATGTCTCTTAACTGCTCTCTCATACAGATAAGTCCACAGAAATTCTCTTGCAATATTGATAACGATAAGGACTTAAATCTGCCCCTTGCTCCTACTTTTGCCTCATACTTCTTCTTGGAGGCCATGCTTCATGGCATATTTTCTTTCTTACCGCACTCATTTACGCAAATCTCATCTGTTAACCCCCGTCTTAATTGCAGTCATTATGAGTCTTGGCCAACAAAATTGATATTCTAATGTTAATAAAAATGTTGCAAGTTGTTTTCCCTTTAGCCTCTGCCAAATAAGGCTGCCACAAGCAGGATAATGCAATAAAAGGCGGATGTGAAAGGATAACATATAAAGTAAATAAGGTCGCTTGGATGAAGTTGTGTCTTTGTGTACGTGTTGTTCGTGTGTGTATGTGTGTGTGTGTCTCTGTATGTAGTGTGCTGCTGCAAGTAGAAAAGGAGTTGGGGGCAAGTTGTTGCCGTGTGTCATCATCAACGCCTGCTGGTGCTATTGTTGTGCAGCTCCTTGACGCCTCTCGTTCACCCTTTTCTGGCCACCACCTTACAACCTTTTCTTTGCAGTCTCATTGTGCAAATATTTGCATATTTAACTTGTTGTTGTTGCTGCTGGTGATGTTATTTTTGTTGCCTTTGCTCTTGTGGCATGTTTTTGTGTAAGGCAACCACAAAAACTCATAAGCGCATTTTAGTGCCGCACTCAGACAGAGACGCAGAGAGAGAAAAAAGGATTATGGCATAAACAATTAATTAAATTAAGTTTGCTTTAGCTCAGGTAAAATAAAGAAATAAACTAAAATGCTTTTAATTAACTTGCTCTTAAAAAAGAGCTACATTTGTTCTTTGATCAGTAAAAGAAAGCCGATAACTTACAATAACAAACTAAAGATTGGCAAATACATTTGGAATATTGGAAGTAAAAGTTATTTTCCTTTTATGGGGCATAATCCAATAGTAGCAATTATGTAGATGGAAAGTTAGGAAACTGGTAAAGAAACTTTATCATTCTAAATAATTGCAGATAATGACGCAAAATAATGCTGGAAACAGAACTAACCATCAGGTAAACACACATATATTCAAACCGCAACTGAAATGAAAATTGTTTTTGCTATTTCAACCTGTTATTTATAACCAAAACTGTCACAATCAGTGGAACATGAACCAAAGCAGAGTAAAATTTGAAAAAAGGAGGATCTGAAGTGCTAACCAACACTGAACCGTAAATTTGAATTTAACGAACGATTTTAAATAAAAAGTAAAACCTGAAACGTAGCGTAACCATGTAAACTGATATTAACATTAATCCTATGACTAATATTTAAACACGAATAAAATCTAGAAAAAGTTAAGGTTAAAGTAAAATCTAGAAAAAAGTTATGGTTAAAGTAAAACCAACATGAAACAGAATTTGAGCAACTAATAAGGGATGTGTTAATAAACACTGTAGTTTAAACGCTTACCAACCCTGAATGTGAAATAGTAATTAAGATTCTTTTGTTTACAGTATATTAAAGTCGCCAGAATTAAATTAGCAGCCAGAAGGAAGAATTCGCTATACTATAGTATATAAACAGATTATATCTGTTTATATATACTCTTGATCAGCATCAGCAGCCGAACTTTTTAAAACATGTTAGTCCGAATAGAGAGTTATAAAGCATCTTTGATTAACTCAGATAAACTTTAATCTTGGATAAGAAATTGAAACGAAATCCTAAGCCAATTATTTTATTAATACATAGGTATAAGTAGTAACTAATCTTATAGAAAATTATCAATGATGAATAAGGATATAAATAGAAATTTCACTACGTGAATATGATATCATTTCGTTGATGATTTACAAAACAATTTTTTTTTCCAAGTGCAGTCTCACGTAGTCATCACATTCTTGGTATATATGTGTGTGATGCGAGGTCCTTGCATTTCTAAGAATATATATATATATATACACATACATATACATACTGCTTAGATTGTCTTCACGCTCGACTAGCGAAGGTCAAGCGGCGTGCTTATGAAGTTGACATGAAATCCCTCACATACATAAGACCCCCATCCTTCATTTTCATACTCCCAGCAGTCTGCTGGTTTGTTTTGGGCGGGTCAAGTGAGGGTTTAATTATGTCAGGTGCTAAAGATGCCGGTTATTGTGCGAAAACATTGTGTGTACCGTTGTAAGAATGTAAGTGCGTATGTGTGTATGCCCACGACAACAACAGATTTAGCAACAGCGACCACAGTGCGTATACTTAATGAATGCTTTCACTGAATTTAAAGCAGATTTGCTTGTTCTTGTCCTCTGACTACAGTAAAAGTTAATTAATTAAAAGTGCAACGAGGGAAAATGAGAGAAAGTAAGAGAGATAGCGAGGGTGAAAAAAAAAATAGGGGAGGGTTTTTTATTATAGCAAGGTCTCGGGTTGCCGTCATTGCAATCTGTTCCACTTAGTCTTTTAGCATCAACATCTGCGGCTACGTTGTAATGCAATTTTAATGCGCTTTCCCCAAAACAACCAATCTCCAATCTTCACCCCCCCACCCCTCTCACCGGACTTGCTTATTACTCTCTCATTTCGTACCTTCTTCCATTATTTGCACCTGTAGAAAAGTTTATTTTAGGTCCGACATTGTTCTTATTTTGTTACTGTTCCCTGCTATTGTGTCTAATGATTTGCCTAATTTGCTCTAATTACTCTTAAAACACAGCAGTTCACCCACCCACCCAATCTCAGAAAAAGGAGTTTAAACAGATAGAAAGACCTGTCGAGTTAACGAGAGAGCAAGAATTTTTATTCAGTTGACAGATGATAAATTTTCCAAGCCAAATGAGTTGTATTGTTTGTAACAAAACAATGGGGAAAAATGCCAATGCCAATGACATTGCTGTTGTAGTTGTAGTTGTTACTGGCATTATATTTATTCCTGATGCAACAGCAACAGCTGCAAATGGAAAAAGGACATTGAAGGAGACGTGCCATGATGAAGCTCATGTTTTCGGTTTGCATATTACAAAACAACTCGAAGATGGATAGAGATCTAAAATAAGCTACAAATACAAAACAAGATATGTAAGTTGGGGAAAAAAACACCCTTCACTTATGAGGGACATTGATTGGAATCAGATATACAAAACGTAAACAAACAACAATTAATGTATTGCAATCTGATGTATATAAAATACAATTAGTAAACAAACAACTAACTAATAAATTTTAATAATTAAATTCTCCGAAAACTGCTAAATGTAAATCTACTTATAGTTGGTATTTATTTAAATTTGAGTTTCTATACTTTAAAAGTTGGTAAGATATAATACAAAACTAGAAAGATGGACTAACTTCGGCCGTGCCGAAGTTCGTATACCCTTGCAGATTTTCTCTATATAATTCATCAGAAACATTATTGTAAATTAAACATACCAAATTTACAAATTCAAAATTTTGAGCTTGAGGAAAAAAATTTTTCATACAAAATTTTTTTTTGTACCGATTGTTCCTATAGCAGCTATATTATATAGCCAACCGATTCTGATAAAACTTGATTGAAGTATTAAATATTAAAGTTCTCAATTAAACTCACAAATATCAAATTTCGTGGCATTCGGTTGAAAAACAACAGAGATATTGAGGATAAACCTTATTCATGACCGATCGGTCCTATGGGAGCTATATGATATAGTCGTCCGATTCAGATCAAACTTGGTTGAAGTATCAAGAAGCATATTAAACTCACAAATAGCAAATTTCGTCGCATTGTTAAAAAACAACAGAGTTATTGAGGATAAAGCTTATTCCTGACCGATCGTTCCTATGGGAGCTTTATGATATAGTCGTCCGATCGGGATGATTCCGAGACAAACAATGCCTGCAGCAAAAAGGAGCCTATGCTGAAAATTTCAGCTCTGTAGCTCTTATGGTCTCGGAGGAGAAGCTGTTGATCCAGACAGACGGACAGACGGACAGACGGACATGGTCATATCGACTCGGCTATTCATGCTGATCAAGAATATATATACTTTATATAGTCGGAGATGCTTCCTTCTGTGCGTTGCAAACTTCTGACCAATATTAATATACCCTCAGCAAGGGTATAAATATATATATATAAAGTCGAATTTCCCTAACTCGAAGTTGCATTATCCAGTCAAAAAGTTCGAGTTACGGAGGCTTCGAGTTCGAGAAATATTTTGTACCACTTAGGAATACAATGAAACATCGCAAAATTATTGAATTAATCATTTCCATTTTATGTCAATAAAAATAGTTAGTAATTTGTGATTGGAGATTAGTTCTTCTTTTGTTTGTTCTACTAAAAAGAGATTCCAGTTTACAGTTGAACAAAATGTGGAAGCTTAAAAAGGCAACACTTTAACTGATTTTCAGAAGGTGCGTCAACAGCTTTGGAGTGAAAGAGTCAACAGTATTGATAGGACTTAGCGGGTGCGTCGGCAGACTTCTTTTTTTTTTTTTTGGGACTCCTTCCGAAAAATTCACCCAATATTTTGTTCCAGTTAGGGAGAGCTTCAAGTTTTGGAAGTTCGAGTTAGAGAAGTAAAAGTCTATGCAATTTGCACTCTAAACGCTATTGCCAGTATTCTTTATTCGAGTTAGAGAAAATGAAAAGAATTTCGAGTTAGGGAAGTTTGACTGTATTTTCTACTACAATAAAATAAAATAAATTATGTTCTTGGAGAATTAACATAGGTACATTTTTTTTTATTTTATATTCTTTTTGTAATCTTTGGTTTCTATTCTCTAAAAGCTGGCAAGATATGGCTATAATAGTAACACTTTCTAACGTAAATATCCACATATACAAAGACTTAATTAACAAAGCTATCACAAGAGGAAGTTGGCTTTCGACTTACTAATTATTAATAAAGAACTTTATATTGCAGCAACATTATTTATAAATAATTCTTTTATTTATAAAGCTCTGAAAAGAGTTCATCTTTCTTTCACAATATCCTGCACTCCAGCACACAAAAATTTAACAAATAATTTTCTTTAAATGCACTCAACCATAATGTTAAGTAAATTAAATATAATAATCTTTTAATCTTTTTAAAAATACTTGCAAAAATTTATTGAAAAACACTTTATTATGAAATTTAAATGCTATTGTTTCTCTTTATTAAATTTTCAACTCCAATTATGCATATTAAAGCATCTCTGGTTTAATGCACCTGCTCTCAGTTTTATATATTTGTTTGAAGGGTATTAGAACGAGGCAAAGAAAAGCAGGAAAAAAAATGAAAGCTTTTGGCTTATGATAAGAATAAAAATAACTGGGATAGAAGAGGCAGACACTCAGCCAGATAAATAGGCAGAGTTTTTCTTTTCTCTTGTCTCGAGCCCACTCATATAGCAAATTGAATAAATTGCATGCCATATAATTTAAAGCATCTATATATTAATGTCAAGTGGAGGCAGAAATGCAGCTGTTGGCCACCAGAGATGGTAGCGGTGGTAGCGGTGCCAGTGAAGGCAACGATGGCAATTTAAATGCCAACAACAATCACATCAATCACATTTACAGTTCATTAATAAATGCGGACATAATTTTGATGTATGACAAAGCATTTAACATAGGCCTGCCTGATGACAAGGACAAAAGGAAAGCTAGAGAGAGTAAGAGGAAGAGGGAGAGAGAGAGAGAGTGAGAGATACGTGACACACGACACGAGTTGTAAATGTGTAAAGTGACAGGTTATGAAATGGTTTTCAGATTCAAGATTTCATTTCTCATTTATTTTTAAATATTTATACCCAATTACATATATGTCTATATCTATTTTGTGTACCCTTTAATAAATGGCTTAAAAGAGGGTAGACTTATTTTAAAGTGAGCTCTTATTTAAATTATATCTATATATTATTAACAGGCGCCTCGAACTAAATGTGTCAGTCTATCCCTTAGTATAATTGGTATATCTTAATGTGCATCATTAAATGTCTGTTTGTTTATTCCACTATTTGTTAATCCAAAACAGAGATATATATGTAGGTACATATATATATTCTCTCTGTCTTAGTGCGCTGTCTGTTTGTCTAATCTTTTTGTCTGTTAGTTGTCTCTTATTTGTCTTTCTGTCTGTTTCCTCGTTTACCTACTCGTATTCTTAATGTTCTTTTTGCTTTTGACCATCCGTCCAAATGCCCATTCATCTGTCTGAAAATCCGCTACTTATTTTACTTTTAAGAAAAATATATCTTAAGAAAGCATTGTAAGAAAGCTTTTTAGATTCAATAACTAAGCACAAAAAAAAATATAAACAAATTTTCTTCAAGAAAAATGAAAAGAATTACAAGTTGTGTACTAAGATGACCATTAAAATTCGTTATTAACGAAATTATATTAGTTTAATTAGATAAACTAAAATTATAGCACTTCATACTTGGTACAGGGTATAAGTTGGATTTATCTACGGTGATTATCTTTCATATTTGATTAATTTGTAATTTTGTTTCCTCAATAAATTATGAAGAAGGTAGCTGAAAACTTACTTAGGATTAAAATGAAGGTTTAAATAAAGGGAAAGGATCTTAGATACTTAGTGTGGGGGTGGGTAGGTAGATGGGTTTTGGGCTATCTAATTCATAATTTAAATGCATAATGGCAAAATGCTGCGTAATTGTTGTTGTCTGTTATTGCCATTGCTGTCGTTTCTCTTACCCAAGCGTAACAGCCGGAAATGGCAAATTCGTTGGCCAAAGGAGCAAAAAGGAAAGACAAGAGGCGGAATCAAAAGACAACGACCAGGAAAATGACAACAAAAGTGGTTAGTTTCAAGTGCTCAGACACACACACACACACACAAACACACACAGTTAAATGAGGCACAGCCCTGTTAGTTGTAAAGAAGAGATGTTGGCAAATGTCCTTCGTCCTGCCCTCTCCCCTCCGCCAAAAAAAAGAAAAAGAAAAGAATAGAGAAAAAACAGCTGTTTCAATTTTACGCCCGAGCTGCGACCACAAGATGAACACTTTTTGCATTTTGATATAATGCTTTCGTTTGTTTTTTTTTTTTTTGGGTGCCAAGTTTCGTGGAGCAAGGGGCGTCAGATTGGGGGTAGGGGAAGGATTGCTAAAGAAAAGGCGAAATAGTTTTACGAAACTTTAAGTTATTTTTAATGATGTAAAAACAAAGGGGAAATTAATGAAATAGTTTGTGGGAAACATAAATAAAGCTTTTATTCATTTCAATTACTTGAGCTATGTAACTTTTACTGTTAGACAAGTATTATTACACTTAAAGAAAAAGAACCTACATATATTGGTAATTAAAAACTTTACTTAAAATCAGAAAATTTAGCTTATATCCTGCACTTATCATCAGTCAGATATATAGAACTCAACCATATTTTCGTTTTGGTCATACAATTCAATGATTAATATAGAATCTCAGATATTTAGAAGTCTAGAAATCTTTTATTATTATCAATCATTGAGAGAAAGTATCATTAACTCAAATCTTAAGTCTCATCCAATTCCACTTTTATGTTAATATCACTATAACTTTTAAGTCTAATCAAACTACAAGTAATTTTTATCAAATAAAATCAATTTTCGATTCCCTGAGTGTATAGTGAATGATTTTAGCTTTGGGGCCACTCTTTGTAGGCACTTTAACTTAACGTACGAATATTCTGGCAGTCAGAGGAAATCTCTGTCATCAGCCCTCTCTCTCTCTCTCTCTCTCTCTCTCTCTCTCTCTCTAACCCTCCATTGTCTTGGAGTCCATTCAGGCGTCATGCTAATCCATCTCAAGTGTCAATTCGTGCGTAGGAATCGAACCAAAGTGAAGTCAATTCAGTCAGCGATTCATTCGACCTGCTGATTGAGCACTTTTTATTTCGGTAGCAGCATCTTGTCATTCTACACGAGAGTTGCTTTTCATTGCTGTTGTTGTTGTTTTTGCGGATCTTTTCCTTTTTCCTTTTCGTATATATATTTCTTTTTTTTTTTCGGTTTGGTTTTTGTCTTTCGAGCGGAAAATGCTAATAAATAATGCATGTGTCTTTGTGTATTTTGTCTGTCTTGGTGGGTTAATGTGCTGTCAATGGTCTCCATCTACAATCCACCTCTCCATTCCATTCATTGAGCCGCTGAACCATGCCCACTTGGGGTAACAATGCAATTGATTTTACCCCAACCCCCACTCACCCATGCCAACAGAGAGAGAGAGAGAGACAGAGAGAGGAAGGGAGAGAGAGAGAGTCTTGAATTGGTTTCGATGCTGGGTAACATGAAGCACAGGAGATGCTATGTAAATGTTGCTGTCAACATGACTGCAAAGTGCAGGAGGATGAGACGATGGGACAACGGGAGAAGTTGTCCAAAGAGATTGCATACTCTCTGGCCAAGATAAACAGCTGATAAGTGGCTGACCAAAGTGGAGGCTGTGAGGCTGCTGGACAATCTGGAATGGAGTCTCATTCAAAGTGATTTAGTGCCTGCGGTCAAGTGGGCCATATGATTGACTTGTGCGTAAATGAAAGATATCACAAGTATGGATACTCTTTAAAGAATTAAAGAAAGTTTTCTATGAAATCAACACAGATATTGTGATGTACATATATTATTAAATATTTGCTTTTCATTTGTCCTCTTTCGTTTCAAACTTATACATACATATGTGTGTGCCAGGATTAAATCAAGAGATTCAAGATATTTTATATGAATTTAAATTGAAGGCAAGAAATGTTGCCAAGAAGAAACCAAAAATTGGTCCTCAAAGACATATAAAAATAATTCGCGTTGTAGCCATTTTGCTTACACATATCTAAAAGATGGAGAGAATAGAGAAGTAATAGAAGGAGAAGAGAAGGAGAAGGAAGGACATCACACATACGCACTGTTGACGGTTAGACAACCATAATGAGATGTCAGCGTTGACTATCAAGTGGCTGCTTTTGGTGGCTGGATGGTTGGCTGTCCGTTTGTCTCTCTGTCTCTCTGTCTGTCTGTCTGAATGGCTGGGCACTTGTCATCTGTTGGTTCGTTTATTCATTCGTTCCTTGGTTGGTTGGTTGGTTGGCTGGTTGGTTGGTTGGTTGGTTGGTGGTTGGACCCAAGCGACCTGTTTCAAGTGCCAGTCCATGAGAATAACGGCCCCCCCTCCACTCCACCATGCAAACAAACTGTCGACGTGCTTAACATTTTTTAAGCCATAATGAGCAGCAACAACACCAAGACGATTGAGATTGGGGGGCGTGACACTTGTCAAAGTGTGAGCCAAGAATATATAGAAATATAAAAGAGAAAAGTGCACACGCATAAATCGTATTCCTTGGCCAAGGATCCCATCTAACAGTTTCAGACTAATTTTCAAGCTTCCACAACCATTTTTAATGATGACAAATGCGCATGTCTTCATCATCATCTCGATCATAATGATGATGGTGACTTACGACCCAACTACACAACAACAATAACAGCAACAAGAAGAAGAAGGAAGAGAGGGAGAAAAAAAGAATAAATGAAGAAAGGAGTTGTGCTTAGGGATAATGCTCAAATAAATTGCCCAACATTCCCTGCACAGACACACACACACAGACACAGACACACACCCACTGACATTCACACACACACACAAAGAGACAGAAGGAAATTGTTATTGAAATTGTAAATTATGTCAAGGACACAAGAGAACGCACAACAATTGCAGCTCCATTTTCCAGCGTTTTTCTCTACCCCCATGGAGCATTTTCCTTAATGAGATGGCACTGATAAAAGGGACGCAGCTGTGGTAGAGGGTAAATAACTAAGTAAGTAGGTATGCCATTCCTTAATCCTGGGGGAATAACTCGTATAGATGACAGTTAAAGAGTAAAAGTCATTGACGGCCAAAACTTAGTCAAAGTAAAATTAACAATCATGGCGAAGGAAGAGCCAAAAAAAAAAAAAACAAAAATTAACAAAAACTTCAGTAATTGACAGTGCCAAAAAAAAAAAAAGTTAGAAAAAGTTTGGCTTTTTTCTTGATTGCTAATGAGCAGGTTCATCAACACCCAGCCACAACACCCAGCCACAACACCCTGCCACAACACTTTGTTGTGTATTATTATTTGTTTGTATTTGAATTGCTTCTTGTTTTATAATTAAAAATGTCTAAGTTAGCCATTTGCATGCCAAACAGTTCTCAGTTACTTCTAAGTATGTATATACATATATATAGTCATATATATAGCCATAGCCCTATCATAAAACGTAAATCAGAAAGCAAATCCAACAAGTTTTATGCACTTAGTGCAGTCAGACATGCGATGTCAAAGCTATGCAGACAGACGGAGGGGGAGGGGGGTGACAAGGGCAAAGGGAAAAGGAAAGTTATGGCAATGACCTTAATAACCAACAGGCATAAAGAAAATAAGGCTTAAGTCGTATATTGTATATATATGAATATTGCTTTGAATAGAAAAAAAATTTATAACGAACTCATGAATAGAATTTTCAATTTGATTTAAAGAATTCGCATCAATGCGAATCAGAAGTGAGCAACAATCAGCATAAAACCAACCACAGATAAGCCAGCTTAAATAGCAACAACAACAACCTCAGCAGCATCTACAACAACATCAACAGGTAAACAAAAATCGTAGCCAATAGAAATACACAGAGGCATATCGAGAGCTATGTATATATCCTAGAGAGGGGTTCTCTATATAAATATATAAATTAAAATTCTGTACAAAAATTGTACAAAACTTTATTAAATTTACTACAAGAAATCGAAAATTGTTAATAAAATAAGTAAAAGCTCAGATTATTGTAATTATAAAAATAAAAAAAAAAATACCAAAGGCAATTTTTTCAAATAATCTTAACTAGACGAAATGTCGGTTTAATTGAACAGATATTATCATTGCTTTGATATAGAAAGAAATTACATAAAATACAAAAACAAATTAATTTTCTCTATAATTCACCGGAAGCATTATTGTAAATTAAACATACCAAATTTACAAATGCAAAATTTTGTTTAAATTTTTCATAAAAAATTTTTTTGTACCGATTGTTCCTATAGCACCTATATGATAACCAACATTCAGATCAAACTTGGTTGAAGTATCAAAAAGCCTATTAAACTCATAAATATCAAATTTCGGGCATTCGGTTGAAAACAACAGAGTTATTGAGGATAAACCTTATTCATGACCGATCGGTCCTATGAGACCTATATGAATAGTCGTCCGATTCAGATCAAATTCTATTTAAGTATCAAGAAGCATATTAAACTCATAAATATCAAATTTCGTGGCATTCGGTTAAAAACAACAGAGTTATTGCGGAAAAACCTTATTCATGACCGATCGGTCCTATGAGATATAGTCGTCCGATTCAGATCAAACTTGGTTGAAGTATCAAGTAGCATATTAAACTAATAAATTTAAATTTCGGATATAAAACAACAGAGTTATTGAGGATAAAGCTTATTCGTTTGAATATATTTTGTTCAAATTCGTTTGAACATGGGTATTTTATTTAGAGATTTCTTTAGGTTAAAATAAGATGATTTGTAAACTTTTAAGGATAAATAATTAAACAGAAAACAGGTTATAGCAATTTTATTTATTTATAAACAAGTATTTACAAATCAAAAGTAATCTCTTTTGCATATGCCAATTGAGAGTACTAAAGAAAGTTGAATAAGCTGCGTGATTTTTGGGATTATTGTAAAACAAGTCGGTTAAAGCATTCTCTAAAGTTAGTTCATTGTGGCTTCAACTAAAACTGTTAATTTGAAATTCTTTTATTATAAATAATGGAATATAATTTTATTTTGATGTTTAATCAAATTAATCAAATAGAGCTTTAATTTAATCAATAAAAAAACAATATTAGATTGGATGAACTGAAAAAAGGCCTAATATCAATTTCCCGAACTGGATTTCTTAACTGAAAGTTTTAAATCAAAGAAGAAAGTTATACGAAAGTTAATAAGAGTAGTTTAATCGATTTTCAAATTATTTCAATTACATTTTACATTTTGCTCACATATTGAAAATAAACTTATTTTATATACCCTTTAAGACTACGCCACTGCACCCACTTTGAAATTCATCAAGAATTTCCAATACCAATTGTCAATTTGCCAGATACTAGAGAATGGCAGGAAACCGCATGTCCATGGAAGCAGTCCAGGAACCCACCCACTTTCAATTGCCTGATTATAATGCAGGAGAACAACAGTTACAGCAACAGTAACTGGAATGGCAACAATGGCAACAAACTGTAAGCCAATTGTATTGGGTTTCTATGGGTTGAACAATAGATCCCCTGAAAAGCGCCATCAATGATGCCGATGTTATCCTGTCAACCTCTGTCCGGTAGGTATTCGTTTCCTTTCCAATGCTGTACAAAAGGTGAACGGATTCTGGATGGGATTTTGAATTTCGTAAAGGATAACTAAAGAAAAGAAGGCAAAGGCGCGGAGCAAACGAACGCACACGGAAAAAGACTTGACAGCGGCAGTCTTATGAGCACATAAATCAATATTTATCAGGGGCGAAGGCGGGGCGGGTGACCGTTTAAAGCCGTTCGTGAGGTAGACACTTAGCTACCTGCAGAGTCTGTATTGACGTAAGCGGAAATTTAATACGTAAATTAGCAAAACAAAAAAAAGAAAAATTGCGATTTGCTATAAACACTTATAGCAGTCAACACTATAACATTTCCGATTCGATAATTTGGAATTGGATTTATTTAAATTTACTTTTAAAGCAATTTAGATACATGATTAATCTTATCGCCTTTTGCTCTCAAATCAAATAAGATTTTCCCACCCACTTTCAATTGCTATAAGGTTAATTAACCCCACGTTATATCCTTGAAAACTGCCTTCCCTCTTTTTGATTAAATTACATTTCTAATATTGTATCTTATCAAGAGAAATTAACTAAATTTGCCCCACGTTGGCAGCCAAATTCAAAGTAAATTTAAATAAAGTATTCCCTCGTTCGATTTGTTCGAGTAAAAAAAACTTGCATTTCCCTCTATTTTTATTTTCTTTTTTTTTTTTTTTTATTTTTATATCTGTTACAGGCATTGGCATGCAATATAAAAGTTTTATTAAGGACAAATGCCAACTGCAATGGAAAAAGTAACTCTGACTGTGACAGAATCCAGGATACAGCATCCAGCATCCAGCAGCCAGCTGGTATCGGCAGCTGCTGGCTGACTACATAAGGAATGCAGTGCCATCCACTTTCATCTTTTAAATCTCGGCCTGTCCCACTTGACTTTATGAGCCCGAGCAAATACCATCGAGCAAGCAACATTACAAACTTTATGTATTAATGCACTTAAAAGTCCTGGGCAAGGAGTATAAGGATAAGGTGAATGAGCAAGACGAACATCATGACGATATATATACATATATAGAAGCATCAGCTGTAAAGTGAGTGTTAAAGAGCTGCCAGACACTTGGCAGCAATTCACCTGACTCTGATGAGCCAGAGGTAAAGTGAGACAACATGAGAGTGACAGAGAAAGGCAAAAAAAAAAGAGTTGGCAAAGAGATTATATTAGGGGTGTGGCAGGTAGGATTCAAAATGAAAAATCTCATACACGTGCTTCCTACCTACCTATAAGCATTTTATTAAGTTAATTTTGAAGCGACCACACACGGTCGTAACTTACTGCAAATGAAATGCTTTTTTTTCTTTTTTTTTTGTTTTGCAAGTTACTGAAGGACCTTACTTTTCTCTCCTAATTAGTTTGCCTCGTGTACAGTTATGCCAAAAGGTCGTTGAAATTAAATATTTACTATATGAGTGAAAACTTTTCATTTGACTTTTTCATATGTTTTGCATATGAAATATGAAGTAGAGAGAAATTTTTGTTTTGTTAATAATAATTTTTGTTTATTTTAATAAGTTAGTTAATTTCACCTTTCACAAAATATGTGATGGTAAATTATTGAAATATTCGCTTGCATATCAAATGAAAATTGTATCGATTTCCGTATATATATACCTACATATATATATGCTTTTGATTATTTATGCGTATCAAGGTACATATAAATATATTTGCCACTGCGTATGTGTGTGTGTGTGTGTGTGTATGTGTGTATGTGCGTGCATCCAGTATTCAACCCAGAAGTAATCAAGGCAAAACGTAAAAAATCATTGAAGCATTCGATGGTTGGCCAGTCACTGGGCCGCTTAAAAGCAAATAAAATCGCACAGAGCAAGGACTACAACACAACAACAAAAAAAACAAAAAGAAGGGAATAAAAAAGATCGACCCCAAGGGGGTATAGGAAGAGTAAAAAGGGGTTGTTCTTGTTTCATTCACTCAGTATGCATGTCTTGGCCTTTATAAGCCTTTGGCAAATACCCGAGCATCAACCAAACGGGCAGGCTGACGGACTGAAAAAGTGAGTCCTCTCTACATGATTTAGTGTACCGTCTTTTTGATATGTTGATGGGAACAAAAAAAGAAATAAAAAACAGGGTGTAGTTAGAAAACGAGATACTTTAACGCAATAAATCTTAAATAACAAATATTTCTCTATTGGTTAATTGCATTACGGCAAAAGAGAAGTATTTATATATGGATTATCTTAGAATATTGTCAATTTGATGAAAATAAATTATTAAAAGGATTTCAAATATGTGGTCTTATATTAAAAGTTTTAATGAACGTGTTCATGGTAACCCTCTTTATGAAATTTTAAATAAATGATTTCATTTTAACTATTTGAATATGATGAATCTACTTAAAAAGTTAGGGTAGAAATAATTAAAGGATATTCAACGTCATGACCTTTCTAATAATAAAGTCAAATATGCATTTTAATACAAGCTTTAACAAAAACTATTACTGCCAAGCCCTTAAACCCTTTAGTTTAGTTTGTATCAAAAAAAAAAAATGGGTGGCCTCACGTTGGCCGCCAACTGAAAAATAACAGACTCTCAATTTGTTGTTGGGCTTAAAAAACGTTTTAAAAGCAATTTGCTAAGTAAAACAATTACTTTTGTACCACATTGAAAGGACAATGAAGATTTGTCTAGGTTTTTTCTCTCCTCATATTTGAATTGTAAAGACTGTTTGCATAGTAAAGTACTAACATTGTCGATAGACATTTCTGGCCACACCCTGTATGTATTCACATCACACGCACACACGCACACACCCAAACACACACACACAATTTAGATAGCTCAATTGCTGAGTCCTTTTTTGTTACTTTGCCTTGCGTTTACCCTGCTAAAATGATAGGCAAAGTTTCTTTTGCCTCTAATCGCTTCATCAAGACAGACACGGACCAGGACCAGGACCAGGGCCAGAACCTGAAGTAGTGCTTAATAACCCACATATCATTAGAGTGCCTCAATTTCAGCTTACATTTGTTTTACTCGTATTAGAAATAAAATGAGTTTACAAACAAATCAAATCAAATCAAAAAACAAAACATAGAAACCCTACCCCTATCCCTCCCTCCCCCCTCCAAAAAAAAAAGCAACAAATTTTGACCAATTTGTTGCGAGGAGCAAAAACCAAAATGAAAAAAAAAATAAATAAAATAAATAAATAAGTAATTGAGTGCAGTCAACAATAAAAATGTTGTTATTGTTGTTGTTAGTATCTACGGGTTCCATGTGATTACAGTGGCAGTCGAAACACAAAGGATGAGAATAAGAGTTCCCATTAAATGGATAGAAAGAAAGTCAGTACCAGAGCCACAGCTAGAACCAGAGCTAGAGCCAGAGCCAGAGCCAGAACCAGAGCCAAATAAGTAGAGGGACCCCGAAGGCAAAGCAGTTGCCACAAACTTGCGAAAATGTTGATAGCAAACACACAACATACATACTATACATACATACATACATACATACATACATACATACATATATAACACACAACTCTCCAACTTTGTTGTTGCTGGCCATGTATCGGCTGGATTCTTTTACTTACTTAGTTGGCTCTGGCTCTTATACTGGCTCTTAGTCCATGGCCTCCAATGTCTCGTTGTGGCCATAAACTTTTTAAAGTTGGCAATTCAATTTCAATTTGCCTTGGAACACCAACAACAACAGCAGCAGCAGCAACATCAGTAACAGCAACAGGAAAACGGAAATGGAAATGGTTATCAATGGTCGATATAAAAGTATAAGTTTCCTCCCCCCTAACCTCCTCCTCCTTCCACTTATACGTGTATAAATTCAATACAAATTGTAATAATAATAATAATAATGTTCGTTTTTCGCATTCGCATTCAGTCAAATCAAATTTCCAAACACGTAAAACCAAAAACTGCATGTAAAAAGAAAAGAAAAACGATTTTCATTTCCACCCAATCGTTTGACCAGGGCATAAACTTGATTTGTGTTGCAACCATAAAAAGTAAACAAGTCAAAATAAAAATGAGAAAGAAGATTGATTGCAGGTCGGTCATAAAAAAAAAAAAAAAAAAAAACGAAAAGAAAATTGTCACTGGATTTTTTCTTTATAGATTTTTTGTCGTAAACCTTGCAATTAGTTTGTTATCCAAATATATATATATATGTATATATATATAGGTACTACGCCTGTTACTTTTGCATTGTTTCTTTCAATTACGGTTGAAGCAAGTTTACTAGATTTTTATCAGCTCAAAGCGAAGAGAAAAAAAATGTCTGCGGGCCATAAACACACCAAAGCCCAACAACTAACAACAACAACAACAACAACAGCAACTAACAAAACTATGTTACTTAGTGTTGGCCACGCCCTTAATGCGCGCATAAAAATCGAAAGGACAGAACCACAAAGAAGAGCAAAAAAACTAAAAAGAAGAAAAATCGTGTGCCGTGTGCCGTGTGGCGTGTGCGTTGGCAATGTCATTCTCTACTAGTGACACACCCAATCACCTAACAAGCAACTACCGTTTCACAAAATACCCAGTATCCGTTACTTGAAAGGGTATACATGAACAGTGGAAAGCAATAGATATCCTCTTACCCCCTACAAGTGTCAATACATAGTTCAATAAATATCAAATAACTTCTTTCAATCCTTAAAAATCTATGAAAGAAATATAAGGAGTGAACTTGTAGAATACTAGAAAAGTGCTTCTTAAGATAAATATATAATGTATATATGTATGTATTATAGTGTATAATATGTTTATACACTTATCTTAAGAAGCACTTTTCTATTATTCTCAACAAATAAGGAAACACTGAACTTGTCACCTGTTATGAACTAAAGAACAAATGGCACAGTTTACAAAAAATTTGATAATTCTTTCATCAAGTCAGATTTGAAATCAATTTAGTACTATCTTGAAGTAAATCAGATATTTTGATGTCCATATGTTCATGTAAATATCATTTATTTATTGATAACTTATCACTAAAGCGCTTATCAGCTAAAGCCTTCGGCTTGGTATAATGTAAATATCATAATCCACTATATTGATAAGATGTTGACAATATCGGAGACCTATACAGTTTTACAAGATATTGAAATTCGATTTAAAAGAAAAACTGAAATTAACAATTTATATAAAATAGTGAAAAGATTTTAGTTTAAAATTTGTTGGGGAATAACTAGATCAAACACGTATTTCAGATAAACCGAAATGTCAAAAAGGCTTTATCAATTTTTACTAATCCTTGTAATAATTATTTTTAAATACGTAATAATTAGTTTTAATTATGATTTGGTATTTATATATATTCTAAAGAAGGTTAAACTTAAGGAAGAAAGAAAGTTGGAATTATTTTTAACAGATATTTTAATGCGTTTAGCACAAATTATTATAAATCGTATAAAGCTTAACTGATAGTTGGTTATATATATTCATCATGAAATATATATCGATTCAAAGTTATATTTATTTTCGTTTAAATAACCTTTGAGATATTTTCGTGAATCTCATAGTTAATGCACGAGGTATTTCATATTCTTTTCCTTCTCAAAGAATTAAAGAAAATTTCCCATTCTTGTTTGGTTCCATTTTCTCTTTTGCAAAACTTTTGCCGCGTTGATTTTGAGATAAATGCGGGTTAAGGCAACAAAAAACTGTCTGTGATAAAACGTTGAGTCGAAAGTTGCCTACGGCTACAAATTATGCAGAGCACAACGGGCCAGTCGGCCAGGCCAGGCTAGTGAGTGAGTGATAAGTAGATGGCGGCGGTATAAACTCATTTATACTGAGCCACTGCAAAACTGTTGATATACACAGACACACACAGACACACACACACACACCCATATACACATCTATACATATGCGAGTGTATATAAAGGCTGCAGGGCATTATTGTTGTTGTTGGTAATAATTTGATAGCGCCACCTGCCATTAAGGGGAAGAACTTTAGCTTGGAAGATATTTTCCTTTTAGCGAGGCACTCGGCGGAAAGCGAAAATTCAATTCAACTTGTTCTCAACCTTTTTCGGCCATTGCATTTGTGCCGTGGAAAAACTTTACATCTAAAACTGAAGTTTGCTTTAAATTAAATTTACGCCACAGCACTTAAATACAACGCAACAGGGGCACGTTTCGAGTATAAAGCCATAAAATAAAATAAAAAAGCAACACAAAAGAAGAACGGAAAAGCCGAAAAAAAAAGTTCTTACCTATAAAAAGTATCACCTGCTGTGTTATTGTTTCTGTCTCCATATTGTTATATACATATATATAAAAGTATATACATATATATATATATCGAATTGTATGTGTATGTATATTTATATCGTTGGTGGACTCGGCTTAAATAAAAGTCACCGATGATTGCTATAATAATTTATACCAAGCCAGCTGTCTTTCAGTACTTTCTTTCATTATTTTCACATTCTTTTTTTTTGCTTTTCTTTCATTTTTTTTTTGGTTAGTAAATTGATAAAAAGAAAACAAAATATATTGCTGATGCTATGGCGTATACGTAATATGCGTATATGCTGCGTATGATTGATGATGGTTCTCACAATTTCAATTAGGTGTTAGGTTAGAAGTGGTTATTTATAAGAAGATATAAAAGTAGAAAAAGAAAGCGAGGGGGGGGGGGAAAGCACAGAGAAAGTGGAAGATGAGTGGTTGAGTGAGAAGAAGCGATGACATTGCACTAATTGAAAGGTGTGAGCAAAATTGTGGCAAGAGCAGGTGTGCTAAGTTGATAGACTTAAAAAGGATAACAAACGAATAGAACTATGCGGGTAAATTAAATAAAAGTTCACATGTTTAAGCATCTTTCAAAACTTACAACTTTGTCTATTTAAGTTAATAGTTTAAGAGTTGCTAGATCAAATTCAAATAAGACTTTGATTTAGATTACTAACATTAAAGCCTAAAATTGTCTCAGGTCTTTAAGACCTTAACAGATTATAACTGGATTTTATGTAGAGTCTATTAAAACTTTAAGTGGTAAGCTGAAAAAAACCTTATTTCAAATTGGTATACCTTGCCAATATGTACCTATAGATTCCAAAGTGAAAAATGGCCATTTTCCATTGGTATACAATATGCCCAACAGAAAGCACCTTTTCACATAACAAAATAATTCAATTTAAAAGTGTTTTTTTTTTCAATTTAAAACTATATTTAAAGTTTTATTCGTTGCCATTTTATGATTTTAATTCAACAATTGTAAAGTTTTTATGTACAAAGAAAAAAGAAACTTGCCGCAAAGTGTTGGCAGATTGTTTATTTGCTAAAGTAGTTTGGAAATAATCCATTATGCACTTAAAAAATGTATTTCGATTTCAGTGCTATATCTTGTATATGTTTTTTCAATCCATTTCAGTTTTTTTTCTTCTTTCAATATCTCACTGAATTCAGAGTATCATTGAATTTACATTGAATAAACCAATTTCTTTCCATAGCTGAAACCTCACCGAGAACGTGTGCATCGTGGTGTATCTGTTTTTTTCAGGAGTGAATAACCGTAAACTATTTTCCTTTTTCTGGTTACCCATATATGTACATATATATATTGATGTACGACTATATAGGGAGAGACAATAACAACAACAACAACAAGAGCAATTCTCCCCTGCAAACCATTCCATTCCATTCATACACATGCCAATCGAGTTGGTTTTTTCATTTTTTAAATTAAATTTTTTTTGCCTTTCTAGGAACGTGAAAACGTAAAATAAACAACAACAACTTGTTATTTTGTATTATTTACACACACGTACGGACAAAAACACACAGACACACACACTAGAAGTCAATTCATGTGGGTGATATGTCGGAGCGGTTTTTCTGTATTCCGTGTATCATCGGGCAATAAAATAAATATGAATTCAACGATGGATTGGACCAACAATAATACTATAATAGTATATATAGTATATAAACATATATATACGTGTTTTTATATATAGACTGAATGCGAACAAACTTCTGCTTTCACTTTCAAGCTTCGCACGTTTTTCTTTCATTGCGTGGGCATTTGTTGGGCAATAGGCGAATTTCTCGATGAGAGAGGAAAGATGTTAGAGGGAGAGGGTGATGATGGTGGCAGTGCGTTTGCGTTTCAATTTCCGTTGATTGAAGTTACCGAAATGACTTGCCAAACACCTGGCCGAGAACGGCAAACTTTGCTTTGCCTAGTCTTCAACTGGAAATTGAGAGCAATCTACTACGGAAACGATGGCAATTAAATTGAATGCAAACGCCATTAAAGCCAAAAAAGGCAAAAGACACCATAATAGAGAAAAACATTTAGAAAGAGACTCAACGAAATGATGTAGAGTGAGATGGACTGAATTTTAAGACATTTACCTGACAGTTTTATGAGCCTCCAAGATGCCGCTCGCTGCCAAAAACTTTTACCCTAAGTAGTTTGATTCGATTAACACACCCAAAAAATAAAAAATAAATAAAAAAACAATTTTTAACCACCAACTTAACAGTGTCTTAGGCCTGATGAGGTTCTTCATAAACTTTTAATTGAATTCTAAGCCTTAACTAAAACTAGAAAATGTTGTCAAATTTTATACCCTTAGACCAGAAGCAGTTCAAGTCACGTGAGAGTCACAATTTTACAGGACGCCAAGCTAACGACTTTCCGTTATGGTAACATTTCAATTTCCTATGTCCTGTGTGAAAAATTAATGCCAAATTCGAAACAAATTGCAAAAAGCAAACGTTGAAAACGCTCTCTGACTCTTCCTCTCTCTGTCTCTGTTACTGTGTCTCCCACGTGGGAGACAGTGTATGGAGGGAGTGTTGAAAATGACAACAGGAGGACAGGAAGTAAAGGATGGCAGAGTTTGTATATTGACGCTTTCAGCCTTTTCAAAAAATTCAACTTATTTTGTAAGTTGATCGAATTAAAGATAACGCCTAAAGTCATATTACTTTAAGTCATCTTAAAAATCATTGAGTAAAGGGTGCTAAAAGTTGTCAGAGTTGTTGATAATATTAGACTTAAATCAATTTGTTTTAAAGTGTTGGGAAGTTTAAAAGGTTATGTTTTCTGCAAAAACCCTATATTTTGCATACAAAATTATAATTATTATTTTTAAGCTAAAAAGTATGAAATTTATTTTGGAAATAAAAAGAATTAAATAAGAAAAGTTTAAATTTAATTATTAAATTTATATTCAAGTATTCTGCTTCATTTTAGCCTTTTCATTGTGTCGTATTAAGGATAAATCCCTTTGGATTTAAATAAAAAGTATATTCTGTATTTTTTTTTAATGGAAAATATATATACCTAATTTTTATTTATAATGTGTAAAAAAGTCCCTTAAAAACTGACCTGTAAATCAGATGGAAAACAAATACAAAAACAAATCCTGATTTAATAAATCGTTTAACATGAAAAAGAGACAATTTGCTAACATTAGTCACGTTTTTTAATCAGTAAATTATTTAATACAAACAGTTTTTTGTTAAGTTTTATGAATATTTGATTTGATTAAAAAGTCATTTTATGGGAAAAAAGACTATTAAAAAATTTAAAACAAAATCCATCATATAATCAATAAAATATGCATATGTACATATATCTTTGTTTTCTAACATTTGGTAGTAAATTGTCAGATAGGTTGGGAATATTCCAACCTTAAATTTATTTCTGCCAAAAGGAAGAAGAAATGTAATGCCAACAAACAAATGATTTGTATCAGACAGTCAATGATTGGTAAAATACTTATTTTTACTAATAAGAAGCTTAACAGACCAAAAAAACAAATATACCCTTGACTTTGTTACTGGATACGAAAACATTTTTGCCGAAAATTTGCCCGCAAACCTCAACAGAATTTTTGACAGAACCAAAAAGTGGAGGAAGCTGCGGGCAAAGCTACTCTGTTCCCTCTCCCGTACAACAAATATCCACAACATAATAATGGATGTCTGGGTATGTGTGCCTGTTTGTGTGTGTGTGTGTGTGTGTGTGTGGTGGGGGGTGGGTGCGAAGAAGGACCTGTCGCTGGCATTTAGTAGCAAAAGCGGAAAATCAATGTTACAAGCAACAACAACAACATTAACATCAACAACAACAAGAGCAAGAACATCTTGTCAGCTTGGTAAGGTCGTCACCTCAATGCCTAAGGAATGTTTGTCATGGTTCTCTTATATACCGCCATCACCATTCTCAATTTAAATTTATAAGCGCACAAATTCTTGATATGTCATTGTTATCCTTCGACATCCTTGGACCCATACACCCATAACAGTACATCTTATAGCTGGCGGTAGCTTTTGAACATAAATTAAATGGCTCCACGCCAATAAAAAGCAAATCAATTTGAGCGTGAAATCGATTTTCATTTACATTGCTCTGTGCAGTCTTTGTCGCTCCAAATCGATAAATTGTCCATTGCAACAGGTTACGGTTACACTATAGTAAATCTATTTGAAAAACGGAAACCAATATCCAACAACCCAACAAGCAAGAGCCAACATCCAGCTACCAGGAACTCACAATCAACGACTATGTCATGGTAATGGCTGCCATGCCACACACACAACCAATAACCAACCAAAGCGAATGGCATTGCAATCGTTGTTGGAACCGTCTTGATTAATGAAGGCACTGAACGAGATGGTCAACTGCACGAAATGGGAGAGAAAGAGAGGGCAAAAGGTGTTTTTGTTTTTAGCTCTTGGGACTTGCTTGATGACGACAATCAAAGTGCAAAATGTGTTCAGATTTTCATTTACAGTAGGTTTAAGTACTTGAAAAATAAATGGAGTGTATACTCTGGTCATTTCAATATTAAGAAATCAGTTCAATATAATAGAAATTATGATTGAACTATGTATATTTTAGTTTTTTAAATTGATTTAAATTGTAAATGCAGTGAATATTATTTACATTTTACAAATTATGTTTAATTAGATATTAAATTACTACATAACATATTCATACATATATACATACACACTACTACATACATATGTATATAAGAAGGAATTTAATTTATTTGTTATCGATAGACGATTGTCAAAGAGTCACAATCAATCAAGACACAATCGTTAAATATCTACATCTTTATTAGATACTTCACAAACATATGTAGCTTATAACTTAGGGCTTGTGAAAATTTTTGTTCTTATCGTTGTGTGTGAGATCTGAACCATTCATATAATAACTATTCAAGCTACCAATAAGTTTATTTTTCATTAAATGAAAAGGCGGATATCTATAGAATTAGTCAATTTTTTAATTTCTTCAAAACCCTGATAATACGTACTTAAATCTCACGTTCATTTTACTAATGATTTCGATATTTAAAATCAGTCAGTCATATAAATAAAGATCTCTTAAATTAAGTTCGACTTGTTTAGTTTATTTGAATTTTATCGATGAAATGTCAATAGTTTTGGGTCATGGTTAGGGCAGCTCAAGTTCGTCAAATGGTATTACTGTATGCTTGACACAATAAAATTTCTTATTTCATATTATTTTTTTGCTGTCATTATTTTTAATTTGCGCATCTATGACAGGCAGGGCCAAGGCAGGACACAAGCAATAGAATCAGCAGCAACAGGACCTCTGGGCACTACAACGAACCTGAGCCTGGCCATCTCACAGCCTGGCGTTGACAATGCAATTTCCGTCAACAGTCAACGAAAGAAAAGGGAAGAAAATTGAAGGAAAGTGTGCAGTGTAAGAAAGAAAGCATGTAAAGGATGTAAAGGACATGCCCAACTGCACTCGTTTGTATTTCCTGTTGATGTCGTTGCTCAGTTTTGTGGCGCTTACTTTCTTTACTGATGCTTCTATTCCTGCTCCTTTTTGGTTGCATTTGTGCATATAGAATCAACAATTAAAGATTAAAATGTCACACTAAAAGTTTACCCCGTCACACCGATCCAGTGGCAACCAACCACTTGCCACTTTAACTTTGTACCGCATATGGCCAAGACTAAGGCTTATTAACAAAATGCTAGTGACGCACTTCAAGTTGGTTCTAAGTCTTGGTCTCGGTCTTGGGGGAGCAAGTTGTTTCTTTTCGGTGCCATTTTAATTGCATTATGCCTGTGGAAATTGTTGGATGTGGCTTGGGTCCTGATGATGGTCTCTCAGGTCTTCTCGTCTCTTTTTTCCTTTTGCTCGATTCTCACAAGTTTTAATTGATGTCACACAGCTGATGCAGTTTATAGCCTTTCCAAGCAGCTAAGGACAATGGCAGAAGTAGAGGACATTACCCAAGCACACAAGACAGAAAAAGGAGATAAGAAAGAAAGAATGAAGGGAAAGAAACAATTCTCATTTTTGCCCCATCAATAAACTTTAAATGGCATTTTAAATTGACATCATTAAAAATACGTTAAGTGCCCAGATGGAGATAGAATTGCAGATGTATAATACGGCGATATAGCAATTGGATATGGATTTCATTAACAATTCTATGCCGGTATTTGGTATCAATTAAAATTTCATTTTCACATACATATGTACATATACGAGTACATATCTCCATATCAAACAATTTACACATTTTTCACACTCACACACACACACACAATCACGCACACAAGCGTCGGAAAATCTTCTTCAGTCAGCACAAATCTGTTTTCAGCCTCCAACCTTGTGGGACATCTGGGAGTTCTTGCGTGCCGTATCAAATCCAAGGATAAGACAAAGTAATCTTTTTTTTCGTTTTTTTTTTCTTTTTACCTTTTGCTCTTGTGTCTGTTTTCCTCTACTTGAGACGTGGGCACATTTAACGCATTTCGCACGTGAGTTTCCAATTTCACTGTTTTCCCAGACACAAAGCAAATGGCAATTGAGCTTACCCCAAAAAAAAAAAAAACAACAAAAAAACAAAGGAAAAATATTAAGGTGAAAATGCTGGCAAAAATAATTGAATAAACAATAGCGAAAATTGTTCTCTCAATCGACATGGCCAGATAACGCCCAACTAACTACAAGTATTTATTTACACGACCAGGAACAAATTAATTATCCGATTCAGACCGCACATTTTCCAACGTGTATATAATTAAATTTTCACTTTATTCAATATAATTTTGCGAACGTAAAACGAAAATGTAAATACTATAAAGATTCTGCTCCCATTGATCTATCGATAATCATGATGATGCCATCACATGGAATAATCTTAATTTGCTTTTTCCTCCCTCATTTTCGATATTAAATTAAAATTCAATTTTTAATGAAAAAAAGGTAAACAATTAACGCAATGGGTCACGAAAAAAAGGGAAGACTTCGATGGTTTTTTAATTCGCTATTTTTGTATCGAAAACTATAATTTAACTAATATTAGACTTATCATTGCTTTATTATTCAAATTGGCAGACATATATACATACATATGTATGTATTTTCGTATTTGTTTGACAGTATTTGGTTTTTTGCTATTTCAATTTGTAGGAGATGGCTTCATTTTTTAATAATATTTAATGCTACAAATTTAAAAAAATAAAACGAAATAGCTAAGTCTGCTTTTGCCATACCACAGTAGAAGAAAAATTGTCAAAGGATTGTCATATGTACGTAGTATGTATTTCATTAAAAAATGTTCACATGCGTATAGATATAAATACATACATACGTAAGAATTTATGTATATGTATATGTTTGAACATATGTATTTACATATATGTACGTCTATAAGTATATACATATGTATTTTATGTAGACTTGGAATGGCTTGTATCATTTTAATGTTTCGTGTTTCATTTTATTTGGAGCAAGCAAAATTTTTTTATTTCTTTTATTTTTGCTTTCTAAATACATACCATAGAAATGGTATTTTATCTACGAGAACTCACTAAAAGATTGTCCATAAAGTTTAATAAATAAATACATATGTATGTATATACACATATGTATCTAAAACACTTAAAACCATGTTCATATTTCTAATGGTAGAAGCTTGGCAGATATTCAAATTGATCATGGGAACTATGTGACTATATAAATTTTAAAATAATCAATATTATTTATTAGAAAAAGAAGAAAAGGGACTTGCATGTATATAAGATAGTTTTATTTATTTATTTATTTATTCAAGTACAATGTCTTTTTACTTTTTTTTATGTCTTCTCAACTTGATGGACGCTTTTTTTAATGTATCTTGATTCTGTGTCATATAATCTAAGTTAACTCGTTACATTCTGCTAAGTTCTAGTGTTAGTCAACAAGTAAATATGCTTTTCTCTTGTCACCGTTTTAGGTTAAGCCGATCATCCTGCCACATATGCAAATTAATGTGTAAAGGATAATTTCGTTCATGTTAATTCTAAATAATTGTCTAAAGTAGTCAGCAGTATTAATGGTTGTTAGTTATTAACTAGATGCCACCACATTAGCAAACGTCTTAAAAGAACATTATTATTAATCGAATCGTGGCAAGTTTATGATGGATATTTTAAATAATTGATTTTTAAACAAAGATTTTTATAGTTTTTATTTAATGACAAAATACGAAAGAGAGAACGATTTTTTTATTTTGTAGAGGATATCCAAAAGTACTACTTATTTGTGTTGGGTAATTTTGAATATTATTATGGAGTGATGAGAATAAAATCTTGACAGCATTGGAAATTTTGTACTGTTGCTTATTAAATTTCAATCGATCTATCAGAGATTACTCTCTCTCTCTCTCTCTTTCTCTATCTTTACCTCTCATTTCCTTTGCATCAATCCATTTTCCGTGCTCACTCCATTTATAAATGTTGCTCAAGCAAGTGAGAATTTTTGCATATTATTTAGTTTTACCTGTATGTTGTATGACATGAACATGTCATCCACATCCACATCCACAACCACATCGACATCTGCACCAACCTTATATGTTTATATGTAAGTACATACATATTTTGGGGTGTAAAATCGATAAGAAAAAAGCGAAAAAAGGAATTGGCTAGAGGAAGCATACGGCAAAGAAGGAGGTGATGGTAAAGTCCAAAACACCTGGCATAAACACACACATCAATACACCTTCACCACGATGATAGACAGATAGATACATAGATAGATAGATAGATAGATTGTTAGGATGTGTGTGTGTGTGTGTGTGTGTGTGTGTGTGTGTGTGTGTGTGTGTACGGTGAAGGCCAATGCCAATTGACGACCTTGTATTGGCTGCCAATGTCGTTAAAAATGGAGACTCTATGTGCATAGATCAAATAAACAAAGACTTGGCCAAAAATAAACAATTTACCTTGCAATGCATTTTGTTTGTACTATTGTTTTATTTTGTTGTTTTACTCACCGATTGTATAGGTGGCACCATCCACTGTGAATGTGGCAGCTTTGCATTTGTTGAAAAAACGTGAGGCAAAATCCAATGCAGAGTTTTTTAAACTGGACGAAACGCGACGGATGGGCGAATCCGGACAGGATGTGGCCGCTGTTGCCTGATGCGTCTGTTGCTCCTGCGGCTGGTGCAATGATGTCACACTGCTGGTCACCGTGTTCGCCGATGTCAATCTGGCCGTCAGTAGAGCAGAGGCAACTGCTGTTCCCGTCGTCGTCGTCGTCGTCGTTGTTGTTGTTCCTGTTATGTGTACGGCCACTGGAGTGGCAGTACCTGGAGCCAAGCGACGTGGCGGCACATTCGATAAATTTAAATTGGACATGTTCCTGGGAAACGTTTTTTTTTTTTCTTTGATGGGATGAGAGAGGGGAGGAATGGGTGGTCTATCTCGGTCGGTTGCTCGTTTGGGTTTCCGTTTTTATGTGAATGTTTTCCTTCCAATTTTAGTTTGCTTTTGTTATTTTCCTCTTTAGTTGTTCGCACACATTTTGTTAAAATTTGCAGAAATTATTCACTTAAAAAGGGCGTGGGCGCGAATAGTGGGCCTATAATTGGCAATGGGTATTCAGCCAAGCCAAATTGAAATTTTATTGATTTTATCGTATGGGAATAATGGTATTGGTTGACGAAAGGTTTTCGTTTTTGATTTATTACGAATTTTGTTGTTACATGAACATTTGGTTTAAAATAACCTTAAATGGAACCATTATCATTTAGTTGGAATTTTGCCACAGTTTTGCGGAATCCGCTGGGCAAAGTTGTTTTAAGCTAACAAGGTGTGCACACTTCCTGTTAAATACGCTCAAAATAATAATTGAAAATATCAATCTGTATATGCATTTGGAAATTTCGACTTTTAATAACCATTCAGAAGTGATTTACAAGTATTTCACGGATTGTTTAAATCGGTCTGAATGCCGTAATTCATGTTATTCATATATTCATGCGAATCACGTATCATTGATAATCCTTTGTTATACATACTTATAGCAGACTTTCTTAGTATTAATTTTAATAATTCTAATTGCCTATAAATATTTATTTTAAGTTCTTTATTTTTACCAATTCAACTAATTGGGATATAATTTTTATTTTTTGCTTTTCTATCAAGTTGTAAAATTATTCATTTAAAAAGCAAAGTTAAACAAAATCAAGAAATATTTATGACTGAATAATGCTAAGAATACATTTAGCATTTTATCGACTTCCAAAAAAAATCTCGACTATTTAATTATAATTAAGGAAATTAAATCGGATTTTATCAACAAAGATTACGTTATTTTTAAAACATGAAAAATTGAATTGTGTTTGATCAGAAAAAAGAATATGAACTCAAAATCGCTTTTAAACTTATTGTTTCACATCTAGTATTACGCTGCTTTATTTCATTAATAATCTACCATATTTTAAATCTTTATAAATGAATTCACACAGTTATAACTGCTGAAAAGGTATATAAAAATCTAAAAGAAAATTATATTTTGTTTTATACAAATTGAATAGCTTCAGTGAATATTTAGACAATCTTCTGGCACTCGTGTGTATGAATTTGATTATAGTCTTACATTTATATCCTTTAATTCATGACGAGCTCTTGCAATGAATTGAGTAAATCTGACTATCTATTATACCAAATTGTAATCCACAAAATGTTTATTAAATACCACAAATGGCCTAATATATATGTATATGATTGTATATACATACATACATACAAACACACAAATATAGTGGCCTACATTTATCCAAGCAATTTATCAACTTACATGCCAACAATAATATTAAATGCAATTTTCAATTTAGATTTTGGAAAATTCAACCATAATTGCAATTACAACAATCTGCCACATGCACGCACACACACACACAGACACCACACATTGAGAAAAAGGGAATCACGTACATTTGGTGTGTGTTGATAATAATGACGATAACAATGACGATAACGATGACACTGGCATCATGATGATGATATCGACGATAATTTTAGTCAATAAAAATCGTATTATCCGTGGGCAGGTGAAATGGTTGAAAAGTGAATGTGAAATTGTGCCTCAACAGTCGGGAGTTGCTGACTTTTATCACTCTCTTTCTCTTTCCCTCTCTTTTTCTTTCTCTCTCAATGTAAAATGCGACGAATTAAAGTAAATTGCTTGGAAATAAGTACCCATATATATACACACATACATACATATATATGTATATATAGACCCACAACCACAAACACATACACCCATACATAGACATCCATAGAAACACACCCAGCCAACCAGATGTAAGGCATAATATCAGACAATGAATGCCTTTCTGTGGCTAAAATTGTGTTTGGTTCCCTCAATGTTTCTGCAGGTTTTCTGTGTTTCTGGTTGAGTTTCCTGGTTTTCTGTGATAATGGCATTCAAATGTATACATTAAAGCGTCTGCCATAGTCTGCTATTTGTTGTTGATTTTCTGTTACAACTCTCCCCCCCTCCTCCCCCACACATTTCACCATCCTTTATGCTCCTCTATTATCATTGCTTTTTGTTTTGTTCTTGCCCCGCTTATCAACGCTGTGCGGAATGGCGGAAGGCGCTAAAATTGCCACATACATATATACATATATATATATAAATATATGTATATATATAAAAATATGTTCAAAATGCTGAGGCCTATGAAAAACCAACAAAGTACAATAAAAATAAATGTGCGTGAAAAAGTGGAGTAGGACAGGCTGGCAGACAAGTAAAGTGGATGAGAGAAAGTGAGAGATAAAGGGCAGCAGCAGATTGTAGCAGATAGATAAAATGATTTTTGACATAATTAATGTTCGATGGATATATAATATCTACAAATATTTTGATTTAGAAAAGTGCCGCCAAAAAATGTATGTATCAATGAATTTGTAATTGAAGCCATTTTATAACATTCCTATTAACTTTGATGAGCAAAAATATTTGTAAATTAGGAGAAAAAATGGTTAAAATATATATTAATTATTTTTTTGGTTGCTCTATTAAAATTCCTATTTAATTAGTGTTTAAAACTTGTTGTACGTATCCAAATAGCTGGGGATAATTTTATTAAAAATCAGATAAAAATATTTGTAGAATAAATTTTAATTCATGAATAATTTACTGATGCCGGGCAATTATTCTAAAAGCAAGTTAATTAACTATTCAGATATTCTCTGTTAATTTTGTATTTCACATTCGCAATTAAAAATATGTGCTAAAAGCTCGTAAAAAGATAATATCGAACATCATGTTCCTGTTAAGTTACGCTTTCATTTGCCTATAACATTTTCCAATAACTTGTGCAACTATTAATATAAATATTAGTTTTTCCAAATAAGCAGAAATTTTTCCATTACTTTCCATTCATCAATTATTAGTAGGATGAAAACAAGCCTCTCATTAGTAAGTTTTATTAACGGTCTTCCGGAATCGTTGAAATTATTTCAAATTAAATGCATTTTGTTTTAAGATAATTTCTTTAATATTTATAATCCATATGGAATCCAGTTTAAGAACTCAAACAAAATCATTATTATAATTATATTTTTATTAAAATTTTCTGGATCAAAGAATTTTTAAATTTCTTTAGAATTTGCATTTAACATTACAAACCCTAGTTTATAGTTTTTGGTAATTTTAAGGCCTTAAGTCCAAAATTAAATTAAATATATGGAAATTCCAATTTTATTGAATAAAATGAAGAAAAATGAAATTGTTGTTTGCTTTTCGACTCACAAATAATTTCATATTACTTAAAGATATCTGAATAAAATATAATTTATTATTTAAGCTGTATTTTTATTCATGAATTTTATGATTCGATATCTTTTTACATGGTTAAAATTATTATTTTAAAAGTAACATAAAAATCAAATAACACATTAATAAAGTACAAATTTTATTAAGTAAATTAATATAAAATAAAGTAATTAATATGTATTTACAAATACATTTGACCGGCAATCAACATTTTATTAAGAAACGATTAGTTAAAACGCACTAATTGAGTTTATCTGCTGATGTCACATTCAATTTAAAAACGAAAAGATAATATATAAGACTTGATAATGCAGAAAATTTACTTCCTGAAATATATGTATGTATGTATGTATGTATGTGTATATGTATATAGATACATACGCATTTGCATTGTAAAATGTTTGAGAGGAAGCTTCCATGACTTTATCTAGACACAGGAGAATAGAGTAAAAATACATTTTGAAATTTAACCACACAAAAACACTCAGTTGACAAGCGTTTATTCACTCATTCATGCATACACCTACACCTACACCTACACCCACTTTCACATCCACACCCACACCCACACCCACACAAAGACACACATTCATGACCATTCAACATCGTTTCATTTACTCATTCATTTAGTTACAAAAATATTAAAGACTGCGTCATATATGTAGTATAAAGCGTTCCCCCCTCTCCCCACTCCCCCTCATATAGTATTATCACGTATATCCTGTCCATATATGTCAACTATATGTAAACTGTAGTATGCAGACTGTCTTTTATGTATGACATTTGAGGCATGAGAGAATGTCAACACCTTTGTAAGTAACTCTGTGTGTTTGTGTGTGTGTGTCTGCGGCTGTGTGTTTGTTGGTGTGTGTGTGTGTGTGTGTGTGCGTTTATCTGTCTGTGTATGTTGTCGAAGTGGTAAGCAATTCAGGCTAAAAGGAAAGCTGAAACTTGGAAATATGGATTTTATTATATTTTTTTTTTATTTTTATCATTGTGTTTGGTGAATGTGTGTGTGTGTGTGTCTTTGTTCTGTGTATGTGTGTTATGATGTTACGCCCTTATTTATATGTTTTATTGTATTATAATAAGTTTTAGTTTGCCCAGTATACAGCTCGCTGAATTCCTTTTGGCGTGTCTATCTATGTATATATATAATATATATATATATATATATTTATATATATTTATAGTATATACTTATACTTTTAGCATTGGAGCCTGGTCTCGACATTGTGCAATACTAATTAATACCTTTGGGCGTTGGATATGTGTGTGTGTGTGTGTGTGTGAGGGAGTGTGTGTGTCCATGTTTGCAGATAAATTGCGAAGCTCAGTGGCTTGGATAAGCATGCCGGCTTTAATTTGGTAAATTAATTCTGAAATATTTAGGTCGACCACCCCGTGTTCTCCAATCTACCAATCCAGCAATCTAACAATCCTCCCAATCCTCAGTTCTCAATCCCTCCGCACAAGGTCGTCATACCATTGGAGCAAAGAGATAAAAGACAGACTATATATACCTCAATATGTACGTATGTATGTATGTATGTATATGTGTTGTGTGTGTAAATGTATATATATGTATGTATATGTATATATAAAAAAAGAAAAAGTATATTGAACGAAAGAGAATGTTGAAAATTTACAGGATACATTGGCAGCTGTTGTTAGGCCGTTGCCTTTGATTTGCCTTGGAAAATCATCAACTCAGTTGGAAACATTTCGCTTCGCGCACCAAAATGGAAACCGAAAATGAAACTGAAACTGAAGCCCAAAGTCTGTCAAAACAAAAACGCTGACTGCAAAGATACGGGACAAGGGTTCATCCAACACATACCAACACACACCAACACACACACACACACACACACAAAAAGGCAAATTGTTGTCATACCATAAAAAAAAAGAAGAAAAGAAACAACGAAAAAAGGGCCAACAAATATAAACTTTGGGTATATTTTGCGGCTTAAGTGTTGCCAGCTAACAACATCAACAACAACAACAACAAAAAAACACTAACACCACCAACAACAATATCAACAATTGGTTGCTCACTTCTGACTTGAAGTTTCCTTTAGCTGTGTTGCTATTAAAACACTAAGCAACCACAAAATTCAAGTCATAAATTTCAATATAGTAATAATCCGAAAAAGATCAACAATTTACATCTTGGATTGTAAATAAACTAAAGAGAATGTAATTTCTATTTCAAGT
Organism: Drosophila sturtevanti; assembly: GCA_018150375.1. Lineage (NCBI taxonomy): Eukaryota > Metazoa > Arthropoda > Insecta > Diptera > Drosophilidae > Drosophila > Drosophila sturtevanti. The sequence goes on along the minus strand of JAECWJ010000708.1, from coordinate 76,174 downwards.
CTTATAAGATTTTCTTTGATTTCGCTCTCTCTCTTTCTCTCTCACGCCTCTCTCTCTCTCCCCCTTTCCCTGCTCTCTCACACTCTCTATCTCTCTTATTAACGAGCTTAAGACGCTGCTATGGAAAAAAATGAAAAGAAAAATCTAAAGAATAATAAATTCGCATTCAAAATAAAAGTATACAAAGTTGAACAAAAAGAAGCTTTAAATTTCCTTTGTACAAAAGAACTTGAAAAATTTATTATGGCAATCAAAATTTTTCAGATTTATACTGACTGCGCCTGTAACTATGCTTTAAAAAAGCAAATTACTAAATTTGATTATGAAAATTATTTTTTTTTTTTCGGAGAGAGTTGCCCTGTATAATTTAATGTAATATTGCAACATTTAAAAGTTAATAAACTTGTTCCTCAAATTTCTATATAAATTTAGATTCTATTGTAAAATTGGTTTCATATTCTATGAATTTTAATTTGGAATATTACTTTATATATTAAGAAGGCGATGACTTCCCATTAAGTAGGTCTGACTTTCTTTATATTCCCCAAAGGAAATGTTTTAATGTTTAAAACTAAATGCTGAGTAATCAAATAATTTTTTGAGATATAAATTTGCAATATTTTGCAAGAAAGTCTGCAAATTAGATGTATTTTTATTGACTATATCATTGTGTAAATTTATTTCAAGATCAGATTTGCAATAAACAAAACTATCCTTGATAAAATTTAACAATTTTAGGCTAAAATATTATGTTGATGCGATTGTGTAACAAATCCAATTGTGAAAGTGATTATCCTTTCAATACTGAAATCATCATATAATAATCAATGTTAAAATTCAAGGATTTTTAATCACGAAAACTAATAAATATGTTCCAAAATGTTAAAGAAACTAATGTGTAGGTAAATAAGTTTTTTTTTTTAAGGATAAACATTAAAGAACTATAAATATTAAACAATTTAATGAAAGTTTGAAGATATACGCAATAAATAAATGACAGAACAAATGACATCTTCTATATAAAATATCTCTATCGAGTTCTTCGAATTTAAATAGAACATTTATATATTTAATGTGGGACATCTTTTATAGGAAATCTCTTTACCAGGTCCTCCGAATTTAGGTAAAACTTTTATATATTTAATGTGGTTCCTACTTTTTTACGGTCGTTTGGGCAATTCCTAAAACAGGTTCTTTTTGTTCTTATTAAGTTCTGTTATGAAATCATTTCTTTATTTATTTATGACATTAATAATTTTGTTACATAGTGTAATTTTTGAGTTTTTATATTTCATCCTTCCCCCCTACAAAAGTGAAAAAATGAAAAGAGAACCACTTCTCGCCTTTCCCTTTTTTTTTTTTTGGTATATTCAAAACAAAAACAAAAATAAAAGAAAAAAGGTTGCCCAGTTAGATTGACTGAGCAAAAGGGTCGTCAGGTCAGGACCAGCAAGCGTTACTCCTTCTACCTTCTAACCATCTAAAGAAGAAAAATAAAAAAAAGCGACCAGCACAACCAAACAGTTGGGTAGTACATTGGGCAGTGCCTGGGGGTGCTAGTGGTGGTCATATCATCGCCATTGAGCAAAGTGTTAATCCGCTTTTGTTTTTGTTTGCCGCAACTTGTTACAGGAGTTAGCCAAACAGAGGCCAGAGATCGGTTTGGGGTCAGGTGTGCCCCTTTGGGTGAGGGTGTATGTGTGTGTGTGTGTGCTGTTTGTCTGCCTTTCCTGCTGTTAGGAGGTGTTGGCAGACCCATTTCGAGGTTGCACTCCTCACTCAGATTTATAAGCGACCTTCGTTCTTTGTTTTCTTTTCTGTTTTTGGAGGTGTTTTTTTTATTGTTATTATTTTTTTTGTGTTTTTTTTTTTATTTTTTGTATATTGTCCGGGTTACGTAATTGTAATTTGAATGTGTTTAATGTAATTTTAGATGTCTGATGGGGGGGAACGTGTCAAACCCTCCGATACCCAACTAATTGCCAGCTCGTCTGAATCCCAAATGAAAGCAAACGTTTAGCTCTTAATTTATTTCATGGAGAGAGCAAACAAATTGTTACACAAATATTTGCAATTAGCAATCGTTTTGCTTTTGGTCCTCAACAAGAGTGGCCAGGGATGGGGATGATGGAATGAGATGATGGTACTCTAGAAAGGCTTATTGGCTTTTTGTGCATGTAAAAGCAACAAGTTGACTTGGCATAATTATTATACTTATATACATAGATTAACTGAACACTATTCTTGTAAAAAATACATTTGATAATTCACACAAAACTTTGCTTTATACACATATCACTTGATGCATTTTATTTGCATTTGGTTGAACTTTGAATACACACGAATTTTAACAGGGGCACGATAAATTTTTTGGTTAGTTTCCTGTTGCGTATCTTTCAGTAATAATTCAAGGATTTGCGTAAAATTTTGTTATTATTTTATGGTATTTGGGATTACCTTCCGGCAAACGTGTTGCCAATCAACTGACTGGCTAGCAAATCATGTCCTTGCCTTCAGCTGAAAACTGTGAAAGAGAGCATAAGCTTTGACTAAGAGCAACAAGCGACTCTGATGAAAAGCTTACTAAGCGGAGCGAGAAAGAGACAGTGATGAGAGAGAAAGGGAGTGCGAGAGAGAGAGGAAGGGAGAGAGGAAGAGAAGGAGGATTCTGTTCATGAAATCAAAAGACCTTGTTAGTATTTATCAGATTTCTTTTGTGATAAGCATCTAACTGTAGAATTAAATATACAACTATATGACAAAATCAATATTCAAAAGCTTTTGCATATATTCGTAAATCGTGGGATAACTATTAAAGTTTTTTTTTTCAATAACTAAACAAGTTTATATATATTCGAATTCATTATCTTATCAATTCAAATGGCCTTGCATTAATTGACCAAGCAGTTGCTTCAGTCTTATCTTATCTCCTCTAAACAGCTGATTTGAAAGGACTCTCTTTGTAGGCTTAAAGCTTTTCACCACTCGCAGCTTTTACTACTCTTTCTACTTTTTTCTTTGTTATTTGGCTTCATGGCGCTTCCGCTAGATGGCGTATTCGTATCACATTTGGCGGTTAAGAAATCTGTTTTGACTTTATTTTTTTTATGCTTGTTCTTACATCAGAAAGATATATTGACAAATGCTTTAAGCAATGCCAGACGACGACAAAGAGTCCTGTGGAGTCCTGCGTAATTTATAATGCCACTGCAGACATGACAAAAGAGCAAAAGCAAGAAACCAACAAAAAAAAAAAGAAGGAAAAAAGAAAAAAATAAAACAGCCATAAAAAGGAGTCACAGTCCTCACATTCTGCAGGTGTTTAGTTATTTATGCCTTGTCACACGTAGTCTGCACTCCGTTTGTTCTTTTTCGCTCAAGAAACAAATGTTTCATGTTCACTGCGTGTTTACGTACACATGTACATATGTGTATGTATATTCCTCGTGTATACATACATATGTATGTAACACAAATACATATGTACTTATAAACATACATACATATATGCAATCACCCTTCTGTCCATCCTTTTTGCCCTCATTTTCTGGCCATTTTTCACGTTTAAACGGCTTTTGTTGTGAAGAAAATAAAAGCCAAGGCTGCTTCAACATTTTACAAAAAAAATAAAAACAAAATGCTTAAAATAAAAACGTTTATGCATTACATTTATTGGCCATGGTCTGGGCTAGCTCCCGGGTATGGATCTAAGATGAAGATTTAAGCATAAGCTGAGTGCAAAGTGAATATAAATTTATAACAAAACACATAATTGAAAAACTTGACATGGAGAAGAAAGCAGAAAGGAAAGAAGTACTTTCACTTTATTTCTAATTAATGCAGTTTTCACTGCCTGCATAATTTAATTCATCATCATCATCAGTCTGCGTATAATAATAGAATAGAGAAAATTATATAAGTGGGGATATGTGGGTGGATACACATTCAAAAAATGTATTGCTAAATTAAATTTGAGTCAAAAGAAGATAAACAACAGAGATTAAAGAACTTGATTATAGTTTTTGGAATTTATTGCTAAAAACTTAATTAAAACTGAAAATAAGAACTTGGTTATCTTAAAGAACAGAATAGGTATATAAATTTTAAAGCTTATGAAATGTTCTTTTTCTTATTTTAATTGATTAAAAGAACTATAATATTGAGTTTTTCTTATCCAAAATATGGATAAGTTTTGATTGATTAGATTGCTGAGCTTTCAATTCTGAGAATCCTAAGAATATTTTACCGAGATCTTCCAGGTGAATTAGACAAACAAAATTTTTATTTTAATTTTTTTTTGCTTAGCAAACGCAAATGGAAGATGCTCACAATGCACATTTTATAATAAATTGTTCAGACCAGAAAATCGTTTCAAGATATTGAATTTTTTATATGCAATAAACATTTCTTCATCATATATTTAAATTACCCTCTGTGAGATTTGTTTTAACTAGCAGAAGCGACTGAAAAACTATAAAAACTGCGATTTATGAGGAATAATATTTTTGTCATAATAATATTTTTATGAAACTGATTGCTTTTAATATTTTTCTAAAATTCAGTTAAAACTTACTTTAAGTTGGCATATTAAAATTGGAAAATTAGTTGAAAATTAAGCTCTGTTTATCATTTATAGGCGAAGACACCGACAGATAAGAACTAGCCTCATAAGTATAATCAGGTTATGAATGAACATACGAAGTCAACAAATTCGCTTCTTTTATATTATAAAACACAATATTCGGTTATAAATAATTTAAATTATGAACATGAAGAAAAAAAACTTATTAAAAATCATTTGAGTTAAAGAACTAATGACAAAATTTAGCAATTAGCTTATAGAAAAATAAATAAACTCTTGCAAAATTTTAAAATAAAAATTTATTTTGTTAATAATTTGTACTGCTGTTATCTCTGCAACCTTCAATTTGTTAAATAAACTATAAAAAACATTACAATAAATTATACTTTAGGTAATTTAAAAGATGGTTAAACATGTCTTTTAAATGTCTGCGGTTTTAAATTGATAAATTTGTATCATTTGTTAAGCTTTTTATGGGTGAATTTCACGCCAAATTAAGCAATAGTTCATTTTTCCAAAGCACTAGCTAATATTGTGGCGGTTTTTTTCTTTATATACGTATAAATATATATGTATAGCTTATATACTTATATCCTATTCATATCATAGACAAGTCAAAAGCTGCTCAAAGACACATGCTGTGTATGCGTGTGTATATCATATGTGTGTGTGTGTGCGCTTTCTCTAGACACTATCATGACATTTGAATAATGTGAACACATTTGGCATTTTATTTTATCATCAGGCATTTGCTGATGTGCTTACATCCAACTCCGCCCATCTCTTTGTTCCCTTTGCCCCCTCCTTAATAGTCTGGCTTTGTCTTTTGGTTACCACCACGCCCTATATAACATGTGAATCTTCCTGAAATGAAATTAAACTGCTTTTTCCTGCTTTTCACTTGACTTTATTTTTCATTTTGCTTTTACTATTATACATATACATATACATATATAAGAATATACATATATATACATATACTCGTATACAATTGTCTCATTTTACTATGGTACGCCCATTCTTTTTATATTATTTTTGGGCAAATGTGGGGCGTGGTCTAATTACAGTTGGATAAAACTTGTTCATTGTTCTCTCTTCCCGGGCCAACCCCTCCTATTCCCCTTCCTGCAGTTTTAGTTGCTGCATTTACTGTTTTGCATTACTCTTTTGGAGGTCATAAATTTTAAAAACACAAAACACAAAACAAAAAAGACAAAAACAGAGAAATAAGCAGAAAAAAAAAAAAAATTCAAATGTTAAGTATACGACATGCTGTATGCAAGGCAGATTCACTTATATCTGTGTGCTTTGTGTCTATATGTTGGCTAAGCCTCAGGTACATAGGCCGTTTGCCTTGACTTTTGAGTTATGCGACTCCTTAACAATGCATTGAAATTTTGATTGCAACCATTAAAATGCAAGCACAATAACAAGAAACCGCACAAAATAACAAAAAAAAAAAGAAAAAATTGTACAAAATGTGTGGCAAAAATATGAGAAAAACTTGACATCTACCAGTAACAACAACAAAGTATAATGAGCATTTCACGCAAGTCCTGCAATGCGCAAGGTCAGTCAAGGACGAGAAGGAATTCAGCAATTGTTGCTGTTGCTGTTGCTGTAACTACAAACTGCTGCTGGTGCTGTTGCCTTTCGTGTTTTTATAATTTCTCACAATGGGACCCAGGCTGGTTTCCCAGGCACAGGACCATCCAAACAGCATCCCCAACAGCGACAGCCACAGCAATTAGAGCTCAGCATAAGGATATAACAACAAAAAGAAAGAAAGAATGGAACAAAAAACCTGAATTCTGGAATCAGAAAAATTACCTTGCCAGTTTCATCACGAAAGCAAAAAAAAAATAAATAAAAATATACATACATATATAAAGTATTCGCGTTGTGCACATGCAATTTAACAACTTGTTCAAGTTCAACTATTTTATTATTTTTCTAGAGTTAGCAACTGTTTTGTATACCCTTTATCACACCGTAATGTTAGATATTACTAACTATATACAATGTTTGCCTAAGCTAATCTATATTCAGTAAAGAAAATCGTTGCAAAAACAATTCAGATTAAAAAACCTTTTACAATTTTTGGATATTCTTCGAATATCATTTATACAGAATATATTTGGCATATACATATATATATATTTACCAATATCTTTTGTATCTTAATACTTTCATATTATACAAAATTTATTAAAGAGTTCATGCTAAAATTTTTATAAATATGAATTTTCTTTTTTAATTGTTGATTTCTTGTATATTTAAATTTGTATATTATGTCTCTAAGGGATTTGGTTAATTGATCTAACAAATTTTTACCTAGAAATTAAAGAGTATTTCATCTACATTACAAGTTGTACATTTTCCTTTGATTGTAATTACATTACATTCATCGTAGAAATTAAAGGTGTTTAATTTCATGTAACAAAAACATTTTCGTGTTAACATTCAGATGAAATACACTTTACTCATTTCAATTTAAATATAGAATATTCAACTAGTACATGGCCGGATAAAATAAATCAAAAATAATATTTAATTTTGTCAACATTAAATTGTTGGACTATAGAATTTCAAAGGAATTGTTTTAGGTTGTTCAGATATTTTCAACCTTATCTACAGTTTCTCACTGCTAATAAAAGAAAATAGAAAATTTTAACAAATTTTAATTTAAAGCTCTTGTCATATTATAATATATGTATATAGATATTTAGATAGATATGATAAAAATACATATAACTTTCATAAGCAATAAAGGAAGCCAATCCATCTTCATTATTTTTGTATGCCATACTAAGCAAATAACTTCCGACATTAACTTTTCCATATGCTATTCCATTCGATATGAATGAAAAGTATGCCATATATAATGCAAGTATTATTAAAACTTTTATGCACCGCCAAGAGTGAAAAGTCCATAAATATTTTTCATTTTATTTCGTTTTTGTGCTCTTCTTATTCCCAGCAATTGCATCTTCAGAAAATGGAAAAGAAAAAAAAAATAAAAGAAAGATGTCCTAAAAAGTAACCGCAACAGGCACTTGAAATATATATAAACTATATATACATATGTACATATATGTGGAGGATATATCTACATGTTTTTGTAAATCTAAACCAAGGCGAAAAAAAAGATGCAAAAAAAATCAATAGAACTAAAGCATGGTCAGGCATAAAATATGTCTGAGTTAGTGGATGTCGCTGTAAGTCAGCCTCGTATTTCAAGTGCCTTCCTCTTAAGAACCAACAAGCGATAACTAACAAACATCTCTCTTTATCTCCCTCACTCTGTCACTCTGTCTCTCTCTCTCTCTCTCTCTGGGGACATATACACTATAAGTCAAAATATTGATTTGCCGCCCAACTAAATTAATGCCACAAACAACAATAATAACAACAAGCAATACAAAAGCAACGGTTATACTTGTACTTATTTTGTATTCAGTTGCACAAAATTAATATAACATTTATGAGTCATTTATTGCCTTGGCCATTATATAAATGCGACAATGCCCTCGGGGTCTTGGGGTAAGGACAAATTTAACCAGCCAAATGACCCACACAGCTGGTGGCAATGACTTCCCCTTTAAGAGCGTAATTGTGGAAGGGATTGTGTGAGGGATTGTGGTATAGCACTGGATGCATTGATTGTGCCACATTTGTCGTAAATTAGCGGAAATTATGCAACGATAATTGCATAAAATAATTGCTTATATTATTGTACTAAATGTATTGGATTCTTAAAAAAAAGAAATCTAAAATCACGATAATTGAATAATGCCCTAAATATATTTTATCACATGGCATAATATTTCATTGATCCTTTATTTTGGTGTTGGTTGGCCTTTAAGATCTTCCTCTAATGGTGGCCGAGACAGGTGTCACTTTGACACCCATTAAGCATATTCGCACTTAGATTGGATTTAGAATGGCTTAATCAGTTTGATTTACATAATTTACCAACGGAGTTTGCTGATCTAACATTAAATTACCCAATCAATGTGCAATGCTTTCGCAACAACTGTCCTCGCACTTGTTTGTTTATCATATAATTTTTAACTGTTTACACTGAGTCTTCACTGAAGCTTTACACGCTTCTTCTTTTTATCCTCCTACTCTCTTAAGTATTGGAAAACGCATCCGCAACTGCAACCGCCAACGCAATGCCATTTACAACACTGTCACATGTTTTCATTGCTAGATAGCAATACAATTGCCCTCATCTGGAGAGCAAATATCTAAACAACAGTTGACTTTTGGTTGCTTATGGGTATATAATTAGGGAAATAACTGAACAACATACATTTACATATTTGTATACATATATATAGTCGGCTATTTTAAATTGTCTCTATGAAATGGAAATGTACAACTTTCATAGATTTGCAAATATTGTTCAACAACCGCAAACATTTTATGCTGGTAAACTAATTAAAATGTTTTATTCTCACACTAAAATGCAAAAAGTTGATAAAAACCCAAAACAAGCAAAGAAAAAATTGTATTTTTACTTTAAATTTTATTTGGTTGGGTGACCCACAGACACAATAAGATAAAACATCTAACGAATGTTTTATACTCTTTTGATTTTGACTTTTTCATAATTATTTTTATGATGGAAATATTTTATAGAAATAATTAAAAAATTTTAAGAGTCAAAACTTCTTTTTAATAGATCTTTTTAATGCGAATTTTAAAGTTGAGTTTAAGAGTTTAATGGTAACTGAACTTTACTCCATTAGCAATCGAAATCGAAATACATTTTAAAATTCAAATTTTCCACACATGATAAATATTTGATAATAATTTGGGTCTGAATATCATGCAGATTTTCAATTACTTTACAATTTTTCTATCCTACTTTTGCATAATATCAATACTGTACTTAAATGATAACCATGTTTATTTATTTATTTAATATAAAATGTTTATCTACAATATTTTAATCTAAACCCCAGAGTTCTAGTTCTATTATTTGAGCACCCACAATATTAAGGTCATTTACATTTATCAGAATGAAAATTCTTTAATAGCGCTAGCAAATAATAACAACAACAACAACCACTTTGAGTTGCCATCGTTAACGATGAGCATATAAACCAATAAAGGGAAACATTCTAAATATAGTACACTATCGATCTGAGTAAAATTATTTATAGCACATTTCTCTGTTTTACCATTTTAAAGCATGCAGAGTGTCACTAACGTTAGCTAAAAATTAATGTACCCAGCTGCTAATAAATATGTATGTTCAATATTCATAAAATTCTGAATTAAACACGAAAAACTCATTTATGCATATCACTGCAAAAGGACAAACGGCAAAGCGCCAACATGTTAAATAATAATGCCTTAATTATACAAGAAGATGCCCCACATCTGCATTTTGCTGGTTTTTCTGTTCTCTTCTCTTTTTCTCTTTTTCTTTTTTTTTTTTGGTTTTTTTGTTTTGGACATGAACAATCCATAAAACGCCATAAAATCACATATATGTACGCATGTGTGCGTCAATTTTGCATGCTCACATAATCACACGCATATTTGGGAACATACTCACATACACACACACACACACACACACACATAATGCAGAGAAATATATTTCATATTTATAACATAATTCGATATAATGCCCTTAGCGGTGGCATCAGGACCAGAAAAGATGCCTACGTCCTTTACACAATCATAAAAACTGAATCAGCTTTATACCAAAGCATACAATTTGCGGCCACATTGCGTATACATATTAATACTGACCACACCAGCAACAGCAACAACAACAACAACAAGAGCACAACAACAAAAAGCGCTAACAATGAGGGTAGGCACACACTCATACACATACATCTATACATACACAACATACACAACTCTCCAACACACACACACACAACAAAGAAGGAACAGCGAAACGCACTTTGCTCACTGAGGCATTAACATCTGTTGTCTGTTGTATTTGCCTTTCTATGCCTTGGCCTATCATATCTCTTTATCTATATATGTATATAAACATACTTATAAATATATATTTTGTATATACACATATATATTTATATGTTTATATACACACATATTCGATTTATGAAGGTCGAAGGCCGCCATCATGACATTGCAACTAAGTAGCAAGTTACTTGACCAGGTTTATAAATAATCATATTGTTTAATGGATTTTCTAAATATATGAACAACGTATATAAACATATATACTAGTATGTATATGTATCCATGTATAAATGCCTAAGTAAGTAACTGCTAAGAGACTCTAAGCTCCTTTGACATCCTTCACTGCCCAATGCGGCGTATGAGCAATCTTCTTGCAGGAAATCCAATTTCAAGCTGTTTCAAGCAATTGATGCAATTAAAATTTTCCCCATTTACCTATGAGACAAGCAAAAGGAAACTGATAAAATAAATTACCAAAGGTTTACAAAACTCAGAGGAATACAGTGGTTCCAGATTGTCAAGACGATAGAAAATATTGATTTATATTGAAATAAAAATTCATTTTTTGGATAAAAGCAGTATATTTTAGTTTTGAAACTAAATCTTTATTAAAATGACAAGAGAGATATTTTAAAAAGATATAAGCTGTTTATTTATAAGAAGAAAGTCAGACATTTCGTAATCTCAATTTCTAAATTTTTTCAATTTTTAAGAAAATGAAAGACCAATATAAATTAAAATTTTTTAGGCAATTAATTCCAAAGACTCGATTCTTTTTAAATAATTAAAAACATACATTAGTTTTCTTTGAAAACGAAACTTGTTGTTTTATCCAGATCAATTTCATTGACTTAAAAGTATTATTAGTTTATTCCAGTTATTATAATCAAAGAGTTATTTAACTCGTACTAGTTAGTTTGATAAATTATCTTTTATTTCCACAGGTGCTAAAAGATAGTTCAATTTAATTCAATATTTACTTTCACTTTAAATTTAATATGATTTACAATTATGAATTTATGATTATGCATTAAGAATTCAAGCAAATTTTTCTTAGATCTTTGATATATTTATGATAATTTGTGATTCTGTGGAAGGGTAATAATGTTCCTAAAAGATATATCGATTTATATTCATAGAGAGAGTAATTCAATCGATTAATTATAGAGATCAAAACAAAATAGGAAAAGGTTAGTTAAAAGGTTCACCAAATATATACATATACATATCGTTTTATTGATGAAATATGAATAATTGGTAATATTTATCTTTTTAGTTAATCAAATAGTAAATGATGAAATTTCATTCGCTAGATTAATTATAATATAAGTTTCTATTATGTAATTAACTGTAGAGTCCAAAACAGGGCGGGTTATAAGGAAATAGTAAGTAACTAATAAATTCTCTGCATTTGTTAAACTGTTCTAAACCGATACATTTTAGAGACTTGCCAATGATGTCAAAAGGTCGTAGAAAAAATTTGATATCCTTTTTAAAAATAATTCAAATTTTGTTTTGCATTGCACTTTATAATATACACTCAGTTGAATTTATAATATAAATGTATTACCAGAAAAGTTGCTTGACTTTCAAATAAAATTTTGTTTTTCATTCCTTTTCCCTTTTAGGCCATTTTATTACCATATTATGTCCACTATACGAAGTTGTTGCCTTGCTTTGCCTTGGCTTGCATTCCGTTTGCTTGGTCAGCAAGTTGGAGTAAGGTCTGCAGTTGTCTCAAAATTGTCCTGGCATTCAACCAATTTCTTCTCTCTTCTGTTCCATTCTCTTTCGTATTCTGTTCTTGTCACTCATTCTCAAAAGGCCTGTGCATAATTTAAGACAATTCTCTGTCGACTCATTTTATTAACTGCTTCTTCAGTTGACTCTCCACATGAGTTGCTTGCTTGGTGCTACTGCTGTTGATGCCTGCCGTCGCTATTGCCATTGCTATTTAATGCCTTTCATGTTCTTGGTGCTGCTCCTCCTGCTGTTCGTGCCGCTCTTGAGGACACTTTGCCTTTAAATATGCTAATAATTTTGTGAAGCTGGTTTATTAAATTTCAACGGCAACTGAAGCCAAAAAGTGAAATGCTTATCACACCCCCCGCCTTCCCCTAACCAAATGACATAACTTATTTAGCTTTAGCAATTCGCTATCGTGGCGTAAATTAATAGAGAGCCAAGGCTAAAAGAGGATTCCGTTAGCAAAAACGTGGGTCTGAAGACGTTTATGGTCGTACACAACAAACAGTACTCTTCTATTTTTTTTGTGGTAAATTTTTATTCTTGATGCGATCTTTAAACTGAAAAGTATGTCATTAAACCGCCAATGGCCAATGAAAGTTAATGCAAAAATAATTATTTCATTTAAGGAAAAGAGGCGAAATATTTATCAACGAGGGCAGCCCAATAAGTAAAGCATATTAAGCAGCAGTTTGAAAAATGCGAAACAGTTTGGCGAAACAACCAGAAATGATCTTTTTAGCTAAAAATCTGCATTATGGTTTTAACCATAACAAAATGACTAACCATAGATACTGGAATTGTGATTTTCATGAAAAATATTCATACAGCTGTCGAATATTTAATAATTGATATCATTTATGTAAATTCGAAATCGTAAACATTTTTCATTTTCTTTTTGATCTCATCGATCGATCAAGCGAAGGAGATTATTTCAATTTATTAAACAGAATTAAGCAGGTGAATCGAACTATGACAGCAATCAGCCGAATGAGCTAATTGTTTACCATACTCTATTTATCAGTTGTAAAATTGTATTTGATTTAATCGTTGATTGCACTTTTGTTTAATCAAGCGCATAGAATCAGCATTAATTATAATTTCATAGTCAATTTTGCAAGAATGATTTTTTTTTTGCTCACATCTGTTGAAATCTCAACACCTGCTGCCACCTGCTGTTAGCGATTTAACCGATGTTACCAATATTTGCTGCTGGTCCTGCATTTGGTCGTAAATCATAATTGACTATATTTCTCCACAAGGGGCTTAATAAATAAATATTTACATTTGCACAGGAGTCGCAACAATTAATCTCACAAACACACACACACACACACACTCATACACAGGCAGACACACAATATTAATTTGTGTAGGGGATTTCCCATTTTCCCTCATGTTTTTTCCCCCCTCCTTATTGCTTTAGGTTTTGCTTTCGTAATTATCAAAAGCAAACACAAACACGATACACACGCACACTCACACACTCAGAGATGGAAGCAATATAAAAAAAATTAAATCCCGTTATATTAACGCATTGATTTTCATATAAAATGAACATTTATGCGAAAAAATGTAATTTAAATTTCCCTATTAAATAGTGTCAAATGGTTAACGTTTCAATATCACGGTAATTATATCTCATGAAAGCAATAAACATTTCAATAATATAATATTAAATAAATTGTTATATTTGTATAGAAATAGGCCTATTACGAACAATAAAAAGGATATATGTATATATCAGATTTAATCGGCCATTAAGAGGTCTCTTCCATGTCTTTAATAAAAGAGCTAGGAGTATAAATGCAAATTCGCGTAACTTTCTGTAGGAAGTATTTTGGTGATGCTTAAACAATAAAGGAAAACTTTCACTCTTTCCAATAAAAATATTTCAGTGACTAGCTAACTTTGAAAATCAAAATCCGGGCGTTTCCAGACCAAACGGAATGCCAATCACTTTCAAAGGCAAGGAGAATAAAGGCTTATGACGGATATTTCCTTTAAATAGCAGCTTGTACATTTGAAGCACAATTCCCAGCAAACATTTTTATAAAATGGTTTGAAGTAAGTAAACAAAACAATGTAAATTCAAAAGGTAAGTATTACCCAGTAAACATAAATAGTAAATTAAGTAAAAACTGCCATAAAACTTAAAAATCTTTCCCAATCTTAAAAAGAAAATTCGATCATCTACAAACCGGATATTTGAACTTTTTGTAAAAACAGAATATCATGTATGAATTTTGAACACTCAAAAATCCAATATGCACATTATCTTTCACTTTCCCTTTCTTTTTTTAGCAACTGTTTAACTCAAATTTATTTATTAGTTTAGTTATTTTCTAGTTTATTTTCTTTTTTTTTTGGTGAAGACTGACTGGATTATACAAATTTTCCAAATATTTGCTATTTAAATGTTAAGACAAATTTCAAGTTTGTTTTTAGATAATCCGTCTTAATTAGAGATAATCCATATGCTTGCATGTTATTTATTTATGGAAAAGTTTAAATATTTTTATTGCTCCGTTAACAAAGTCAACATTTTAACCCAAACTCGATTCTTTATCTTTTGCCCAAAGTTCAAATCATTTAACACAACAGCCAGAAAAACGAAGGAAATTCTCCGCCTACTCCACAGGAATCTCATACAACCATATGCCAAATTCAGATTGACATTGAAAAATGATTTTATTTTCCAGTTGGTTGATGGCCAGGTGGGGGAGGTGGAAAGAAGAAAAATGGGAAATAAATATTTGCCAAGTCTGATAAATATGTAAATTATTTGTCTGCCTTTTCGCCTATCTAAGACGATCGACCCTCTCCCTTGGGTATTTCAACGGCTGTCGAATGGTATAAAATGTTATAAAATTTAAAAGGACTCCACTTACCTTTGTCCTTTATCCTGTCTGCTACAATTGGAAAGTTTGTCCCAGTTGTTACTGTAGCCTGCAATGAATGGAATTCGAATTAGTGACCATGGACAGGCAGACAGAGAGAGAGAGAGAGAGAGAGAGAGGGAGGTATGAAGAGAATACATAAATGCAACATTAACAAAATTCACTTTGATGACACACAAATCACACAAATGTGACATGCATGAATATCAAATTATGTGGAACTAAAAGCTTAAGATAAACATAAACAAAAAAAGACAGAGTCAAGAAAGAGAGAGAGAGAGAGATAGAGACAGAGACAGAGACACAGAAAACTGCTCAAGTGATGAGCCTGTTTATACTTATTTATGATGATGATGGGCAAACACACATACACATACACACACACAGACACACACACAACACCATCCCATACACACCGAGACAGATTAGGTTACTTAAGCTGGTTGCCTGCCTGCTGGGCAGGTCCCTGGCTCAGACTTCAACTTAAGTTCAAGTGTCTTGCATTTATGTATATATTTTTATATGTCTTTTATATAGTAGATATATATAAATATATACATATATCTATTGCTATAAATATTATGTTACAGCTCAATGAGCTTATGGCAAGGCATATTTCCTCTTCACAACTTTACTCTGATTGTCACCCATTAGTCATTAGCTGCCATGATTGTGCCCAGTCAGATAGCCATTCAGGCAGTCAGTCAGTCAGTCAGTCAGTCAGTAAGTAAATGAGGAACTTTGACTTAAACTCGAGACTGATAAATTGATGCATTGATGAGGGTCACAAGATGGTTTTTTATTCTAACAATTTTATGTTGGAATCATGCATTTAATTGGCCAAGAAAAGGTTAGCAGATAAAAGAATGGTCATTACACATATTCTTTGCAAATGAAATTAATAAATTAAGGTTACGTGTTAAAGTTAATTAACTGAACGAACTGATATGCAATGGAGCTTTAAGATTCTTTTCTTTTTAATTTATTCAGAGAAGTAATAATTATCTTCTAAAGATTTTAATTATTAAATTAATATCAATTCTAAAATAAGTGTTTGTTTTAAGGCATCTAATTAATTAAAATTCTAAGAAATTCTCAAATAAATATTTGTACATTTTTTATATATTTATTTACTTCAAAAAATGATTGTGATTTTGAATTGATGTAATCATGAAATTAATTAATTAAGGCAATAATCCTATATTGTAAGCTTATATTTATATGTGTATAAATGTATTTCCTTAGTAATATATTTTCTTAAATTTTTCTTTGAAACTCCATTACTTTGGATTTCCTTGGCCAGCCTCAGCCTCAGGCAATTTCATTCACCTCCAATAAATTAATCTATAGTAAAACCAAAACCAGAAAATCTAATGAGCAACAGAGCATAGCCAAGTAATTTTAGAAAGTAAGCAAAGTGACTTAAAGAGAACTCTAAGCTGAGGTCAAGTAAAAGTTTCCTCTAATATATGTGTATACACATTTACATACATACTTCTATTTGCCATTGCAAACAGAGTATATTCACTTTGTCTTAAAGTTAATGGAGTAACAAGATCTTAGTGGAAAATATATATTTTTATGTGGTATATTCATTGATTATTGGAAACATATACATACATAATTTATTGTTTATATTAATTTTTTATGGTTTGAGCTAAACTTTTTTTTTTTTGAGTGACTCTATCACATCAACATTGGTATAGAATTTATACATATACTAACATAGCTTTTGTTTTTAGTGAAATAATGAATTGTTCCATATTAGTATGAGTAATCTCCTTGCAGAGTACAATTAAAATGTAATTAATCAATCAACAATCGTTGCTCTGATCATCAGAAGGCTTAAACGAGAAGGCGTTGGAATTCTTTTTTTAAACGATAAGCGCAAAAGTTGCCAGACTGTTATCTGTCAGACAGGCAGGCAACCCTAACGACAGATGCGTAAAGCTTCCAAAGCCATAGTTTCTTAGCTTTAGATACATGTATGTATGTATGTATCTCTGGCAAATTATCAAACAACTTGTTTATTACTTTCCCAAATGTATTGTAATTCATTTTGTACAATGTTGATTAATTTGCCATTAATTAAGAATATTTAACAGTTAAGAATTAGAAGTCACAGCCCTATTTATCAAAGAGTATTTCCAAGTCTTTAGTTTGCCTGTGCATGCGAAATTACTTTTCTTTTCGCTTTTTCTTTTGGTTTTGCCGACCAAGTGGTAATGACACTCATTAACGCAGCTCAAAGTGGTTGGAGTTAGAAAGAGAGATAGATAGAGGGAGAAAGAGAGAGAGAGAGAGAGTGATCAAATGGGATAGAGGGTCAAAGAGATAGAGGGAGACCACCATCTACCTACCATACAGTGCTCTCTTCCTACTTACTTCCCTTTCATCCATCTATCTTGACGCACTCTTTGTGCTAATCGTTCCTCTGCGTTTGCTTTTAACTTGGCTGGACTTAACTTGGCTTGGCTTTTGCAACGTTTGCATAATTCTCAGACATAGACATCGTTTTCTAGTATTTGTGTGTGCGTGTAAACTTTTATTTTTAGTATATCTTTCTTCATTTTTTTTTTTTTTGCTTTTAGCGCAATCTAATTATGGAGCTGTGAAATTCATTAAAGACGAGAGACGTCAACATGGACCAAACAAAATTAATTATCCATTAGAATTAGCGAAGGATTCGCTTTTGGGTTTCGGTTCTGGGTCTCTGTGCCTGTCACTTTGCATATTTTCACGCCTCTTAATGTCCTTCATTTCATTTCTTTTTTTCTTCTCTTTTTTTTTTTTTTTTTGTTTTATTGGTTGGTTGGTTGAATTTTCATTAACTTTGGTGGGAATCAATAAAAATTTAATGACAAGCTTGCAGCAGTTACAGCAGCTGTTGGTCACACATGGCCTGGTCATTCACTTGCAACTCGATTAAGTTTTCCTCCTCCCTGGAGCAAATGTGCAGAGTGTGCGAAAATGTCCAACATTTTAATGAAGTTGTAATGAATCAACGGATGAACCATGAGCATAAGAGATGAGGCATGAAGGCGTGCCCTGTGGCTAACTGCATTTGCCTTCTATGTCCTTTTATCTGCTCCTCTCTCCTTATGTTCCTTCTTTTTTTTTTTTTTTGGGGCGGTTTTCTGTGCCAAGTGCGCAAATATTTGCCCATATAAATTACTGACATATCTGTAAGCGACGACGCGTGCCACATTTTACGTGCTTTGAATTTCAAATTTTCCTTTTCGGTTTACAAAACAAAAAAAATACATACATATATATGTGTACATACATACATATGTATATGTATAGGGAAATACAGATGGCGAAAAGGCATTCTTAACTTGAAATGTTGGTTAAATCTGTATATGTACATATATCTGTTGAGAAAGGTTCTTCGAATAATGCAATTGACAATGGAATTGAATTTAAGACTTTTATAAGTTTATTAAACATTTATTAAAAAAAAGGATAGAAATAGAAATTTGAGAAAGAACATCTCAAAGATTTTATTAAACATTCGTCTATTAAAAGCATCAATAAATGCTAAGAACATACAAATTAGAAGTTTCAGTAGGTATAACTTATGTAAAGTGTAAATTTAATTAGGTCTTTCACAAAAGAAAATCATGGTCGATCAACTAAATAGTTCTATATATGTTTAAGTAACATATAGGCTTCTACTTTATATAAAACATTCTACCGTTGAGAGTATCTCAAAGTCGTAGTACCAATAATATTATTTAACGGTTAAATGTCTACGACTTTCACAGTTACGGTAATACTAGGTATATACGTACCCATTTCAGAGAAAGTCATATATACTTAACATATACTTTGTTTTCGGTGAAAAGGCTCTGAAGTGGTATGTTTATTATGCCTGCTTCTTCAGTTTAAGTGAATTAGAGTCAGTCGCAGGCAACACAAATATGCCATAGCATACTTTTGGGGGGAGGTTGCCGAAGGTAATTGAAATTTATGCATAAATTATGCGCATAAACGGACACGGCAAAGCAATAAACAAAAATAAAAATGCAAAAGGGAGACAAAGACAAGAGATGAGAACAAAAAAAAAAAAAAAAAAAAGTGAAGACCATTTTCATGCTTAACGCATGAAAATTTGATGAGCAACGGGAAAAGAAAATATTTTCCAGCTCTTGTCTTGGCATTTTTATTATTTTGCTATTTTTAAAGAAAAAATTTTCAACAAAAAAAAATGTTCACCATAAATTCCCCGATCTCAGTCTCCTCTACTGTCATTCGCCCAGTTAGCTGCAAAATGTAAATTTATGGCTGACCGCGTGAAAACAGCCGCAACAGAGACTAACAGAAGCCAATGCAGATACATACATATATAGTATCTATGGATTTAACTATCTCTTTCCCTCTGTGTATGCATGTGTTTGGGTGTGTGTATGTGTGTATCTGTTAGATGCACAGTTGACTGCTCTGGCCAAAAATTGAGCAACATCCGGGACCTGCCTGACTGGCAAATTGTATCAAATAACCAAAGTCAGCACATGTGCAACGTTTTCTCCTCTATATGTATGTATCTGATTGTGACTAGAGAATGTAACTTTACATATTTGTATCTGTATCTGCATCCAAAATGTGTATATCTTTCTGTGTGTGAGATGACATGGACCATCTCATTGTTAAGGGAATACTAAATGTGTAAAGGGCAAACACTGTCAAGCACATTTGTGCAACGCTTTATTTAAATTACTCAATTTGCTACGGACAATATTCTGTCCGTCCATTTACTAGATATCCAGAGGAGTTAAATGATGATACAGAGACGAACTTGGGCATAGTTTGAGTAAACAAAAAAATAGAAAACAAGGTCAATCAATTGAGCCTTCCTCACCTTTACTCACCTGCCGTGTAATAAAGTTCAAATATCATTTACTCTCTGACATCATCGTTCGACCTTAAGAAAACTCAATTTGTAGCAAAAGTTTTCATTGAATTTGTTGCAGGCAACAAAATTCAAGTATTAAAATGTTTAAATTTAATTAAAAGATAACATGGCGACTTATAGTTACCCATGACCAAGTGTACAAATCTATGAATGCTGCAACCGTTTTGGTAATCCTAAAACACTTTCTCAATTCATGATTAGAGGGTATATAAACAAGTAGAACTACATATACGATACGAAGAGTTTGTAGAATATATGGATTGCTTCAGCCACCATATGTTGGTTGTCCTCCTTTTTTTTGGTTTTGCATGTGTGTGTGTGTTCAAGCAGCTTAAGGCGCTTACACTGTCACCTGACTGACACAATCACACACACACACATACACACACAAAAGGAGAGAGTGAGAGAGAGAGACACCAATATACACCTACGAAGTGCCTGCTCTGGCCTTTCCTGAGTGCTTTTCGACCTAAATAGAGAAAACAAAAAAAAATGTTACTCTTTGTTTTTTTTTTTTTGTTAAAACAATCTTCACTGCCTGAGCTTGTTATAGGCTTGAGTGGGTGTATGTGTGTGTGAGTGTGTTGGTTTTCTAGATTTCTCTTGAATTTTATCTCACATAACAAACTCTATTTCATTTATTTGCTCTAAAAATATTTCCTTAAAAACGGAAGGCTACAACGGGGGAAAAAAAAAAAACTGAAACGAAACAAAATACATTTTTGAGCTGTTATAAGCAGCTTACATAGGAAGGAAACAACAACCAAAAGAAGAAGAAACAATGTCTAATACTCTAATAGAAAAAGGACCATGCTCCCATCCCATTCCCTGTCATCCTGGAAACGAACAAAAAAAAAAAAATTGACAACATGAAGCAAAAACCTTATTACGGAAGACTTATGAAATTGTTATAAAGGGATATTGCTTTTTGTTTTCGTCTTTTGCGGTCAGTTAATCAAGCTAAATTTCAACAATAATTTAAAAACAAAACCTGCAATAAACCAAAACTGAAATTAAGAGGATAAGAACAAAGGTAAGAGAGGTAATTTAAAGTAGGCTGGACTCAAGTGGTCGTAGAAGAGAGAGGGAGAAATTCGCCTTTATAAGATGAAGATAGCTTCTAAATTAATATTCAGGAGCATATTGAGTTTAAGGAATGCTTATTAAATTTAAAAAGGATATTTAATTTTATGTAATTATTTCAACTTAATATTTAATGCAGATTGGCGTAGATTAGTGATCTAACAGGTGAATATGTGAAGTCCTAAGACATTATTGCTAGCCTTTTATACTTTATTTGTTCTCAAAAGAAACTAATTTATTGGTCAACATCAGTAAAATTTTCGATCTTAACTTTAAGGTAGAAAATCATGCAAAAGAAATTGGAAATATAATCTGTATTCATCGTCTAAGATTCGATCTATAGACAGGTTAAATGCCCAGCATTAAACTCATAAAAATATATATAAGTAGATCAATAATTTTACTAATTTCAACAATTGCTTCTTGATTTAACTATTCAAACAGAAATTATACACATCTTTAACTATTTAAATTTCAAATTTCTATCATAATGTTTTTAAATTCACAATAAATACTTAATTTTTGATTTCTTAAAAAATACAAACTATCGAATTAAGTTCAAGCTGCTGTTTGGGGCTTACTTAAGATATAACAATATTAATTAATTATACATACATACTGAATGATTTTTGAATATAAGACAAATAGAAATTAAAAATTAATATACAACATTTAAAAAAAAACTTTAATAAGAAGTTCTTCAAATAAGTTCTTACTTTTAATAAAAATAAGATATAATATTTTTCTCACATCCTTATTTTTAAATATTTGAGTACTTAAGATTTTCTTTAAATGTTTATGCACAAACATTGAGATTTTCCCTAAATGTTTATGCTCATATTGAAACATAATTGACTTTCAGATAGAACATTTGCCTATTTGGCAATCAGTTTCACTGCATCAATAGACCAGAAACTGGAAATGCAAGCTTTAAACTACTAAACCACTTTTAATAATTGGGTTAACTTTTTCACAGTATTTTACAA
Organism: Drosophila sturtevanti; assembly: GCA_018150375.1. Lineage (NCBI taxonomy): Eukaryota > Metazoa > Arthropoda > Insecta > Diptera > Drosophilidae > Drosophila > Drosophila sturtevanti. The sequence continues at coordinate 54,004 of JAECWJ010000708.1, read as the reverse complement.
CCCTTCAATGTTCAACCTCCTACTACTTACTACTATCAACATAAATTGCAGTCAGTTCCCTCTTGTATCCTCTACTCCCCTCTAAATTCAATCATTTCGCACAACATTGTTGTAGAGGATTCTGCAAGATATATATCTGGCAATTTTGAAACACTCTTTTTCATGTTTTTTTTTTTCGCTCTTCGTTGTACGTTTATACGTTGCTCTTGTTTATGGCGCATTTTGCTGAAACAAAGCAGCCTTCCGGAACATTGCACAATAAAATGGTATAACAACAAAATACAAACTCAAAAATAGAGCGCCAAAATAGGCGACAAACAGAGTAACTTTTCCTTTTCCCCTACACAAATTTTCCATACACGATTCTTCCGTCCCATCACAGTAGAGTACATCATTTCATTCCACCTCTCCGCAAATTGATTTTGATAAGTAAGAGAGGGAGAGAAGAGAATGAGAAAGCGACCAAAAAAGGTAGAAAAAAATGCGGCATTTTGTTTTACTCGTCACTTGTCAGGCAGTAAAAGCAAATTACTTAAAGTTCATTGCTTTAAGCGTCGAGGCGGAGGCTAGTGGTTGATAGCTGAGCAATGTTGTAGGGCTGAAGGGTATGGGTGCGCGGGTGAGGGTGCGGTGGGGGAAAGCGGTCTACCAAGGTTGACACTGATGGGTGATGGACGATGACGTTGCCCGAAGTCAACCTTCCTTATTCATTTTCATTTTGCTGAGTAAAACCATTTGACTACTCTTGGTCCACAGGTCTCTACGACTATTAACTATATAAAATAAAAAAGATTTCTTTCACAAAATTTACTTGAATATTTTTCTTATCTTTGCTTGAAATTCGAGTTTATTGAATTAGAAAAATGATTATCATATGAAAATTCTTATGTACTTTATTTCTATAGCTACGCTCATTATTAAATTCTTAGTATAAAAAAGTTAACTTAAAAATTTAGGGTATATTCATTTGGGTCATATGCAACGCATAAAAGCAAACATTTCCGACTACATAAAGTATTTATATATATGTATATTCCTCATCTGCATGATAAACTGAGTTGATATTGTCTGTCCGTCCGTTCTCCTTCTAGAAATAAATAAATCTTTTCCGAGACCCTCAATGCTACAGGCAGACAATGCATATTCCGCGATCGGAAGACTATATCCATTGGCTGCCATAGGAAGAATCTGTCGAAAATTATGTTGAACATCAAAACGTGTAACGTTTTTTAAGAGAATATCAATAAATTCGGTATTCAAGACTTTGATATACTGTTAAGTATTTCCACTTTTATATTAACCTTAACTAAACATTATTTTGCATTATGTATGTACATCTTAGTAATTTGCTTAAATTTTGAATAAAATCGGTTGACCATATTATATAGCCTCCATAAAGGTGATTCTTCAAAAATATTTTGAGCACATTAATTTTTATTTTTTTTTTAAATCGGTTATTACGATATTTAACATTTGCAAATTTCGTATAAGTATAAATATATATACTAAGTACATATTAGCAAAATCGGTCAAGGAATAGGCTAAAGTCGTCATAGAAGGTATCGGAGCCAAAAAATTGATTGTTGTGGAACTATTTCCTTTTCTTAACTCTCGGATATTAAATTTATATTTCCCACGTTTTTCTTAACTCTATAATGATTCTGGTAAATTATATATAATTCGGAAAGAGATATTAATATTAGTACTATCTTTTTTATACAAACGTATTTTGTTTTACATCTAAACGTCCGTTTGATTTCGGCGGACATGTTTTTTTCGATAATTGTTATCTATTTTTGCCAATCGTTTGACTATCGGAGCAACTATCGCAGCGAGCTTCTTCTTTCTTTAATGTAACAACAGGTTATAGATGAGTCTTTAAAGAAATTTATCCAATCTTATTTTTATAATATAGTAGTTTAGATCTGTTGAGATTAACAATATGTTTTAAAATGTTTGTATTAAATCAACATTACATTTAACATATAAGTTAAGAAAGCCTGATCAAGTTTGTTTCAAATTTTTAACACGCCCACTTCCGCCCCAGTAAATTAGAAAAAACTATAACTATAAACTGTTTGGTACACTCAATTATATAGCCAACACGTACCATTTGACCAAATTTGATTGAAATCGGAAAATAAATATCGAAGATATACTACGTATATACATACATACACACATATGTATGTATGTTTTGTACTGAAATGCCATGGACAGCAGCAGCTGAAATGAGCGAGATAGCATGTGCACCTTGCTTTAAATCGAATGACGCATTAGTTTCGTTTGCCGATAGTGAGAGAGAAAGCATGTATTTGGTGTTTCAGCTTGTTAAGAGAATTTTATAAATTTTTTTTGGTACAGGGTAAACTCCAAGTCGGCAGGAACGACTTGCTTACTTCATTTTTATTTTGAAGCATTTCGGTCAGCCTTCCTCTTCTTATTTAGGGTTTTGGATCCACTTGAAACGATTCCTCCTTGACCATGTTTCCGCAGTAATGGTATAATAAGGGACAATCTATGTTGAGTAGATGTAGTAAAGCTTTAATCATCACTTTGGGATTGATTTTGGGGAGTATGGAGAGTTTAAGGATCCAGAGGTATGGCAGCTAATTCCAGAAGATTAAATGAGTAGTTCAAAACGCTGTTCTTTCTTATCTCTAAGACGAAGGGTTGCTAATGTATGTGCCCTAATTTTTCCAGGAGTAATCCATAGCCCGGCGCCATGTGCAAAACTACAAAAGCAAATAAAATATGAAGAAACCTTAGCTGAATGAAAAAATACTATCGCCTAGTATAATGATTGGAATCGAGAGTACGATTTTAACCAAAATGTCCAGATTATATACTAACGGTTATATAAGAAGAAAGGTAAACTTTCTTGCAGTCCGGAATTGGGGCAAATATCCCATATAGTTGGACCAAATTGGTCTAGAGACTTTCAGTAATCTAAACACAATCTTTTATTCTTATAGCTCATTAATGCTTACAACCGATGCTTTAAACTTTACTATAGCCTCCGTTCTCTGATAAAGGGGATGTATAGGAATATAGCTTTCATCTTACCCTAACTAAAAAAGGCAGAGGAATCCAAAGTCATTGATATGAAAAAAAATGATAGTTTGGGAAAAAGGGTGAAAGATTTTTATACGAGGAGGCAATGTTCTTCTTAGTACAAAGAATACCAGACATTTTTTCCTTACAAGTGAATTCTGGTTAGTATAAAGATCGATCACGAGTCTTGGGTAAAGGATAATAAAGTAATGCTAATAGAAATAAATTTCCCATATGAGGAATATAAATATTCGCTAAAATTCAAGCTGATCTTAGAATTAAAAATATCTGTTTCCGTAGTGAAACAGAAATTTTAAAAGTTTCCATTCAATTTTTTCGGTTTGAGTTATGTATTTCAATCCTGATTGATAGATTATTAGTCATTTAGCCATTAATTTGATTTGCTCATAACTTGTCGAATATATTCAGTCCAAATGTTAGGGTATTTGATTAGCATTTTAAAATATTTTTCCTAAATTTCCTGTACATACAGTAAAATATTTGAAAACGATTTGATGAAACGTTTTGGCATCCCAATTTAATCCATCAATCTAATCAAGAGTGTAAATCATAGAACAATCGATGGTCATTTATTCTTTTCTCTTTCTATACGTATCCATCAAATTTGAGCTTCTCAAAGGATACTCAACTAATCTTGCCCAGAGGACAACTTTACATAGATGATTGGACAATTGCTGGGAATTGACAATCTCTTTTGATTTCCTTCCCCATTTTTATTTCTCTGGCATTTATATGAAACAAAAAGGATTTGGCCTTGTCCCTTTATTGATCCCCTGGGACAAGCGGTGACACCTTCAAACAATTTTTCCCTCTTTGTGTGTATGTGAAGTGTTGGTTGTGTGTGTGTGTGTGTTGGACATAAATTATGTCAATCGTTGGCAATTTGTTCGAGCATTAATAAGAAATATAACCAAGCTAACAGCTTAGGCCTGTCAACTGCATAATTGAAGAACCAAAAAAAAAAAAAAAATAAAGAGAAACCACCGAAAAGAAAAACTGTGTCATGGAAAAACTTTTCGTTTACCCTCTCTCTCTCTCTCTTTATTTTTCTTTGAGTTTCGCACCTGTGACGGCAGTTTAATTATGCAAAAACTGAGGCGGTTCGTGAGGCAAGCCACTGAAACTTTGACTATGTTTAAAACAATGCGCCACACCCACAATTCGGTTAACTTATAAAAGTAATATAAAAAGCTGGGAAATGAGCCTTAAATGAATTTTTCTTATATACACAGACACACACACTCACACACACATACAGAGACACACATGTACACATACCCACAAATACTCGCACTCATACATGATTGAAAGAAAATAGACTTGAACTGAAAGCCAATAAATCAATGACAAAAGCATTGGCCCTTGTCTTGGGAAGCCCTTTCGCCCACACAATCAGCTCTACAATAAGCTGGCTGGGTGGTAAAGGGAAAAGGTTCAAGGCCATAATCTCTCATTGGAAGCCAACACACAAATATGCCAATCATATCATACATTATATATGACTATGACCAAGACTTAAGGATTGGCAAGAAGGCGGATTTAAATGCCTAACAAATTGTCGGCACATTGTCAACTTCTCACCAAATGGCCAACAGGTTTTACACTTTTCATTTTCCATTTGCCAATGGCTTACATTTTACACCCCCCACTACCCCCCACTTACCTTCCGACCATTCTCAGAATTATTAGAAAATTTTGAGCTGTGCTCACCAAAACATAAAACTAAATAGAAGGCAACTTCGGCAGCACCCAGAAAAACTTTTCCCATTACCAAACAAACTCGGAAAGTGCTAGAAAAACCTTGAAATTTGCTCAAAAAAAAACCTACTAAAGTCGGAAGCCAAAAATGTAGATAAATAAATATATATATATATACTGTATATACATTTTTTTGTTTTCTGTGGGAAAGATGGAATAAAAACAAACTCTAATTGAGTTTTACTTCGTTTTCTTCTGCAAAGAAAACATTTTAAAACATATTAGAGTTAGATCTTTCTAAATAAAAACTTATTTTATTATTAAAGCAGATGTTTGTTTTCATATAAGATGAAATTTGTAAAAAAAAGGTAATAAAAAGTGAATTTTAATATATATAAAGGGATGTGAGTACGAGTATATGTATTTACTTTAAGAAAATTATTATCTATAGGAACTGAAGAATGTTTTTTAGTTCGGGGATGGAAGAACAAGAAGTCACATTTTAGTAAAGTTTTAATAAAAAGTAAAAGTACAAAAAGTTTTCGATGCTGGAAGGGAAATATCTGTTAATCGAAATGATTATATTTGTAAGCTAACTAACATAAGATTTGTTATTGCTTATCATTATCATTAAAGCGAGAACTTTTATTGCCAACTCTACATCAGGATAATATTTGACCAAAATACTATGATATATGTATATTGCATTCTTTTTCCACAAACACACTTTTAGATTCCTTTTTATCAAAATATTTTACGAAAACTATTTTCGGGTTTGGGTTTTCTATCTTAATTAAAGTTTGTTGTAGCCTTCATTTAATATTTAGTTTTATGTTCATGTCATAAAAGTACAAACACTGAGGGAATTGAATGGAATTTCTAATATCTGTGTATATAATCATGTGTGCGTGAAGGCTCAAATCAATCAAAAGTTTAGTCAAGGTAAAAGCAATTAATAAATAACACAGAAAAACACAAAAAACCCCAAAAAAAAATGACATAGACACTGAGATTGCCTACGTTACAAGGTGAAATGGGAATGAATTCTGAAAATCCTTGGGGGCAGATTGTTGTTACCCAATAAAACAAGTCAAACCACCCAATGAACTCACAAACTAACCAACCAACGAAACAACCAACCAACCAACCAACCAGCTAACTAACTAACCAACTAACTAAATAACTTGACTGCGTGTCTCTATGTTCAGTGTCATTATAAATAATGCAAAGCAATCGATTTATTGACTGATTTTTATCCAGAAAAAAAAATAATAAAAAAAAGAAGGAACAATGTACCAAATAACAAAACCGACCAAAAATTTCCCCAAGAAGGGTCAATAACAGAAAGTGAAAGTGTGTGAAAGGAGAATAAAAACGACGCAACGCCCAAAAGTATGCCGCAATGAAATGACAAAACAAACGGACAACAAGAAAATGAACAAACTGAAGGCTGAGAGGAAAAACAAGAAATGACCATTTTATGAAGTGTTTAATGGTTGTTAAGTATGTGTGTGTGTGTGTGTGTGTGTGTGTGTGAGTGTTAGATAGAGCGCATGTGTGTGGATATGAGTCTGTGTAAATGCGTGTGGTCTTATCTATTGAACGCTTCACTGACCAAAAAAAAAAACCCAAGACATGAAGTTGACTTTCGGTTGAAGAAATTAAATTGATTTTTTGTGTTTTCTTGGTTGGCATAATTGTATGGCAATTGACTTGGACACCAACACAAATACCACAAAACACGTACACACTAGAAAATCCTTCATTTGCATCATACGATGAAGAGGGAGAAAGAAAAATCTACTAAACATACACACATAGATACTCGTATAAATGTATACACATACATAAGTACATATATATGTACATCTATGTAGGTTCCTGAATGAATGCTATATCTATTCTACTGATACATATGTGCTCTCACAACAACACTGTATAACAAAATATTTAGATCTGAGCGACTTTTATTTATTATGGTAAGTATAATTTAACTGAAACTTGTAACATTTTCTAACATTCTTATTTTGCGATTGCTACATTTAATAAATAGTTTGGTTTAGTTTTTTCACTAAATTCCAATTGGACTAGACTGAGATTTTATAGTAGAGCCCTAATTAATTAATTAATAATTTAATCAATCGATTTAATTTCAATTTCATTTCATTATTATTATTATTTTTAAAAAAATGTACTAAAATGCATTACTACTCTTTGATATTAGTTCTTTTTGGTCATCAAATTTCGATCACTTTCCAGAAATGTTCAATAAAATATTAAATTGAACGCATTTCATAAACATAGCTTAAAATTGATATTACCAACTATAAGTTATATTTTTATAGTTATTTTTTTGTATTTTGTTGACCAGTAAAATCGGTAAAATTCTATGGCATATTTAAGTGCTGCAAAACGGAAAAAGGCAACAAACGAAAAGGGAAAAAATAAAGAAAGAAAAAAAAAACTGAACAAACTAAGGAGAAACTAAAGCAATCCCATCAACTAAAAAGCATCTCAACGTGTGTCCACACACACGTACATCATATATTATTCTCGTTTTGTATTTGTGTGTATTCGTGTGTGTGTGTGGATGTGTGTGTGTGGGTGTGTGTGTCTCAAATGAGACTTAGGCAACTAAGGCTGCTGGATAGATGCTGGCTGGCTGTCTGCTAGTTGCTAGCTGCAAATGGCAGCACTTAAGCCCAACCGGGCCAAAAGCAAACGATGACAAGCGCATAAAAATGGAAATGAAAATGAAAATGCCCCAGCTAACGGTGCTGGCATCCCAATCCCCTGCTCCTTAAATACCCCCCCGGTAAGAGCTCATGAACTAGTATGCAATGGAAAATGACAAATTGCCAGTACGTTGAGGCGGCAACGACATTGGCAACGGCGACGGCGGTAAAATTATTGCGGCTTGATTGCATTAACGGCCATGAAAAACGCTGATTTGTTTAACTACGTTGAACAGGAAGCGAGAACTGGAGTCGACACGGATACGGCAGCCGGATACGGTTGCCAGTCAAAATGGCGGCCAGGCAATTAATGACAAGAACCGACACCGACAACCAACAGCAACCTTACTCAGAACTGAAAGAATGAAACACAAGAAGAGGGATAACAGCACATAAAAAGGTGTATGGGTAACTAAAGTTGCGGTGACATTTGAAATGGAAACAATCCGAAAACACACATACACGTCCACTCTAGGGAGACATGTTTATGCATGATTTTGAGCAACTATAAATAGAACTAATGTGGAAATATTTGTTATAAAATGAATAGAGAAAAATGCAACCGTTACGAAATAGAAATTGTAGAATATCCGACATGCAGTTCTGATTTCTTATTCAAAAAATCTTTACTATGCCAAAACATATATGTATATGTGTAAACAATATAGCTTCCTTTTGAAATTTTATCTTTAAACTAATTTAAATAATAACGGACCGTAACTGTGTTGTATATGTATATACAGCAGCTGTTTGTTCGTTTGCTAAAGCTACCAGAGAATATTTTCATGATGTTATCGATAAATAGTAAGCACAATTGATAAACCGATACGCATATTGATAAGTAATCAAAATGAAGCTTTCTAAATCAGAAACGATCAAAGCATGCGAGAATATAATCGAAATCAAGAAGAAGAAGAATTAAATACAAAACATGCCTCCCGCTTCCAAAAGAGCAGGATTGAAAAGTCAACGATATTGCGGCCTAGGCAACCATTATCTTCAGGAGCCGCACAAAACAATCAACGATCCCAATCTGCTAAAGTTTGCCCAGAAAATAAATGAGGAACTACGTTCCCAAACATTGATTTGTGGCAATTGCTTGGATATGTTGCAGACTGTTTATGCAGAAAAACTAAGAAACGCCATTCGTCATTTTAAGAAACGGCAGGCATCTCAAACAATTTCGGATGTTAGTTTCAGTAGCATTCAGCAGACAATATCGGGCCCATTGGAAATTACCACCAGTACTGGATCCGAACAACCGACAACAAGTGCAGCGGCTGCGGCTAAGCGTCAGCATAAAAGCCCAGAACCAGGCGTCAGCAGCAGCACAACATCCAGCCAAGATGATGATGAAACCCTGCTTAGTTTGAATGCCGTCAATGGCACTCGATTACCACATATTCAGCCCATTCCAAAACGACGTCAGCCCAAACTGAACGCCCAAGCAATGGACATCTATTTGGCTGGCACCACTGGAGGATAATACTTAATATTAATGCCTGATTTTTTTAGTAAACTGAATTAGTTATCAACAATAAAATGATTTTGCTAACTGTAGTAACAAATATGAATAAGTTAGATGTGTTAGTGGATTGCTTAATTAAAATTTTTGTGTTTTAAGTCTTAAGTGTGAATAACCATATTTGTCTATGCATCTGACATACTTTATGTAGTTGTGAATAAAAATTTATTGAGATTTTTTAACCCTAAATTTATTTTCGCATAAAGTGCATGGCAGGATGTTTGGTTTAAATAATAACTATACTTAGAGATAAGCCCATGCACCTATTAACTAACGTTAGCATTTAACAGAACCAAGATTGTAATAGAACACGAGGATTTAACATAACTCGTCAAAAAACAGAAAAAAACTGAGTTGAATAAAAAAGTGACCATCAATACAAATAAATCTAAGAACATAATGTACATAAGTATATATACTTAAAATAATACATATACCAATATAAACAGTTTTCGTATACCCTATGAGTTATGAATTTTTAACTAAGCTATCCCAATTATTCATTTGAATCCATTTGAAATCTCCAATTGAGAGTGCCTACCTCAACACCACCTTGAATACTTATTAAATAAGCAAATATTATAAGTATGAGATATAAATATACGTTCTTATAGATTACAAGTTCTACAAAAGATAAGAAACGATAAGATAGGAATAAAAGTTAATTAAATTTCTCATTGAATAGATATTTGGATTGGTAAATTGGATAAGAATTATTAAAGTTGTTTGGGGTAAATTGTTTGTTTGTTTTTTTTTTTTAGCATCATCGCTTTCTAACCGCATCTAGAATACATTAAAGTCATAATATGAACTAAAGGTCAGATGGAAACAGTCTGTATGGTAACCCATTCTAATTAAGTGCTGACAAAGAGGGTTAACATTATCGTGCATTATAATAATTTCTTCATGTCTTTCTAGTATAAGAGTATGAATTGCTTCGTGTGAATTAAAGTAAATAAATTCGATGAACAACGAACGGATTGATCATCTTTTAGTAGATGAATAAAAAACAAGATTGATTAAAGATTTAGAAAACCTGTAAACAATTTGAAGATATGTTGTTGAATCTTAAAATTTTAATAAAAACTTTAATTTGATTACTTAATTACTGTGCAGCAAATGTTTCTCCTAGTAATTAAATATGTGTGATAAACTCTTTTCATTTTCCTAGTAAACAATTTTGATATAAAAACATTTTGCAATCAATTAATTAACATATAAATCCCAAAGGATTCAATTTGTGTGATGTATTTGCTTGCCAATATAAATTTCTATCTTATTTTCAAAGTTTTCCTAAGAATAAACACATTTATATAAACGTGAGCAAAAACAAACAGCTGCAGTATATTATATATATTTGCCAAATAAATGTACTTTTACCGACTGAAACTTTAATCTTTTTATTTCAACACGTTCCACGACTTCTGCTTTATACATATAACAGTTTAGAGTGGTGTTGAGATTTCTTCAAGGGTAAATGCGTGAAACCCTACAGCTCGCCTTCCCCTCAAACCAACTCTGCACCTATAATCTTCACATCTGCCTCTACCTTTCCCTTTCTCTTCAGGTCACATGCGCTTTTGGCAATGCAAGAGGGCCATTTAGGTGGTGGCTTTTTGACATTCGGATGGGGGCAATGGAAACAGTTTCCACTTGAGAGACATGTTTACCGTGAGCAAATGTAAGACTCGTCTAATTTCGCCTTGTCGTTTTGTCAAGTGCAGCAGCGGCAGCTAAGCCCACTTGATGGTAGGCCCCCTATACCTACATCCTTCCCTCTTTCGTTTCCTTTCCACACATACACACACACACACACACACACACACACACAAATACCGACAAACGCAAATGCAAGATTTTCGCACATAATTTTTGTAGGAAAAGCAGGGAAAGGCAATGCTTTCAAGACGTCAGCAAACATCAACACACAATCTCAACTTGTTAACCTCCTTTTCGTTTTTTTCGTTTCGTTCTTCCTTTTTTTTGTTTCCCTTGCCGGAAAAACAAAAACGGCGTCAGCCACGCCCCCTCGAGCATTTTACACGGACAATCTACAACAATCTGCTCTCTCAAGCGGCGCCGTTGCCATCGTCATTGTCGGAAGAATGAAAACAAAATATTTAAGCTGCGCATTCCGCATTTCATTCCCATCTTCTCCACACACATGAATTTTCAATTAAAAGAGTTTTTCTCTTTACACATATTTTAGACACTCACATACACATACACACTTAAATTTGATGAGGCCTTCTGTTCCTGTGCCAAATTACCAACTCATGAAATATGCCCCGAAATGTATGCTATATTTTTATTGCAACACCAATTGACCTTGGCAACGTAGAAACGGACAAAAGGACACCCCCGAGGCTAGAATTTAATCACCTAGGAAGTGAAGAAAGAGGATATTTGTATATGTAAACGTAAGACGGATGAAAGAGAAAACAGGCAAACACTCAAACTTAGATTTGTTGCCTGGCAAAGAATGTCCCAACCAACCCCACCCCCGCCCCAATGTCTCTGTGCCTTAATTAAGGAAATTGATAAATTATATATATGTATGTATACATATTTCTTTTTTTTGAATAATATAGCCTTTGGGCATAGTCGAAAACAAAATCTAAAAACAATTTTTTTCTCTTTTTGGTTTTTCAAACTTTTGCCAGAGGGTGGGAAATAGTTGGTGAAGTGAGGGCGGGGGGAATGGAATATTCTTCGTCATCTCCTCTATATTTTAATGAGCCTCTCAATATGCATGACACATGGCTTAAATGTGTAATTACGAGAACGAAAATGTGCCAGGGGATGGTGGGGGGCACTTTAGGGTTGGTGTCAACCACGTGCTCTCATCAGCATCAACATCAGCAGAAAAAATTTTTTTCTTGTTGAATGATGACAACGACGCGTATACGTAATGTATTCATTCAAGAGACGCCACCACCCCACGGTAACTTTTCCTCTTTTACACTTTGTCACCCACTTGTATGGAATACTGCATTTTGAACAAAGATTACCAAACAGAATTTCGCGGTTAACCGAATGAATGTTTTGCAAAATGATTACAATGGCAAATTTGATGTAATTTCTGCATTTAAAACTAAACGAGGTAAATAAAAATACCATGTTGTGCGTTGATTTAATTGAATTAATCGATATACAGTAACAATTTGTTTTATATTTAATCTAGTGAGAGCAATCAAGTTGATCGCGTGGCCAAAAGGCCAAATTGATATACAAAATTATATCCAAGCCTATATGTCAATTATTTGACCTACTCTTAATTACTCTGTCTGAGAGTTTGCTTTAATTTTACAAAACATCTGTCTAAAAGAAAACTTCAATAAACTTATCCCATAAATATTTAATCTTAAATCGAAAAACTTCTATTTTAATCAGACATGAACTTGAAAATTCTTTCTATAAATCTTACTATAATATCGTATAAAATCGAAATGGATTACATTCTTAATCAGTGTTTAAATTTGACTGTCATTTCATTTATATTGAAAGCTTTTGCAAGAAAACTTTTCCATATTTCAGCACGGAAATAAATGTTTGGTAGTTTCTTTCCCAAGCGAAAAAAAGCAAAAAAATTATTTCCGAATGATTTATCCTCGAAAAACTTATGCCAATTCAAGGCGAATTGAATGTCAAGAATCGTTTCATTCACATTTGCCATTGATTGAAAATGTAATATCTATAATATATGTATATATGTTGGTTGCATATACAATATGTACACAAAAACATATACCACATACATACGTGCATAAGTGTATAAGTGTTTGTATAGCATACAATGTATATATGTAAATGTGTACGTACACACATATGTATACGTATATATATAGTTTCATAGTTGTATTGACAGCTTAACAAATTTCAATGCATTCGCAGTGGCACTTTACAATTTCCACCAGTCATTTTCAATTCGAAAATTGTGAATACTGGTTGAGAAAAACTTTTCTGTACTTCAAAGAGAAAGTGAGAGAGAGGGAGAGAGAGAAAGGAAAGAAAAGTCTGCGCTTAAACTATCATAAAATAATCAGAATGAAAAATCAAAAGTTTTTCCCAGCACTGATGAACGCCACTGAAAAGTGAATAGGAGAGCCAAAGGCACAATTCAGGCCATATAATAAATCAAAAGAAGGCACACATGCATAATGGAGAAATAAGAATAGGAACAAGAAGCAGAAATAGAGTAAAGTTACACCAACAATGCGACGACCAAAACTTTCTCTGCGCTTTTTGTTGAAAAGTGCAAAAGTTCAAAGGGCAAAGGCAACTGGGTCTTACCTACTCCCCAGAGAGAGAGAGAGAGAGAGAAAAGCGAGTCAGACAGCCAACTAGAGCAAGTGCCAAAGAGCACATGAACGAAGACGATAAGGAGGAGGAACAGCATGAAGTAGTCTGCTCAGGTTGCAGGTGATTAACGGCGTTAGAAGTCTCACAACAAAGATATCTTCATTAATTACTTTTTTGGCCATTTGAAAAATGATTTAGAATTTGCTAATTAATTTTAGATAATTATCTTGGCGCATTCCCTTTACTAACAAAGATGTTTTTGGCATTTTCTCCCTCTCTCATTAGCTACGAATATGCCTTTTTGCAGCATCATTGAAACTATGTGCAAATGCATTGAAAATTACTTTCGCATAAACACAATTTTAATTGGAGCAATGCGCAAAAATAAACAAATCAACAGACAAATAGGCAAAAAAGCAAAAGCGAAACTAACAAAACACAACAAAAACAAAACAATTTTTTGTTTTTTGCTTTTAGTGGCAACAAATCAAAAGGTAAATGGCAAAACACATTGCAAAAACTGAGTGAAAAATTGGTGAAAATAATCCAGTTGAATTTAAATATACACTATCTTCCCAGTTCTGGTGATTTTTACTAAAGTTTCAATAGTTGTTGAAAATATATTATTAGCTATTTAAATAATATTACTGGAAATGAAACAAAAATTTTAAGTAGAAGTAGTGAAATCGGAAAAGTGATTGATTGTTTAGTGGTAGTTGAATGTAGGAAATTCGAAATGATATAAAAGTATAGCTATCAAGAGATTTACAAAGTTTAGTAACTATTGAATGATGAATGAGTTAATTAAACTTAAAATCGATCTCTTATCTAAATCAGTTATGTAATCATTCTTATGTAGAGGTTCGATATCGTCTAGAAGCATATGAAATAATTCCGTGAAATAAGGATCTGTGATGCAGATCATTTTCAAATAGATTTTTTATAATTTAAGGAAAAACATTCAAAAATAATATTTTTTTAAACTATTTTCAAAGTAAATACAACTTAGTTAAGACTTAAATTCAATATAAATTTTTCGGCAACTGTGTGTAACATTTTTATATACTAAAAAATTTACATAAAAATATATGTATAAATTTTTTGATAATAAATTTGGGAAATAAATAACACTTGCCAAAACTAGTTCACTTTTTTTTTGATTTTTTTTTTTAAATAAAAAATAGATATTTTTTAATCAACGTTTTTCTTTAAAACCTAAATTTGTGTGTTGAAAAACTTTACTTTTATTTTTTTTTGTTTTTAGCCTTCATTTTAAATCAAATTTTTACATATAGATTAGCTGGCATTGTAAGTGCATTAAGAACTAGGAAACAACCCAAGTCAAGCCGACGCCATAGCCGAAAAACTTTTGGCCCCTCTCCATTCAACAATAAAAGGGAGACCAAGAGAAAAAGAAAGAAAAAAAAAAAACGACTGCCAAAATCTATCCTTGACTGGCATTTGCATTATGCATGACTTTGGCTGGGAAAATGTTTTTTCCTTTTTCCTCTTTTTTATTTTAAATTTTTCATTTTCTCTTATTTTCTAGTTAGGATTGAGAAATTGCATACTCATCCATATATATATATATATATGTATAGATATATATATGTAATAGTATGATATATAGAAAGTTCAATTCAATTTCAATGGCTTACTTACAGTTTAGTCTTGGCTCCAAAATAATGAGGGCTCCCGATGTGCGTTGAGTAACTTTTTAACTTGTTTATTTTTGTTTGTTATATTATTTTGGGGTTTTTTGTTAAATTATTGTGACTTATATTGCTTCTGTGTATGTTTTGGTTATGACTGTGAATAACCGAAAGAGTCAGGGTGTGTTACAATTGATTTCAGTTATTTGAAGATTTATATTTAACGCTAGCAGCTGCGCCAGCAGTCCAGACGAGTTCGCGAAATCAATTTGCGTAAAGCCGATTGCCTCGTAAAAATTTCACTTCGACACATGCGGCGTATGAGCAATATTTAATAAGTAGTCTAACCTGTATATGTGTATGCGTTATGTGCGTGTGTGTATAAGTGTGTTTGTGTGTGTATCACTGTGTGTGATACGTCACGTTGGCAATTTGTAGGCTGGCAGAGGCCAAACAGTCTCTTTCCAATGTACAGCACGTGCACTTGACATTTAGTGCGACAACTTCCATAGGCCTCGAACAAAAAAAAACAATACCAACCAGAAGAAGAGCAAAGACTGAACCAGAGAGTCGAATAGAGATAGCAAAGTGGTTAAGTATGAGTGAGATGGCAAATTGGAGATAGCAAGAAAGAGTGGGAACCAACCGTTTGCCGACAAAAATTCATAAAAATTCAAAGCGGATAGCAATCAATGACGTACAGTCAGCCAGGAGACATTGAAAGAGTCAAATATTTTTTTTTTGGGGTGATACAGTGGCAATAAATAGTCAAATTTTTGTCAATAAAGATAAAAATGTTTGGTAATTCTAAATGGAAATGTTTTTCAAGCATCTTACTTAATACGACTGACTGTTATTAAAATTTATTGAATAAGTAAGAAACATTTTTCTACCGCAATGACATAAATGCAAAGCAATTGAAAAATTACATTAACAAAATGTAATAGACCTAATTACCTAATCAACAGATTTGTGTTTTAGTATGAAGATAAAAAACCAATTTAAAATCCCTATTTAATCAAAATTAAGTCTGCAATCATTAAAAATTACTAAAAAGCGAAACCAAATCGGGTGTTATTAACAGATCGATGGAGAACATTCAAATTAAAATGCTTTTTATGGCCTAATTATAGTCTGGTTACTTAATTTTTAACTTGGAATTATTATTTATAATCTGTATTTATTTCTGGTCTTATGCTCTCTATCATACTGTTTCAGTTACTGATTATTCATTTAATTAAATATATAAAACTGCAATCTATTAAATTTAAAAAAAGTGTTTTTTTTTTTCAATTGTATTTTATTAGTTAAATATTTATATAGCATTTCATACTTCGACATTTCAAAGTTGATTTAATTATTAGTGCACACCACGGTTCTTCCACTTTCAAATTCTTTTTCTTGGTATCTTCCATTGTATTTTCTTTTTTCTATGCTCAATTGCGTGTTGAAAAAATGTCATTTCCTTGTCCCTGACAGCAATTGTCTAAGTGTGGACGCAGAATTACCCCCTCGTCTATTCACTTGACACTGCTGTTACTTTGCCTAGTTGTGCGAACCTTCACCATGATGTCCTTCTATCCTATCATCCTATCATGCGAAAAGCGCAGCTTTGTTGCTTGCTCCTACTGCCTGACGTTCAAGTGGCGCTGCCAATCATCGAAAGTGAAGTGTCCAAAAAACGCCAAGCACAATAATCTAAGGACAGTGGCTGAAGTGGAGAGGGAGGAGAAGGCCTAAGTGACGCTTACCAAAACTTCCTGCTCAGTCAGTTAACCTAATGACCGGCATTCATGGTTCTGTGTCCTTCGTGACCAAGCTCTAAACTCGAATTCTCCACCTCCAATACTGCTCTTCGTTTCGTTGGGTGTTTTTCTTTTTCCTATTTTTTTTTTTTTTTTTTTTTTTTTTTTTATGTGCCTTGTCTTTTCTCATTTATCAAAGGTTGCTTTTTTTTGCTCCTCCAATTCATTCCACAAAAGATAATGTTTCAATTGGCCCTAACGTGCTTGACAAAAAATTTAGTGGCCATAAGAGCCGAGAGACAAAAACAAAACAACAACAATGGGAGCCCTGTGGTTACATTAGTTTAGAGGGTAGAGAACAAACTCGTTCTAAAATTAAAACGAAAACGTAGAAATATTGTCAAGTTATGTCAGCAATGAAAAATTATTGCATAAATTAATTACAGTCGAGGTACGTGCAGTCACAAAATCGGCCCATACGAGGCTGCTCGACATACTTTTTTTCCCCAAGTTCTACAATGACAACGACAGCGACAACGACAACGATAGAATGGAGCAAACATGAAGGAGGACGTGAAATTATTGAGTACACGTAGAAGAGGCGTACGAGACGTATACGTAATATCAAGCCTAGAAGCAATTGCTGCTTGATTTAACCAATACAATGAAAAAGTACACACACGTGTTAGTACATATGTGTCGCACTGTATATCTCCCTTTCTTTCTTTGCGTGTGTCTGTGTGTGTGTAGGCGAGGACATACAATTAATAACATGTGCATAAATATATAAATATATATATATATATATATATATATATATACTTTTCCTTTTTTATTTCATTATTTTTAACGTGCTTGAAAGAAATTAAATTTTTGAAATTCATTTTGAGTAGAAAAAGGGATAACGCACCACAAAAAAGAACATTAATTTTATCAAGAAACGATCCTGAAATATTTTCATTTATATCATTTTTTTTAATATTAACTAATTTTTTATAAAATTGAAACAAATTTTATTTATTCTATTTATTATAAAAGTGGGTTGTGTTGTGTTTTATTGGTATTTTATACATTTAAATTTTTGTAGCTTTTTAAAATGTTTCTTACTGATAAATTTTCATCTAACCATCTCCTATGAACTTCTGAGTTTGTTAGATCAAAGTTGAGCTTCTCGTTTATATTCTCATTCATATTCAAAGAGCAATTGAGAATCTTATCTATATATATATAAATATATATATATATATATTATATTTCAAAAGTTAATAGTTGTTATGTATTGAACTATGTAATTCTAATAGCGGGAAAGAAATAATGAATATAAGTCAAATGTAGTTAAAGAACTGCCGAAAAAGAAAAGAAAGTTCTAAAATTCTAATATTTTCCTTGTTCGTTGGAAAATATATAACTTCAAGTTTCTATTGCAATTAAATGTTATATTGTAAACAATGTAAAGTTCAAGTTGAATTTCTACATCATTCTATATATACTGAGGTCAATCTGTTTTGGAAAAATTATCTTAATGTAAACAAATAAAAAATGTGTTCATTGTAATTGGAAAAGCGTCTGGTATTAGCAGGCCCATTGACGTCAAAGTTGCCAATCAATCAGCGCAATTAACAAAAGTGTTCAATATTCAAACGGTTGTTAAATCTGAACATTAAAGTTTTTTTTTATAACCATCTAAATTTTAACTGGAAGTTAACTGAAAAGTGTTACAACAAATTTAGCATACGAAATACGAATTTAGTTGAATGGGGAAAAATAAATATTTACAAAATAGATTTTAAATAAGGCAGGAGGAGTTCTAGCTAATTTAAATTGATATATTATATATAGCTGTTGAAATTATTAGATCATATTTAGGTTGACTAATACTATATTTGAAATATTGCTTTTTCCCATTTTAATATTATAATGGAAAAATTCAGTAAAATTCAACACATTTTTTATTTAAATTGATTGACATTATATTAAAATATTTAGATCCTACTTCAACTATGCACATATATTATTTTAACAATCAATTTTTAATACGCCTCGCAGTCAGTTTCCGCTGAACAAGGAAATCAGTGTAAATTGCGCATACGCTCCATGTGCCGACGCCGCATTGTATCTAATGAAAAACAAATCACTCAACGCCTCGTCACACGATTTCATTTTAACTTTGACATTGACAGGCAGACTAAGTAGCAGTTGTGGAAGAAGTGATACAAGATGGAGATGGAGAAATACAGGAAATGTTCGTAGAGTAAACGTAAACGCATTAAATTAGCTTGCAATGATTTGTGTTGTTTTGGATTCCTCTGACATATTAACAACAAAAGACAAAAAGCAGAAAAGTGTATACACACACACACACACACACACACTCAACACAAGCACACACATACACAAATCACACGGGACCATCCATCAGGGTCCAGAACATTTGTGAGTTTAAGATTTGTCTTTTGTGTTCTATAAATTAAATTTATATTCAATATATATAGCAGATTCAACTTAATTGAATCAAAATGCAATCGAATTTCACTTTTGTATCATTGTTTTTTACTTTTTTTTTTTTTTTTGCGGTTTTGCTTGTTCAGAGAAAAGCGAAAGTAGAGGAAAAAAATTGTAAAAATAGCCGCTTGTTAGTCAAGGACAAATTATGGTTATTTTTGAAGCCATACAAGCGTTGATTGCCGCAGGGCGCACCGACGACGACAAGAAGATAAAGGCAAATCAAATAAAATGTAAAAAAGAGAAGAAAACAAAACAAAAGGTAACATTTCGCAACATTTTCTTTTTGGTATTCATTTGGTTTATTTGTCGGCAATGACAGAACGTAAATCAAATTCAAAAGCCGTTTTCCACGTTTCACTCTTCAAGTTTTCCTTTCCATTTGCCGCAACAAATTTTGTTTCTTTTTCATTTTTTATTTCCTAAAATTTCGCATTTTTCATGCTTGATTTAACGACAAGGTTTCATTTTTATTTCATTATTTTCTGTGTGTTGTTTTACACTTGGCTAAGACACTTAATATTGTTTTTTTCTTTTTGTTTTTGTTACTGGTGCAGTTGTTGTTGTTGTTATTATTGTACTTTACACGATATTTTAAGCCATAAAATGAATCAATTCAATTGCACTCAATGCGCTTTTCGTACCGTTAGCTTCAAAGGCTTCCATCCAACTGAAAATTATTTATATATTTTTTCTGAGAAAAGGTTTCTTTTCGGTTTGATATGATAATCTTGTTTGAGTCAAAAGTTATTGTTATTAGTAAACTGAAATATATTCCATATACATGCATATATGTGTAATAATATCATTCCAATTTATAATGAAATTAATTTTAAAATTAATTAAACAAAAAAATATCTGATAAATTCAAATATGTATTCAAGGGTATTTCTGATAAATTGGTGCAAGCAAAATACAGTAACTTTTTCAGTTTATAAACAATTATTGTTATTTTATAAAAATTAATTTAATTTTTTATTGTTTTTTGATTCTTTTTATTAGGTAATTGTCCAAGTATTAGTTATCCAAATGATTTTTCAGTTTTCAAATTGTTTTAAATCTTTTTATTAATCCGGCTTAAGTTTGATATCAGTATTATTATTTTATAATTATAACTTTCATAATTATTTGTTTGTTTGTTAAAATTTTACACACACGCTCAACTTTACACACCTACAGAGAGTCACAACAAACGCACGTGTGTTAATAGCAAATGCTAAAGTTAAGTTCTATTCCTTCATTGATGATTTGTTTGGTTTATTTTTTTTCATTGAGTTTTTACCGTTAACATAAACCGTACGGAAATGCAATCAATTGAAATCTTGACGGTTGTAACGGTTGTGTTTATCGGCCAACAGTCGTTTTTATACTGTTATTTTCTTTCTTGTTCCGACATGTTAAATTTGAAATGTGTTCGCAATGTTAAGTTAACACTCATTTACCACTCAGTCCCACGTCAAGAGCAAAAATGTTCCCGCTTGAATGCTCAAAAGCAGCATTACAGTGGTATTAAAATAAATAAAATGATTCATTAAAAATTATGTTACCTAATTTTAAATTAAAATTACCTCCTTTTTAATATCTGATAACACATAAAAAAAAGGAACAAAAATTAAGATTGAAGATTATATTAAAATCGGTAGTTACTAATTAATTAAAATTTAAATTAAATTAAAAAATGTCATTTTCATTAATATTTACATTCAAGGCAGCATCATGTGAATTGCTCTCTCGATTCGTTCATCTTAAATACTTGTTTCGGTAAAAAAAGGCACGGCCTTGCAAATGTCTCAACAAAAATAAGATGTGTTCCCCATGTGTATTGCTTTTTATAAATATTACGCTTATATTCAGTCCGCATAAGCCTATAATCATAAATGATTAAGTGCGGCATGAAATTTGAAAATGCACTATCATCCGCTAAAGCACAAATGTTTATATGGTTCCTGTCGGTAAATGTGCATCCGTGGGATACATTCGTCAGCTGGAATATAATGTAGTATAATATACATACATACATATGTATATAGTATGTGATATAATACATAGTATACTTACGAATCCCGCCATAACCTCATTTTTTTTTTGTGCCGCACGACAAAACCATCTGAATATGTCAGCTTTTGTTTGCAGTCGGACAAGTCCGTTAGGAAAATTGCAAATATCTAAAAAATTAACAGGATGAAGTACTTATGTGGATGAACTTACTTTGTGCACAAAATTTCAGCCTTTTGCGATGCCAAATTCATCAATATTTAAAGAATACAATTGGAGAACGGACAGTCGTCAATTCAGCCTATTGATATCCTGAGAATATGGCTCCATTTTATTTTTAACTGCCAATTTACCGTCGATTGGATGTTTTTGAGTTAGTCTTTTTATTTAAGGACCACTTCTTGCCGTCGGATGTTAATTTGCAGCTTCAATGCCATGTGATTGTCCAAGTTCAAGGATGGACCAAACAGGTGCTCCTTGTGCCCTTATACATATGTAGGTCTGTGCGTGTGTTTAATGTGCTAAGACACCAGCGTCTCAAGCATAAAGGAGAAGGGAATGTTATACATACATACATATGTACATATATGTGGAGGAAGAATCAACGCTCCAATTGGCTGAACCGATGGAAAAGGAGGAGGAGGAGAAACCAGAGGAAACGACGCGTCAGATGATCGATACGGGGATGGTGGATATCGAAGTGGAGGAGAAGGTGGCGGAGGAGGATGAGGAAGATAAGGATGAGGACTAACACTCCATGGTAATTGCGCAAGTCATTGTGTTGGATGAGGAGGCTCTTCCATTCAAAAAGCTAGTGCAGCGAAAGGCCAAATTTTACGTACGCCTCGGTCATTCCAATACGGACGTTGACTTGTACTTCAATGTGATTAACCGAGGAGGTTTCTGGAAAGTGAAGAATAGGGACGCATTTGCCATTGCAATCGAGAAACAGAACTACGGTGCATCTGCATTGGCTGCCCTTTATGTAAAGGAGCTCCTCCCCTTCGAGGATGAGGATTTCCCTCGTATGAAAAGGCTCACCCAGCTTGGGATAACGCACTGGTGGGATGAAGGCGACATTATTTTATACACAACCCGCGAGATGTTCAACCGTAGTCGTCCATTCGAACATAAGACAGTATGGAACATGCTTTTGGAAATCTACACAACATATTAGACACCCAGTGTGTCCAGCAGCTCCCCATTCTTCATCAAAAACTCCTAGCTCGTTATTGCTAATATGTCTATGCATGATATGTGGAGCGCAATGAAATCCATGAAATTAATTTTTCTATATGAAATATTCTGCCTTTTGGATTAAATATAAAATATGAAATATAAGATATAAATTTGAAATTGAATTGAAATAGATTTATTTTTGTTAAAAAAAACACCCTCTAATATGTTTCAATTTCAACTTTTATTGTAAAAAAATAACATAAAATACATCAAAACACCAAAATATTTTAAGTTTACGTTTCGTCTTATTAAGCTCCACTGTGCAAGTTGAGTGGAATTTCGTTTATTGTTCTCTTAAGTCTCGTTTGGTTCTGTTAAGTCTCATTTGGTTCTGTTAAGGTTCTGTTAAAAATTCTTACACACATGTTGGTTCGAACCATGCAACTGTACGGCCGAAAATGACACGTGCTTCGAACATATTCGTTAGCGGTAAAATGTTGTGTTTTGATTCGAACATCGAACAGCGTTATGGTGATTCGAACCGAAACCGACACGAATACAACACCGTAATACACGGCGTATGCGTAATGCACTGCTGGCGAACTGTGATGCTAATGCGGATGCTGCATACAAATGGGCCATTTGACTTCAAACCAGGCCTGAAGGAAAAGATCTGTCAAGCAAAAGCAGAAAGCAGTAAGAGCATTATGACCAAGGATTGTGGAAATTGTCTGTGCCAGTGTGTAAGTTTATGTGTGAGCATTTCAGTTTGAGAAATTGCTTACAAATGGAAATGAAGTAAGTGATTAAAGGTAAAAGGTAAAAGGGCCAAGATGTAAACATTATCTCTGCATATGCCCAAAGAATAAATTTGCTGATGTATATATCAAACAGAAATTCTCAAGATGCTTTTGCTCGAAATCAAAAAGTAAATAAAAAGAAACTAATTGCGAATTTAAAAATTGCATAAACTTTCGTTAAATTTCTAATTCTTTATTTTACTTTTATTCCACAAACATGCCCATCACAATCAAAATAAAACTTCATATTCAAATAGTTCATTTTTGGAATATATGGAGTTACTTTTTTATAAATACATTATGCACAATCAAAAAAATATACATTTTTTCCCCCTTTAAATGCCTTAAAATATTGTATCCTCAAATATTAAGTTCTCACAATATCTAATATCACTTTCAATACCAAAATTCATCAGAAGGTTAGAAAATCAGATAGAAACTGAATACTACCAACAAGAGTATACGAAAATAGACAGAGTAGTGTGATGAAAATTTTATAGCTTCACTAAATTAACTTAAATGGAAAAGAATTTCAATTATACGGATAAATTGTGACCAGACACAATCCGGATAATCTCAATTGGTTACCTTTGATCAACCTTTAAAAAAAATATAAAACATGTTTTCGAAAAAGTCTTTTTGAGATTAAACTAAATTAGTTTGATTAGTGGATAAAAACTTTGATTGTTCTCTATTCAGATATGAAAAAGTCCCTTAAAACTCAATTAACATATTTTTTTTTATTCTTAAACCTTTGTTCTTAGGTGATAAAAGTTTCTTCAGAAGAAGAAGTTTTGGGTTTAATATGATATTTCTGGCAATATATTTTTCATTTTCTCAGTATTTTTAAGTTTTGAGTATTTCATTGGCAATCTATTCTAAGATTTATCTGTTTCTTTCATTCTCTTTCATAAGTTTTTAAACAATTACCCACTAACCACCATTCTGTATTGTTATTTAGTATTTAAAGTTGTTTTATAAGAACTTAAGTATCACGGCTAGTAATTAGAAATGCAATTTTCTTTTAAAAAATACGTTTCAAATGTGGAAATCGACCCGTTCATGTATCATGAGAACAATCTTGTATATAGTGATTTATATTTACGAACAAGATTTATTTGTAATTAAAATAAGATATAAAAAAAAATTTGCTAAATCACGTTGTCATAAACAATGTACAAATTATTTCATATTGCATTAAAAGAAAGAAAAAAATCTTTTAGATATTACTTTGAATGATTGTTTTCCGCAGTAGTGCGATTCCATGGTCAACCATTTGTTGTATATTGATGATGCTGTAGAGTTCCTTTGTGTCTGACCCCCAAGTCACCACATTAATTAAGAGAACGCCATAAAATGCCAACAAAATACAAATAGTTCAATTACATATTGAAGAATAAAGCACAAATGGAGTGTGTGGGTCGTTTGGGTGGGTAATGCTCCAAGCTCTGCTTCTATAGGTTCTAATCCTTGCCAAGGAAGGCAAGTCGAGGCGTACAATTTGTACTGGCACGTAAAATATGCCAGCTGGAGAAAAGGAATTTTGTGGCAACGCCTCGCATAGCTGGTAGCGTGTAAAATAAGCGATAAGCGAAAGAGAAAAGGCTCACACACACACACACACACACACACACACACACACACAGTTATATAGTGGGAGAAAGGAGGATAGAGAGAATGATGATGGTTGAGAGAAGCCTGCACTTTATGATTGTTGTTGTAGTTAATAAAGCGCAAACGGAAGACCGCAGGCAACAACGGGTATCGGTGGAAGAGGAAGCGGAGGTGAATGAAGAACCAAAGAACCAAACGAACAATCAATTTCACGTCAATTGGTTCATATTTTATAGGCTGAGACTACAACGCCGACGACAAGGAAGACGACGTTAACCCACATGACTACCACAAATGATGAAATGAGGATGACGATGACGATGACGATGACAACCACCATGACGAAGGCATTACCGTATTTATGCCATCAGTTGGCATTAAGATTATAGTTCATGTTGAAGTCCTTAAATATGCGAATTCTGCACTAACCAAAGTACCAATGTCCAACAAAGGGCCAAACATGCTTGACCCATAAACATTTTGTGGCATTGACAGCAGAGCTTTCGATTTGGATTTTGGCCATACTTACATCCCCGAGGCTGGTTTAAAACCAAGAATTATCTCTAGTCCAAGTAACTGGTGTAGCTACATATATTAACTTTTCATATAAACTAACTATTTTCATGGTGCACAAAATCCAACTACGACAACAAATTCTTCTATAGTTTCATTTTAGATATGTATAAGATGCGTATAGTTCTATATATATATAAATGCAGGAATATTTCTTTTCATTTATTATTAGTATGGATAGGTATTGGACAGCTTCAGCTGTGGCGAAATCCTGACCAAGTCTATTAATGTAAAAAGAAAGAAGTCTTCAAAAGGCAACTCTGTCAATTATTTGTACATCTTCATAAAATTAATTTTGTATATATATATATATATTGCCTTAAAAATAAAAACATTGCCGCTTCAGTCTCACTGAAGATATGGTAAACCACTGAATAATCCGGTCCTGATTATAGCTCATTCGAAATGTCAGAATTTCGTAGGCGGATACTTAATAATAATGCCCAAAACGGATAAAGGCCTCAACGGCCTCATACTCAAAATGCAGCAGCTTTAAAATAAAAGGAAACGCATTATTTTGATAGGACAACATTGTAATGCACATATTCAGAATTAAAATGGAATAGAATCCTTTCTCCTCCCTAGGATTAGAGTTTCAAACGAAAAAGAGTTTGGTCATAACTTTTCAGCAGGCCTTAAAGAGAAGGCATAAGCTGACAAGACAAAACTTTTATGCAAAATTGAAACCGGAAACAGGCCTCGCACACTCACGCACACACAGACACACACATACATAAAACACCCATGCATAGGACTAGTCTAAAGGACGCTTCAATGGTACTAGTGCTGCGTCATTTTGGCATTTGATTGATGGTCATATGGCCATATCCATAACATGGCCGCCCATGGCGTATACGTTATATGAGAACATTACAAATATGAAATGCGCGTGACCATCATTTCTCGACTACCACCACCCCCTCACCTTCCTTTCCCTACACCTCACCACCTCCCTCTGATGATGGGTGTTGCGCGAAAAAGCGGACACAGCAATTAATTTGCATCCTTTTACATAAAATCGCTTTCAGGTGCAGCAAGGTGAAAATTTACAATATTTAGCTGGTTGTTGTTTCATTTTCTTTTTTTATTATTTTTTTTTTTTTAGGATTAACGTCAAGCTAAAGTTAGTCACTTTTTGCGGCACTTAGCCTAATTATAAAATGGAATGCAACTGCTGCAGCCACATACATATTTGCAACAAATTGTGGTATCAATTGCAATTTGAGGACAAAACCAATTACAAGATGGAGGGAAAAAGTTATGCAAAGAAAATGGGAAGAAAGAATAAACCGCAGAAGCGAGAACTCAACAAATCGTTCAACACTTGGCGGTACTTAAATGCGGAAAACCACATGATAAAATTAGACGATTATCCGTTGCCACAAGCACGCACACCATCATGAACTCACACGCACACACACTTACATATACCTATATATATACGACATATACAAGTACAAAACTCATATAGAGGGCATTTACTAGTGATGCGAGAAATGTGAGGCAAGCATTTGGCGTGAAACAAATTGAAATTCCAAATAACCAGAAAAAGTATTTTAATTTTCATATTTTTAAAGTCATTCGTTTCGGTTAATTAAACTTACTGCGTGTTAAATTTTTGGTTACAGTCAACTAAATTTTGCTGAAATTTAAAGCTGCTTTAGAAAAAACAAAAACAAATTCGAAATAAACTCACATTTGTCGTAATTGGAATACAAATTGTATAAAATATTAAGAACAAGAATAATACAAATTCAAATCAAGAAACGAAGATAAGGGAACATTTTAGAAAAAAATCAAAATATCTATTCCAATAATTTAGATTAGTGTGAAAAAAAAAGTAAAAAAAAATATTTATTATTATATTATTTATAAAATTAAAATACATATTATTATTTAAAAATTTAATAACAAACATTAATAATTTTCACATAAATTAAGTGCGAAAAATCATTTGAATGAATTCCATGTGAATACTAAATTAATTTATTTCTAAAAGAAAACCAAATAAAACGGCGAGACATTTAAAGCAATTCAGATATAATACATTGAATTCAAGAAAAGTTTGATAAAGTTATTTTTTTGATACATTTTAGAATAGAAAAACTTAATTTGATCAGGAACAGGGAAAAGATTAAGAAGAGGATTCTTCAAAAGATGGATTTCCTTTTTAAATACAGAATTTCCAGATTCATAATATATTTTTAACATTTAGGAAATGGAGGAAAACCCGCATTGTTTTCTTTTGTGGAATTGCTTTTTGAAGGTAGCACATTTTCATTGCTTTTCTATTTGTAATTGCCTATTAAATATTTACATTGTCTATAACTTCTTGTAGTTTAAGTAAATGAATGAAAGTTCACTTCACTTTAGTTATATTTATAAATAACACTATCAATGATTATTAGTAAAGGCAACTAACTAAAAAAACTCCTCACTATCATGCACACACACACACACAGACACGAACTTACAATCTAATACAGAGAGAGTGAGAGAGAGAGGGGTGGGAGAAGAAACACGCGACCCTCGACTAGACTAAATAAACATGCGGCATACGCAGCTGGCGATTCATGGTAGTTCCCATGTTTCCACTTACTTTGGCCAATGCCTCAAACCGCAAGTACCCTACCCCCTGACCTCCTCCGCCCTCTTGTATACCACACCACTCCAGTTTATGGCCAGCACAAGTTCAAATATAAAAAAGCACAGTTTTTATTTTTTTTTTTTCTTTGTTTAAGTATTTTGCGTTTTTGTTCTTTAAAAAAAATAAAAAAATATTTCCGCTGTGAGAAATCGTTTGAAATTAGTTGAACATAACATAACAAAATTAAAACGAAACGAATTGCTACAAAATGAACGCAAGCGATAAAGCAATAAATACTTGACACATTGCCTTAAATGCCTAACATAAACAACAAAATAATGATTAAACATTGCGAATGGTCAGGGCAGGGGTATGGTGGGCGTATATACATATATATCAGAATCAGAATCGGAAAATTAGATATCGAGAATAAAACATATTTCATGTGTTTGCAATCGCATGATAATCAATTTGAATGATTAACCAAACAGTTGAAATTCAAATGAGTTTTCGAATTTTTAAATTCAAGTATAAATTTTAATTGCTTATTATTAATCAAATAGCATTATTATTAAATAAACTGTATTGATGTAGTACTTATAAATATTTTATATATATACACAAGCCTCATTCATTGCATTGATAGTAAATAATTGGAAGAACTAACTAATAACTAAATAATATGTATGCTATTAACAAAATAATTCATGATAATTTGTTATTCCGAAGTACTAAAGAATTTATGTCAGCTTATTTTAGTAATAAAACTCTTGGAATCAAAAAAAAAAAAACATTTTAATTACATAAATCAGCATCGATAAAAATCAAAAAGAATTAAACGAAGAGAATTGAATGCTAATTGGAAAATATAAATATTTAGTCTGTATAAATATCTGACAAGTGAGTACAGAAAAATGATTTAATTACAAACAATTTGAAACAATTTGATATCAAATGTTATATATATCTCGAGGAAACTTTTACTAGATCAATGCAAAATATATCAGCCAAATTCCTCATTTCCTATTAATTTAATAATTTTTCATAAATTGAACAAATAACTTTGTTTATTTTTTTTCATTGAATAAACTCTTTGAACTTATTAAAAAATTAATTCAAATTCATAAAAACTAAAATAAATAATTTTTGTTTAAAGTCATTGCTTGAAGGTGTAGAAAGGTAATGGAAACACTAATTTGTACATAAAAATTTTCATTTTCCATAAAAATGTCTTTTTGCTTAGTTACTTAATATAATATATGTTTTTGCTTATTCTCACAACAATCAATCATTTGTATGTATATATCGATATATCGGATATATCGATAATCGATTTTTGTATTAAATGCAATCTTCTCAAACTGAGTTTTAATTTATTCTTAATTTTAAAGCTAGCATAAAAAAGTGGTTTAATGACTTTCAATTTAAATTTGGTTTTATCTTCTCGACAGATATATTGAAAAACTTCAGATATAGATTAACCAGACTTACAACTAGTGATAAGAAAATTTTATTTTCTTTCTATGTATAAATTTATTTTGTCGTTTTATTTTGTCTTTATTATGCAATCCACTTAAATTGGAAATCAAAATTTTCGATTTTGCCAGATATCTCAATAATTTAGCCAACTTTATGAACGTTTTTGTTCCTTTATCCGTATCCTTTTCTATATCTGTGCTTGTCATTTACTGACTCAGCTGACTTTTGGGTTAACTTAAAATAGTATATACATATATTATTTTAACTCTATTTCGTGGATCTCTGTCTGTCTGTCTGGTTTTGTCTTCCGTTGTGGGGTTTTCTGGGTTATGCTGCATTTTATAGCTTTGAAATTTTTTGTCATATTTTTTCCCCTTTTTTTTTGGGTATCATGTATAGAAGAAAAGTAGAGGGGGTGGGAGGGAGGTGGCATTGGTTTCCGTTTTATGAGCGTTGAATTTGGAAATGAAATTTCGCAAACACAAAGAATGCAAATTTAATTTTCATTTTATGCAATAAAATTTAATGGTAAACATCAGAGGAAAATATAAATTTTTGTGGTTTGAAATGCAAACATGAAAGAATGACAAAGTTTACATAGATTAATTTAGATGACCTTGTCTATCACCTTGCAGATGGGTTCTATGTATTTCTATGTGTTTTCCCTTCTGGCACCCTTCTGCTGGCTTTTCGCTTGATAAATTTGAAAACTGTCAGTTCTAAGGGCAGATAAAAACAGAAATGTTTTGCTCTTCTTTCTTCTTGCAAAACATTTTGGCAGGAAAAGGAAAAGTTTATCAGCATTTTGCCACGCGCCAGTTGGCCTTAAGGCAAGAAACCAAAGAATTAAATTACATTTTGCACACAGTTGTGATTTTCATTAATTTAGTGTAAATACATATAATACAACAACTCGAAAATCATACAGAACACCAGAAAAAAATAAAGAAAAACTGTATGTTCACAAATCAAATAACTTTGCCAACTTTTACTTTACCTTCCCTCTTATTTTTTGCCCACAAACAAAAAAAAAAAAGTTTGTCCAAAGCCGAAAAACAAAAAAAAAAAAAAAAAAAAAGAAGAACAAAATAAAGAAGGAAAGTTGCTCAGCTGCCTTCAATTTGTTCTCTCTTTGGCTATTGTCACGGTTGCGCATTTTGGCATTACGTATACGCAGTGTTCTACCAACTTTCGAATAACGACAACGAACAACATTGCCCTGCCCCTAAGATGCCTCCATTGAGAATTGGATGGGGTAGTGGATTGGGATTGAATTGGAATGGAGAATGGTTTAGGGCAATGCAGGCCAAAAGTAAAGTAAGCGTAAAATGCTCTTGACATCTTATTCTTTTCTTTTCTTT
The DNA here is from genome assembly GCA_018150375.1 of Drosophila sturtevanti. Lineage (NCBI taxonomy): Eukaryota > Metazoa > Arthropoda > Insecta > Diptera > Drosophilidae > Drosophila > Drosophila sturtevanti. Next base: position 23,182 of record JAECWJ010000708.1, on the reverse strand, counting down.
TTGTTGTTTTCATTTTTTTTCTTTCCTTCTTCTTTTATAAAACAATTTAACTTGAAAAGATGAAGAACAGTGAAAGAAAGAGGACAATGGCATCTATACAAAAATTGCCCATTGGCTGCAGATACAAGGTCCATCGATGCGATGGCGTTAAAATATAATAGAGTGCTAACCCATAAAAAAAAAGATGAATATGCCAAAATGCATAAAACGTTAATAACAAATTCATTAAATTTTTATAAGAACGACGAACAATCTGTGTAATAAACTCGCATCCATAAAGTACGTGTTCATATAAAGATAAGGAAGGATTTGTAGACCGTTGAGCGGTCGTTAAGTCGTCAAGATAGAGGACTTTATAGAGGTATATGCAAAAGCAAAAATACCTGGCAAATAAAAGGAAAGAGTGCATACAGCAGAAGGTCCATTTAATCTTATCAACTTTTTCTCTGTAAAAAATATATTGCTTTTAGCCTCTTGTCTTCATAATTCGACGTTTGAAAGTTATCCCTAAAATTTGTTTAAAACAAAAATTAAGAGCACTGGGATAAATTTGGCAGTATAGAAAATTATATATTCGATAGAATATATTCATAAGAAATATTCAAAGAAACAATTTAGAGCCTGTGTAATTGTAAGCCTCTGTTTGGGAACTTTGATAAAGTTCTGTGAAGAAATGTATTGCAAATTAATATTATTCGAATCATATAAAATATATATAAGAATCTCTGAAAAAGAAGTATTATGTTTATTTGTAAAACGAGTTGGTTTATATGCCCATTCAGTAGTGGTATATTAAATTTGGGTAAAAGTTTCCTAAGCTTAGATGAAAAAATATATAGTCGGAGGACTATATAAAACACAAGACATGAATTGTATAACTCAGAAACCTCCATATCGCAGTATAGCTTCCATGGTCGAAAAAAGTTTATATTTATCTATGAAAAATTTCACTTTTCAAGCAATTGTCATCAATTTGAAAATTGGTTTTGAAAGGTTGTTTATATATATATATATATTTTCGCCTTTCAGCGAAATCGGTCGCCTACATGCTATAGATGCAATGGGAATAGAAGAAAACAAAATCTTTTATATATAAAAAAAAGTTTTTTTCTCAAACCAGGGACTAATTTCAATTTCAATTTTACTACAAAGTTTTATATATTTACTACAATCATGGGAAATTGTATAAAATTCGGATAAAATTTTAAAAATTGGATCCGAATTCGAGGAATTTATTATTATTAATTGTATTTCATCTGACATATGTATTATTTTTGTCGATTATTCTATTGTCTTGTAAATGATTATCTTGTGGAATTGATTTGTTTGCTACATTTCTAATTATACTCTGTCGTTTGTTTTTCAATGATTTATCAGAATTTGAGTTGACTAAAAAGAATAATCAATTTTAAAAGAATAATCAATGAAATAAACTAGAAACTTCTTTTGTTTTTGTAGTTCTTAGAACTTATTGAAAATTTTTTTCAGTTTAATACTTTTTATCTGCTGCCTCTCTTTTATAAATATATGTATATAATTTTTAAATTAACTAAACATCGATTGAATTATTAATATAGATAATATAGATCCCATAAAGGATTATTAATCGGAGAAAATTAAAGCTAAATTGAAAAATACCATACATAGATATTTAAATAATCAATAATTGTAATTTTTTATGCAATTATTTTTATTTAGAATTACGAAATTTGTTTTCATTTAATTATACGAGGTCAAATTATCAATGAGGATTCTATCAATTCGAATAAGAAAAAGTTATTTCTGTTTTTTAACCCCTTTTGCAGATCATTAGTTTAAACAAACGGGTATAATAAGAAGTACAAAAAGTGCAAACATTTTGCAAAAAGAACCTTCTTCTTCTACTAGAATTAAACTTATGCTTTTGCCCTTTATGCAAATTTTTAAGACACAATAAAGGCCTTTAAACTTTGAGAAACTTTGCCTTACTTACTAGCCGTAAACGGTAAACTCAAGAAGATTAATGTCAAAGTGTGGCAACTTTGTCTATGCAACTTGCAACATTTTGTTGTAAGAATTTTTTATGACCATCATCCTTTTCTTTTTATGGGTAAGAATGTCGTACAACGTTTTTAATCTACAACGAAAAGGGAAAAGAGAAAAGTAATCTATGCTAATTATATAGCATTAGTCAAACAATTAAGCAATTGAAAACTTAATTAGTTAATAGTATGTTTACCCAAAAATATCGAAAACAAATGCCTTTGAAACTTATAATTAACTTTTTTACTATAAAAACCTGCGACACCTAATCGAAAACTTCAGTTCATTTAAAACATGGAGTTGAATGTGCCTAAGGTCAATAGTGAAAATATTTATAGATACTATTGGATCTATTGGAATCTATTAGCTGTGGACTTAAAGTGGCATCCTGTATTTCGTTTACCAATTGATATACTTATCAATTTTTTTGTGACCCTATGGTATCCTATACTTCTCCTAATTGGCTTAGTTTTGGAGACATCAATAACAATCGCCTTTAAAAATTTACCCATTACAACGGCCTGCATATTTTGCAGTTTTAAGATAATATGTTTTCGTCGGAAATTGATGGAAATTAAGAAGATTCAAAATCTTTTAAGCGAATTGGACAAAAGGGCAGTGAGCCAGGAGGAATGTGAATATTTTGATACAAAAACCCGGCGTGGTGCCAATATAGTATTGAAAACATTTTTAGTTTTCTATGCATCGACAATAACAACATCGACTTTTCTGATTTTGTTGAACAATCAAAGGGAATTGCTATATCCAGCATGGTTTCCTTACGATGTGAAAGGATCAGCTTTAAACTACTGGCTAAGTTTCTGTTATCAATCAATTGGTGGCAGCTTTATAGTAATACAAAATCTAATAAATGATACTTATGTTCCAATGACATTATGTGTGGTAGCTGGTCATGTTAAAATGTTGTCCATGAGAATGAGAAAAATGGATAGTACGGTTGAAGTAATTGCCGGAATCGAGGATCACAGAAAACTAATTGAGTAAATATCTAAGAATAACTTTAAAATATAATTAATTCTTTTTCTACTTAACTTATAGAATTATTAATTTACTTCGTGAAACTTTGTCTATACCCCAACTTGCTCAATTCATCTCGAGTGGCATTAATCTATCTGGTGTCTTGATCTATGTCTTATTCTTTGCCAATAATTTACTCGACATGGTCATGTACTTTGTCAACTTTTTGGCCATTGCATTGGAACTTTTTCCAGCTTGTTATTATGGCACTGTATTGACCATGGAATTCAATGATCTAACCTATGCAATATTCTCTAGCAATTGGATTGGTAAAAATCGTCAATATTGTAGTAGTTTATTGATTCTAATGCAATTAACCTTGCGAGAGGTGACCATAAAGGCTGGCGGAATGATCATTATCGGAATGAATGCATTTTTTACCAATATGCGTATGGCCTATTCTTTCTTTACTCTGGCAATGACATTTAAATGAAACCAATAAAATGAAAATATTAAATATATTCGTAATTGAATTTGATTACAAAATAAATAAGAGTAAAAATAAAAACTTTAGAAACTTTCTTTTAGAATGCGAACTCCCAAAATCTTTTCGAATCTGAATCTAATAAATATTGCCTATTTCAAGAAAATTAATTTCGCAGCTTTTGTGGTATTTTTTTATTTCTTATAACTAGTAACTAGTTGCTTAAATTATCATTTAATTAACTTTATTATATCTCAAACATATCCCTTTGCTAGAAATATTCATACATTATAAACAGACCTCTTATTTTATATCTATTTGGAATATATTGCACCTATAATTAGAGCCTTAATGCTTCAATTAATAAACATTTATTTACCCAAGCGATGTCCTTTTTACAAAACATAATTATACAAACATTAGTCAAGGAAACCTCACTTAAGGGAACACCTGAAGGGTTTAATTGTTATCTGGTACTGGTAAAAAGCGTGTAAGGACATTTATGAAACAAAACCAAATGCTGATATAGCACTTAAGGAATAATGTCCAGTATTCCAAAATATAGATTTTGATATAATAAAAGGAATCATGAGAACCAAAAAGATAAAAGGAAAACAACTTTTGCTAAACCTCCAAAACATTCAAAAAATTCGAAAAGCATTAATTAAAAAACTAAGAGAAATGGTTAGTTAAAAAAAACTTTTGTTTTCCATCTAAAATCGAGTTAAACTCACCACAAATAAAACTACGATTTTTCTCTATATTATCTACATCATTTCAAATGACCTTTTCTTTACTGAATCACCATTTAATAATTTTTTTTTTAGTCTTTCAATCTCTACTTATAATCTGTCTTGTGTGCAGCAATTCTGCACAAATAGCAGGACTCTAAATCGTATTATATATATTATACCCTAATGTTTTTAAAATTAAACTAAAGCCATCTCTTGCAGCAATTCCTTTGATATGAATCGTCCTTACTGCCATTTTCAGTGATTCTAATGTAAATGTCACTCAAGAGGTTAACATTAACGCCAACGAAATGTTTGACATTAGCCTGATTTTTATGCTGTGCAAATGGACTCGTTTTCCATCAGCTTTGTCTTTCTTTCAAAACAAAAAAAAAACGCTTTAAGCTATAAAAATGAACGACAGCAGACATTGTTTGCCAAGACGTAAGAAAAAAATAGGAAAAGTAAAAAGTGCGAAAGAAAATCTCTTAACTATAGAAGTAATTAAATTGTTTGCAACAATTAAAGTAAGAAGCTCACCCGATTAACACTCCGCCAACTACAGGTCACTACACAGGTAGAGTATATGAGTACTCACGAATAAATGAATGAGATTGCAGACTGAGTTCAAATTAAATAGAATAGTTAGTCGTAAAAAATTTAACATCTTAAAAAAATATTAGTGAACACTGATTACAAATAACATGAACTATCGAAATGAATAATGATTAAATAAGGAGTATAACCAATAATCAAATTCAGTTTACGCAAGAAATTAACAAGCTGAAGAGCAAAGTGCAAGAAAGAAAACTTTGTCCATTATTATACATACTATGCATTTTCTTCATTTTGTCAAACGCTTCAAATTGTAGAAAAATTATCCTCAAATGATGCAACTTTGTCTTTGTGAATTTGCAGACAAACATTTAACAACTTTTTTACGACCGTTTTGGAATAAAGAAATTGTATTCAACAATGTGGCAAGCGATGCATATAATTTAATGTCTACTTATGCTAAAATTAACGCTGGTGTACTAAATTATTAATTAAGTTAAAATAGAGTATTTCTCTTCCATGAAGATTTCCATGTTTATTGCATATATTTCTATTCCCAAAATGTTTTTCCAGCTGTTTTATATAAATTTGTTATCTTTGAAAAGACGCAAGCAAATTCTAAGCATTCATTCTATTTTATTTTATCGTCCTAGATCTTCATCATCTATTGCAATTATTCCGAATATTTAAAAGTGCTGTTTGATGTTTTGTTTTCTTGTTATTAGATTTATCTACCCAAGGGTTTTTTCCAGCTATTAAAATATCTTATTTTGATCAGTCCTTTTTAATCTGCAATTATTGAAATTTTGCGTGTTTATCAAAAAAATTTTTTTTTATTATTTTTTTTTACATCTTTTTATTAAAAATTTTTGAAGTGTCCCTTGGTCAGATTTTTGGCAATTCTTTCTGCATTCCTTTTTCATACATGATATGCACATTTATCCAGTGGCATTCGCTTGTTCCATTGCATCTGGTCTTTCAGTCTATTAAATCAACCGAGAATGCGGTGGGCTTCGTGTTGGGGTTGCATTCAATATGCACATTTGCATTTTCGCTTAATTTTAATTACCGACTAATGGCCGCCATTAGTAGAAGCTTAATGAAAATTGCATTGGCGCCGTTTAAATGCCACTTAGTGGTGCAAATTGCACTGAGAGAAAATTTACATCCAAGTGCTAGATATAAAATAAAAATAGACAATCTACAAATTGATTTTGAACTTTTGTTTACTGTTCACCAAAAATAGTACAAATTGCCATTTTTTTATTCATTTTTATTTTTTGGTAATGGCCATTACATTTATTTTGATGGTCAACTGAGTTTCCATCCCATTGGTTCACTCAGTTATTTATTGTTAACAAAGAACAAATGAACAATAACAACAATCTGGACAATTCTATTGATACATATTTTCGTAAATATTTTTTCGCTCAATGTCCTGTTGGTGGTATTGTCTATAAAAGCGAATGCATTCCCCGTCAGTCAATGTTCAGGATGTCCACCTTCATCACCATGGTTGATAGTTTACGCGTTTACCGCCCATTTTGGTACTGCATTCGTTTGTTGGCTCCCACATTCTTTGGAGCTCGGTCACGTCCAGTGCAGATTTATGTGGTGCTACTTCATCTGTTGGTAACGATAATGTTTCCAGTGCATCTATTGCTTGGCTTGTTAATCCAACCGGCACCGGATGAGATGTTTAAAAACCTCACCATGAGCATCACATGCATGGCCTGCAGCTTAAAGCATATAGTCCATTTGTATCATCTATCAGATATTATTGAGATCGAAGCAATACTGGAACAACTCGATAAGTTTGTGGAGAGCGAGGATGAACAGCGTTACTATCATAATCATTTGAACAGGAGTATTCAAGTCATATGCCGATCCATTTACATAAGCTATACCATTATCTATATACTCTTTCTGATAACTTTGATGCTACAATTTGCTGGAAATCAACGGGAATTACTGTATATAGCTTGGTTACCTTTTGACTGGCAAAAAAATAGATGGCTGTTTGTATTAGCTTTTTCTTATCAGACCACCTGCATCTTAATCGAAGGAATTCAGGGATTGGGTAATGATTCCTACACCCCTCTGACACTGTGCTTTTTGGGTGGGCATTTCCATTTGTTGGCCATACGTCTTAAGCAACTGGGATATCAGCAGTCGAAAGATGAATATAAATCGACCCAACATAGTCAACTAATTGCCTATATGGAACAACATAAACTTTTGATGAGGTAAGAATATGTGCAATTGTTAATCTACATTTTTAATATACGCTGGAATTTCAACAACAAAATGTTATGCTGTGTACCTTATATCCAGTATAAAGTATTTATTTAATTTAAAGATTAATCAATATTTAATGAAGCAATCTAGTTTATCTTTAGACTCTAATTAATAAATAATGTTGTAGAATGACTAATTCAAAATGCAACGATCAAAAGAAATTCCCATTTACTCGTTTGCTAACACTAGAAGTTTACAGAGGTGAGATTTAACAGAACACCAGAGCCTAACATAACTCAAATAACAGAAAAGCAAGATTCATTCAAAAAGCGACTGTTAAGATGAGAAGAAATTGAAAGTAAATAAATATGGTACTAAAAAAAATATCTACTACAAGTAATCAATAAGTGTACAGTTTTTATATATATTGAAACGCTTATTCTTAACTAGCTGATATAACTGATTTCAATAGCTTTTGGTATAAATTAAAGTAAGTGTCTTCCTGAAAATTGATTCTCTATTTGACTTTGTAGATTTTGAGCGATATTTTACTACCCTTTCTTCATTGCCCATAGCTCCATCGTTGTATATTTTTCTTGCATTTTCTGACTGTAAGAAATATTTGTTTTCTTTTTATAATTATAATTACAGACTTCATCAGCTAACACAAAAGACAATCAGTTATATACAATTGATTCAAATGATATCATGCGGTGCCACTCTATGTCTAACTGTATTCTATGTATTATTCTATGTGAGAGATATTGTCTCATTATCGTATTATATAATCTACTTTGCCGTCATTTGTATACAACTTTTTCCCGGATGTTATTATGCAAATATTGTTGCCGATGAAATTCAGAATATACCATATGCCATATTCTCAGGCAAATGGTATGGACAATCGGTAAAATATCGTCGCGATATGCTCATCTTTACACAATTGACATTGGGCAATCAGGGTAAGGATCGAGTGATGAAAGCCGGTGGAATAATTGAGCTTAATTTAAATGCCTTTTTTGCCACCATCAAGATGGCATACTCTTTGTTTGCCGTGGTGGTGCGATCAAGAGACAGATAAAAGCATACTAAAAAGAAAAACAAGAAATGTTTCTTAATTAAAGAATTGCTGCTGTTTCTTTGTTTGGCTATTGTTATATTGATTTCCCCCCGCTATACTCTTATCGAAATATATGTATGTATAACTTAGTGGGTCGGCTGCTTCGAGGCAATCAATGTGCTGCAAATGAAATTTCATTAATTGCCTCGTCCCGATGCGCAAATAAACATTCCAGTTTCGATTTTCGTTTCATTTTGTTTTTCCGCCGCTTCGCATTTTACAATTGCACATTAAAGAGCCACCCTCCTACCCCACTCTTCGCTCAATCACCACTCCACCACCTTTTCAATTCATTTGCCTTCGTATCCACTAGCCCAAATTAAATGTTGTTTACATTTGAAAAGATTTTTGATTTCTGTTTGCGCATTTTGTTATTGTAAACCTTGCATAAATCCCAATGAAATCTGGCAATATTGTGTTTTTGTAATTAAAATTTACTAAAATAAAAATTAAATTAAAAAAAAACAATAGCAATCGTTTATGTATGACAAGTGGAACGTATATCGTGGGGAATTAACTATACCCTACCAATTCATGGAGAACTACGTAAAATTAATTGGTGGTTTTTCTCTTAGAAGTCCAGATGAAAGAAGTCTCGTACATTTCATTTCTCAATATTGGGCATAGTTGTACATATTTAATTACTAGTTCCATTACTTTGATTAATAAAAAGAATTATGTTTTATACTCACATTTTAGGATCACAAGTTATCCAATTTTATGGAATTGAAAAATGTATTACAAATATATATATACACATTTGATTTATTAGGATAACAAAGTTTAACTTTTTCTAAATGTTCCCTAGTTGCTGAATTCTTAAACGAATAGAAAAAAAACCCTTTTATTCATTTCAAATTCATAGCCTTTGGCCATCCACTAAAATAAAAACTCCCGCACTGCGTTTGGCATTAGGTAAGGTTAGTATTTTCCTTCGTTTTCTTTTTTCCGTTTTTCTTTTTTTTCTCTTATTTATTTATTGATTTATGGCAAAGCTTTAGCTATTTGAAGTCTTATCTTGAAGGACCAAAATACGTGACTCCAGCTAAATTTTGCTGGGTTTTATTAAACCCTTTTTTCTTTGCAATTTAATCGAACTTGAAAGCATTTGCGAATTTATATGAAATTTTAAAAAGCGTCCATAGGACTGTTAACACTTACGCATTTTATTCAAGTAATGAATATGTGTATATATTTGTAGAAGAAAAAAAAACAGGTGAAGTCTCCCCTGACAATCGACGAATAGGTCTACACTTTGATAAAATTGACCAGAAGTTTTTTTCAATTATTCAGTGTGCTGAGAAGTGCATTTCATTTATTTATTTCTTTAATTTAATACCTAAGGTTGGTATCAAATATCAAATTATAATACATTTCATTTTAGCAACGAACAATTATTTAATTTTGTCAAAAATCTGTAAAATTTGCTTTTGTCTTATAAAATTATGGTGAATTGGCATATATCCGACTAAAGAATCGAAGATGTTGCTGTCCAAGTTCATTGCAATAGCTTTCTGACTGATTGTTCCTAAGAGAGCTATAACCTAGTCATCGTATCCGACCAATTCCTAAATTTGGCAATCCTGCATACCTGAGAAGCTTAACTATCGATTTTCATCTTCATAGCTCTAAATTAAAGGGGAAAAAGGTGTGAAGAAACCAACGGACAGGCGGACATAACTAAATAAATTCAGCTATTGATGCTGATCAAGAATATATACACCTAACGGGATCGGAAACGCTTGTTTCTATGCATTCATCATGATAACTTAATAAGTACATCATAATAATATTATACAATTGCATATAATTAGAAAGACAAATGCTTTCATTTCAAGTCTTGTGATCGTTGACTGCCGAAAGACCAGATGAAAAGAAAGATAATTGAAAATCTTTGAAATCTTTTAACTATACATATATATGAAATATGTGTAATTATATATATTTTTTTGTGCAATACTGTTTAAAAAACTTAAATGATAGGGTGTACAATTTACCATCGATACGGATGATTTTCAATTCACAAATATTTTACATATCGATTTCCAGGCGCTGCCATTTGCGACTTAAGAATAATCGATAGTTTCACTTACATGCCGCAATACATACAAGATGTAATGTACTTACTGCATTTTTCCATTACTCTGTAAAAGGAATGTGATGAATATGAAATAACGGTAGTGGTGTCATAGCATGTGGCATGTGCTATGTGCCATGTGCAAATGAAAGAAATTCTTTCTTCTGTATCTGTGGCAAAATGCAAAACATGGTGCGACCGTTACCAATTGCTTGCATAAAGAATACGATGCACGTCCATAAGCCAGAGGCATAGCCTTTGGATAAATGCAAGAACACGAAACACTTCTTGTTGAATGCCTATCAATGATGACTGCCAATAAATTGCTAGAAAAGACAGAGGAAAAAGTGTCAAAGCCGCCATTAAAATCAACCCAGAGCAACACTTTTGTGTGATTATTGAAAGCAATTTCGTAACGGCAAACAGAAAATGGTGAAAAAACAAAAGGAAAATGCGACAAATACCAAAAGACCCAGGCGAGGACTTAGCGGCCGAAATTGCGCATACGTCGTGTAGCACACCCCAAGAGAATGCTTATAGCTACTACAACTACAGCTACTGAGCTCTCTGCCTGCCCCCCCCCTCCCCTTCCCACTCTTATTCATGAAGAAGCTGGAGGTGATTTAACTTTTTTTTGCTGCCTGCCCATTCATTTCCCGTTTTCAATACAGTATACAAAAGCTTCTATAACATAGAGCGAGTCAGATATACTGAGCGTGACAGAGATGGCAAAAATATTGTTGGCATACTTTTTCAAGTACTTCCTGCCGCATGTCCTGACGTTGCCACCACCGCCCCTTAACTGTCTGTGTGTTTATTTTAACTTTTGGTATTGTGTGTTTCCATCTTTCTGTGTGTGTGTGTGTGTGTGCCGCACGATTCGCAACCGGGGGAATAGAAAAGTAAAACAAAAATATGAAAAATAAATTGAAACACTCAAACCAGAAAAAGCAAAACGGAAAAATAGATAAAAACAACGAGAAAAAAAAAACATAAAAAACGAAAAGCGAAAAGCGAAAACTGTCAACTCACGAAAAAAGACCCTAGAACAGAAACCAGCCAACTCAATCAGTGCGGCTTGCAAATTGTGACACTCGGAATGGAAATAGATGAGTGGATTTTGGCCACTGGCCTTCTGGCTTTGGCCACAGATTGAATTGCTTTCACTTTTGACCGACAAATTGTTGCAAATGCCCCGAGGGACCGCAGGAGAGAGAGAGAGAATCAAAAATGGGATAAAACTATCATTCAATAACAGTTTACATTTTCATTGCAATTATGAAATTTATTTGACATTTATGTATTTGTTTGTTTTCATTTGGAAAATACTTGCTTAGTTTACTTAGTGACCAAAATTTATTTATTCAATGAATGATTTAGATGCATTTTCTGTCAAATATCATAATACCACGTTTAAGCCCTTTACATAATGGTTAAAAGAGCCATTTGTGTGATATTAAACTTTCAGAGGATACATTTTGCTGGTTGCTAAATTGATTAAAGTCAAAAATTAAATTAATTTATTGCCGAGTTACCTGTATTTTTGATTGTCTTTGCATAGAAAGCTGCAAAACTAAAATTTGCAATCTCAGCTCAAGGCTTTAGCAGCCAGAACTTTAATCATAAGTTAGGTTTTATTTTAATTAAATCGATCTATATTATAAATAAGCAAAAAATAAACTTCGTAAACTATTTTAGAATGTGAAACGAAAAGTTCAAAACAGTAGAAATAAATAAAATAAGTAAAAAGTAAGCTTTATTTGTTATTATCGCAATGTTTGTCACATGGATTCTTAAATTTAGTTTAGGCACTTGCATTTAATTTCTTCTAAGTTACCTAAACTTACGACTTAACTTTAATTAAAAATATCAAAAAAGCCGGCAGTGCCGAAGTTTGTATACCCTTGTAGTTTTATTAATTACTTTCTCCGTCATATCAGCCTTAAGATTTTTTAAACATGGTTAATATAAAGTTTTAAAAAACTTGAAACAAAATAAACAACATCAGGGAATGTCGGTATTTATTATCCGATATGATTTAAATTTTTTGGTATGACATAAAAGAATTATCAGATGTATACCAAAGTTGGTTAAGATAGCTCAAAAAACAAAGTTTTTCTGCCAGGAACTGTTATGAACAAAACAAGTTTTGCCCGGGAGCTCTGATCTTTCATATTGTTCTATACCTTTTAATTATCCGATCCAACCAATTCTTAAACTTGATTTAGATAAATGATCAATGAAAAGAATGATATGGTTTTTATTGACTTAGCTCAAAATTTAAGTTTGAAAAGATACGAAGAAACAGACAAACGGACGGACAAACGGGCGGACTGACGGACGGGCAGACGGACGGACGGACAGACGAACAGACGGATGGATAACAGATAAGCATCTGATCAATTTTTGTATACCCTACAAAGGTATAAATATGGATAATGCAGAATTTTTAACTGATTAGCAAATAAGTAGAGTTGCCTTTTGATGCATTTGCTCGATTAGTTTTAAGAGGTCTTTAAATGTCTTCTTTTTTAAAGTATTATTTGCTAAGATATATACAGAAACGATGATAGTAGGTGCTATCTTTATTTTAATTTCAAACAGAAAATAAGATAAAACTTAAATTAATTTAATATGGTATATAGAAGTTCTCATACGTTGGACTTTCTTGAGCTTATTTCTTTCAATTATCGTGACAAAGAACTAATTTCTGGTGCTAGAAGCAATATTTGCTTTACACATTTCAACACATTTGTATACACTGACACATACCAATCACTAACTGGTATTAATTTAAAATAATATCACTATAACAGTTTTCAAACAAATCAATTTTCAATTAATTACCTCAATTCACATGCGAATAATACATTTTAATTGCTATTAATTACAGGCAGCAACCACTTTTAATTGAACATACAATTTTGTATCGTATTTGTAATTGAAATTGATTATTCAATCAACACTTACATTCCAAATATGTATAAATTAATTGCCTTTTTGACAGTTTATACAGTAAATTGAGAAAAATTGTATAAACAGAGTGGTAGTAGAAAAAAAAAGGACATCAACTGCTTGATTAATTAACCGTAGGCAAATTGGTTGCATCAAAAAGGGAATCCATGTCTTTTCTTTTTTTTTTTTTGGTGTTTGTTTTTTGTCTACATCTGTTTTGGCATTCAGAGCAGTACTCAATTACAACGCGGCTGCTGGACATTCAATTTGCCAGCTTTTATCTCCCTCCCCCCACAGACTAACTTTTCGGCCAGTCTCGTAGTAGGAAAAAAAAAACATGCGGAAAACGCGCATCAAAGACAAACAAGCGCCTACATGTGGGTGGGTATTGGTCTAGAGAGAAATAGTGTCCAACAACAGAGATGGCGGCCGGCTGGCCAGCGATGCGACACATGTTTCATGTTGCTATTTCAACTGCCAGCAGCTACATCGGCAACAACAATGACAAGAAGCGGCGCCTAAAACTATGCACTATGAAAATGAATAACACAGAGAGAATCAGCTCTGATGCTTCTACCAACCAAGGCCTGTCTTTGCCTCTTCTTGTATTTCAGTCATGCATGACAATTTTTTTCCACTCAGTTTACTTTACATACTCTATGCCAAGTGGGTACATTTTCTAAATGAATGTGAGCTAGAAATTCATACAAAAAATGTTTTAAGCAAAACACCAATCAAATTGGATATTCTCTTTGTAAGTCAATCTAATACATTTATTCTGAAAAAGGAAAGGTTAAAATTTTCTTTAATTTCAGATTAAACTGACAATTTCCTTCATATCATATATCTTGCATGAAAGTGAAGCATCTCTTGTAACCTCTTTAATAATATCTAAGACATATCTTAGAACTTTATCCGGTCAAAGTCAGTTTAGCGATAAACTAATTCTATCAAATCATGTTATAAGTATTTTTTTTTTGAATAAAACTTTGTTATTAACCTATACCAATTTGTTTTTCCTCTATTTTTATAGAGAAACAAATTATTTTTAATATTTGAAATGTTTTAATAATTGCTTGAACCGCCAATTGTTGTGGTTCCTGTTCTGGTTCATCTAAATTCCATTTTACTTGTTAAAGAGTATTGTATAGTCGACTTTTCGTTTTATTATAAGGACATCTTTTGCTTTCCTCTTTTGTTTGTTTTTCCAGTGCACGTTGGATGATATCTTTTTCTCTTGTTTTGTTTGCTTTGTTGTTTCTTTCTACGCAATGGCACAGATTCACACGTTGTTGTTGTTCTTGTCGTTGTTATTGTTGTTGTTCTTTTCAGGTTTTGTTGTAGTTGCTTGTGTTGTTACAGCTGATAAAGCTTTCAGGGCTTTTAGAATGGCATCTAAATCAAGTTGACTTTTGTCTAAAAGATAAATTTTTAGCTGTACTTAGAGTATAACCATTTTATAAAAACCTGACTAAAATTAAAAATTTTTGAAATGGCAAAAAAAATATTTGAAAAACCAGAGCAAACGTCCACTCGGATTCCCAACTATTTCGGCACGTCTTTAATAAAAACAAGGCCAACATCTTTTCAGATGTGTTTCATATTTTGATTCCTTATCTAGAAGTTGTATTTGTAAATAAAGTATGTTGAAAAAGCTAAATTTTTCAATTTCAATAAATTAGTTTTATTCCTTCCGACTTGGAGTCACAAAATATTCTAATTTTTTTTTAATCAATTCAGGTTATCAATTAATCTTTCTTATTTGTTTATTATTAGTTTATTCTAATTATAATTCATTTATTAATTATTCTTTAGTCTAATGAATTGCTAAAAGCGCAAAAACTTTAATAAAATTACTCAAACTAATATTTAAACAGTCTACAAATTGTCTTGTGTTTAAAATTTCGAAATCTAAACTAAAAACAAAGAGTTCAATCATGTTTCAGAAGAAATTTATATTTATTGATTGATTAAAAACTTTGTTAAATTTAAAAAAAAAATTGGTTAGTTCTAACCTAGTTGGAATTCAGAGCTAACATTTTGCAGAAGCATGTCTTTTTCCACTCGTCTTTAGGTTTATCTGTTCACCTTAATTGTCGTTTTTTAAGTTCTTGATTCTCTGTCAAATATGTATCTATGTTAACTTCAATGTTCTGTTAAGATCTTAATTCTGTTAAGTTATAGTGTTAGTAAACAAGTAAATTCTCTAATTAATCGTAACAAAAGTGCAAATCAATCATCCTGCCACAATTTTGAAATAAATTCATTTATATTTTCAATTAAGGAACATTTGTTTAAGTACCGAGTATGATCGATCCGCAACACCCTTTTGGGCAATTAGTTTACTTGAAGCGCAGTCAAACAAAAAGCCAGTTTAAATTTAAGAAGGTTTACCTACTTGTTCATAATTCCATATCAAATGAATCGAATGTCTAAAACCTGTCGTCAATAAGTCAACTGCATTGCTATGCAAATCCATTAGGGCTACTCACCGTTCCAATCTGGCGCCTCTTCTTCGTTTATATATTTTTATTTTTTTGTTGTGCTTCCATATTCCGCCTATCAAATTTCCATTTTTGTTTGTCATGTGTCGTCAGTTTACTGGACCATTTTGCAATTGGAGTTGTGCTCTATGTGGCCTGAAATTACAAAATTTCAAATTCATAAGACCAATGCAGGGCGAGATGCAGATTTGCCTGTCTTCTTGTCTGTCTGTCTGTCTGTCTATCTGACTGACTGTTGTTTGGCCTGGCCAATTTCCAATTTCCGTAGGTAAAATTTTTTTTTTTGGGTGGGATATTATTTTTTTTTTTTTTGTTGCATATTTTTTTTTTTTTTTTTTTTTTGAAGTGAAAACTTTTTTAGAATCGTTGGGAGTGATTTGAGACTCGATGAAACGAAAAAGCGACACTAAAAAGAGACATACATATAGATCTTATAGCCTGCGAGAGAATGAGATAGAACAGAGTTAAATAGCGTTCCTTATTTGTGTTTGCTCAATTCTTTTCGGTAGCCGAAGTGTTTCGGCGACGATATTGGATAGTTCGGGCACCGTCGGCTGGTCTTTGCTTGTCGACGCGTCGCGACGCCGGCAGAATTTAATTTAAACGCATGCGTACACACATATGTATATGTATGTATGTACATTTTCGGCCGGCAAGTGTGTATGCATATACATATGTATACATAAGTACGCTTTTGTATACATATATATATATATTTTTTTTTTTATTTTTCAAACATATTTATATTCTTACATACGTATATATACGAATTATTTGGTTTATTTATTATTTTTATTATACCCTTGCAGAGGGTATAATAAAATTGGTCAGATGTTTGTAACGCATAGAAATAATCGTTTCCGACCCCATAAAGTATATATATTCTTGATCAGCATCGAAAGCCGATTCAGATCGGATAATAAACACCGACATAAATCAATAAAATCAATAATCAACCCCCATCAGAAAAAGTATGTTTTTGTGAGAAAAACTTTTTTGTTTTTTAAGATATCTCAACCAAATTTGGTGATCAGATGAGAATTATACTTTTACATCATATCAGTAAGTTTGAATCAGATCGGATAATAAACACCGACATAAATCAATAAAATCAATGAATCAACCCCCATCAGCATCAGTATGTATGCATATGCAGCCAATTAAATACGTTTATATTTGCTTTTATATATGCGTACACAAACAACATACATGGAAAAATACAAACATACATACATACATATATGCGAACACGTGCACGTGCTTGAAAAAACTACAAGCTGAGTGCGAAACAGAAAGAGACAAAAAAACTATTTGTATTGTGTTGTTGTTTTCTAGAATTCGTCAGAAACTTTAGAGAGCGAGAAGCTGGACGCTTGCAATGTATACCGAAATAGCAAGATTGTGAATTATAAGTTTGGTAGCGCAATAGGTAGGTTTGCCGTTGGCAAACTCGAATTTATTCTTACTTTTTGTTCTTTTGGTTCAAATTTTTTTTTAATTTTATATTTCCAATTTTTAAAATATCTTGAATCCGATATGACGGAGAAAGTAATCAATTAATCTGCAAGGGTATACAAACTTCGGCACGGCCGAAGTTAGCTTCTTTGATATTTTTTATTATTATTATTATTTTTTCTCCGGAGCTACGGTGAGCGAGAAGGCATTATGTATAGCTATACTGCACTACCTAATACTTGCTTAGACCAAGCGTCCTACGAATGTTTGTGTGTATGTTAGTACGTCTGTGTAATACACGCGTTACGACGCTCATAATAGCAACCGCGTGTGCTGTATTGCGTCCGTATTTTTATATTCGTAAATATTTTCATTTTTACCGCAATTATGCCGAAAAATAATGCAGAAAAGTGTAGTGAATATCGACAAAAACAACAAAAAGAAAAAAATAAAACTAAAAAAACCGCAAAGACTTCAACAGAACGTGTACGTGAATTTCGTGCACGCCGAATAACATTACGAAATGCGCAACCTAGTGTTTCTACTGTGCATAACAATGCATCAACTGTGCAAAATAGTGAAAACGATCATCGTAAGTACTTTAATATTTTCTAATCAACAAATTTTTGTGTTTATGCTCATAGATTAAATGCATAACCTACATGCACCATGTGTATAACCTTTTTTGTCATTGTCTTTTCATACGATTTCCAAGTGGATGTATCACATGTGCAAGGCAATGCTCCAAATGAACAGGATATTGAAAATGATCATAGTAAGTACTCAAATATTTTTGCATATGTAAAACTTTACTTTCTCAATTGGACCTTATTACTTAACGCATAAAATAAATTGTTTTTCAGGGGACCCTCAGACTGATGTTCAACTTGAGATTCCATACTCACAATTTCGTCGAAATAAAGTTGCCCATGAAGAATTCCGTAAAAAGTTTTTGGACAATCCCTTCGGTTATGCGTGCTCTGTGTGTGATCGATTGTGGTTTAAAAAAGATTTAAAAATACCACGCGCTGAACATGAAGAGCTTTTAAGTGTAATAGTGGACAATTATAATACAATTGAGGATGTTTTATTGTGCAATACGTGTTATCAAGCGATAGGGAAGAAAAACATTCCAACGATGTCCAAATACAACGGTTTCAAATATCACGAAATACCTGCGTCTTTACCACCACTGGATTTGATTTCCGAAAGACTTGTCTCTCCGCGAATTCCATTTATGCAAATTAGACGATTGCGACACGTCCATGGACAACACGGAATTTATGGACAAATTATCAATGTACCAGTCGATGTGGATAATATGGTGAAACATTTACCTCGTAATATTGACGAAGATCACTGTATTAATGTTCATATCAAGAGGAAAAAAATTCACCGATCGAGCTACTTAGTGGGACTCGTAAATAAAAGAACACTTCGTGCGTGGCTTCAGTATCTGCTCCAAACTCCACTATATGTTATGTACGACATTACAATTAATGAAAGCTTCTTCAATGATAAACATGATGATAATATTTCCAACATTAACCGGGATGAAATCAGTGAAGACATACCAATTGAAGACAGTCTAACAGCGCAACAACAGACTCTGATGTGGAATGATGACGAGTATTTGCGGATTGCACCTGGACAACATAATATTCCAAAGAGTATAATTTTCGATGAACACGCTGAAGAACTCTCTTTCCCATCGATTTATTTGGGTCACTTCCGAACATTCAGAGAGGGAGTTAATGCTACACAATTCACAATAGCGACAAGTGAATTACGGAGGTCTGACCGACGCGGAGTTACCCCGTATCATTTATTGTATGTTGCGATGAAAATTATGAGGTTAAGAGTTCGTGACTCATTGACTATTGCATTTAAACATGTGGGGAAAAATACCAACATTACACGGCATCAAATTGAATCCGAAGAGTATATTAATAATTGTATCGAAAGTAATTTGGCTTTCCTACGATCAATACCAAATTCAGTGTGGTATTGGAGCGAGCGAAAAAGAGATCTGTTCGCAATGATTCGACAGTTGGGAAAACCTACAATGTTTCTGACCTTGAGTGCAAATGAAATCGGATGGACCCAATTACTACAAATACTTTACAAATTAAAAAATAATGGAGCAGAAATTTCAACAGAAGCAGCTACATCGCTAGATTATTTATCAAAGACTACACTTGTGAATGAAGATGCTGTAACTTGTGCCATATATTTCAATAAATTAGTCAATATTTTAATAACCATCCTCCAATCGAAGAAAAACAGCCCATTTGGAACCTATCATGTGGTCGACTATTTTAAAAGAATAGAATTCCAACATCGTGGCAGTCCTCATGCACATATTTTATTGTGGCTGAATGATGCTCCATCGGATGCGCTTGATAAAGACAATCAACAAGCTATAACAATGATAGATCAATTAATATCAGTTTCTTCAGCAGAGGCTTCTGGACATATCCGTTTGCAAACTCATAAACATACTTTCACCTGTTACAAAAAACTCAATGCTAATCAACCTCAAAAATGTCGATTTGATGCTCCATTCATGCCATGCAAATTTACGACGATATTGAAACCAATGCAGAAACATCATCCAGAATATGCCACTTTTGCCAAGCGTTATAAACAGTTACATACCAATCTCGAGAATAATGATTATGAAAATATTGAATCATTTTACAAAGAAAATCAAATTTCGTCAGACGAAGATTACTTTCATATCCTTGAAGCTGGAATTGCTAGACCAAAAGTATTTTTAAAACGACAACCACGAGAGAAATGGCATAACCCTTTCAATCCGTTTGTGCTCAATATATTACAATCAAATACAGACATACAATTTATTATCGAAGAATACTCTTGTGCCTCGTACGTTGTTGAGTACGTCAATAAAACTAATAGAGGTATAAGCAACTTACAGAGGCAAATTCTTGAAATAATGAATGAACATCCAGAGTTCGACATCGTTGAAATAACAAGGAAAATGAGTATTAATATGCTCAATACTGTTGAATTGACGAGTCAAGAGGCAGCATGGTATCTACTTCGTGAACCAATGTCCAGAAGTTCTGTCTCTGTAGTGTATATCTCTACCGTATGGCCTATTGAACGACAGCGTATTAGACGAACACAAAAAGAGTTAGATGAAATGAATGCCGACGAACATTCAACAAATGTTTGGAAAGAAAACTGTTTTGATAAATACGAGCAGCGGCCAGAAGACATGGAAGAATTGACACTTGCACAATTCGTTGCTGATTATACTAAAAATTCACAAGGAGGGTATGTTCGTCGAAAGCAGCGACGCATAATTCGTTATAGAAATTATGATATAGCTACAGATTATAATGAATATAAAAGGGAAATGGTGACTTTACATATCCCATTTCGAAATGAAGAAATCGACATTCTTGAAGAGATGAAATTTATTCGCATTTATGACGAAAATGAAAATCAAATTTTGGAGCGTCGTAGAGAGTTTGAATCCGACTTAGATATAAATAAAACTATTGAGATTTGTCGAAGACTATGTCGTGAAGATGGACAAGCAGACGAAGACGATGAGGTACGTGATGTTGCTACCAGGTTTCCAGAAGCAAATCCATTCCAAACATTGTATGACAATCCAAATTCAGATGTAAATAGTGATTTGCGCTTAGCGACACTGAATAAACTTGGTGCCATTGCCAAACGGAAGGAAAATCTAATGCCTAATGAACAATTTTATGAGCTGATGAAAATGGCGAACGACAAACAAAAGGAACTTTTGATGCATGTCATTCACAATCTTCAGTTACAAAATCCTTTTCCGTTACAAGTATTTTTCACAGGCCCTGCTGGATGCGGTAAAACGTTTGTGATCAGGCTGTTGATGGAAATTTATAATCGTTATGCTGAAAACGATGGATTTTGCAACGCTTATATCACTTGCGCCTCAACTGGCAAAGCTGCTGTGGCCATTGATGGGACAACGGTACATACTGCACTGAAGATAAGTCTATCAAAGTTGCTTCCTTTGTCAATTGAAGTAGCACAACAATATAGATCACTATTCAAATACGTCCGCGTATTAATTATTGATGAAATTAGTATGATTGGAGCCGAGTTATTGTCTCAAATTGATGCGAGATTGAAACAAATCACTGGTAATTTTCAAGTTAATTTCCGAGGATTGGATTTGATTTTGATTGGTGATCTACGTCAACTTCCGCCCGTTCGCGCTACACCTATTTATAAACAAATAAAGCGACAATTAGCGGGGCCAACACTATGGCGAGGGTTGAAATTCTTCGAACTAAGTGAAGTGATGCGACAAGCCAATAGAACTTTTTCAACAATATTAACGAAAATTGGTGATGGACAGCTGTTAGACGAGGACGAGTTGCAATTGATTGAATCGAGATTTTATTCTGAAGAAGAGGTTGAAAGACTTTGTCCAGACGGTATAAGATTATTCTTCGATAATCATTCAGTTGCTCAGTACAACAATAAAGTTTTGAATTCTGCAGTCGAAAAAGTCATTTCAGAAGCAACAGATGCATACATTGGTTGTCAAAGTGTCGAGCAGCAAACTTCCATGTGTCAAAAATTACACAAAATGTCAACTATTGATACAGGAGGTTTACCATACGAAACTACATTAGTTATCAATAAACCATATATCATCACCACTAATATAGACGTGTCAGATGGATTGGCGAATGGTGCAACAGGAAAGCTGATTTACATAGAATATAATGACAAAGGAGAGATAGGTCGGTTATGGCTGGAATTCCCTGGTTCTCCCAAAACTGGCGAAAAAATCCGAAGAATGGCAGCGGCCTCCATACAACGACAAAATCTTTCTCAACTGGCAGTACCAATTGATCGCAGAACATCTTCTATACCATTAGTGCCTAATAAATCAGTGATTGTGAAACGCAACCATTTTCCACTTGTTTCTGCGTGTGCCATAACGATTCATAAGTCCCAGGGAGGTACATTTGGTGAAATTGTATATGAATATGACAAATCCCACGCTCAACAGCTCTTGTACGTCGCATTATCACGAGTTACATCAATTCAAGGACTACATCTTGTTTCAAAAAAGAATGATAGAAAATTTTATCATGGCCGAAGAGGAACAGTATCTACAATTGAGTTGCAAGCTGAATTTCAAAGGCTACATCTCAATCGACTTGAAACAATTGGAACGTTATTAAGTGATTTTATAACAGCTAGGGAAGGGTTGTCATTATTTACATTTAATTGCCAAAGTTTGCGCGCTCATGTACACGATCTGCAGTTAGACAAAGTAGCAACATCGTCAAATTTTCTAATTCTTTCCGAGACTTGGTTGGATAATGAAACCATTTTTGACATTCCCAATTTTGATATTGTAGTTCAATTTAAAAGACCACAAACGAGAGCTGGCGGTGTTGCAATATACCACAATCAAAATGACGGTGCTCGTATTGTAACTCCACAGATAGATATGAATGCAAAGCAACTAGAATCACTGTCTGTTCAGCTCTCTAAAGTGGGAGAAATATGTGCATGCGAAACCAGATTGAGCAATGGAAAAACAGTTTTAATTGTGGCAATTTATATTTCACCGAATCAATCAATAAATAGCATCACGGAATTCATTCATGAAAATTTAATAAAGTATACACCAGAAGTATCGCGGATACTTAGAAAAGATTACGATAAAGTTCCAATGATTTTAAGTGGCGATTTTAACGTAAATTTTGCATTGGACACAGCGGTTCCTTTAATTGACTTTCTCAATACAACATTCAATTTAAAAATGTGTAACAATCGCACTGAATCAACAACACGATCAAAAACAACAATTGACGCGGTATTTCAAAGATATGTTGACAACATCGAAACCAAAGCATTTGTATCATATTTTAGCTATCATAAGCCACTCGTATCATTTGTTGAAATTGAAAACATTGAGGATGAATAATAATAAAATGAAGAAAATAAAATATGACCTTTATAGCAATATTATAATGAACCTATAATTATCCCGCTCCTAATGCTGCTTTCGTCTCA